>CM064871.1:64890149-65490149 GCA_032719365.1 Prinsepia uniflora
GATCATTGGTAGGAAGTGAAGGCGAAGTAGTGAGCCGGTGAGTAGGACCTACTGAAGGGTGAGTAGATCAGGCTTGCATCGCTCCTGGCTCAGGGTTTGAGTTGGTGTTGAGCAGGAGGATCATTTGTGAGAGATAAGTTGGGTATTTTAACTATTTTGGAGTTATGCAGGAAGTAGGTGGTATGTGGTTGCAGGATTTCACATTGGTCAGGAGACTGGAAGACGTGTAGTTGGAAGTACGCGAGGATATACTCTACGAGCTATGTTGAGGTATTCTAAAATATCTTTGTTTTTATTCCAAATTCATAGGGTTGTCCTTACGTGTGTTTGTTGGAAATGCAACGTGGTTCTAGTTGGTGGTACTTGGTGATGGTACGTGAAAGATACGTACTGGTTCTGTAGTGGTCAGAATCAGGCTGATGTAATTGGACGTGCAGTTCTGGTAGAAGTATTGGTGATCGGCTTAGTGCCAGGGTATGTTGTGGATAGACAGACGATCGACGTAGTTTCCATATGATGGATGTTGATGGATGGAACATGTGGGGCGGATCAGGGTGATCCTGAGGGACCGATTGGTTATTGTAGGCTACAATGTTGTTCTGAGCTGGATGTTCCGAACTGAGTGGTTGGTGGGACCCTGGCATTGAGAGGTATGTTGTTGGTTAAACAGGAAGGTGATAGGGTCCGATTGCAAAAAGTCAGTGTGGGACGTGGTTGGTGTGCCCACTGGATGATTGTGTTAGTGATTAGTGGAACCACTGGTGAGGTGATTGGTCAATTCAGGGTAGAGGCGAGTACGTTGTAACTCTGGTAGGGTTGGCACGGATCGCTGAGAGAAGTTTTGGTACGAGGTACGCTCGACTCGAGAAGGTGTCGGAAGTGTTGAAACTGGTAACAGGGGTGTTATGGCGTACTTAGGGTTGATCTCAGTAAAAAGGAAAAGGATTACGAGATGGCTGGAAGTCAGATGAATTGGTTTGCTTGTCAAAAAAGGGAAATTTTCAACCTTTGCCCTCTCGGGCTATCAGAGTACCCCAGGATCCGGAGGAGGTATGTGATATCTCGGTCTCTGCTACAGTCCGCACCGTATCCAACCTGAAGGGTATTGAAAACAGAAAGAGTGTGAGTGGACAAAAAGTAATAAGTTCGTAAATACATTTTATAAAGACCTTTATACCCTTCACTAAAAAGCATGCATGCATAGTAAAACCATTTATCCAACCACATATGTTTAAATAACCATAATCATACGGGCTCTTGCCCAAACCATTTACAGAAAACCACAACATAGTAAACATATGCGGGATCTCAGCTCAAATCCATTTATCATCATAAAACACAATTTCCCAAACTAATTAAAATCATGTTTATCCATTATATTTCATATCACTAAACCTGTCACGTTAATATAGAGCTACGCGCGTGCTAACCGGGGTCTCAAACCCAAGTCTCTCTAGGGTCCACCCAGGTCAATGTCCGTAGATCAATGACCCTCCCTGGAGGTTACGAACCATGCCCTTCCTGAGAGTAAGGAACCCAACAGGGGGACGACTCCACTCAGTCAGTGCTCCGTGACTACTCCGGGGTCCACCCAGGCCAACGAACCTCCCTGGAGGAGACAATCATATATAAAGGATGGCATACGAAAAACCTTTTGAAATCATTCTTTAAACCTTTCCAGGATTCATGCCCGACCCCCATAAGCCGTCATGAACCATAAAATCCTTTCAAGGGTTCATGCTGGTTCCCATAAACCGTCATGAACTTTAAATCCATTTCAAGGGTTCATGCCAGTTCCCATAAACCGTCATGAACCATAAAAATCATTTGTGGGTCCCTCACCCGAAATCACAATCATAACACATAACTGGGCCCTAGGCCCGAATTCATATACAAACTCGACCTCCGGCCTGAATTGTAAACCAACTGGGCCTCCGGCCCGATGACTCGTTAAATAAAATGGACCTCAAATCCAAGAGTTCGAAATTCAAATGGGTCGCGTGCTCGATTCCATATTCCAAATCCGAATTCGATTCGATAATCAATTGGGCCTCTGGCCCGAGAATGTAACTAAAAGGGACTTCGAGTCTGAGAGTTTCCGAAACAAAGGGGTCTCGAACCCGAGTTTACCTTTTCAAATCCAAAACCATTTCATGAAATCATATCCAAAACCATAAGTACGGAAAATCAGTGTAAAATTGGAAAATCTCGATTTACGTGCAAGCACGTAAATCGCCTCGTAAAGCGTGAAACCATATAATTCACAACCATCCAATTCAACATCATAGAATCACATTCATAATCCATATAAAACATTTATGCATGCATCCCAATTTAGAAATCAAGGTACACTCACAGACCGTCCTATGATGCCGCCTCGGTTTGCGTGTCGTAAGCATCACCGGGCCAATCGTCGTCACCGGGACTCCCAAACCTGTCGAAATCATAATAGAAGGTTACTAACTACTTAAATAACCTCCCACTAAAGCCCCGTAATTTTCTGAAATTTTTAACTATTTTAAATCCCGATCCGAAACCTTCCGATGCCCCGAACATTATCGAGACGGTGTCCGATCGATATGAAACCAGTCCCAAAATGTTCGTTACATCGAATAGAAGATTTCACGTGTTGAACACATCCCCAAATTTTGGGACGCACGTCCCCACGCGCCCAATGAATTCCCTGCGCGTGAGCCCACGCGCCGGGCACTATTCATCATCATCAAGCTTGATTAGACCGAGTTTGACTGGTTTGAACCGGCCAAACCGGTCTGGACCAGTTCAAGGCCCTAAGTCGTCCATTTTTGGTCCATTTCATCCCTTTTTTATCCCAATATCTTCCTAATCCTATTTCCTATCATTTTAACTCTTAAAATCATAAGAAAAGCAACTAAAACGAACCTTCAAAGGCCGGCCATGGCGGTTGTGATTTCCTCCGCCGTTCACGGTCATTCTAGGCCATCCTAGCTTCCTCTTTTGATTCCAACAGGTTCCTACGACCTCCAGAAACCGTTTCCAATTAATGAAAATCCATCCAAACCCTTTAGAACTAAATCTCCAATTTTTTAATATTTTTACCTCACGGGTCAACTCTCCCTGCCGTGGCCACCGCCGTCCCCAGTCGTGGCTTGCCATCCCAGACTCTCAGTCCTTCCCTCCACTCACTCACGGTCACACACAAGCACATATAATGAATAGTGATGAGGGGTAGTGTTTGTTGTGTTTGAAAATGGAGAATGAAGAAATATGGGGTTCGGGTTTGAAGAAGAACAAAGAAGAATAAATGATATTTGATTAGATGAGAGAGGAGAGGATTTAATGAATGGTGAGGATTTGAGGGATTAATTGGAATGGATGGCTAGGATTGAGTGTTTGAAAAATTAATTATAAAATAATAATTATAATCATATTTAATTAGTAAGATCCACAATTTAGGGGAATTGACCAATGGGATGAGTGACACTTCTTGTCACTCATCCATGGGTCCCACCAAAATATCTGTCCAATACGAATAAGCCACGTCATCATTGCCTCGAAGTACGTGCATAGTGAAATTGAACTTCCGTGACCCATAACTCTTTCGTTCGAAGTCCGATTTCAGCGTACCGCCTGTCTTCGGATTCGTATCGTCCCGATCTATGTAACGGTCCTTGACCCTCGACCATCGGACCTCTCAGGTCAAAAGTCAACTATTTGCCCCTTTCAACCAAAATTACCAAATTGCCCTTAAACTTTCGAACATCATAACTACTTCCTCGAATGTCGGAATTGAACGTGCCCACCTGTGTCAGGACCCACCCCGGTTTCACCCCGAAAACCCGAGGTAAATCCTGCTCCCGTCTGACACCCCAACGCTAAAGCCAAAAGAAGGGCATGGAATTCACCAAAATACCACTGTCAGACGCAGGAGAAACTTTTACACATCCCAAAGTCACCGTTTTACAGAGCATAGTACCAAACATAAAGAAACCAAACACCGGTAATAATTACACGCACGCGGAAGAAAAATTAAACACTCCGGGATTCCTCTCGTAATTTCTATGCCTCAGACGCTGCCTCGACGTCAAGACCCCGCGCTAGCTCCACGACTTGGAGGGCAAGTTAAAACAGAAGATGTGAGTGGACCATAATAAAAGAAAGTTTCTAAAACATTTTTAAGAAAACTCAGTTTAACCCTCCGTTTTGAAAACACATGCATAACCCAGTTATCAAAATAGTTAGGATTCAGTTATCAGAAAACATCATAAGAAACAGAAACACTATAAAACAGTTATAGAAATCACAGCATATGAATCATAAAACCGTATCAGAAACCATGAACATCAAATCATCATTTTCCGATCAAACCTGCTGGACCTATCCGAGTCTTTAAACTCCCGAGTCTTTAAACTCAATCCAGGCCTCAATCATATCCGAGTCTTTAAACTCCCGAGTCTTTAAACTCAATCCGGGTCTTTAAACCCAATCCGGGCCCGTCCCCCGTCAATCAATATCCGGGTCTTTAAACCCAATAACCAGATCCAGCAAATCCAATCCAAAACCATTTGAAAACCTTTTCCAAATCCATATCCAAACCCGAATCCGAAACCACTGGTCTGAAGCCCTTCCGGCGTTCAGAACCGTCATTCCGAACCCAAATCCGGAATTCCACTTCCCAAAATCCGATTTTAAAACCGAAAACCTCAATCATCAAATCACGTTCCAAAAGCCCTTTATAATCATTAAAAACCATTTATCATTTGAAATCCTGAAACTATAACATTATATTCCAAAATCACCATTTTCTCGTAAAACGTGCTGACAACCGTCTTTTCTCGAAAACCGTGCAAATACGTAAAACGAATATAGCATTCTCAATAATCATGAAATCACATATAACACCAATAAATAGGTATAGAAAATAGTTATGCATGCTCGAGTTTAAGGAAAGGGTCCACTCACAGTACCGAGCCCTCAATCGCGTCCCGAACGTCCAGCACGTTCCTCAACTTCCTCGGGAAATCCCGATCTTGTCAATAATCACCAAATTATGTCACTAACCCACTTACGAAGGTCCACCTAAATTCCCTCAAAAATCCCCGAATCCTAACGTAATAAACCGGGACCCTAAGCTTTCACCCTCGAGAAACTATACTCAAATGACGTCCGAATAACTCGAAACCACTTCCATTAGACTCGTCATAACATCTAGACTAAAAACCTTGTTGACACCTTCACCGGAAACTGCTGCACGCGCCCCCATGCGCCGCCCAAAGTGGCTGCGCGTGGCCCTCACGCGCCAGCTACAGTGTCACCCGCAACCTCGAGTCCACTCTGCTGAACCGGCCACCGCAGACTGAACCGGCGAGAACTGTTCTCCGCCGTCCGGCCACTAATTCACCTCCTTTCTTCACCCACAGCTTCGTCCAGACCTACCCTATCCATTCCCAAACTCCAATCACCTCGACACGGCCTCATACTTGTCGACTGAAACTCGAAAGAAAAACCAAAGACTGCCCTGTTTTCCTCTCCGACCACCCAGGTCACCTCCCCGCACGGTGGCAACCCTAAACTCTTCCTAGGACCATCCTAAACCTCACCCAACTCACCTTAACCGTCGATTCACTCCCAAACTTCACGACTTAAGGTTCGAACATCGACGGCAAAACAGAGCACACCGAGTACCCGCCGTCGTGTTAACCCCTACCATGCACCTCCCGTCATGGCAGCACAACCAGTGACCTCCTAGGACTCCCCTGAGTCCCCTAGACCTCCCTATATGCTTCGATTCAACCTCGAGACTCACGACTTTCGACTTGAACTCGACGGGAAAAACAGAGCATAGACACAGAGATTAGAAATTACCTGCAACCGTCCACCGCCGTGCTCACCGCCGCGTTCCCTGGAGTTTACAGTGTCGTCTCAACCTCCTCTCGAGTTCACTGGCACCGTACACGACCACAACACCACCACAAGCTCTCAGTTCTTCTCTGTTTCTCTGATTTTCCCGTGGCTCCCAGCTTACCCACGTACAACCACCACACCGTCTCACCTTCTCACTATCTCACTCTCACTCTCTGGTCACTCATCCCCTCACCAGAACTCACCAACAACCTCAGCCACCATCTAATTTTTCCCCGATCTCCCTCTATGTTTCCGTTTTTCTCTGTGAACAACCACACACACTTGTACAGTTGCACCCCAATTATTTGGACCGTGCACATACGAGAACCCCCCAGAACCCACTACACCTTTAGCACGTGTCACCATCATCTCCATTCTCTCCCCAGTGGCTCAATCCCAGCCGTCCATCTGCCGTCTCTCTGCACAATTTCCAGAGCACAAAAGACCAAATTGCGCTTCCTTTTAACTCAAAATTACGGTTTTGCCACTAACTTTCTTGACCCGTAACTCGCACACCATAAGTCCGATGAATACGTGCCGCCTGTCATCAAACTCAGGACAACGAGATCTACCTAAACCATCCTCGGTCAGCGTATCAAAACCGATCGTCCAAAAAGTCAACTATTCCCCTTATTTTACCAAAATTACGATAATGCCCTCAACCTTCCGAACATCATAACTTCATCCTCGGATGTCGGAATCGGACGTACCACCTGCCTATGGATTTGTGACGTCCTAAACTACGTCCTGATCACTGGTCAATACCCACTTGACAACCCGAACTAAAAGTCAACATTTTGCCCGAATCAGGGGCAAAATTGTCATTCTAGGCTCACGGACCCATCGAAACCACCTAACCACCAATTAGCCTCACTAATCCCACCTTAATCACGCTACTAATCCCAGCTCTCGGGACGGGTTGTTACAACCTGTCTATGAACTCGTGACGTCTCGAACTACGTCACGGTCATCGGTTAAAGTCCATTTGACCTCCCGAACAAAAAGTCAACATTTTACCCATTCTAGGGGCAAAACGGTCATTTTGCATCGTTCGTCCGATTTCGCTCAACTAATCACCGATTAACCTCACTAATCATGATTAGTCACTAAACTAATCCGGAATTCGGGACGGATCGTTACAACTTTCCCTCCTTAATTAATTTCGTCTTCGAAATTCCAACCGACTTAATTCCAACCGTTCTTCCCTCCTTAATTAGTTTCATTCTCGCAATTCCAACTATCCTGGTTCCACAATTACCTCGCGAAAATAATTCGATCTTATCTCATGTGTACACTAGCACCCAATCACCAATACAATACTTGTCTGCAACCAGACATACCACTAATACTCACGTCGTATCGACTACATTCGACCACGCCGAATGACAGTAATCGTACGTTCCGAGCTGACACCACATGTCAATTCTACTATTTCGCTAACCCAACAACTCGACGGTTCCTTTCTCAATCACAAACCTATCCTGATGTCTACTCCCACTGGGAGTCACCAGACCTTACACAACAATCCACGTTGACACATCCGACAACCTATCACCACTTAACAGTCGTCAGTCGAAAACTGACACGATACTCACTTGTGGTTACACCGACTACCAATTTACTCAACCTGAGTAAACACATACCAACAAACACTCGATTTGTGTGTAACTGGACCCGTCAGAAACTACTATGACCCAGTGCACAGTATCTAATGTCCAATTCACGACCTCAACTAATCCAATGGTATCGGAACTAAGCCGACTATCAGCACGTTCACCAACGTACCACTGGCATAATCTATATGTCGTCACCAGGCACCACAAGTCTGCCCGGTATCGTACCTCGAACAACGTACAAGGTACGTACATCTATCCATCAACCATTACTACAACAAAAACGATAACAACCACAACCACAACAACATGACGACCACAACCTAGGTTGTAGCCAATCACGTTTCAATTGGGGAGTCCATATGTCCAATCCAGTATTTGAAAGATCAAAACTCCCACTCAACATCTATTTCCAAATCCGAATTCGAAATCATTATTCCGTAAGCTAGCAATCGGAATAACCATTCCGAACCCAAATCCAGAAATCCACTTTCAAGTTCCAAAATCGAATCCTGGATCGTCATCCTGAAATCCAATTCCAAAACCAGAAATCTCGTTCTCGTCTACCGAGACGCACCAAATCTGAATCTATCGGTTACCTGCTCAACCGATTACCACAATACAATCGATTGACATCATAGGGAAACCAATCACAACATCCACACACCTCTAAGGCTGAAAAAATCCGAGACTCCGGTAGCAGTGCCTGCCACAGACTCGTGCAGACCTAACCACCAGACATCGCTATCGAGACTCCGCATCCAACGGAATTAATCGTACGTACCAACTACTCAGTATCCCCGCTCCGGGATTCCATCGACAAGTACTAACCCTAGTAACTTGTCCAACAACCTCTAACCAGTCGTAACTCGACTCAACCAATGTCGTCTACCAGGTCACCTATGACCTTAGCTGCACCAACAATCCATCGCAGCTAAAGTAGCATGAAAACTAACTCAAGCCTAACCGATTACTACAACCTCGACTGCAGAGCGCAGTCCCATCACCAAAGTTGACATGACTCAACCTGGCATGACCGACGGCCGGTCTCGACTTCGAAAAGTCGTCAAAGTCAAGCCACTCACCAACTTACCTTTCTAAACCATACACCCTTACCTTAGGGTTCCACGATCACATCCTAGGGTTCCTTGAACCCAACTGCAGAAGCAGTATAATCCACCATCTGACTGTCCACGAGGGTCCTAACATCACATGGACGTCAATCCGATCCTACCGTCAGCTCAATTAGGATTCCTCGAACCCGACTGCTCGCAGCAGCATAGCCACTTAACTCAACAAAATTCGACCATCGATGGTCACACAACACCAAACTGTCGTCAAATCGATCCTATGACATCGTGAAAGACGATCACAACTAACCGTCTCACGATCAAAACTCTCAAGTACCGTTACGTTCATCCTTTCATAGGGTCCCACACTGCCAACCACGAAAGGACTATGGCAACCTCGGCATCAAATGCCGAACCAAGATGTTTCTCGATTCA
This sequence comes from Prinsepia uniflora, assembly GCA_032719365.1. Lineage (NCBI taxonomy): Eukaryota > Viridiplantae > Streptophyta > Magnoliopsida > Rosales > Rosaceae > Prinsepia > Prinsepia uniflora. The sequence goes on from CM064871.1 coordinate 64,899,151, forward strand.
ATCCTACTAACTATCGTACTGGCATCCCACTATCAGGTTGATCACGAACTGTAGCCCATTGAGATATCACATCATCGACCTGCGCAATACTCCAAGAGCTACACGGTTGGTCGAATAGAGACAACCCTTGCTCTGATAAGCAATCATACGAGCAATCCTATGCTCTGATACCACTTGTCAGTATCAGAGCATCCTAAGTATATGAGCTAGCTGAGCTCTGATACCACCTGTCAGGACCCGTCCTCAATCCCCCAAGGATTAACGAGGAACGCCCCTGATCCCGTCTGACACGAAGTGTCAGACAAGGGAAATTTCCAACCTTTGCCCTCTCGGGCTATCAGAGTACCCCAGGATCCGGAGGAGGTATGTGATATCTCGGTCTCTGCTACAGTCTGCACCGTATCCGACCTGAAGGGTATTGAAAACAGAAAGAGTGTGAGTGGACAAAATGTAATAAGTTTATAAATACATTTTATAAAGACCTTTATACCCTTCACTAAAAAGAATGAATGCATAGTAAAACCATTTATCCAATCACATATGTTTAAACAACCATAATCATACGAGCTCCTACCCAAACCATTTACAGAAAACCACAACATAGTAAACATATGCAGGATCTCAGCCCAAATCCATTTATCATCATAAAACACAATTTCCCAAACCAATTGAAATCACGTTTATCCATTATATTCCATATCACCAAACCTGTCACGGTAATATAGAGCTACGCGCTTGCTAACCAGGGTCTCAAACCCAAGTCTCTCCAGGGTACACCCAAGTCAATGTCCGTAGATTAATGACCCTCCCTGAAGGATACGAACCATGCCCTTCCTGAGAGTAAGGAACCCAACAGGGGGGCGACTCCACTCAGTCAGTGCTCCGTGACTACTCCGGAGTCCACCCAGGACAACGACCCTCCCCGGAGGAGACAATCATATATAAAGGATGGCATACGAAAAACCTTTTGAAATCATTCTTTAAACCTTTCAGGATTCATGCTCGGCCCCCCATAAGCCGTCATGAACCATAAAATCCTTTCAAGGGTCATGACGGTTCCCATAAACCGTCATGAACCATAAATCCATTTCAAGGGTTCATGCCGGTTCCCATAAACTGTCATGAACCATAAAAACCATTTGTGGGTCCCTGACCCGAAATCACAATTGTAACACATAACTGGGCCCTAGGCTCGAATTCATATACAAACTGGACCTCCGGCTTGAATTGTAAACCAACTGGGCCTCCGGCTCGATGCCTCGTTAAATCAAATGGACCTCAAGTCCAAGAGTTCGTAATTCAAATGGAACTCATGCCTGATTCCATATTCCAAATCCGAAATCGATTCGAGAATCAATTGGGCCTCCGGCCCGAGAATGTAACTAAAAGGGACTTCGAGTCCGAGAGTTTCCGAAACAAAGGGGTTTCAAACCCGAGTTTACCTTTTCAAATCCAAAACCATTTCATGAAATCATATCCAAAACCATCAGTACGGAAAATCAGTGTAAAATCAAAAAATCTCGATTTACGTGCAAGCACATAAATCGCCTCGTAAAGCATGAAACCATATAATTCACAACCATCCAATTCAACATCATAGAATCACATTCATAATCCATATAAAACATTTATGCATGCATCACAGTTTAGAAATCAAGGTTCACTCACAGACCGTCCTATGCTGCCCGCCTCGGTTTGCGTGTCGTAGCATCACCGGCAAATCGTCATCACTGGGACTCCCAAACCTGTCCAAATCGTAATAGAAGGTTACTAAATACTTAAATAACCTCCCACTAAAGCCCCGTAATTTTCTGAAATTTTTAACTATTTTAAATCCCAATCTGAAACCTTCTGATGCCCCGAACATTATCGAGACGGTGTCCGATCGACACGAAACCAGTCCCAAAATATTCGTTACATCGAATATAAGATTTCACATGTTGAACACATCCCAAAATTATGGGACACGCGCCCCCACGCGCCCAATGAAGTCCCCTGCCCGTGAGCCCACGCGCCGGGTACTATTCATCATCATCAAGCTTGGTTAGACCGGGTTTGACTGGTTTGAACCGACCGAACCGGTCTGGACCGGTTCAAGGCCCTATGTCATCCATTTTTGGTCCATTTCATCCCTTTTTTTATCCTAATATCTTCCTAATCCTATTTCCTATCATTTTAACTCTTAAAATCATAAGAAAAGCAACCTAAAACGAACCTTCAAAGGCCGGCCACGGCGGTTGTGATTTCCTCCGCCGTTCACGGTCATTCCAGGCCGTCCTAGCTTCCTCTTTTGATTCCAACAGGTTCCTACGACCTCCAGAAACCGTTTCCAATTAATGAAATCCATCTAAACCCTTTAGAACTAAATCTTCAATTTTTGAATATTTTTACCTCACGGGTCGACTCTCCCTGCCGTGGCCACCGCCGTCCCCAGCCGTGGCTTGCCGTCCTAGTCTCTCAATCCTTCCCTCACTCACTCACGGTCACACACAAGCACATATAATGAATGGTGATGAGGGGTGGTGTTTGTTGTGTTTGAAAATGGAGAATCAAGAAATATGGGGTTCGGGTTTGAAGAAGAACAAAGAAGAAGAAATGATATTTGATCAGATGATAGAGGAGAGGATTTAATGAATGGTGAGAATTTGAGGGATTAATTGGAATGGATAGCTAGGATTGAGTGTTAGAAAAATTAATTATAAAATACTAATTATAATAATATTTAATTAGTGAGATCCACAATTTAGGGGAATTGGCAAATGGGATGAGTGACACTTGTCACTCATCCATGGGTCCCACCAAAATATGTGCCCAATCAGAATAAGCCATGTCATCATCGCCTCGAAGTACGTGCACAATGAAATCGAACTTCCGTGACCCATAACTCTCTCGTTCGAAGTCCGATTTCAGCGTACCGCCTGTCTTCGGATTCGTATCGTCCTGATCTACGTAACGGTCCTTGGCCCTCGGCCATCGGACCTCCCTGGTCAAAAGTCAACTATCTGCCATCTGATATTTGATCAGATGAGACAGGAGAGGATTTAATGAATGGTGAGGATTTGAGGGATTAATTGGAATGGATGGCTAGGATTGATTGTTAGAAAATTAATTATAAAATAATAATTATAATAATATTTAATTAGTGAGATCCACAATTTAGGGGAATTGACCAATGGGATGAGTGACACTTGTCACTCATCCATGGGTCCACCAAAATATCTGCCCAATCAGAATAAGTCATGTCATCATCGCCTCGAAGTACGTGCATAGTGAAATCGAACTTCTGTGACCCATAACTCTCCCGTTCGAAGTTCGATTTCAGCGTACCGCCTGTCTTCGGATTCGTATCGTCCTGATCTACATAACGGTTCTTGGCCCTCAGCCATCGGATCTCCCTGGTCAAAAGTCAACTATTTGCCCCTTTTAACCAAAATTACCAAATTACCCTTAACATCCAAACATCATAACTTCTTCCTCGAATGTCGGAATTGAACGTGCCACCTGTCTATAAACTTGTGACGTCCCGGAATACGTCACGATCATCGTTCAAAATCCATTTGACCGTCCGAACGAATAGTCAACATTTTACACATTCTAGGGGCAAAACGGTCATTTTTGCATCGTTGGTCCGATTTCGCTCAACTAATCACCGATTAACCTAACTAATCGTGATTAGTCACTAAACTAATCCTGGAATTCGGGACGGATCGTTACATTAGTTGGATACTTTTGGATGGACGGTGCACAATGACGATTTTGCCCCTAGAATAGGTAAAAATGTTGACTTTTAGTTCCGACAGTCAAATGGACTTTGACCGATGACCTTGACGTAGTTCGGGATGTCACGATTCTGTAGACAGGTGGTACGTCCGATTCCGACATCCGGGAAGGAAGTTATGGTGTTCGGAAGTTCGAGGGTATTTTTGTAATTAGGTTAAAAAGTGGCAATTTGTTGACTTTTTACGTGGCAAACATTTTTTACGCAATTCAAGAACCGTTAGGAAGGTCTCGATGTCCTGAGTACAACGACAAGCAGCACGCCGTCATCGGACGTCGAACGGCTTAGTTACGGGTCTAGCAAGTGAAAGGTAAAAATGGTAATTTGGACATTTAGGGGCAAATTGGTCTTTTAGCACCTTGGGATTTGTGTGCAACTGGATGAGGACATCTGGGGAAAATTGATTGGATATTTTTGGGCTGAGACCACATGTTGGAGGACACTTGGCCATTTCCTAGAGGCTTCTAGCCAAGTCGGTCACACGTTTAAGTTTAAAATGTTTGGATTAATCGATCAGATGAGAAAACAGAGAGACAGAGAGGCTATCAACCATTTTTCAAAGTGTGCGTTGTATGAGTTCTTTGTGGTAGGGTGTGAGTGATTAGAGAAGTGTTAAGAGCCTGGTGAGTGAATCTTGGTGAGGGTTTGAGTGAAGGAAAGGGCTGTGAGAGGTGAGAATAACCAGAAAACAGAGAAGACAACTGTGCACGACGGTGAACTTCAATCGATCAAACCCGTCGAAGTTGGGTTTATGGTGGGTTTAGTAAGCTGTGGAGTAGCTCTTGGATTTTGAGAACCACGGTGGAGGTCACGGCGGTGAGCAGAGAGCAGGTAAGTCACTGAAAGTACTCTGTTTTCCCTAAGACGGTTTGAAATAAAATCGAGAGTTTGGGCGTGTTATTGAATGATTGTGTTGATGTTAATATCTTAGGAAGTCACCACTGAACCCAAGGACTCGAAACCGTGATCGAAGAGCATCGAGGTGGCCGAGAATAGAGACAGGGATTTCTTAGTTTTGGTTCGAAGTTTGGAAGGTAAGGTTTAGAGTCTCATTTCGTGATTTTGTTAAGTGAATCAATCCCAAACTTAAGGACGAAACTAATGGTGAAGAGAGGACTGGAAATGGCTTGAAAACGGGTGAAAACCGGCCTCTTCGGCTCGGTTGGACCGGACCGGTCTGAACCGGGTTAGCTGGAGGTTGACGATGACACTGTAGCAGCGCGTGGCTCCCACGCGCAGGCCCTTTGGGCGGCGCGTGAAGGCGCGTGGAGCTTGTTTTGGGGAAGTGTTCAACACGGTTTTCACTCTAATCGATGTAACGAACATTTTGGGACAAGTTTCGAGTCGATCGGACACCGTCTCGGTGTAGTTTTGAGTGTTCGAAGGTTTAGGGGTTAATTTAATTACGTTTAAAAATACCAAAAAATTGGGGAAATTAGGGTGAGCTTAAATGAAGTGTTTGTGACCCGAAATGGTGACTTTTTACAGATCAGAACATTCCTGAGGCGTTCGAGGAGCGTACGGGACGTGATTGACACGTTCGGACCTAGTGAGTGGACTTTTTGTTCTCTACCCGAGCATGCATAACTGTTTTTACTTACTTATGTATATTTCGATATATGATTTTATGCTTATGATTTCTATATTCTTGCTTTACTTGATTGCACGTTTTTCAATATGAGTTATCGGATTTTCCCGTACTTCGAGAATATGATTTCTGTTATGCTTTTGAGGATGGTTACGGATAGATGATTTATGTTTATACGCATTCTGTTTTACTAAAGATTTGTGGATATGATTTGAGATTTGGAAGTGAAATTCGAGCGGGAAGTCCCATTTCGATCAAACGTGATTTCGGTTTTCGAAGATTTCCAGTTTGGTTTTGGCTTTCGGATTTCGATGGATTTTTCTTATACTTGAAAAATAGTTTTGGGTTTAAAGACCCGGAAAAACAAAAGAGAAAAACCCGTTGGATTTGGTTTTGAGTTTAAAGACTCGGTTGATTGATGACCGGGGGGAGGGCCTTGGATTGATATGTTTTGAGTTTAAAGACTCGGTATATGTTTTGAGTTTAAAGACTCGGTATATGTTTTGAGTTTAAAGACTCGGTTATTGTGATACCCCCCTGAGGCCTGTTGATTGTGTTTTGAGTTTAAAGACTTGTTGATATCCCGGGAAGGCCTGATTATTGTGCATGGTTTTGAGTTTAAAGACTCGGGAGCACTTGAGATCCAGTAAACTTGTATGATTGATGTTTTTCACTGGTTTTCAAATGTTTTGGGTTGTGCCCCGAATAACTTGGATCTTATGGATTTAGGGCCGAGTGTCCGAACTTTGATTTTGATTTCTAGTGATTTCCATGCTTATTTTCTCATTGTTTAGATGGTTGTTTCAGATACTTGGTTATGCATGCATGTTTTAAAAACGGAGGGTGAACCCTGGTTTATTTCACAAACGGTTTTATAAACTCTTATTTTTAGTCCACTCACGCTTTTAATGTTTTTAACACCCTCCAGGTCGTGGTGCTAGCGCCGGGGCTAACGTTGAGGCAGAGGCGGAGGCATAGAGTTTTCCCGTTGTGCGTGTGTTTAGCTCATAGTAGGATTTTGCCTTATCTTGTACTGTTACTATGCTTTGTGCAAATGTTGACTAGTTGTATTATAACTTCTCCCCTGGACTGACAATGTATATTTCGTGGTTTTTGTGGTTATTTTGGTCTTTTAAGTTGGGTTGTCAGACGGGAGCAAGGTTCGTCCCGGTTATCGAGGTGATAATCGGGGTGGGTCGTGTCATGACCCGACTGAAACTCTATGGTTTTTACGTCCGATTTTCATGAAATTTAGCCCTATCTCGATCGTTTTAATGAAATAAGGAGATCGGTGGTCTTAAAACAAGGAAAAATGTCAATATTTCGCTCAATTTCTCCCCCCCCCCCTTCTTACATGCCGCCGGCCAATATTTCTAATAAATCGACCGATATATCGGCGATATTGTCGACATTTTTATCAATGGATATTATCTACTACCGGCTCATGGACAATCATCTCGACTACCGGATCACAAATAGTTTTCGGGAACCGATTACACTGATAGCCATCCCGACTACCGACACACAGACAATCATCCCGACCACCGACTCACGAACAGTCATTCCGACTACCGATTCACGGACAGTCTCTAGCCACCGTCTCACGAATAGCCATCTCGACTACCAACATAAGGAAGGTCACTAAGGAACTCAAATCTCCCTCTTCCACGTCTCGTGTCACATTTGAGTGCTCTGTCATCTCATGACATGATTTCTAACTGATATTCATCTCAGTTGAAGATTTACCAAATTTCTCGCTCCTTACGGGATTGAAATGTTAAGGAAATAGTTTAATGTTTCTACACTTGTAATTTCAATTGTTATTCAATTCCAGTACTATTACATGTACTATTACATTCCTGTACTTGTACTTCCATTTCTATTTTAATACAATCATATTTACTTAAGTAGTGATTGGTGCATGGAATATACCATCCAAGTGTGATTCACGACTCACCAAGTCGGGATACCATCTTTGTGCATTGGTCCGAGTACTTTGATCCCGAATTGAGGGAACCTGGTACCATCTCCCACTTAACTGTTGGAATAACAACATCGCCAGGTTTGAATATCATGGCGGAATAACTTCTAATTTGGGCATCGCTGTAAAGAAAATATTTTAATTCCTTGAAAAGAGCATAGAAAAAGAACAATGCGGAGATTTCTTTTCCGCCCGCCTCACAATGACATTTATCAGAAGGAAAGTTTTCGGGCCGAAAACGGAACCCAAGTATATTGTCCAGTAGTCATTTCTCTACTGGTGGCATGTTTGCACCTGAGTTAAAAGGTCCATTTGCTCCCTGGCCCGCCCATTTAGAGATCGACCGTGGCTTAAGGCCCTTCACGCTAAGCTCATCCAGCATTTTCATATTGCATTGAAGCAAAAGAGATCCCAGAAACGGTCTGCCTCCCTCGCTCCTTATAAAAAAGTTTCCACACAGACGTCCAGTTAGAGTTGTCTCGGGGCGTCTCGGGTCCTAACACGAGCAAAAGATTTCAGACAAGAACAGATGGTTAGGAACTAAAATAATAACGGGGCATTTTAGCCTTAACGGGAAATCTACGTAACGTGATGCATTCATATCTATTAAACTCAAATAACGGGGCATTTTAGCTTTAACGGGTAATCTACGTAACGTCATGCATTCATATTATTATCATTAATAAGACAGAGTGAGAAGTATACTCAACCCAAGCAACGGTGCCCTTTAGCCTTGAAGCGCAATCCACGGCGCGGGACTCGACTGGACGACTTGGCGTTGCTGACATGACTCGTGTCGGGTGTTGAGTGTTGACCATTCGTCTTAAGTACTATCACTCTATCATCTATGCGGCTCTACTTTCTCCATGTACACCAATTCTATTGGCTATTAACGATTGCCACAGATTTTTCTTTGCTTCTTATTTGTTTTCTTTGGTTTGGTGGTGGGCCAGAGGCCCGACAAGACCATGACTACATCGCAATGGGGCCTCCCCAGTGTCTAGAGATACTCAGCTATTGGGCTTGCAATACAAGGTTACTGGGCAGTTCCATTTAGGGCCTTGGACTTGACTCCAATTTTGTTGTTTAATTTTTTGAGATCCAGCCTAGTTATAGTGTGATCCATATCCAATGGAGTACGTAAATAAAGGTTGCTAATTATTTTAATTATTTTAAATGGTCTGTCGGTGACAAACTACAGAATTCATTATCTGGAATTCGGGAAGACTCACATGCCCAATTTAGAGCAATCCTAGCTACAATCGAAAGACTCAATATTGGCTAGAATCAGATCTAAGACGAACTGACAATTGGGCACAGAAATGCCCTAACAACTAAACCAACCTCTTCTGCCTTGTTACAAATAGTATTTTGATGTCTTGATATTTTTTTTTGTGAAAACTGTTGTTATGATCTCTAAATTTTATACTAATATTATTTAGTTCATGAATTTCATTATTAATAATAGACGTCCTTAAACTTCATTATTAATAGCAGATGTTTATGAAATATACCAAAATGTGCAGCAATTGCCCCTCCATTAAAATTATTACTTTTTTCCGTTAAAAATAAGGGGAAAATAGTATTTTCAAGTATATTTATACAATTTCTTCCATTTAACTTAAATGAAACCCAAAAACTTATACACAAACATCAATCCATGGATATTTGAGATTTCTAATGTCACTAACTAATATAATAATCGATTAAAATTAAAAAAAAAGAACAAATAAAATCTAGAATTTCTGAAGAAAAAAAAAAAGTCCGGAAAAACTTTGAATGCATATACATTTTTATCACTAAAAGTGCATGTAAAATACCTTTAATGACGAATTTTTTTTATTAACATCATCGAAAAGAGATGTTTTGGCGATGTTGCTTATTAGAAAAATTCGTCATTAATGGTGTTCTTCTCCTTTAATGATGAAAAAATGCATATACATTCAATTTTTTTCCAAATCCGGTCGTACCCAAAGTAATATCCAAAGGGAAATGCACCTAATATCAAAATTTCGAACCGGCTTCCGTAGAAAATTCAGACTTTCTTTTATATGCTGCGATTGCATAAAAATATAAACTTTGAAATTTAATAGCTAAATACATAGTAATTGAATCAAGACCGAGATCATAAAAAGCTTTCTTCAGAAATTCCATTTTTTTTTTGTTTTCTCTTCTTTCCATAAAAAATATATATTACTCATTAAGAGTATTTTGTAAAAAAAAAATTAAGGCCCTTTTAATATTAAATTCTAACTATGAAACTGTGAAAAATAGCTTATTTTTTGGTGAAATAAAAATAGTTTTGGCCTACAAATTATTTGTTTGGAAAATACATATAAGTGGTGAACTAAACTTTGATCTATTAGCAATATGGAAGGAAAGACCAGCTCTAACCAAATAACCAATGAGGAGGCCTAAAAAAAAAAAACACTAATGAGTAGGTAGGAGCCAAGCAGCATGATTATGGTATTATACATCAACCAATGAGAAGCGCGAGGCAGCGTCATCTACCCAATCACAGCCCTCCACGTAGAAAAAACGACGTAGCAAGCCTTGGCGCTCCCTCCTTTGTATATCAACCGTCTGTGTTCCGTTCTCGCATTGTGGCAGTTATGATCAAAGTTGTTTTTTGCTAATTTTTGCTCATAGCTTCCATCTCCCGTTGAATCTTTTCATTTTAAACCTTTTCATCTTCATCACAATTTCATGCAAAATTAAAAATAGAAACAAAAATAAAGGCAAAAGAGAAGAGTGGGAGATTCAGACAGGGCCCGATCCAGACTAATATTTTTCCGGCTACATTTTCAAAAATTGAGGGCTGCAATGGAAGCTCACGGGTTGGGCCTCCGCCGTGTGTTAGTCTTCGCCTTCTGCACTCTTGGAATTTGGGCTTCTTATATTTACCAAGGTGTTCTTCAGGAAACTCTGTAAGTCTTTTCCTCTTTCTCTTCACTGCATTTGGGGATCTTTGATTTCCCGATCACGAGTCGTTTAGGGTTTGATCTATTTGACAATTATAGGGCTCGATCATTGACTTAATCAAATAAGGTGGTGATTCATTTTAGGTCCACAAAATGTTTCGGTCCAGATGCGAAGCGGTTCGAACATCTTGCTTTCCTGAACCTGGCGCAAAATGTGGTCTGTCTAATCTGGTCATTTATAAGTAAGCTTAAATCTTCTGTTACCGTTGAATTTCTTGTAATGTTGGAAGATTTGAGCTAGGAGGAGAACAGATTTAAACGATTATGTTATCATGTGGGTTTCTGTAAACAGTGATAAAGCTTTGGTCTAGCGGTGATGGTGGTGGTGCGCCGGTGTGGGCATACTGGAGTGCAGGGATTACTAATACCATCGGACCAGCAATGGGGATTGAAGCGTTGAAGTATATCAGTTATCCAGCTCAGGTTTCCCTTACAACCCTCTTTAATCATATACCAAGTAATACAAATTGGCAGTAGAAGAGACTTTGGATGCGACAATGGATAGAATTGAGATTGTTTGATTGCCCGTCTGCTTTAATGTTGTCTTTCTATTTTTGATTGTGTGCGATTGTGTTTGATTTGAGTTTCTTTAGGGTCCAATTAGCGAGGTAGCAGATGATTGTCATATTTGCAATGTAGTATTTCATTTCAAAAAATGTATATGCTTTACAGCTGCCAATAGTTTGGAGCAAAATTTCCATGTAACAGGCTCGTAATGAGTTTGGTAATTTGTTAGTTGACTTTAGTTGATCGGCATGTTGAACTGGTTGTTGATATGATGACAAGAACCGAAACTTCTGAACTCTGATTTTGGATATTAAAGCTATTTCCTTTTCTTCTTCTTCTTCTTTTTTTCTTTTTTTTTTTGCCCTTTTTACTTGCAGGTGTTGGCAAAGTCCTCAAAGATGATTCCAGGTGAGATATTTACGAGTTTGTTATTTTTTCATATCTTAATTCCAATAATGTAGTCAGCATTTGATTGTGAAATTATGTTTCGGCAGGTAAGATTGTGAACATTCATTTCCTTAGGTTTCGAAAATAGATAAAAGTACAAAACAAAAGATTTTGTTGTAAAGGACTTAAATAAATGGTTATTACTTGTATGCAGTGATGTTGATGGGTACTCTAGTGTATGGCGTACGTTACAGCTTCCCTGAATACGTTTGTTCTCTCCTTGTTGCTGGAGGGGTATCAACATTTGCACTCTTGAAGGTGAGGGAAAAATCTTCATGCTTGCATGAGCGCATCTAGCAGTTTTTGTTGCTGGCCTATTCTACTGTTGTTCTCATGTCATGTATGCTTGGGTCGATTTCAGACTAGCTCAAAGACTATTGGCAAGTTGGCACACCCAAATGCACCTATTGGATATGGACTTTGTTGCCTTAACCTTGCTTTTGATGGATTCACAAATGCTACCCAGGATTCAATCAAGAAAAGGTATGCACCTAAGATCGACATAATGTCATCATCCTTCTACCATTTGCATACTGGATGAATTTCTGTTACCAATATAGAATTTTTTGCTTTTCTGTTGCTCAGGTATCCAAAGACTGGCGCTTGGGAAATAATGTTAGGCATGAATTTATGGGGTACCATATACAACATGTTCTACATGTTTGGGTGGCCCGGCAGCGGATATGAGGCTGTCGACTTCTGCAAGCAGCATCCTGAAGCCGCTTGGGACATATTCTTTTATTGTCTTTGTGGTGCTGTTGGACAGAACTTCATATTCCTTACCATAAGTCGATTTGGTTCTTTAGCCAACACCACGATCACCACCACCCGCAAATTTGTGAGCATCGTGGTGTCGTCGGTAGTGAGTGGCAACCCCCTGTCAACAAAGCAATGGGGGTCTGTTACGTTAGTCTTTTCTGGGCTGGCATATAACATCTACTACAAGTGGAGGAAATCTCAGACGCAGAGAGGACAGAAGAAGAGAAAGCCAATGTAACAATAACAATTTTGAAGTTAGGTATTCGAACCCTTTGTTTTAGTTTTTGTTCTTTCCAAAATTTTCCTTATCATCATTATAAACATTGAACCTTATTTATAGTTGATTACTCAGAAATATTTGTAATGTAATTGAATAGAGCCCCTTTATAGAGAAGCATTTTTAGCTGTAGACTTTTAACACGCTTGTATTGTAATTTGCTTTGCGTTTAGCACACAGCAGAACCTGTTGTAATTGTTGTTCAAAGTAATCAGCAAGCAACCATTACCCTAATCATTTTTGGTCGATCGATTATGTTTACACCACAGTTTGAGAAAGTTTCGTTCCTCTCGGGTAAATAGTTACGGCGGCGTAAGTGTAAATGATTTATCTTAAACGAAGCACTTATCATTTTCCCACATTTCACGCATGCAAAATTAAAAATTTAATTGAAAACAAGAAAAATTATGATTAATTAGTTACCAAACAGGCACTTAACAGTTAACCTTTTGAATGTAATGGTACCACTGACCACTGTTGGGTTATGTTTTAACGCTTTACACTCTTTTGATGTCAAGATGAATGATACCGAAACATGTTTAAGCAAAAACAAGTGATAATAGAACTTACATGAGAGAGAGTTGCTAGATTCGAAACTCAATCTAACACACAGAGGTTTTGATACAATATTAAGAAGGGGTACAATACACAAGTACTGATCTTGCCTTTTATAACAATGTTAGGAAGGGATACAATACACATAAGTATCAATCTAAATTGTTGTCACCATTTCTAAATTTTACACTAATTTTAATTATCGTATATAAACTTCATTATTAATAGCAGACTTCCTACTATTGCATTGATAGCACTTCCGTTAAAATTCTTAACTGTTTTTCTTAAAAATAAGAGTATAATTGTCTTTTTAAGTGTCTTTATACAATTATATCCATTCAACAGAAATAAGGCTCAAAGTTTACCCTTATTATATTCTTATAAACACATTCAAAAATATAATTCTACCACTATTTTTATCAGAAATAGTTTAGAATTCTAATGGAAGAATTAACAATGTATGTTTAAGTATAGTTCAAGGATGTCTGCTATTAATAATGAAATTGATGGACGATTGCTAAAATTAATGTAAAATTTAGAGATGGTGACAACAATTTTTCCCTAATAAAGAACAAAGAGAGCTATATACATTGTATATTGACCTCAACTTTTACAAGAATTCAACTCAAAACTTCCAAAATTACTCAATACTAAGAAAGCACAAAGAGGATTATCCACACCTTGTATTAACCTCCCCTTTTACGAAGATCGAACCCAAAATTTTAAAGATCATATACATGATATATTGATTTTATCTTATCTTTTATAATACTCAAACTGTACTGGTGGCAATTTGACTTCAAACTATTTTGTGTGGGAATTAGAGGGGTGGTCAAACTTAAAAGTGGCAACAATAAGTGCACTTTATTTTGTAGAGAGTTCCCTCCCTCTTTTTACCAATTGCTTTTGCTTTCGTCATAATTATCCCTGTCTTCCACCACTAACACCACCTCCACCTCCACCGTGAATCTAAGTATGAATAATCCTCCTGCTCCTTCTCCTTCTTCATCGCAAATAACACACCTCTGTCAGAGTTGAGATGCTCTCGGAAATGCAGTTTCATTCCCACCATGCAAGCAAGCCCTCTGTTCTGTAAGTGAACCAATTACAATTCTTCCTCTGGGCACTCTCTCTCTTTGATGTATCTATCATTTTCTTTCTATTGCTCAAATCTTTTCATTTCGAAATAAAATTCTGCAGGCAGTTAGAAGAAGCATTTCCATTCCACGGGTTAGCACTGTCTTCCTAGCTCATTAATTTCCTGACTTATATGACATTTTTCGTTTGGATTCCTACTTCTTTATCTTGTGCTTCCTGGTGCTAAAGATTTTGACTGTTCTTGTTCATACATTATATATATATATATATATATATATGTGCGTGTGTGTTCATGTTTGTTTTCCAGTAAGGTAAGGATGACATAGACAAAAAGAGACAAGTGCACACCAAAACCAAAACAATTTTCACACCAATTATATTAAGTATGGTTACATCAGATCAGAAATACCAGAAGAGAACGAAAAACCAAAGAAGAAGAAAAATAAACTTATTCTATACCCTATGCACACCGAAAACAACGATAACTAGGAATCCACTTGAACTGGTTAATCCTCTCTTTCTTTCTTCTGTTTTGTTTTGATCATATACTCTAGCTGAAGATATATAGGCAAGCTTCCAATGTATACTTACAGTCTTACACTCTGAATGATTAGAGATGATGATATAGCAAGGTTCTGTACAAGTGCTAAAATGAAGGCTGAAAAATGGAACACCCAAAAACATACCACAGGACAACACAAACTAAAGAATGAATGGCACACAAAACACACCGGATGTGAGAGTACCGAGTAGGAACTCTAAGGAGGACAAAAGAATACAAAAAACTGTGTTAGGTACTTTTCCAGATGTTAGCAATGCACCCTTTGCATTCTACCATCTGGGTTTGCGGAAGCAGATCTTAACCTGCCTTTTGGTAAAATTTAAGGCTGGAATGGCTGCAATCCTAAGGGAAAAAACAGGGACTCAAAATGCATATGACATCGAAAGGCAACTAAACCATGTAAAAAATTCTATATATCAGGTGGATCAAAAAGGCTGGTTATAACTTGTAAAGTCATAGACTTTGGAGGAGGGCTCGTTTGCAAGGTGGTGGTTGTGAAGGGTTGGTGTTCGGGTTGGGGCATGGAGACTCCACTCCCAGTGTTTTCAGCAAGAAGTTCCTCTCCTGAAAAATCGAACATAAACGGTCAGTCTTGAATCATATAATTTCACGCACTCACACAACAAGAAGTAAAGAACTTAGAATCTATTAGGCATATGGAAACATAGTTTTTGCACTGGAAAGTTGAAGCCTCCTAAACTTTGTGTAAAGGATGCAAATTGTCTGTCTGAGGTGCTCTAAGATGCCTAGAATCGAATATTTATGTTCTGATATGTGTTCAGTTAGGATCACCGGCACTCGGCTCAAGCTTTCCATAGTTTCACCTAGATTCTAGGAGTAGTTTATCGAAACAACTAGAGTCATCATCACCGATACAACGCTCGAAAATTCTAATGCTACTTGATACTGATGCTTCTTCTGCTACCCTCAACACTAATAGTTTAAAAATTGACAGGGTTGAACTTCTAAGGAACTTACACTTTCAGAGAATTTTGGGCTGGGAATTCCTGCAGCCAAGGATCTGAACATTGGGATAACTCGAATAGGAGAACTGAACTCTGTACTTGAAAATGCAGAAACTTCGAATTCTTTTTTTCCTTCATCACATGATGGCAATATCTCTGCAGGAATATGATTAGATTAGTTAAATGTCTTTTTTTTTTTTCGATTTGCACGGTATAAGGAAACCTGATAATGTACGAAAGCTAATGATATCTTATATGATAATCCGTTACCTTGCTTTGTGGTTCCATGGGAAAGAATCCCTCTCTCACAATCACCAACATCGTTTTGCCCTTCAGTGGGATTTGATTGTGACCCAGTTCGAATCTCCTGATTTTGGGTTTCACCGTCATTTTGTTCCATTGTATAACATTCTGTTTGGGACAGGAGAGTTGACCCTGTACTGTATTCCGAGCTTCCTGGAGACTCTTCGTATAGATCCGGTTGCCTAAAATGTATATGTCATCAATTAGATGCCGTATATATTGTGATTTTAATTATGCTTGTACCAAAATAGCAGTCTAGGCCATTTTTCTTACCGCCAAGATGGTCGACTTCCTTCATTAGTGCTCCTCAAGTCCTCTAACAGATACTTAAGATCTTCAAGTTGAAAATCAAAATCACTGATTCCATAACTGAGGATATCACTCTCTTTGCTTTGATTCAAAAAATCTTGGAGCACCTGAATATCACATATTGAAACAAGTTAAAGGATACGAAGACACTACTTTCCTTTGTATTTAAACTAAAACTGCAATTGTTTTCCACCTTCCAAGCATTTTCAAGACTCTGATCTGTGTTGTCTGTGTTAACTTTTAGTGCCAATGAGCTGAGTAGCTCTGCTTGTTGCATCAATGCGGTTATCTTCGGGTCATCTTTCTTCAGAAATGATCCTTGAAATTTGTTATTTTGTTCCGCTGATAAACGAAATTCAGATTAATATTAGATTCTCCTGAATTTTTTCATTAGAAAACACATGAATCAATGTATATTGAATTTTCAAATGATAAACACAGCAAATCTGATCAGTTGCGCAACAAGTTCTAACTTTGAGGTCCTTTACCATTCCCAGGTACTTCCTTGGCACTATCAACATTATGCTGATCTGGCGGGTTATCGACATTGTGGAAATTCTGAACCAACACAGTAAATGGAGCTCTTAGCTGCTGGTTCATCTTTCCACATTGCCCATGAAGCCTGTCCCCAAAGTTGCAATCTTCGGAGAGACTAGGGATGTGAGCCCTCCTGTATTTCACAAACAATGAGATTTACTTCGTAAAGGAACAATCTGATGAACACTTTTGTACCTAAAGATTCAATTTCTACTCTACCTCAACTTCTTAGAAGGCGCTGCGGATTCTGCTGTTCCATCTGGATTGAACCCATTTCGGATGATGACCCTTTTGTCATTCTGATTGATGTATGAAGTTGAATTCTCTTTAGCTAAGGCTTCATATTTTGCTTTCTTCTTGCACAAGGTGGTAAACCGATTTTTCACAGCATTGTCAGTTCTGCATTAGCAGCAAAATTTATCATGTTAACCGGCCTCATCACACAAAACTATCTCAATGCAAGAGCGAAAAAGGAAAGCTATTTACCTTCCTGAAACCACCTTTGCTATTTCTGTCCATCTGTTTCCAAAAATCTTTTGAGCCTGAAAACCAGATCATTCCAATGATGACGGTAATAATGTTAAATATTGAATAAACCTTGGCTGGTTTTTCTGTTGAACTTTATGAAGACAGACTATTCAATCACTAGGCCTGGCCTACTTGATCATATTATAGATCAAGTTTTGAAGAATCTTATCCTTTTTCACAAAACTAATTCGTTTTCATTTACTGTTTTCATTTACTACTTAATGATGCAAAAACTGAAGGATTTTGTGAAATTTGCAATGAACAAAGAAAGCATCAATTACCTCACATAAGAGGAAATCTTCCTCCGGCGTCCATCCTCCCTTCTTGAAGTCAGAATTCAAATATGTGTACCATCTGCAACATTATTTTCAAAATTAAAAAAAAAAAACAAAACAAATTACTAGTCAAAACAACTACAGCTCGATAATTTAGCAGAAATACAGAGAATATTGGTGGTTTCGAAATTACCTTCTCCTACATTGCCTTGTTGTTTTATCCTTGAATTTAGAAGCAATGATAGCCCAACTGTACATAAACCAATCACCAAACAAATCCAACCCGCGATTAACAAATTGAAGGAGAAGCAACAAAACATATGGTAATTAGATTGAAGACAGGCGAAGCTAAGCAAAATCAACACATTTCAGAAAATACTAAGAAACATACTTGTCTGTTCCATGAACACTAATTTGATTTCGCAATATGTCATCCTCCTGCAACCAAACCCCATATCAGCAACCATGGCTGGGTGTATTGAGCAAATATGAAAAGGGTAAGTGAGCAAGAAATAAATAATCTAAGGACCTCTTGAGACCAAGTAACTATATGGCGCTCCTTCTTCTTGGAATTAAACTCCTGCTGAGGCATTGGGTTTTTAATTCACCTCCTCAAAGTCTTAAAGTCTCAGTCTTTCTGCAATAGACGCTCCGGAATGATGCCTTTATCGAAACCAAGTTGCATAATACAACTAAAGCTCGAGTCTTTTTGAGGGCTTATATAAAATAAAATGAACAAACCCCAAAAGAAACCCTTCCCTTCCCCTCCCTCCTTTTCCCTAATCTTTACAGATACTGTTGGGTTCAAACGGAACCATCAGCTCTCAAACCCCAATCGATTGCCTCGGATTCTAACTTTTTCATCCGCGCCTTTCAAGTATGCTCTTTTAACATCCGCCTGAAATGAAACAAACACACAACAAAACAAATCAAATACATGGTTAATTAAATAGCGTATACACTTGTACAAACAGATTGGATTGGATCTGGGTATTCGTATTCGTATCCATTTTCCCACAACTTACACAGATTTTTGAGACTTTTTCCTCTTCCTGAAGTATGATCAGGGGAGGTGTGTTTTCTTCAAACTTTTTGGTTTTTTTTTTTTTTTGGTTTACAACTGAAGACCCAAACTCTGCAAGTGTGGAATTATTAATATATTTGAGATGAAATAAAAATGAATATAAAGCAACGGATTGTTTGGTGGCTTTTAGTTTAGTGCGCGGGTATAAGGGGAAGTTTGAAAATAAACCCTGAATTCCATGAGATAACATTAATGGATGGATGATGCTGCCGGAGGACTTAAGCCACACACACGACACACTATTTATATATTTTATTTAATATGTAATATTATATCATATTCATGTAATTTGTTTTTATTACTATGTTTAAAATGAATTCAGGAAACTCGATCAAAAAAAAAAATTGAATTCAGGAAACATGATATCATTGGGGGTAAGGCAGATGCATGAAGCACCATCATGTGCCTGTTCTATTGGTATTATCACGTCACCATTTTATTTTCTCGGTTCAAATTTTTTATAAGAGTTTGAATCAAAGATATATATTCAACTTCAAGTCTTCAAGTCTTCAAGTATAGAAATATGTTGTAGAATGGAGCTGATAATTTGAAATTTTGAATTTGGTTTTGTGTGGTTAAACATTAAGAAGAGGTGACCATGTTCGTGACCTAACCTTCAGAATCACTCAAAAGAGCAGCCTAATACTATTTCCAATTTCAATTTAATGCTTTCAATTGTTTTGGTTAATTATTGTTCATCACATTAATCTTGCTCCTCCTCCTCCATCATGGGTGGCTGGCGTGGCGTGTCTTCGATTATTATTCATTCCCGGAGCCAAAGACGACCCATGGCGCGTGTAAACAACCTTCTGCTGCCATTGGATCCAATCCCCACATGCATGTGCGCTGATTTGACGTGTCATAGACGCGAACCTAGATCCGATGTTGGCCACAACATGACAACCTTAACGGTGGTCTGCCAGCTTACTCCCTCCCGTTTTCATATTTAACGCCAATTCGCTTTTTGGAAACTGAAAATTAATATTTGTTTTTTGGATATTTGTTTAAACTTTTTCTTTTATACATTTTAAATTATCTTTAAAATATTTTATTGCAGTATTCGACCCTTTTTAATTTGCTGCTTCCTTTTTTTTTTCCTTTTATGTTTAATTAATTCATATTTATGTCACATTTCAGTTTGATTGAAAAAGATGATTCACATAAATGCATCAATACAATAACGATATATATTCATTTACGTTCATATCTATTTTAAAAATTAAAAACACGTTTTTTATTTTAATATTTGAATAATCTACTTAAAGTTAGAAATTTTCGAAAATTAATTGGCCTAGTATGGGATTAATTTAACTACTCACGAATTCTTACTATTTTTAATTTAAAACGTGAACATTTTATGTTTCGTAACGGAAAGTATGCGTCTAGTGAGTTTTAATTCATTTCTACTTTTATATATTTTTATGAAAATGAGAATATTTCTCATTAAAAGATCAATCCCATAATACCACTTACTCGTAAATAGGTTCTCGCGATAATGCTCATGGCTGAGCTCTATCTTGGGATCAAAATAAGCGCGATAATGCTCATGGCTGAGCTCTATCTTGGGATCAAAATAAGGGCTCATTGTTGTATTTGATTATCGACGTGGTGAAAGGCTTCACTCTAATACTATATTTATTACAATTTAAAAAAAAATATCGTACAAAAGAAAATAGAAATACTTACACGAAGCCTCGGTAAAAATCTTGCCAGAAATTTCACCACTTTATAAACAAATTATATGATAATTTACATTTTATTTAGAAAACATAAGGTCGGATAAATTTGTACCATAATTAATTCAAATCTAAATATGTATGCAAAGTCAAAAAGAAAAATCAAGCAAGTGGCGTATGGACCCTTTTTACTGTTTTTATACCATCAATTAGGAGGTTAAGACAAACACTAATTGCCAGTAGTAATTCAAAATTATTCCAAAAACATCAGAGGAAATCAAAACCCCACATTTCCTCATCGAATTGACAGAAACCTAACTATATTGAATCCGATTTCATATTTAAAAACGTTAATTGTTCAGATTGAAAATCTATAATGTCTTAACCTAAACCTAGCCCTAGCCGACATGTAATTGTATTAAATACATAAAAAGGTATTTACTTCAATAATTCTGTTTAATGCTATGCAACTTAATATTATCCTTTCGCGACAAATATAAATATAAAGTAATAATATTTAAATACACTTAATTAATGATATGTTATATGCATTTTATTTTAACTCGATTAACTTTTTGTGGACAAATGGAATGCTGGTAAAATAATGTCGTATTCGTAATTATATGTGCTCAAATAGCAGTATTCTAAATATAATCCGTTAATTTTTTTTGTTGTCATTGTTTGAGGTTATCTCCATTCATAAGTCATAAGGATGTGACTAATTTTTAGTGAGTCCAAAGAGGTTAAAAGTGTTTTCTCAACTTAAATGACAGGACTTATCAGAAAATGTTTTGATAATCGTGTCTGATCTTACTTTCGTCATGCAAGTAATTTAAAATACTGAAACTACTTTCAACACTTGTCAGACAAGAGATACTTGTACCGATTTACTGCTCATGTCTCCGTCTTCTCAATCAGCCCCGAATTTCCGTGCAACGACTTGAAAGGTCATTCAAACCATTAAAAGGTGGTGCGTAGACAAAAATAAACATTTAAAACACATTTTTCGAGAAAAAGAAACATTTACCTTCCATTTTTCTAAAATATGCATGCATACAATGAAACGTAGACAATCATATTTCAAATAAAAACAATTCATAGACCGTGGGACCACAACACTCATAAAATACTAGTAAACAGCTCGTGTCCCACATTTCTCGAAATCCATGTTCATCAAATCATATAAAATCACCTAGACACAAATATCGATAAGGTAAACCAATTAAAAGCCAATCAACAATCGGTTATCAACTCGTCGAGTATCAATCATCTGCAAACACGTCACAACAACAATGAACATTCTAACAGCCCGAAAAAGTGAAAATTGGAAAGAAAAAAAATTAAATGGAAATGACAGTTTTTCCCTCAAAAGGTTAGAGGTTGACTTTTTTACCTGGACACTTTTTGGACATTCTGCGAGGACCGTTACGAAAGTCTCGAACTCCTGAGTTCATAGGTAGGAGGTATGCTAGAATCGGAGATCGAATATATTTGATACAGGTCAAAAGTGACTAGGGGCATTTTGGTAATTTTGGACATAAGGGTATTTTAGTAATTTTGCAAGAAAGACCTAAGATATTCTATAATTTTCTTCATTTTTTCCTCCCTTATCTCTTTCTCCCCGACTTAGCCTTGTGCTATTTTATATATATGTGTGTCTGTGTGTGTGTGTGTGTGTGTACGCGCGCGCGGGCGCGCGTGCGCGTGCGGGCATGTGCGTGTGTATGTGTTGATGGTGTGGGGGTTCAGTGGGAAGGAATCAAAATGGAAGAGAGAAGAAAAACATGAAACCATGGAAGAAAAGAGAAATAGCGAGGGAGCAAGAGAGAGAAAATGGAGAAGAGAGAGAAGAGGAAGAAGAGTGGAGAAAGTAGGAAAAAAAGAAGGGAAAACCGTGAAGAGGGGAAGGATAAATACTGAAGAAGAAATAAAAAACCCTGAACCCGTGTGTTCCTTTTTCAGGTTTTCCTAGTTCTGGACTAGAAAACTTAGGAACAGGCAATTTGGTACCATCCTAGAGGTCCTACGAGCATTCAGGGACAAGAAGATAAGGGTTTGGACGCGGGAAAGGACATTAAAATGGTTGAGGAACCATGGTAGAAAAATGGTAGGATTGGGTCAAATTTCCAAGTATGTTTTCCAACATTTTGAGCCCATAGAGCTTGTCAGGCAATCGATTCTATAAATCTAGACATTTAAAACATGTAAAATGGTGGGAAATATAGAAGTTTGAGTCAGGTCACCATCGCGAGTCGGACGACCCGATTCACAGAGAATCGAGTCTTTCCAAAGGTTGAAGGAGACCTGTGCAAGCATGTGGCCACCACGCACATAGGGTCCTGCCAGCGCATAAGGGGGCGTGCTGCAACCCTTCACCATCTGGCCAACATGGAACTTTACATTTTAGAAGCTATAAATCCAACAGTATAATTTTTGAAACGATCATATATCATTTTGGGGCAGTTTTGATTGTTTAAAATATTATGTATAGTTTTTAAATTCATAAATTAGTTCCAAAATTAAGGAATATTAATATAAGATTAACTTGGGTTATTAATGAACTATAATGATGAATTATGATGAATATATGAAAACATTATGAAAAATCTGAAAAAGGTGTACAACTAAGGATCTAGTTAAGGATACGATGTGTGTGATTATATTGTCGTGCATAATCATTATATTAATTACCTTATAAAAAAATATTTACTTCGTAATAGTATACAAATGATGGATTAAGACTTGGAAAAAGAATCAAATTCCACTACTTGACGGGGCCAGTGGGTTGGATGTGTGCGGTGACCCTGCAAGGTGGAACTTTGTTCGGTTGACTTATCAAGATATCAATATGGATAAAATAAAAAATGTCCCTTGTTTGACAGCAGTTAAGGTAATCTTGGTAAATTTTAAGATCGTTGTCAGATGGTAGCAGGACGGGCATGATTATCAAGGTAATTTAAGAACGGGTGTAACGACCCGTCCGGAATATCGGGATTGAATATTAATTAATTATGATTTAGAATGACTAATCGGGAATTAGTTGAGTGAAATCGGACGAAACGTGCAAAATGACCGTTTTGCCCCTAGTGTGGGCAAAATGTTGACTTTTAGTTCGGGCGGTCAAATGGACTTTGGCCGATGACTGTGACGTAGTTCGGGACGTCACGAGTTCATAGACAGGTGGCACGTTCGATTCCGACATTCGTAGAGAAAGTTATGATGTTCGGAAGTTGAGGGGTATTTTGGTAATTTGGCATGTTAGGGGCCAAATGTTGACTTTTTGATCGGGAGGTCCGATGGACGAGGTCCAAGGCCCGTTACGTAGGCCTCGTCGATACGAATCCAACGACAGGCAGCATGCCGAAATCGGAGATTCGACGACGAAGTTATGGTCACGGAATCGGGCTCGATTAACGGAACGAACCGGGAATAAAATAATATTTTAATATGAACAGTACCCGATGACTGGACACATTTGGATGAGTGACAAGTGTCACTCATCCCTTAAAATCAGGCACAAAACATGGATCCATGATTTTGGGGAGACCTAATTATGATGTTTTAATATTATTTTAATTAATTAATCCTTTAATTTCCATTAATCCTGTTCTGTTTCTTACCCGTGCACAACTGAGAAGCAGAGATTGAGAGAGTCTGAAATTGTCCACCATTTCCTTCCATTTCTGAACCAAAGTGTGAGTAATTGAGAGGGTGTTGAGATTTAATTAGCAAGGATAAACGAGGGACTGAATAAGGGCTTGAATTTGGAATTTCGAATTTTTGAATTTTGAGGGGGAAATTCGAATTGGAAGCTTGGAGCCGTGTTGATCGAAATTGAGTTCATTTCTAGTCTTCTGGGATTACCACGACCTGTTTCATCGAAAGAACGAAGGCAATTGAGGTCCAATTGAGGTAGAACAGAAGCACTGTAGTCGCAGAGAGTTCGAGCTTGAGTCGTGGAGTTTGAGCCATGAATTGATTCAATTGAGTTGGGTAAAATGCTTACCTGAGTCTCTTGATGCTTCTGGTTGAATCAATTTAAGGAAATCATGTGACGGTGAAGGTTTTCGAATGATGAACAATGGCTGGAGGTCCTTCGAATAATCGACTTTGATCGTAGGGTTTGAGGTATGGTTTTGTATAATTAATGTTACAGAACCCTAATTGAACTTAGATTGAAACTAACTGAATGCTCAATTGAAGGAATTAGTGTCGAATTGACAGGATTGGAATCGGGTCTGATCGCGGGTTAAAGGACCCGTTTATCAGACAAACGGGTGAGGGAGACAGTACTGTAGCTGGCGCGTGGGTTTCACGCGCAGCCACTCACGGCGGCGCATGGGGGCGCGTCCGGCCTAGTCTCAAGGTGAGGTCAACATGACTTTTGATCCTCTCAGTGTAACGAACATTTTGACGTTGATTTCGATGAAATCGGATATTGTTTCGTTAATGTTCCGCGTATCCGAAGTTTTGTATTACGTTAAAAATACGTATTTAAATCCCGGAAAAATTGGGGAAAATTATATGATGTATTTTGAGATGTTAGTAACCCTCTATAATGATTTTGGACAGGAGTTGTGATTTCCAGATTTTACGGAAAAACGTGCAGCTCGGAAACGGACCGTTTTGGACGGTGTGTGTGAGTGGACTTTGTTTTCTAACCGTGTTGCATGCATATATGATTTTAAATGCCTTATTATATGATTTTATATGCTTGGGCATGATTTGTGTTTCAATCCGGTAATTTCTCGGTTTTATGAATATTATATTATTATTTTTGGGCGATTTTCGAGAAATTACGAAAGTTGGTAAAAATGATGTTTGGACTTGGTTTGTGAGTTCGGGATTAAAATTGGTTGGAAATAATGTGTGGACTCAGATTATGAGTCATGGATTGAGAATGATGTGGTGACTCGGGAATGAGTCAATGGTCAATTTCGTGGATTTACGTGAAAATGGTAACGGAGGTTGCAACACATGGATTTGCGTGAAAATGATATGTTGGACGTGAGAACCCAAGTGAATAGTGATTTTGACTCGAATTAGGAGTCACTTGTGAAATTGTGAAATTAATGAATTATTGGGAATTTATGATTATTTTAATCAGTCTTTCAGGCACGTTTTACGAGGAAAGTGCAAATGATATTTTGGGCTAGGCCCGGAGTCTAAATGATTTCTAAAATGATTTTTTGACTTAGTTGGTAAGTCAATGATGATTTCTGGATTATTCTATTGTTTTAAAAGGTGATTTTAAAGAAGTAAGTGTAAATGGTATTTTGGGCTTTGAGACCCAGTCGGGAATGATATTGACTTTGTATGAAGACAAGATTTGATTGAAATGTTTTGGGATGTAATTCCCGAGATGGTTTTCATGGTGATTGTGATATTCCCAGACGGTCGGAGCTTGGGGGGATTACCCAGACGACCGGAGCTTGGGGGATGTGATTGTAGGATCGAGAGTTGATCCTATGGTAGTCAGCTTCTCGAATGAGACTGAGCCTGGATGTACCACTCGGAGGTGTCTGAGCCTGGGGATGTGTTCACCCAGAGGTGACTTAGCCCGAGGGGGTTGAGCCCAGAGGTGTCTGTTCCCGAGAGAGTGACTGGATATTGGCCTACGCGTAGTGCAGCACTTGTGAGTAGTGCAGTTTGATTGATTGTGCACTTGTGAGTAGTGCAGATGTGATTTGTGATGTTTTATGCACTTGTGAGTAGTGCAGATTGATTGGATTGTTATAGTTCTGGTGCACTGGTGATTAGTGCTGATTGATATTGTTGTGATGATGTACTGGTATTGAGTACGGATTTTTGGTCTTTGTGGCCAGGTGATTATGTTTTCACATGTTTTGGCCTGAGAGCCGGGATTTGATGTTTTATAACATGAACTGATTTGGTGAACATGAGTTTTATGGACCATGGGAAAATATGTTTTGATTTTATCGGTCACTCATGTTTTACGATATGCATGCAAGTTTGTGAAAACTGGAGGGTAAGATTGTATTTTGATAAATGTTTTTATTAGAGGTCATTTTTGTCCACTCACACCTTTTCTGTTTTGTGACCCTCCAGGCCGTGGTACGACGTTCGGGACTGATCGTGAGGCAGTGACAGTAGCAGAAATCCGCGCAAACATCCCTTGTCTGGCAAGCATTGAAGGGGAGTTTCGGACCTTTAGTTGACTTGTCAGACGGGAGCAGGACCGGGCACGGTTTTTGACGTCCAGTTGGGACGGGTCCTGTCAACGGGTCCAGTCAAACATAATCCATGGGTTAAATCTCATAAGCCCAATAAACAAGCACAACCAATAATCAAACTCAAGTATCAGTCGCAATGAACAACAACACTACGCGTAGGAACTGCATGTAGCACCATCTTAGTCAAGTCCGGGAACTGCACATAGTATCGTCATGACAATAACAGTATCCCCGAGAATTTCACCCACGCACCATCCGGGTCATATCCGAGAACTGTACTCACGCACTAGTATCATACGAGGATAACTTCTAAATTTTCGGGTTGTTACAATAAACTTCATACGTTCCAATTGGGTGCTAAGCATCTTCATCATAGTCTCTAAAACACAATTTTTAACTAATTTAGGAATTTTCAAAGGAAAAAATGGCTCCAACTGATCCTTATGTCACTCCATACTTTAGCATTTTGCTATTTTTGCGTATACTTTAGCATTTTGCTATTTTTGCGTATTATTTCCTAAATTTAACAAATAGGAGAGAGAAAGTATGCATTTTTTATCTCCTCACATAAATAATAGAATAATAAATTGAGAATATTCATTCAAATGTTTCATTTAAAATAAATAATAAAATAATTTAAAATTTGTTAAAATAGAAAAAACTACGCACCAAAGGAGAACATTTCTCCTCAGATAGAGAGAGAGAGAGAGAGAGAGAGAGAGAGAGAGAGAGAGAGAGAGAGAGAGCATTTCTCCATATTATGGCTAGATTTGTAGCTGGCTGACTTTGCCAGGTGGGCAAGTCGGCAATCGGCCACGTGGCGTATAGAAAAAGGTAACGCAATCCTGTCGAACTTTTGAAATCTTGAATTCGTGGAGCCCTCCAAACGGCAAGAAACCAGAAATGGGCACCTCATTGGTCTCTTTCTTGACAGCGAAGTCTCCCGCCAAAAAGAACTCATTGATTCAAGCAAAGAAAGAAAGCCCATGCTACTCACTGCTCACTGCTCACTGCTCACTACTCATTCATTCTTCTTCGTACTGTTTTCCCCAACATGATGTGTTCGTACCTAAACTGGTCGGCCTGGTCAAAATCCCGAACCAATCTGACCTGCTCCTGCTCCACCAGCCCCAGGCAAGTCTCAGATTACGCTAACAAAGCCAAGAACGACATAGGAAGACCAAACCTGGTCGGCAAGGCTTACTGACAAGTCATAAATGCTATCCGGGACCACCACAGGACACCTGTCAAACTCCTAGAGGCAGCAACATTTATCCCACATTGACAAACACCAACAAACACATTCAATGCTACTATAAATACAAGGGCATCCCCCTCCAAAAGGTAATGACAATCTTGCCCTCACGCTGTCTAAATTACAACAGTACCCTTCTACCTAACTGACTTAGGCATCGGAGACTGTTCGGCCGGCATCACACCGGTGTCCCTTTGCATTTACCCTCTTCCTGTGCAGGCCACAATATTTCGGAGGGGATCGCGAAGGAAGCTCAGCGAGGCAGGAGTAGGTTGATCCATTTCTTGCATCAACAGATTGGCGCCGTCTGTGGGAATCTGAAACAACAGCCCACGCTCTCTCACCAGATCAGCCGTCCCGAGTCGTACCAAAGGTCATGTCGGACGAGCGAGATGAAGGAGAGCTCAATCACACCCCCTTCACTAGGGGAAACGCAACCGGGAGCGTCCCAGATGCCTACCGGCAAACTCTGGACGACTTAATGCGCGAGGTGGCCGCGCTGAAGGCCCACAATGCCAAAATCGACGCGAAGAACCAACTCCTAACGGAGCAATACGCAAACATGGTTGCCCTCGTGAGGATGTCCCAGCGCGAGGGGCAACCGGGAGGGGAATTGGCCGACCACTTACGGGTCGAGGAGAGACAGGCCGACAGGCCACACGCTGCACACCTTGTAGTCGAGAGGTCATCGGATCAGCCGCGGAGACAGCAAAGGCCGAACCCTGCTTCCTCCGGTCGCCTCCTCATCCAACCAACGGGGGCAGGACCTTCAGGAACCAAGATCTACCGCGATGCCCCACAGCTGCTGGAAGAACGCCAAGTCGTGCCAGCTAGGCTCTCCTACGAAACGTCAGATGAACGGACCTCGTCAGTGCGGCATCACGGCTCAACCGACCGCCAGGTCGCCACGGAACACCCGGACCACGGGCCGAGGGACAGAGGTTGCCAGACAACCAAGAAGAGCGAAACCCACTCACGGGAGCGTCCGGACGAAACCGACTCAACGGCCGGTAGTTACTCCCAGGGTAGAGAAGCGAGGGTCCGCCAGGACAAGGGCCGACGGCCGAATGAGACTCCTACCCAACTGCCCAGCGGTCAGAGCGCAGAGATTGAGGCCCTCCTGAAAAGAGTACGTGCCTTGGAAGCAAAGGAGGATAGGAGCAAGGCGCCAGCCTTGAAGAAGGCCAACCCCGGTCCTTTCTCGGAAAGACTCCTCCGCTCCCGTCACAGAACTGGGGTCAAGCCCCTCAAGATTGCCCTATACACCGGGAAAGGGGACCCCAACACCCACTGGAACAACTACACTTCTGCCTTGGCATACCGCGATGCCTCGGAAGACGAACAGTGCCTCATTTTCAGCTCCACCCTCACCGACGCGGCCTTGAACTGGTTCTACCGTCTGCCGCCAGGCACGATCGATTCCCTTGAGGATCTACACTCTACATTCTTAAGTCAGTTCATGATCCAAACAGTCAGGCTCGTGTCCACGGACGATCTGTTCTCCATCAGACAGAGGGAGGACGAGACCCTCCAAAAATATGCCGCAAGGTTTAGCTTAGAGTACTCCCGCTGCCAGGATATAGACGACAAGGCCGCATTCAATGCCTTTCGGAGCGGTCTCAAAGAGTCTCCTTTCAAATACGCGGCCCATACGGAAGAGTGGGGAAGCTATGCCGAACTTATGAGAAGGGCCAGCATCCATGCGAAGGCCGAGTTCTTCCACACTCCTCCGAAGGAGAGCAGAGTCACTCAGCCCAACCCCCCAACCACAAGCTCGGGAAGGGCTCAACAAAACTCCCGTGGTCACGACGACAGTCGCTCCGAGACCGGGAAGAGGAAGCTTCACTTTGATTCTCGCAATCAGGAGAAGCGGGGACGTTCAGGTCGCAACGACCGCGATTTTCACCGCGGAAACCCCCAGGAAGGCAGAGGATTGGTATCAGAGGGCGCAGGCCCCAGGCGCCAGTTCGAAACATACACGATCCTAAACACGACGCTCGACAATGTCCTATTGAGTGTGGAGGAGATGATCCCGAAGCCCAAGCCAAGAAACCCAAACTACCGACCCGTCACCAACAAGGAGGCATTTTGCCAGTACCACAAGTACAATGGGCACACCATTGAGGAATGCATCGCCTTCAAGGACATAGTCGAACAGCTAGTCCGTGATGGCAGACTCGATCAATTTGTGACCCGAGCACAGGCCGCCCCGGCGCGCCTTCAGATCAACACCATCAGTGGAGGCCCGACCTTATCTTCCCCCGTCACCTCAAACCGGGCCAGGAAGAGCTTCAACAGGGCTTCGCAATCCAGCCAGGTACTCAACATCGGCGCCAGCCGACCCGGCAAGATCGCAAAGACCGGATGGAAACCTATCAGCTTCTCGGAGGAGGAGGAGCGGGGCATCGTTTTTCCCCATGACGATCCCCTGATCGTCCGGGCGCTAATATCAAACTGCGACGTAGGTCGCATTCTCGTCGACACCGGCAGTTCAGTCAATGTACTTTTTCGGGATACTTTTCAGAGAATGGGTTTGAATGAGAAAGAGTTAGACCGCAAGGTCACGTCTCTTCTTGGTTTTTCAGGAGATTCAGTCCTCCCCCGGGGGATTATCACTTTACCAATCACCATGGGCTCCGAGCCCCTCACCACCACCACACTGACTACTTTTCTTGTGGTCGATTGCCCAACAGCTTACAACGCGATCCTCGGTCGGGGCCTGCTCAACCAGATACGAGCCATCGTATCCACTCACCTCCTGCTTATGAAATTCCCAACACCTTTGGGGCCGGGCCAGGTACAGGGAGACCAGCTCTCAGCCCGGACGTGTTATGCCACCTCTCTGACTAAAACCAACCGGAGGCCGACCGAGACAACAGAGACGCTCACGGTCACCGAATCGGCACTCGGTGACGACCCTGTGGAGGCAGGATACATAGAAAAGCTCAGGGACAGCCCCCCGGAAGACCCCCGCGACTTGGCTCACACGCCCCATGCGGAGCCGGTGGAAGAGACAGAGACAATCCCTCTTTCCAGTGAACACGGGGACCGCCAGGTTCGAATCGGCTCGAAACTCAGGCCCGACATCCGCTCCGAACTCATCCAGTTCCTCCAGGACAACGCTGAAGTGTTTGCATGGTCCTATGCGGACATGCCCGGCATTTCCGCCGAGGTGATCTGCCACCGGCTCACCATCGATCCCACCTTCAGGCCAGTCGCCCAGAAGCAACGAAGCTATGATGCGGAAAGGCAAATGGCCATGCAGGCCGAAATCACGAAGCTCAGCACGATTCACTTCGTCCGAAAGGCCATATACGCTGCATGGGTCGCCAACGTGGTCCTAGTCAAGAAACCTACGGGACTCTGGCGAATGTGTATCGATTTCACGGACTTAAACAAGGCATGTCCGAAGGACAACTTCCCACTTCCCAAAATCGACATGCTGGTGGACGCTACGGCGGGACATGAGTTGCTCAGTTTCATGGACGCCTATTCGGGCTACAATCAGATACTAATGAATCCGGACGACCAGATCCACACAAGCTTCCGGACCAACTTGGGAGTCTATTGTTATAATGTCATGCCTTTTGGCCTGAAGAATGCGGGGGCAACTTATCAACGCCTTGTTAACTTCATGTTTGCCGACCAGATTGGCAAAACCATGGAGGTATACGTGGATGACATGCTTGTAAAAAGCAGGACAGCAGGCGAACACGTTCCTAACCTGGCCAGAATGTTCAAGGTCCTCAAACACTACAAGATGCGTCTCAACCCTGCCAAGTGCGTTTTCGGCCTGGGTTCGGGCAAGTTTCTAGGGTACATGATCAGTCAGAGAGGAATCGAGGCCAACCTTGAAAAAAATCAAGGCTATCATGGACATGCAACCCCCTCAGACACACAAGGACATCCAGAGCCTCACTGGGCGAGTAGCAGCCCTCACAAGATTCATATCCAAGGCGACGGATAAGTGCACTCCTTTCTTTAAGGCATCTAAAAGCAAGGGAAAAAGGGTCAACTGGACGGACGAGTGCAACAAGGCATTCGTGGAGCTCAAGCGGTACATGAGCAGCGCACCGCTCTTAACCCGACCAGAGATGGGGGAACACCTTTTCCTTTACCTATCAGTATCCACCTCCGCAGTGAGCTCAGTCCTAGTCACCCGGAGGGCAGGTGCCGAGAACCCGGTCTACTACGTTAGCAAGGCTCTGCAAGACGCAGAAACAAGATACCCCGACTTGGAGAAGCTGGCACTTGCACTGGTAGTAACGGCACGGCGACTGCGCCCATACTTTCAAGCACACGAAATCAAGGTCGTCACTAATAAACCTCTCCGGCAGGTCCTCCAGAAACCCGACATCTAGGGCAGACTGATTAAGTGGGCAATTGAGCTCAGCGAGTTCGACATTAACTATGTGGCAAAGACTGCCGAAAAGGGACAAGCAGTGGCTGACTTCGTCGCCGATTACTCTTACCAACCCACCCAGTGCATGCCGCCCGAGGATACCAGCAGGCAGAATCTTCCCGCCAGGGAAGGAGAAGGACCATCTACTTCTGGTATCGACCCCACACGGCCCTGTTGGACGCTGTTCGTCGACGGTTCAGCCTGCCACAACGGGTCGGGGGCCGGCTTAGTACTCACCTCCCCCGACCAAGTCAAGCTAGAGTACGCTATAAGGTTCAGCTTCCGAGCATCCAACAACGAGGCAGAATACGAGGCTCTACTGGCTGGCCTACGTCTCGCCAGAGACATGGAGGCCCAGCAACTACGCATTTTCAGCGACTCCCAACTAGTCGTCAGCCAGATCAACGACAATTTCGAGGCCAAGGACGCCTCCATGACACTCTACTTGGCCCTCGCCAGGCAACTACTTGGGTCGTTCACGAACTTTGAGGTTGCAAAGATCCCACGATCGGAAAACGGCCATGCCGATGCCCTGGCTCGACTGGCATCCTCACTTGATGACAAAGAAGGGAGACAAGTTTTAGTCGAAGTCCAACACAGGCCTAGCACCAGACCGAACCCTGTATACACCATCAACACCAGCCCGACATGGATGGACCCCATCAGGGCCTACCTACATGATGGCTCTCTCCCAGAAGATAGGCTGGAGGCCAAGAAAATCAGGCGGCAGGCCACTCGCTACACCATTCAGCACGATCATCTGTATAAGCGAGGATTCACCACCCCGCTGCTAAAGTGCCTCACGCCGGAACAAGGAGACTACGTTCTCCGAGAAATGCACGAAGGCATATGCGGAGACCATTCGGGCGCACGCACTTTGGCACACAAGGCATTCCGCCAGGGATACTTCTGGCCAACAATGCTCGCAGATGCCACTGCCCTCACACAGCAATGCGACAGGTGTCAGCGACACGCCCAGATCCCTCACTTGCCAGCCGAACCCCTCACTTCCATGATGAGCCCATGGCCATTCTCGCAGTGGGGACTCGACCTCATCGGGCCAATGCCTACGGGCAAAGGCAGGGTAAACTTCGCTGTGGTGGCAGTAGACTATTTTACTAAATGGGCGGAGGCGAAACCCCTCGCGTCCATCATAGCAGCGCAGATCGAATCATTCATATATCAGAACATCATTTGCCGCTTCGGGATCCCACACACCATCGTGACCGATAACGGGAAACAGTTCGACTGCAATCGCTTCAAGGCATTCTGCCAAACATACGGTATACAGCTTCTCTTCGCATCCCCTGCACACCCCCAGTCCAACGGCCAAGTGGAGGCCGTCAATAAAAATATCAAGTACAACCTGAAAAAGCGCCTGGACGAAGACAAGGGCAAATGGGCAGACATAATCAACGACGTCCTTTGGTCGCACCGTACTTCATACAAAACGGCCACAAACGAAACGCCCTTTGCCCTAGCTTTTGGGTCAGAGGCCGTGATCCCCGTGGAGATCGGAGAAACATCATACCGTGTCATCTCGTACGATCCGAACACCAACGATCAGCAGATTGCCCTCAACCTCGATCTAGTTGAGGAAAGACGAGACCAAGCTAACCTGAAGAACATGGCCTACAAGCGGCGTGTTGCTAGATACTACGACTCGAGGGTCCGACACAGAAGTTTCAGGGTGGGGGACTTGGTCCTCCGCAAAGTTAACAATGGCACCAGGGACTAGGCAGCCGGCACCTTTGCCCCAAACTGGGAAGGACCATACACCGTGGCAAGAGTCTGCCGAGAGGGGACTTACGAGCTGCAAAATTCCGAAGGGAAGACACTTCCACATCCCTGGAACGTGGACCATCTCAAGTATTACTATAGATAGGTTGTTGTAAAACGCCGCAAGGCGCACGGCCCACGACCATTTTTTGTAAACATGTTCTGGCATACCCAGACTGATCTATGAAGAACTTTCATCAAATGATCGATTCAAGTTTTGTTACAAACCTTCCCAAGGCGTACTTTCCCGGTCTATGTTCTAAAACTGACGGGTACCATCGGCCATTAGTGGCCGACTTACCAAGCCTACAGTCCCCAATTATGGTCTTAGTCTGACACACTTGGTGCTTATTTCAAATCCAAACACATCAGTTGCCAAAATATCTGTTTATTAAACTAAGGTCACATTACACAGGTGTAACACCCCGGAAATTCGAGGATTCCCATATTGTACTTTAATGTGTGATTTGACGATTTTACCCTTGTGAATGGTATGGTCAATTGATGACTTTTTGATTGATGAACTAAATGAACTTTGACCTATGACCGTGACGTAGTTCGGGACGTCACGAGTTCATAGACAGGTGGCACGTCCAATTCGGACGATCAGGGTAAAAGTTATGACTATCGGAAGTTCAGGGGCATTACCGTAATTTGGACTCTCGGGGAAAAATGTTGACTTTTCTTTTGACAACTAATTTTCAGTTGACTCAAGGACTGTTGGGTAGGCCTCGACGTCCTGAGTCCGTAGACAGGCGGCACGCCGAAATCGGACTTCGTACGAGGAAGTTATGGTCAGAAACGTGAATTCGGGAAGTTCGTGTCTCGGTTTTCGTGTCGAATATTATATTCAGGAAATCTGATTGGAGGACACCTGGTGAGTGACAAGTGTCACTCACCCATTGGCTAGATTGGATCAGATCCACTATTGGATTAATTAACATTTAAATCAGCTTTAAATTCCAGCCCTTGGATTGAAAACTCCTGATCTAATCTGAGCCCTTGATCTAATCTTGGAGATCAAATCTGGGCCGTCCGTTTCCTTCCCTCCATTTCTTTATAATTCCTACCCGAATCGCACACTCTGTCCATTTCGATCAAGCATCCCAGCTAATCACCCACTCACTGTGTCTGCGTATTGGGGGACTCCCTGGAGAGGCTGTGTGGCGGCAGTGATCACGGCGGAGGACGGCGGCGAGGAAGGAAGCAGGGGAAACCGTGACGGTTTTCAAACCCAGATTTTGGTAATCCATTTCCCACGTTTAGTTTTGTTTTTGATGGATCCTAATCGACTCTAGGGACTGCCAGGAACCTTCTGCGATTGAACTCGTGGCCGGAGGAGCTCAGGGCGGTGACTAAACGGCGACGGAAACCGGTTCTGTTCTTCGAGGTAGGCCCTCGATCCTATCGGTTTTTCTCCATTCTTTTTACACTGAACCAATCTAGGGACTCAGACGGGTAGTTAGGAATTTAAAGGAACGAAAATGATCCAGAAATGAAGTTATGGCAACCGGGTCATGATCGCGGGTCTGATCGACCCGAGTTGCAGGTATTCGGGTCAACCCGTCTGAGGACAGCGGTGATGACGTGGACCAACCGTGAGCCGACACGTGTCACATGTCAGTGCACAGTCAGCACTGACATGTCAGTAACGTGGACCAGTCAGGGACTGCCACGTGTCACTGTCATGTCAGTGACGTGGACCAGTGCCGTGCTGACACGTGGCACATGTCAGATCTGACACGTGGTCTGACAGATCAGTGAGGTGGACTAATCGGATGTTGACACGTGGCACCTGTCAGAGTCTGACACGTCAGACCTAACAGCTGTCAGATGACGTCAGCATGACGTCATGCTGATGTCAGCAGTGACGTCAGCGATGACGTCAGCATGAACTGTTCCTGCGTTGACCGACACGTTGACCGGCGCGTGGGGGCGCGTGTGAACAGTGTTTTTGGTGGGACCACCACCACTCTTTAGGTTTCGACGATCCGGATCCAATGGCGGTGGTTTCGGGTCGATCGGAGATCATTAAGTTGGTCAAATTAAGGTTTATTGCCTTGGGAAGCGCGTTCGGGCGGCTTTCCCGGGCCGGTTTCGACCTAGGCTTTCATGGTTGAATGTTAGGGGTTTGTATTGACCTTTACGAATACTTTGGACTTGACAGGGATTGTACATTTGTACCAGGACGAGGGTATACGTTCGGTTTCTAGCAGGATTGTACTGTGAGTGGACCATTTTCTTAAACCCTTGCGTGCATAAATATTTTCTGGTTATTTATACTTATTCACATGCTAAAAACAATAATGGTTTTGAGGATATGGAAAATATGGTTATGGCATGTTTCACGGTATTTGGGCTTGAGACCCGTCTGATGAAACTTAATGATTGGTTCGGATTTTATCTATGTATATATATGCCTTGCATGTGGATATCAACAAAATGCATTTGTTACTGTACTGTATAGATCCTTCCATATTATATTGTCTCCTCCGGCGAGGTACCCCGGAGAGGTCACGGGCGTCTAGTACGTCCAGCGTCTATGACGCTAAGCATCAGGTGATGCTGCATCAGGTGATGCTGTACCCGAACGGGGTTCGGGGATTTAACTCGGAAAATTGAGACCCGAGTGGCACGCGTAGCCTTGTGATTGTGACCTTATTGGACGTCAGGGACGTCAGACATCAGGGATGTCGGGATTGGAGTGTATAGTGCAGCAACTAAAATTATACTTATGGTTTTATTATATGCCTTATGGTTCATATTATATGGTTTATGATTTTGAATTATGATGCACGCATGTTTGGAAAACGGAGGGGTAAATTATATGTTTTACTTATCAAACGATTTCATAAACTTGAGTTTCGGTCCACTCACCCTTAATGTTTTGATAACCCCTCCAGGTCGGGAAACTGAGGTAGAGGAGGAACCAGAGGCTGAGGCATAGATCTACTTCTGCGTACCTGATCCCCTGTTGGGCGGTGTACCCGCAGGTTTACTTTAGAGTCGTGCTCGCAAATTTGTAATTTTGGATTTCATTCCCTTGTCTGACATTCGTTTAATTCGGATTTGATGTATGACTTTAATTTGGTTATTTATGCATTTAAATGTTTTGAGGTTAAAATTGGTATGAATTATTGGGTGTCAGACGGGAGCAGGGCACGTCCCCTTGTGGTCCCCGTGGGATCGGGGCGGGTCCTGTCAACAGGCCTAAGCCAAATTACAATGAGATTTAGGATGCGCCCTATACTACCGGCCGTCGCCACCCAGCTCGGTCGTTTCTTCATCTTCGGCATGCGGACTGCCTATCTTCTCGGCCTCAGCTTGGTCGGCCTCATCGGACTCCAGATCCTCCTCTTCATCGGGCAGAGGATTCCCGTCATCATCCAGGTAATCCTCAACCCTCGGCGGGGACTTAAGCCAGGGGAAGGCAATGGAGACCCCCGGGTTAGACAGCAACAACTTCTTGTAGAAGCCATCCTCCAAGGCAGCCCCGAACTTCATGAAGGTCTTCTCACATTCCTGAGAAGCCTTATATTCCTCTATCCCCACCTTCTTGGCCGAGATCAACTGCTCGGCTAGTCTCGCATTGGCCGACTCCTGCTCAGCCAACCTTGCCCTGGATTCTTCCAACTCGGCTTGGACCCGCCTCGCCTCTTCGGCCCTCGCAGCTGCTTCCACCTCCAGGGCCTTTACCTTCAGCTCAAGCTCCGCCTTGGCCTCGAGCGCCTGGTTGAACAGTCTTTGATTGCCGGCCAAGGCGTGCTCCTCCCTTCCACTTCCCGTTTCATATCCAAGGCTTGCTGCCTGAGGTTGCTGGCATGGCGAAAGGTCGAGAACACTTCTCCAAGAAACTGCACAAATCACAGGCCGCATTAGTCCCAAAAACAAAAATAATAACAACAAAAAAGTGAAACAGAAACTTACATGAGAGCCAAGCCGCATGGTCTTGTCACAACGGTCGGCAAAGTCCCTCGGCTGAACTTCGGCTATTTCACCCAACTCATATTGGGACCCCCGGACCACCGTGTTCATAAAGTCCAGCTGCGAGGGGTGGAAGGCCGTGCTCAGATGCCGCCAGCTGTCATCCATCTCAGTCGTCCTGATCAAGTCCGGCTCCCCTTCCGCATTGACGAAATATGACTTGATCGACGAGTCTAGCGTCGGCCTTTTCAGCTTCTTCGGCACCTGTCGGCCATCCAACAGGGAGGTCTGCGACGGCACGACCATGTTCCTCACCTGTTCTAGGGTCTCCACCTCGGCCTGCCTCTTCTGCCGCTTTTTCTCGGCCGACTCCTCGTCATCCCTGTTTTCCTTCCTCTCGGCCAGCTTTTTTTTCTTCTTTAGTCGAGCCTCGGCCACGAACTTTCTCCTCTGCTCGGCCGCATCATCAATTTCGATGACGACCGGAGAACTGCCGAGCGTCGCCTTCCTCTTCTCACCAGCCGACGCAGGGGGACTTGAGAATAAGGGCTCAAGGGGCTCCAGCGTCGCTTCATCCACATCCGTTGCCGGCTGTTCCCCGGCTTGACTGGACCCCCCGGCTATCCGTAGCCTCGGTTTCACTCGGGCCGTAGACTTCGTCTTCAGTGGCTACCTGAAGTCCACTCTGGATGACGCCCCAGCTTTCTGAGCTTCAGCCTTCGCATCCTCGGCCTGCTTCATTATCTCTTGAATCTTAGCCATTCGATTCGAGCACTGGGTGGCTGCAGCAAGCACGTAGTCCGGAGGAGCTGCACAAAAAAAAATAAGAACAAAAATCGGTCACTTATCCAGGCCAGCCAACACTTTCACACGGCATGGTGAGTCGACACTTACGAAGTTCCGATATCAGGCCGACCTTCAGCAAATTCTGGGGAAGTCGCAAGAAATCCCTACTCCTTTCTGTTCGGTCAAGCCTCTCGAACAGTTCCACACAGTCAGTTTTTTCCTGGTCGGTCACGCTAGGACACTTGAACACCTCTGCAAAAACAAAGACACATTAGCCACGGCCTACAAAAAAAGACAAACAACAATCCCTAGCCGACCTCCAAACCTAACACTAGTCACACCTTTTGACTGATAATTCCTCGGAATTCTCCTATCTTGGTCGGTTAGGTAGGACCCCTCCCAGTCTCCACAAACCAACACAAAACGATGTTTCCATGCCTTTTGCGATGTGGGCATGTCCCATATGAACGGCCCCCGGGTTTCCCTATCTCGAGCCTCCACATAAATCCACCCCGTTTTATCCCTTCTAAACTGGTAGAGGTAATTTATGTGCCCCCAGGACGGCTCTCCTTTCCCGGCCAGCTTGAAGGCCGTGTACACACCTGTCAGGGCAATCCAGGTGTTGGGGTTAATTTGACCGATGGCCACCCCAACCTGGGCAACCATCCTTTGCACCCAAGGATGGAGGGGCAGGATGACACCATGCGTAAAGACGTCCGGATGGAAGGTCGTCCACGGCTCCGGAGGATCACTCGGCATGTCGCTATCCCCAATCAGCCGCATCACAACTGAATCGGGCACGTGAAACGCCTCTCGGTATGCCTGAATATCATCCCATTTGATCGTACTCAGCTGACGATCAATGTGATAGACGGATGTCGCAACGGTCACCTGCTTCATTGCATTATCCACATCAATCTCAATCAACATCGGCCTGGATGTCGCATCTTGATCGCTTGTCCCCACAGCTTCCTTTTCACTCGACCGGCCTGATACAAGGGGAATGCCTTCAAAAACATCGGTCTGCCCCACCGAATCTACATCAACGATCAACCGTTCGGCCTCACCAATGGCCGAAACAGCCTCGTCTGGAATCTGGGCAAAAGCTTTTTCAAGCTCCTCCTCCAGATCCTTATCTTCCTCGGCCTGCGACCTCAGATTCACCTCTGGCCGAGATGTCCCTGAAGTTTAAGCCGATCCACTCGTCTTCAACCGTGTGTCAGAAGCGGCCGAAGCCGTTGAATCATCCTCGAAGGCATTTCCAGACCGGGCGTCCGTGCCTTGAGTGTCAGGACCCACCCCGGTTTCACCCCGAAACCCGAGGTAAATCCCGCTCCCGTCTGACTCCCCAACACAACACCTAAGGAACACTTACTCGAACCCAGTCAAACGCAGGAGTAATTACGTAATATCCCAAAAAATCCTTATCGTTTACAGAGCATAGCACTACATTACAAGGAAAATAAAAACTGAGAAAGTACACGCACACAGAAGCCTTTAAACTCTTCTAGGATCCCTCACGTCACTTCTATGCCTCAGACTCTGCCTCGACGTCAAGACCCCGCGCTAGCTCCACAACCTGGAGGGCAATTTAAAGCAGAAAATGTGAGTGGACCAGAAGGTACAAAAGTTCAAAAACCATTTTATAAGAAAACCGAGTTAAACCCTCCGTTTTGAAAACACATGCATAACCAGCAGTTATAAACACCTTTATAAAAGAATCATTCTTAAACATCATAAGAAACAGAAACACTATAAAATATCATAAGAAACCATAACATGAGTATCAGAAACCGTATCAAAACCATAAACACCAAATCATCATTTTCCCGATCAAACCTGCTGGACCTATCCGAGTCTTTAAACTCCCGAGTCTTTAAACTCAATCCAGGCCTTAATAATATCCGAGTCTTTAAACTCCCGAGTCTTTAAACTCAAGGCCTACGGGGGAAACTCAATATATATCCGAGTCTTTAAACTCCCGAGTCTTTAAACTCAATCCGGGTCTTTAAACCCAATCCGGCCGGTCCCCCGTCACATATATCCGGGTCTTTAAACCCAATATCCAGATCCAGCAAATCCAATCCCAAAACCATTTGAAAACCATTTACCAAATCCTCATCCAAACCCGAATCCGAAATCACTGGTCCGAAGCCCTTCCGGCATCCAGAACCGTCATTCCGAACCCAAATCCGGAGTCCACTTTCCAATCTTAAAACCAAATTCCGATTAGTGAAATCCGATTCTAAAATCGAAAACTTTGATCATCGCAATCATGTTCCCAAAATCCACTTATAACCATTGAAAACCACTTATCAATTGCAAATCCCAAAATCATTGCATCCATTCCAGAAACAAACCACTTTTTCGTAAAACGTGCTAAAAACCACTTTCCTCGAAAACCGTGCAATTATGTAAAATCAACCAAAACATATTCAATAAACATAGAATCATAATCAAAATCATAAAACCATTATAGAAAACAGTTATGCATGCTCGAGTTTAAAGAAGAGGTCCACTCACAGTACTGAGCCCTACTCGCGTCCCGAACGTCCAGCCCGTTCCTCGGCTTCCTCGGGAAATCCCGATCCTGTCAAACACCGTCAAATTACGTCACTAATACATCTACCAACACTCTCCTAGATTTCCCCAAAAATCCCCGAACCGACGACCTAGAACCCCGGGACCCTAAACCTTCACCCTCGCGGAACTAAACTCAAACGACTTCCGATTAACCCGAAACCAACTCCATTAAACTCAACACAACTCCTAGACCAAAAGTCAAGTTGACCGTTTTCCCATCCGCCGCCGCACGCGCCCCCACGCGCCGCCCAAAGTGGCTGCACGTGGCCCTCACGCGCTGCTACAGTACCACCTCCTTCCTCGATCAAACCGGGTTCAGTACAGTGGTCTGCACTTAGACCGGCGTACCTGGTTCTTCCTCCTCCGTCCACCAAAACGGTTCCTTTCTTCACCAGCAGCATCGTCCAGGCCAACCCTATCGGTTCCCCAACTCCATTCACCTCGACACTGTCCCAATCCCCTCAACTGAACTCAAAACCAGACAGCCCGTCGACCCCTGTTTCACGACTCCTCCACTCCGGCCACCTCCCGTCACGGTGGTGACACCAGACTCTCCCCTGGACTTCTCTAAGCCTAACCCAGCCAACCAGAACCATCGACTCACTCCCCAGCTGCACAACTTGCCGTTCGAACCTCACGGCTAAAACAGAGCACACAAGTGCACTCCGTCGTGCCGGCCGCCACCGTGCACCACCCATCACGGCAGCACACTCAACCGGTTCCTAGGACCCTCAGGAGTCTCACCCTAACCTCCAACTCCCTCGACTCTAGCCCTAGACTCACGACTTTCAAATTAAAGTTTCACGGCAAAACAGAACAAAGAAGTCTTACTCTTCGATTGCAGCTCCGCCGTGCTCACTGCCGCCTACCACGGTGGTCGTTGGACGCCCTGCAACCTCCTCAGCCTCGCCTTGTCTTGATTTGAACCGCCTCACGGTGTAGCCACCACTAAACGTTCACGGCCTCCCTGTTTCCCCCAATTCTTCTCCTCACCTCCGCCGTGTCGCCGTGCACAATTGCACCTCAATTTTACGGCCACCAGCTCCGCCTTGCCTCACTAACACACTCACAATTCCCTAACCACTCACCTTTGCACTCAGATCGATCAACTGATCCAAAACTCTCACCCTCTGTTCTCTGTATTTCGAAGGACTGCACGGTTGCACCCCAATTATTTGGGACCGTGAACACACAGGATTCCACCAGAATCCTCCAGTCCTTCAACACGTGTCACCATCCCTTCCAACTACATCCCATCTGTTTAAATCCCAGCCATCCATTCTTTTATCTCTGCACAAATCCCCATAAACCCAAAAAGACTAAAATACCCTTCTGTTTAACACATTTTTACGGTTTTACCGAAACTTCCTAGACCCGTAACTCTCGCCTCGTAAGTCCAATGAACACGTGCCGCCTGTCATCGAACTCAGGACGACAAGAACTATCTAACCCTCCTAGGTCAACCTACCAAAACTCGATTATACGAAAAGTCAACTATTCCCCCTACTTTACCCAAATTACGGTTAAGCCCTCAACCTTCCGAACATCACAACTTCCTCCTCGGATGTCGGAATCGGGCGTGCCACCTGCCTACGGATTCGTGACGTCCTCAACTACGTCCTGGTCACTGGTCAACTCCCATTTGACCACCCGAAATAAAAGTCAACATTTCTGCCCAACCCAGGGGCAAAATCGTCATTCTAAGTTCCCGGACCCCTCGGGACCACCTAACCCTTGATTAACCTTACTAATCACACCTTAATCACTCTACTAATCCCAATTCTCGGGACGGGTTGTTACATTGAGAATCTTCAGACACCATCTACAAATATATAAAAAACCTTCCTAAGAATGGGAAACAACGCGACTCTCCTTACTGGCCGACCTATCGGATCTAGAAACCACGGGACAAACATGCATATGTGTTCATCCCATGTTCTTGCAAAAGACAAACTTTGAATCCAAAATCACAAGGTCAAAGGTTTACGTACCGTGTTTTGCTTGGAAGTCGCCGTAAGCACCGCCGTGAAGCTTGTTCGGAAATCGCCTTGCCTCGCCGGAAATCGCCTTTGTACTTCTCTAACGAACACTCAAATTCACTTGGACGCACAAAGTAAAAAGTGAACTTGGCTCCACTCCTTTTATACTAGCCAATTCTAACCATGGTTAAAAAAACTAGCCGTTATTACCATGGTCGGCCAGCCCAACCGTCACCTCGACCTCGATCAGCGGAAGGGTCACCTCGATTTGCACGCGCATTTAAACCGCACTACAAGGTGATGTAAGGTCCTGCGCCAGCTGACCGACCAAGGTGACATCCTTCACCTTGGCACCAAGTGACATGTGATCGGCCTTCAGGGTACCCCCTAGGCCGATCGGTCACCTCATCGTGCAAGGTCCTGCGCAAGCTGACCGACCAAGGTGACATCCTTCACCTTGGCACCAAGTGACATGTGATCGGCCTTCACAGTACCCACTAGGCCGATCGGTCACCTCATCGTGCAAGGTCCTGCGCCAGCTGACCGACCAAGGTGACATCCTTCACCTTGGTACCAAGTGACATGTGATCGGCCTTCACAGTACCCACTAGGCCGATCGGTCACCTCATCGTGCAAGGTCCTACGCCAGCTGACCGACCAAGGTGACATCCTTCACCTTGGCACCAAGTGACATGTGATCGGCCTTCAGGGTACCCCCTAGGCCGATCGGTCACCTCATCGTGCAAGGTCCTGCGCAAGCTGACCGACCAAGGTGACATCCTTCACCTTGGCACCAAGTGACATGTGATCGGCCTTCAGGGTACTCCCTAGGCCGATCGGTCACCTCATCGTGCAAGGTCCTGCGCAAGCTGACCGACCAAGGTGACATCCTTCACCTTGGCACCAAGTGACATGTGATCGGCCTTCAGGGTACCCCCTAGGCCGATCGGTCACCTCATCGTGCAAGGTCCTGCGCAAGCTGACCGACCAAGGTGACATCCTTCACCTTGGCACCAAGTGACATGTGATCGGCCTTCAGGGTACCCCCTAGGCCGATCGGTCACCTCATCGTGTAAGGTCCTGCGCAGGCTAGGCGATCAAGGT
The DNA here is from genome assembly GCA_032719365.1 of Prinsepia uniflora. Classification (NCBI taxonomy): domain Eukaryota; kingdom Viridiplantae; phylum Streptophyta; class Magnoliopsida; order Rosales; family Rosaceae; genus Prinsepia; species Prinsepia uniflora. The sequence goes on from CM064871.1 coordinate 64,943,367, forward strand.
GGTCGGCCTGCAGGGCACCCCTAGGCCGATCGGCCACCCACTTACACCCGTCCAACGCCAGTTTTAAACTCCCATCCTTCGGTTTTTCTCCTCTATCAAGGGCTTGGGGGACTGGGGACTAGCATACTACGCACCAGAACAGGCCGACAAGCATAATACAAGCCCTCAACCGAGGCAATCCACCTCAGTCAACGACTTGGGGGACTTCTGTTCGTACCTAAACTGGTCGGCCTGGTCAAAATCCCGAACCAATCTGACCTGCTCCTGCTCCACCAGCCCCAGGCAAGTCTCAGATTACGCTAACAAAGCCAAGAACGACATAGGAAGACCAAACCTGGTCGGCAAGGCTTACTGACAAGTCATAAATGCTATCCGGGACCACCACAGGACACCTGTCAAACTCCTAGAGGTAGCAACATTTATCCCACATTGACAAACACCAACAAACACATTCAATGCTACTATAAATACAAGGGCATCCCCCTCCAAAAGGTAATGACAATCTTGCCCTCACGCTGTCTAAATTACAACAGTACCCTTCTACCTAACTGACTTAGGCATCGGAGACTGTTCGGCCGGCATCACACCGGTGTCCCTTTGCATTTACCCTCTTCCTGTGCAGGCCACAATATTTCGGAGGGGATCGCGAAGGAAGCTCAGCGAAGCAGGAGTAGGTTGATCCATTTCTTGCATCAACATGATGCATTATATATTCTCATTCACTTCCAATGCGATTAGTGACAACCGCCAAAATATGTCGATATAATTATTATGTGATGCGGATAACTACCTCTGTTAATAACTATATTAAATATATACTAATTACACTACAAGTTAGATACATTTTTTAAAAAGGCATAAAAATGTTAGAAGATGAGAGAGTGGTAGCTAAGTTGGTACCATATAGGTAGCCATATATGGGGCGGGTCGGTGATACTTTGACGTCCCACAACCAGCCATGAAAGTGCAAGACCCAGGAAAGGTCGACCCCTGTGGAACCCTATGAAAAAGCTAATTTGCTATATATTCATCACTTTAAAACTTTTAAAAGTTATGCTTGAAAATAAAACAAAAACGAACATGTATATACAGTGTACATGATGCAGTCCCATGAGTGGTGGTCATATATATATATATATATATATATGAAGTGAAGCTATCTAGTATTACTATTCAAAAAGAAAACTTGCCTCCTCGATCTTCCTCCACCACCCATTACGATGTCTTAATTTTGTCATTTTTCATCTTAATTTGATTCAAACTTGAAAGTGAAATTAGCCTTCATTTTTCCTTGTCCTGCCTGCAGCCTCGACTTTCATGTTTTGACGTTTAATTAGCTATATATATATATATATATATATATGTACGTAGGTACGTAGCTAGGTTGCTGGTGCGTGAGTTGTAATTATATATATAGCGAGTTTTATGTCATTAATTAATTAATTAATTAGGGGGAGGAGATAGATATATAAGACATTGTCAATTCTTCATCTTTGACAATGTTCACGCGGTATTATCTTTGACAAATCCCATTTGGTCCCATATGATAATGATTATGATTATAATTATGGAATGTTAATTAATTTGAGGAAAGATTATGGGATGCTTAAAGTATAACATATATGCATGTTCCATATAATATAACATTTTATCATGTTCATACATTTGCTATACATGCATTAATGCCATTCTTTATACATATTAATGACTTGAAAGATAGAAATGTGGAGATCTATTCTTTTGAGTTTATCCTGCCAATTATTTTTTTTCAAACTGAGTTATATATATGTTCATATATAAATAGGCCATGCATTGGAGCATTGACGTACATCACACTCTATAGTAAGAACTGCCTAACTGATTTGAAAAGGATGATCATAGTTAATATATATGTATATATATATATGTAGTGTTGTAGTAGAAAAGTCTTTTTGATTCCTACAAACAATAAACTAAACAATCGAGATTAAGATTGAAGCCCCAAGTGGGTTGTTCAATCAAGAACGCGATGATGCTTAAGTTATCGTTGAGAGAGAAATCCGACAAAGCTTTGGAAGCGAAAAATGAGCTAACTTAAAAGTGAGGTGAGGATCTCCATCTATTTATAGTGGAGGCTTATGTGTCATTTAACGTTCTGATTGGTCAAAGATTTTTTTAATTATGAAATAATTTTTAAGGAGAATATTATTTATTATTTGGCGATGGTTCGATTAAACAATATATTTAGCGGGTAAATAAGTTATTCAATGTATGAACACATGTGTATGCCGTCAATGTTATTATCAAAGGTAATTTAGACATTATATAAATTATGAACCACGTACATGGCAGCTTCACAATTTTCGGGTGATTCAAATAGCCACTTAGTGTTATGACTTAGTGGTATTTCTCTCAACACGTTATGTCGGATGTTTCTAATTTGATTCCCGTAAATGGTGTAGTTGATATCTAATATTTATATTGTAATTCTCCCTTCCCTAATATTATTGTATAAAAAAAACAAGAGAGACCAAATTGATAGCACGTTGGATGCTCAAAATTTGATGAACTTAGTAATTTTTGAAACTCAATGTAACTTAAAGTTAAGAGGAGTCGATATTTAGAGGGAATACTATAGCATCAAAAAGAAAATTTCTCCAATATAACCCTACATACCATTTTGTAGAAGTGAGGATGGACATTGTAAGAAAAGCAGACTTGCCCAGCGAAACATAGTCGTCGAACAAAGGCTAACCTTCGTCGAGTAAATACGGTCAACATTTGTCGGGTAAAATCTCATCAGGCAACCTGTTATTTCTTGTAGTGGGAGTTATCCAATGTAATTTGATAGTAGCTAGCTAGCCTTGAATAAGCTATAGGCGGCCCCTTGCAACCGATGTGTGCTCAACGCTATATATATGGCCAACCTAATGGACTTAATTTGGAGGAAATTAATTATAATTAATTTCACAAAGTCTTAAGCTTTTCCCCACACTCATAGACAAACAAATAATTAAACATATATATCTCTCCTTTGAAAAAAGAATAAGAATTAAAAAAAAAAAAATCCTTACAACTACTTCCTCATATTTTACTTATTCATCATTATATACTAATATTATATTTTTTTAAAACAGTATTATGTGGTATCGCAATCAAATGTTAAAAAAAATTAGTAATAAGTTGATAACATAAATAATGATATAATTAGATAGTTTTTTATATAATAAAATTGGGAGAGAGGGGTATATTATATAAATTGAGTATTAATCTTATTTTTTACTAGAGTCAGAATATGAAATCTCGATCTCATATAACTTATAAAGAGAAATATTATTAAGTTAATAATAACATTAAATAGTTAATTTGATATTTTTTTTAATACAATATTATTAGTGATGTGTATATTGAATATCGATATTACACGTTATAAAAAAAGAAATTAATTAAACCGCATATTGTATAGTGACGATAATTACTGTTAGAACGTGTAGAAAATATATTTTTAGATCGATTAATATGATGAACAAGTGATGAGGGTGATTGACCCACAACGTTAATTATCTAATGACGAAACCCTAATTCATGCAATTATATTCATTCCACTGATAAGACACTAATTAACCTTAATCAACATAAAATCCAAAGCATAAAAAATAAAACCCTAATTAATATTGCAAGGCATAATGTTGTCTGCAATGGAGGTTAATTAATTAATTACGTAGGGAAGAGGGAGAGGCCCAAGTTCCGAAAGAGATATTGATATTTGATTAGAGTGGCGCGGGGCCCACTGGAGCTTATAATCTCATCATCCGTCGTTAGGCATCACTAATCATGCCATCCAGGCAGCGGCCACCCAATCAATTACCACGCGCCAAGTGTCCCCGCTCTCCCTGCACTGGCTTTCATTTTCTTTTTCTTTTTTCTTCACGGAGCAAAGAAATTAAAAAATTAACATGCATGGGGTCTCTATTTTGAGGCACCCCCATTCTCAACAAAAGGGCATTGGTGAATCATGAGCTGCTACTAAATATTCAATATGCTTATCATAACTTACTTTTGCTTTGCCCTTTCCTTTCCGATCTTACTCTTAACTTTTACTTCTTGTGTTTTTCATCATCTTATTTTGATTTTTTTTTTAATTATGAATCATGGAGAGTATATCTCATTTGTGCACTATTTTATTTTAGCCTACATCTGATTTTTATTTAGTTAATATATAATATGTGATTACATTCGATAAAATGAATTTAAATTTAATTTCCTCTTTATACGTTATGTAGGAGATCTGGAGTTCGACTTTACAAAAAAGTGCTTGATGCCCAACGTATATAATGCAATTATTTTCACTCCCATATCATTGATTTAAATTTTTTTATTTCGGTCAAAAACAAGTATCATGCTTTAATTGATTCCTTCGAACACGTTTTATTCTTGATTATATGTTCAAGTACGCCTCCTACTTCTTTTACTCTTTTGTGGGTGTAAAAGTTTAATGTTAACTGACATTTACCTAAAAAAAGTTTATTTTAACCAAAGAATTTCTACATACTACCCACGAAAAGGGCCGATAATCAACCCTTTTAATCTCCATATTCAAAGAACGTAAAAGGAACGGCAATAAAAGAAAAGAAAGAGCAAATTAATGAATTTTAAAAAGTTTAAAAAATACTATAAGGAAAGAAAAAAAAGTTGGTCTAGAACAACTAATTAGCTTTACGAGATCAATCTTCAATCTAGATTACACAAGTTAACTTGCATATATAAACAATGTACTTAAGTTATAAACAAGTTACACAAGTGAAATAATTGAATAAAAATAAATATTATCTTTGTTTTAATTATATTTAAATTATATATAAACATGTTTTAAAAAGAGAAAAACAAGATAATCAATATATACGATACAAACAACATCGTCTTAATTTTAATGATATTTAAAATTTAAACATGTTCGAGGGCCTTCTCATCATGAATGAGGTGTGTATTCAAACGTGATGTGTTTCCTTCTGTCACTTGGTGTGAGTGGGTTTGGGAAAGTAATTTGGGTAAAACAACTTTAGTGGCCAATTAAGGTGCGTGCCTTTCTAATTTTTGGTTAAGTACATGCTAATTTGTCTTGTTGTTTGTGTAAAGAGGGCCCAATTTGGGATTTGCTTAAGCAAGCGCTCCTTCATTGTACATGTTTTCCACTACATCAAGCTAGACTTATACTCTATCAAAAAAGAGGACAAGAAGGTCGAAAAGAAGGCTGAAAAATGAGAGGCTCATTTGCCCTACAAATAAAGTTTTAAAGTAGGATGTTGAACACTTAATCAACCAAAAGCACAAGAAAGAGTACAAAACAACTTTTTACAATTTATCTTTATAATATTTTCACTCTTTAATTTCCCCCATTATTGTTGACAAATTTTCCTATTACTTCACGGCCATATTTGTTCTCATATTTGCTTTCTTTGATTAGCAATGAGTAGGAGCCGCGGGTTGAATATATAAATCTTTGAAAGCATCGAGACAACTCTTGAATCCTATGTAATAACTTTTCAAACTTGTATCTAATTTTACTGTAAATTCTTAATTAATTTGTTTACTAAGCTGTTTGATATGTTACTTATTTCACCAACAATCTAAATTTATTCCTAACTTGGTCATCATATTGAGTTAATTCCAAACTAAGCATATGCTATTAGAACCTTGTTCTTAATTTATCATTATTACTATTTTGTGTTGAAATGAAATGACAAAGGAAGGTGTTATTTGTAGGACATTTTCATGGGTGGCAAAATATTCCTTGACTGACGACTGATCTCCCATGTAAAAGAAAGAAAGAAAAAAAAAATCAAAAACAAAAAACGAGAGGGGGCAAAGGCCCCACACGTGTGGAAGAAAAGCTGGAGCATATGCAAAATTTGATATCCATTTTTAGCTTTATGTGAACGTTGGGGTTCATTTGCTTGGGATTCCTACAATGCTTGTGGGTTTTGGGACCCCCCATTTTGGATATTAGAGCCAGCCACCTTTTCAAGAGATCAAGATTGAAGAGAGCCTCCTAGCTCCTCCCAAGTCCTCATTCCTCAGTCAGTCCTCCTCCTCCTGGATATTATCTTCTCTCTCTCATCACTTTCTTTTCGCTCCGTATCTTTATATATATAGATATATGCTTTCTTTTCTTGTAAAGAAAAGGTTATTGGGAATCCTATGCCCTCCAACTCCTTATATTCTCTTAGTTTGGTTCTTATTGCCCTGTCCCTTTTAAGATTACAAAGATTCCCAAATCACATCCTCACAAATTCTACATATTTAGGGTTTCAATTTGAACGTAATCATATATACCAAGTAATGTTAGTTGTAATTTCCTCCGTGTATGCATCACAACGAGCTAAAACCTCAACTGATCGAGTAGAATATTATTTATATCCTAATTTTGGACTATATTCTAATTAAAGTACTTAATTAATTAACCCTAGCTAGACGATCTATCACTAAACTTGGAGGTGCGGTTCAATCCCGCTTCAATTGAGGGCGGTCAGGAAAATCGTTTTGACCGTATCATGAGGATTTGATGGGAAGATAGCTTCAGCTTGTGTTGTTCAATACCCAGTAGAGATATATGAGTTAATTAATTATTAAATCGATACTATAGATGTAATTAGTGAAAATTAAGAAGTTGCTGTGGCCCGGTTTTTTCTTCTGTGTGAAGTGTGAACTATTTTTTTTAACACATTGGTTGATTCATAGTGGAGATGCTCAATCGAGGATCTACCTATGCATGCATGATGAACCTGTGGAGTCTAAGAAATATATTTAGGTTTGGGTGCTAATAAACAAAGATTAAATTTAATTAGAAATTTAGAAGGGCCTGTGGTGATTAATTAGGAGGAGGAGGAGGAGGATATTGTAGTTAATACAAAAGGAGTGCATGCGCTCTCTAGTCGTGAAGCCCATAGCTCCACCACTTGAATTTCCCGCCACTTAATATGGAGAGTCATGAGTAGTACTGTGGTGTTAAGTGGGCTTGGAACTTGGAAGGTTAAGTATATACTACATTTACAAACTCATGAGTATTTCATTATATATAGTAATACCTTTTGTTGTGTTCGTGCATGCATACGCTTTTAGTTTTTAATTTTTTTTTTTCATTCATGTGCCATTGAATTTAGTACAACTTGAACTACTTATACGATATAATTAATCACTTCCTTTATTATAATTTGAATATTTATCTTCGACATACTTTTATGTATATATATATATATCACCTCTTATTAATTTGATCACCCATTATAATATATAAATAAATTTCATGGTATCATAATATCATACTATTCTATAATTTCTCATTATTAACATTAAATAATAAACTATACTTTGTATTATTACTTAAAATATCTTTTAAGATTTAATTAATATTGATCTCATTTCAATTAATTTTGTGTTGGGTACGTGGTCAGTTTTCTAATAGTTTTACGGTAGCTAGATCGATGAACCGGGACTTTTTTATATATATTTTTGACAAAAATGAACTTATATATATGTTCATGCATGCATGTTGTAAATTTGTAATTGTTAGTAATTAAGGATTGAATTGATGACCTTATTGGCTGGCGCATGGGAGGGCCAGAGGCAGAGAGGAGCTAGGAATGGTAAGTGAAGTGTGGTCATACAGCCAACAAAGCCTGCAAAGGGATGAGGACTAAAGCCTAAATAATTAAAAATGGGGGCTGCTGTGCTGCCGACTGGTCTAAGTGTCTAACTATGGGTATTCTTTCAATAAAGAGATCGATCCTCGATGTATTGAGTAAGCTTGAGTACACCCACAGATGGCTGAGATGAGACATCAGAGAGGGCTCACCTTGACCGAACTGGGATCATCTCTGGCTCTCATGACCTGCATATATGCCTCGTGACTTGACATCACTCCCATACATATATATATATATATATATATATATATATATATATATCTTATAGTTTTTTCAGGCTTTCTTCTCATGTATAGCCCTCAATAAACCCAAAGCAAAGGATTAGTGCTGCGTGTGTTTTGCTTTTTCTGTGGAAACCAAAACTAAAAGAAAAGAAAAAGAATTGGCAGAGATCGATATGGTCAAAAGTTTTCCAAAGAATTAGCAGAGCAGTGATATTATTCCTTCACGAATCATAATCATCTTATATAATATACGCTGGTCCATCTGCTATTTTCCTCCTTTGGTTTCTTTTCCTCGGCCCGATCGAGCCACCATCACCATGTAGGGATCGATATCACAACTACATCTGGTTAACTTAGTTCCTTTCATTAATTTAATTATTAATTAAGCTAAACAATACGACCATTGAAAATTTAAAGATATATGGTAAAGTAATTAGAATGAATATAGTCCTTAATAAATGGCTATCACATTCAGAGGTGTAGGGACGACCAATATAAACGTGTTGATTTCTAATGACCTAGCAGTAAGCCAAGGCTACTAGCTAGAGTACTAATTAGGTATAACGTTATTAGGTAGTAGCTAGCGTCCATTATTTCTTCAAAGATTTTAATTAGGATGAGGGACCATGGATTTGCATTTTCAACCTTAACTGGTAGATCAATAGCATGATCATGTCCGCCGGAATGATGCACATATCCGCTCCCACAATTTCAAATTCAATTATATTATAAGTAAATATATATACATTTATATTAAAAAAATATTCTTTCAGATATGAACTTATATTTAATAAATTCAACATAACTACCGTATATTCTTTATATTCATCCTAACAAAGAGTTGATATATATATATATATATATATGAATGAAAGTAGTTATTGAGAAACTTCGTAAAAGATGTGTACAAATTAAGTACGAAGTTATGTTGATATTATTGTACATGACGATTTTGTTGGATGGTGATAAAAAAGGAAGGTAGAGAATATTAGTATTTTGCAACTGATGAGGTGATAAAGATGGTGGCCTACAACTGCAAGGTCTCAAACAAACAAGAGGATATATATTGTAGGTAGGTAAGGTTACTGAGATATCAACAACAGATTCAAGATTATTATTAGGTCTTGTGTTGTGTTGTGTTGGACATGGATGATTGCTCACTTTTTTTTATACACACACGAACTTTATTACATTTTGTCAGATGGAGGCTGTCAAGTGCCAACTATGTTCCCAATTAAATCCATGAATTACGTCCCATTCCCATTTATACTTACAATTAATGTACGTGTGTATAATTGAGTATAGCCAGATAGGCAGCTTTTAAATAATTTTTACTGAAGTTGATGTTGTGTCAAGTAAATGATTCCCTCACAAAGTCCCCAAAATGGTCCACAAGCATCACTCACTGTAACCGAGTTGCATAACCAAGTTGAGAGCTCGTATTCATATTTGTCCCTTTCTTACGATGCAAACATACATTGAACTCTTTGGGTTTCAAATAAACATCAGCTATTTATGTTTCTCGCATGCCAAAATCTCACAACTAACTTTCAACTTTCAACAAAGCTAAGGAACCAAATTGAGTATCAGCCAGCTCTTAGTCTTAGTGGCATGTACAAGTAATTTTATTTTTGTCAATATCGAATGAAACATTCTCTCAGTTGTTATAAAATCTAATAAATGGTTCGTTCATAACCTTTATCCACACAAAGACACTCGTCAATCCCCATTCCACATTATCGAATCTACTTACAAAGAATATATACAGGTATAAAAATTTGATACTGATTATAAAGAAGGAGAGTGGCAGAACTAAAGAAGCTTTATTATTTAAAAGAAGATATTTTCAAAATGAGAAAAGAACAAAATATTGAGTGATCGGAGCCGACGGTAATCGCAATGGTGAGGGTGACCCATCAAATGCGCGTTGATAAGATTTGGGGTTGGGGCCAGATGCTTATTTCGACCTGTGACAAGCACAGTGACCAATGGGTCATACCACGTACAGTAGCAACCCCACGCCTCCATTTTGGAGCGCCAAGAAAACGACATGTGGGCCTGGACACGATGTAAGGGCCCAAATAATGAATGGGTAAGATTGGTTCAGTCTCTTAGACAACTACTAAGTGCCGGGCCTCAGACTCTTAGGTCTTGTTTGATGGGCTCATACACATGATCATTTCAATTATTTATTTATATTTGATAACTCCGGTCGCTTCGAGTGTGTGTACGGTACACTAAGGATTATAAAGTGGACTCGGATGTTAAATGAGATGACATAATAAGGGCGAATTGTTAGTAGCTCAAGAAGGAGGAGGAGGTCTCAATAAAGATTGTAAATTGGCCGGAGAGTCCAATTTAACCCCAAACCAGCCTTATATGTCGATCACACTTCAATTCATTCACGTCTAGGTCCACCGACCAAAAGAGGCCTCAAAGTATATGACTCATCTTGTACATTTTAGGTTCAATTCATTGTTGGTTGGTTGAATCGGAAAATCATAGTTTTGCTTCGTTTTTTTTTTTTTGGGGGGGTGGGGGGGTGGGGGGTGGGGGAGGTGTTCATAATTGAGTGTCTTGAACAATATATTCATTTTCATCTGGTACAGCAAGATCAAGATGCAAGAATGAGAAGCAAAATAATGATAGTTGCAAAGCAGAAATTACAAGAATTAGGTCATTATCTACAAAGATGAGTTTGCATGCATCATCTCTGAATTCTTTAATTATACAAAATAAAAAACATCAATGTTTTTTCTTTTTGTAACTTGAAAATGAAATTAAAAAGCATCTGAGAGGCTAAATAAATAAAATGAATTAAATGCCTTTGGTTCCGGTTTCCTTCAATACGGCAGGCTTATCAGCCAAAGAGAGGCAATACTTTGCAATCTCTCTGAATTTAGGCACGCTCCGCAGGTCCACCTTGGTTCCATCTCTGAGGGTTATGATAATATCACCCCACTCCCCGATGAAACGTGGCACCACCTGCACGTCCTTGATCACCTTGTACGAGAAATCGCTCCTGTCCTGACCCGTCAGTCCCGAAATAACCGTCACCCGCAGGTTAGTGAACCTGTACCTCAGAAAGAAGGCCCTGAACACAGCTGCCAAAGTTAAAGGCAGCCACAGAAGAGTGAAACCCAGAATAAGGTTGGCCAAGAGGTCGCCGTAGTGGGCTCCGCCGTCGAAGAAGATGGTCTCGGCCGTGGGTTTCTTGGTGGGAGTGGTGGTACTGTTGGGTTTATTGGTTGGTGTGGACACGTGGAGGCTGGTGAGTGGTCTGTTGTTGAATATGTAAGTGGTGGGCTTGGTGAGAAAGGGTCGTTTAGTGGAGAGGTGTAATGGGGGTTGGTGGTGGTGGTGGACTAGAGAGGTAGCTGTGGTGGTAGTGGTGGCGGTACTGGTGGGGGAGAGAAGTGGGGTGGAGGCCATTGGGGCTTTTATCCGTCAAAAATTGAAAATTGAGAAAGAGAGAGGATGGAAAAGGGGGAAAGGAGTGTCAAGTACTACTGGATTGGGTTGGTTGGTTGGTAGCTGAATTTGTGTGTTTCAGATTGCTCTTGTTTTTCTCTTGGCTAATGTTTTTTAAAATTTATTTTTCTTTGCGAAAGACGATTTTCTTTTTGTTTTTATTTTTCTTTTCCCTTTCCCTTATTCTTTTATAGAGAAAAGAAGGTTAGTCGAGATGGGGTCGACGTGGAAAAGAGGTGCAGCTGGGTTGAATCAACTTGAACTCAATGTGATCATTTGGGATTTAGGGTTAGTTGTGATATTGTCGGCACAAATTGAATCTGAATCCAAATCAAAATACAAATTAATATTAGCTAAATTCATGCTATGTCCAAACTAATTTTAGCATAAATCATTGGTACATGCTATGTTTTTTTCCTTCCATCCTGGGATATTGATTGGGGTAGAATCCGAAGATGAAATCTTTGTGAAATCTTTGTGATATTGATAGTACAAATAATACTTTTTCCCTACATATGAATTTTTTTCTAAAAACAAATCTTTTGAAATATGTTACCGTTAGATTGAAGTTAAACAAGTGAAATTGGGAAATCCAAACCTAATAAAATTCTCCAAGATCGAATGGTAAATACTAAATTAAAGGCTTATTTGTTTAAATGCACTATGAACTCGTACATTTATGACACTTTGCATCATCAATTCGTTATTCGGTCACTTAACAGTATGAAATGGCCGAATATGGTCACTCAACACCTTTTCCGCCCAAGCTGTTATGTTGACGTGAAAATGAAAGGTAAAATGAAAAATTTTGACACGCTGACACCCTTTTGCCATGTCAGCCGCGACGTGGGGATGGTTTTGGGACCCACAAGTGCCAAATCAGACTCTTCCCTCCCGTTTGCATTCGAGGACGATTTTGGGGAAAATTTCTAGGGTTTGCTTGCGATCGAAATTGGGGCTTGAATCGAGGATTGGGCGTTGAATCGACGCGAAGGTGTGAATAAGTAGGTGTAGACGATTTGGAAAATGATTCCTCGCGAGGATGGAGCGGAGCAGCCTGTCTACGGTGAGTTTTCCTTTCCTCCATGCTTCTGGTTTCACCCGTGTTCTATTATCCATGGAAGTGAGGTTGGGTTTATGTGTTTGTTTCAATATGCCTCTAAGGTTAGCATGTATCTTTATTTGTCTAATTGATGTGCATGTTGAAATTGATGTCTTTACTCAAATTGATGTGCATGTTGAAATAGGATATCTAGGCTTAGTTTGTGTCGTTGTTTTTGGCATATCTGTTGAAAGATGAGGTGTATGGTTTGTGTTGTTGTTGGTTTGTGTAGGTGATTGTCGGTTTGTGTTGTTGCTGGTGTAAGGGGATGCTGAACTCGATGGTCGGGTTTCACTTTGCACCCTGTACTCACCCTGTCTTAAAGATTGTCTCACCCTGTACTCCATGTTCTGGTTCATTATGCACCTTGAACTTGATGATTTGGTTTCACTTTACACCATGTATTGATTATGTTTATTACATGTTGCACCCTGTACTTGGACTGTTGGTCACATTTTGGTACCTTAAGCTCATGAATCAGTCATAGTTTGTAATTAGTTGGTTAGTTTCTTAGTTGTTATTTGGTATATGCATGCAGATGACATAGATATCTTTAGTATGAAAGTTCACTATGAAGGTGAACTACTAATAGAAGATGATGATTGTTGGAATTACATACGGGGACAATTCAAGTTCTATGACTTTGTTACAGTAGATTGGATTTCCCTTTTGAAATTGAAGTTCATAGGGAATAAACTAGGCTATCTACCTTTTGAGTTGTCTATATACTCTAATGACATAGATAGTGAAATATTGGTGAAGATAACCTCTAGTGGCTAGTTATTTAAACGTTGTGATGATAAGTATGTAAGGAGTAGTGGTTGTCTCCCTATGTATATGCAAAATGGAGGGCGTGATGGGATCCAACTTCTAGGTCATGTAGAGATTGGAAGTGAGGCTGTGGATATGAGGGAGGTGCCTAAATGGAGAAGTTTCCCAAAGAGACCGATTCAGTATTCTTCCACTGAATCTGATTCAAAGACTGGTGATGAGGAAGATGACGAAGATGATCAGGATAGTGAAGATCCTGAGTGAGTGGCTGATGACTTTAGGCAAGGGCCTGAGGTAAACATGGATGAGTATGATGATACCTTGTTTTCAGCATATGTGGATGGTGAAAATATTGAAGAGGCTAGTGAGGCAGCCCAAGTAGAAGATGTGTAATGACCCGTCCCAAATTTAAAGGATTAATTAAGATTAATGATGGATTAGTTAGACTAATCTTGAATTAGCTGAGGATTAACGGACGTTTAGGGCGAAAGGTTGACTTTTAACCCGGGAGGTTCGATGGTCGAGGGTCGAGGGCCGTTACGTAGATCGGGTCGATACGAGTCCGTAGACAGACGGCACGTCAAATTCGGAGGTTCGAAGGAAAAGTTACGGTTCACGAAAGTTTCAAGGAACTATTGCACGTTTTACGAAACAAATGCCTTTTGGCATTAATTGGCCCCCATATATTTTGAATTGGCTCAATGGATGAGTGACAAGTGTCACTCATCCATTGCCCATTGAGATTGTATACATGCAATCCAAACCCGATCTCATGTAACGACTCGTCCCAAATTCCTAGATTAGATTAGTGAGGCTAATCTATGATTAGTTAGGCGATATTGGACGAACGATGCAAAATGACCGTTTTGCCCCTAGAATGGGTAAAACGTTGACTTTTCATTCTGGCGGTCAAACAAACTTTGACTGATGACTGTGACGTAGTTCGTGACGTCACGAGTTCATAGACAGGTGGCACGTTCAATTCCGACATTCGAGGAAGAAGTTATGACGTTCAGAAGTTTAGGGGCATTTTGGTAATTTTGGTTAAAAGGGTCAAATGTTGACTTTTTGACCGGGAGGTCCGATGGCCGAGGGTCGAAGACCGTTACGTAGATCGGGACGATACGAATCCATAGACAGGCGGCACGCTGAAATCGGACTTCGAATGGGAGAGTTATAAGTCACGGAAGTTCAATTTCACTATGCATGTACTTCGAGACGGGGATGATTTGGCAATATCTGATTGGGCAGATATTTTCAGTGGGTCCCATGTCACTCATCCCATTGGCTAGATCCCCTAAAATGTGGATCTCACTTAATTAAATATTAATATAATTATTATTATATAATTAATCTTTTCTAACAATCAATCCTAGCCATCCATTCCATTTAACTTTCAATCCTCACCACTCATCTAATCTATCTCACTCCTCTCATCTCATCAGATCAAACATCTTCATTATCATCACTTCATCTTTGTTCTTCACAAAACCCGAACCCCCTCTATTTTCATTCTTCATTTTCAAACATAACCCACACCACACCTCACCTTCCATTATCTGAGCCATGAGTGACCGTGAGAGAGTGTTGAAGGACTGAGCAACTGAGGATGGCTGAGGACACGGCGGTTCACGGTGGGGGGAGGTCGAACCCGTGAGGTAAAACCTTCAAAACTTGGAAATCGGTTTTTATGGGTTTTTGGCGGTTCTCTTTGTTTGGGTTATATTTCTAGGACCTAGGGGAGTCGAAAGGGAATGATTTCAAGGCCTAGGATGGCTAGGAATGGCCGTGAACAGTGGGGGAAAAATCCGGTCGCCATTAACGACGGTGAAGGTGCGGATTTCGAGGTTATTTTTGGGGTTTTAATGTGTAAAATGATTAGAAATGAGATTAGAATTGTATTAGGATAAAAGGGGGATAAAATGGGTTGAAAAATGGATGATTTAGGCCTTGAACCGGTCCAGACCGATTCGGCCGGTCCAAGAACCAGAGAACCGGTTCGACTTGTGAAGAAGATGAACAGTGCACCTGGCACGTGGGCTCACGCGCAGGGACTATCTAGGACGCGTGGGGGCGCGTGTCCAATAATTTGAGGATGTTTTCAACATGTGAAATCATCTATTCGATGTAACGAACATTTTGGGACTGGTTTCGTGTCAATCGGACATCGTTTCGATAAGTTTCGAGGTGTCCGAAGGTTTAGGTTCGAGTTTAAAAATAGTTAGAAAATCGGAAAAATTATGGGACTTCAATGAGAGGTTAATGAGTCTATTAGTAACTCTCTAAATGAATTTGGACAGGTTTGGGAATCCCGGTGATGGTGATTAACCCAGGAGACGATTATGGCACGCGTATCGAGGATCAAACCATTCCCAATAACCACATTTGATTTCCTGCATCAAAATAGACTCTTATCAATAGCTTATATAGTCTTAGCAATTGAATGGAATTCAAGCATTTTCCATCTAAAATTTAAAGTAATAAACCTAATTTCAACATACTTGTGTATTCATCGTAATTTCATTCAATTAAAACACAATTTTTTTTATTTGTCTTACCTCAGAACATGGACACACTTGGAATCTCCTGCCGGGATGTCTGTCAGTTCACGAAGTCAAGATTTTACATTTCTTCCCGCAATAGCAATGTCTGGCTTCATGCTCTTCCATCTTTCGTCTTCGACGGTTTTGTGGATGCGTTGATGACAGGACCCGCCCCGATCCCACAGGGACCACAAGGGGACGTGCCCTGCTCCCGTCTGATACCCAATAATTCATACCAATTTTAACCTCAAACATTTAAAAGCATAAATAACCAAATTAAAGTCATACATCAAATCCGAATTAAACGAATGTCAGACAAGGGATGAAATCCAAAATTACAAATTTGCGAGCACGACTCTAAAGTAAACCTGCGGATACACCGCCTAGCAGGGGTTCAGGTACGCAGAAGTAGATCTATGCCTCAGCCTCTGGTTCCTCCTCTACCTCAGTTTCCCGACCTGGAGGGGTTATCAAACATTAAGGGTGAGTGGACCGAAACTCAAGTTTATGAAATCGTTTGATAAGTAAAACATATAATTTACCCCTCCGTTTTCCAAACATGCGTGCATCATAATTCAAATTCATAAACCATATAATATGAACCATAAGGCATATAATAAAACCATAACCATAATTTTAGCCACTGCACTATACACTCCAATCCGACATCCCTGATGTCTGACGTCCCTGACGTCAATAAGGTCACAATCACAAGGCTACGCGTGCCACTCGGGTCTCAATTTCCGAGGTCAATCCCCGAACCCCGTTCGGGTACAGCATCCCCGATGCTTAGCGTCATAGACGCTGGACGTTCTAGACGTCCGTGACCTCTCCGGGGTACCTCATCCGGAGGAGACAATATAATATGGAAGGATCTATACAGTGCAGTACCAAATACATTTTATCGATATCCTAATGCAAACATATATATATATATATACATAGATAGAATCCGAACCAATCATTCAGTTTCATCGGACGGGTCTCAAGCCCAAATACCGTGAAACGTGCCATAACCATATTTTCCATATCATCAAACCATTATTGTTTTAGCATGTGAATAAGTATAATAAACCAGAAAACATTTATGCACGCAAGGGTTTAAGAAAATGGTCCACTCACAGTACAATCCTGCTAGAAACCGAACGTATACCCTCATCCTGGTACAAATGTACAATCCCTGTCAAGTCCAAAGTATTCGTAAAGGTCAATACAAACCCCTAACATTCAACCATGAAAGCCTAGGCCGAAACCGGCCCGGGAAAGCCACCCGAACGCGCTTCCCAAGGCAATAAACCTTAATTTGACCAACTTAATGATCTCCGATCGACCCGAAACCACCGCCGTTGGATCCGGATCGTCGAAACCTAAAGAATGGTGGTGGTCCCACCAGAAACACTGTTCACACGCGCCCCCACGCGCCGGTCAACGCGTCGGTCAACGCAGGAACAGTTCCTGCTGACGTCATCGCTGACGTCACTGCTGACGTCAGCATGACGTCATCTGACAGCTGTCAGGTCTGACGTGTCAGACTCTGACAGGTGCCACGTGTCAACATCCGATTGGTCCACCTCACTGATCTGTCAGACCACGTGTCAGATCTGACATGTGCCACGTGTCAGCACGGCACTGGTCCACGTCACTGACATGTTAGTGACACGTGGCAGTCCCTGACTGGTCCACGTCACTGATATGTCAGTGCTGACTGTGCACTGACATGTGACACGTGTCGGATCACGGTTGGTCCACGTCATCTGATAGACTGACAGGGTGCCACGTCATCACCGCTGTCCTCAGACGGGTTGACCCGAATACCTGCAACTCGGGTCGATCAGACCCGCGATCATGACCCGGTTGCCATAACTTCATTTCTGGATCATTTTCGTTCCTTTCAATTCCTAACTACTCGTCTGAGTCCCTAGATTGGTTCAGTGTAAATAGAATGGAGAAAAACCGATAGGATCGAGGGCCTACCTCGAAGAACAGAACCGGTTTCCGTCGCCGTTTAGTCACCGCCCTGAGCTCCTCCGGTCACGAGTTCAATCGCAGAAGGTTCCTGGCAGTCCCTAGAGTCGATTAGGATCCATCAAAAACAAAACTAAACGTGGGAAATGGATTTACCAAAATCTGGGTTTGAAAACCGCCACGGGTTCCCTGATTCCTTCCTCGCCGCCGTCCTCCGCCGTGGTCACTGCCGTCGCTCAGCCTCGCCAGTGAGTCCCCAATACGCAGACACAGAGAGTGGATGATTTGCTGGGATGTTTGATCGAAATGGGCAGAATGTGCTCTGCGGGTATGAAATATAAAGAAATGGAGGGAAGGAAACGGACGGTCCAGATTTGATCTCCATGATTAGATCAATGGCTCAGATTAGATCAGGGGTTTTCAATCCAAGGGCTGGAATTTAAAGCTGATTTAATTGCTATTTTATCCAATAGTGGATCTGATCCAATCTAGCCAATGGGTGAGGTGTCCTCCAATCAGATTTCCTGAATATAATATTCGACACGAAAACCGAGACACGAACTTCCCGAATTCACGTTTCTGACCATAACTTCCTCGTACGAAGTCCGATTTCGGCGTGCCGCCTGTCTACGGACTCAGGACGTCGAGGCCTACCCAACGGTCCTTGAGTCAACTGAAAATTAGTTGTCAAAAGAAAAGTCAACATTTTCCCCCGAGAGTCCAAATTACGGTAATGCCCCTGAACTTCCGATAGTCATAACTTTTACCCTGATCGTCCGAATTGGACGTGCCACCTGTCTATGAACTCGTGACGTCCCGAAATACGTCACGGTCATAGGTCAAAGTTCATTTAGTTCATCAATCAAAAAGTCATCAATTGACCCTACCATTCACAAGGGTAAAATCGTCAAATCACACATTAAATTACAATATGGGAATCCTCGAATTTCCGGGGTGTTACAACCTTCCCCCCTTAAGAAATTTCGTCCCGAAATTTCAAAGAAACAAATGAGGAAATTGTTCTCGCATCTGAGCCTCAGGCTCCCATGTGGCTTCTTCCACATTCTGGTTTCTCCAGAGAATCTTCACGAGAGGGATCGTCTTTCGTCGTAGTACCTTGTCCTTCTGATCCAAGATCTGTACTGGTTGTTCTTCAAAGCTCAAATCCTCCCGTAGTTCAACAGGTTGTTCTCCAAGTACATGAGAAGCATCACGTACGTACATCCGCAACATCGATACGTGGAAAACATCGTGAACTCTCGATAGTTCTGGAGGTAGTGCCAATCTGTATGCAACTCTGCCAATTCTCTCCACGATTTCATAAGGTCCGATAAAACGCGGACTCAGTTTCCCCCGTCGGCCAAAACGGATAATCCCTTTCCACGGAGACAACTTCAGGAAGACAAAATCTCCCACTTCAAACTCCAAGTCTCGAATCCGTCGGTCGGCATAACTCTTCTGGCGATCCTGTGCCACCTTCAATCTCTCCTTGATCACGCGAACAGTTTCCATGGTTAAGTCCATCATCTCCGGCCCTAAAGCCGCTCGCTCTCCTATCTCCGTCCAGCAGATAGGTGTCCTCCACTGTCGGCCATACAGTGCCTCATAAGGTGCCATCCCGATGCTTGCCTGATAGCTGTTGTTGTAAGCGAATTCCATCAATGACAAATGAGTATCCCAAGAGTCTTGAAACTGCAGTACACATGACCTCATCATGTCCTCCAGGGTTTGAATGGTTCTTTCAGACTGTCCATCGGTCTGTGGATGGAAAGCAGTACTGAAACGTAAGGTTGTTCCCAAGGTAACTTGCAAACTCCGCCAGAACCTGGAAGTGAAACGCGGATCACGATCGGACACGATCGATTCCGGCGTACCATGAAGTCGTATGATTTCCTTCACAAACAACTGAGCCAATCGGTTAGGTTTATAGGTTTCCTGAACTGGCAGAAAATGGGCTGATTTGGTTAACCGATCCACGATCACCCATACTCCGTCCACTCCACTATGAGTCCTCGGTAATTTAAAGACGAAGTCCATGGTGATGTGATCCCACTTCCACTCAGGAATCGGAAGTGGCTGCATAGCCCCATACGGTCTCTGCCGTTCCGCCTTAACCTGCTGACAGGTTAAGCATTTGCTCACGAACTCAGCAATATCCTTCTTCATTCCTGGCCACCAATAATGGTTCCGGAGGGTACGGTACATCTTTGTACCTCCCGGATGCATGGCATAGGCCGAACTATGGGCCTCCTCAAGAATCTCGGCTCGTAACTCTGCCACTGCAGGTACACACAAACGGCCCAATTTCACAAGTGCTCCATCATCCCGGATGGTAAAATCCTGTCTCCCATCCGCATCGACCTCAATTCTGTAAATACAGAGTATCGGATCCTGAAGTTGTGCCTCGATGATTCGATCAATCAGTACTGGTCGTACATGGAAGCTGGCCAACAAAGCTCCATGCGCATCCGTACCCAAAATAACTCCCGCCTTCCGGAGTTCCACTAGTAAGGGAAGATACACCATCCCTAGGTGTGCAACGGATCCTGCTAACTTCCTGCTGAGTGCATCCGCCACCACATTGGCCTTACCCGGATGGTACTCGATCGTACAGTCATAGTCCTTCAGCAGCTCCAACCATCTCCGTTGTCTCATGTTAAGCTCCTTCTGAGTGAATAAGTATTTAAGACTCTGGTGGTCGGTGTATATCCGACACGTTGCGCCGAATAGATAATGTCTCCAGATTTTGAGAGCATGAACCACCGCCGCCAACTCCAAATCATGGGTTGGATAGTTCAACTCATAGGTCTTCAGCTGCCGGGATGCATAGGCGATAACCTTGCCAGTTTGCATCAACACGCAACCCAGACCTTGCAGTGATGCATCACTGAAAACCACAAACTCCCCACTGTCATCCGGCAATGCAAGGACAGGTGCAGTGGTCAATCGATCCTTCAACTCTTGAAAGCTCCGATCGCACTGCTCGTCCCAGATAAACTTTACTCCCTTCCGAGTCAAACGAGTCAATGGTGCAACAATTTTGGAGAAACCCTCCACGAATCTCCGGTAGTAACCCGCTAATCCGACGAAACTCCGCACCTCGGTCACCGTTGTCGGTCTAGCCCAGTTGGTCACCGCTTCTGTTTTCTGGGGATCCACGCAAATCCCATCCGTCGATATCACGTGTCCCAGAAAACCAATACTGCTCAGCCAAAACTGACACTTGCTCAGCTTGGCGTACAATTGTTCTTGTCTCAGTCTCTCCAAGGCCAACCGTAGATGTTCTTCATGTGCACGGGCACTCCTCGAGTATACCAAAATATCATCGATGAACACAATCACGAACTTATCCAGGTAGGGTCGGAAGACCCGGTTCATCAGATCCATGAATGCTGCTGGAGCATTCGTCAAACCAAATGGCATAACAAGGAACTCGTAGTGCCCGTAACGGGTTCGAAAAGCAGTTTTCGGAATATCCTCCTCCGAAATCCTCAGTTGGTGATACCCAGATCGCAAATCAATTTTCGAGAAGCACTGAGCTCCCCGCAACTGGTCGAAAAGGTCATCGATCCTGGGTAGAGGATACTGATTCCTCAGCGTCACCCTGTTGAGTTGTCGATAATCAATACATAAACGGAGACTTCCTTCCTTCTTCTTTACGAACAACACCGGTGCTCCCCACGGTGAAGTACTCGGTCGGACATATCCCAAATCTACCAACTCCTGCAATTGAGTCTTGAGTTCTCGTAACTCGGCCGGTGCCATCCGGTATGGTGCCTGGGATATGGGTCGGGTACCCGGGAGTAGTTCAATAGTAAACTCAATCTCCCGCGATGGTGGCAATCCAGGTAAGTCTTCCGGGAATACATCCGGAAACTCACAGACCACCGGTATTTCGTCGATAACCGGAGTATCGACCCGTTCCGACACGACATGCGCCAGATAACCCTGGCATCCCTTCCGTAGAAGTTTGGTAGCAGTAAGTGACGAAATCACTTCAGGAGGCGAACCATCACGTTCTCCCTGAAAGATAACTTCCGGCAAACCCGGGCTCCGCAAAATCACTTGCTTGCTACAGCAGTCGATGAGCGATCCGTGCTCCGACAGCCAATCCATCCCTAGGATTATATCGAAGTCGTGGATATCCAGAATAATTAAGTCTGCTGGTAAAACCACATCCTCAATTCTTACCGGGCACCTCCGAATCACTTGATTCACAAGGTACACGATACCCATCGGGGTGCCAACACCCATTTCGCAATCTAAAGCTGATACCACACAATCAAGCATACCAGCACAACTTTTCGAAATAAAAGAATGTGTAGCCCCCGCATCCATTAATACACGTACAAGAAGGTTAAAGATATGTAGTGTACCTGTGACCACGCCTGGAGCAGTCCTCGCCTGCTGCTGGGTCATTGCAATCACTTGGGCCCTCGGCCCTCCGTTCCGTCCGCGCCCGCGCGCGCCACGTCCAGCACCACGGTCACCTCCCTGACCGCGACCTCCATTAGTGTGGGAAGCCGTGCTCTGCACCACACTCGAGCCCCCAGCGTCGTTGTTCTTGGACAACTGCGGACAATCACAGGCATAGTGGCCCTCCTCTCCGCAAGCAAAACAAGTTACTGGCCTTGGCCTGTCCGAATGCCCACCAGATGCACCGCTCCAAGATGAGCGCTGCCCAGAGTTGTGTCCAGATCCTCTGCCCTGAGAGCCTCCACGTCGACCCGACCAGCCACGACCCTTGAAGGATGAGGGTGCTCCCCTGTAGCTCCCTCCCCTGTTGTTCTTACGGCCCGATGGCCCATGATGTGGGCGATCCTGACGTCGCCCCTCCCCCGAAGGTTGTCGTGATTGGTGTGCCGCCAGACTAGCCTCGACACGCACCGCTGCGTCGACCATATCTCTCAGAGAAGCATGAGTGGTAGCAGTCACACTGGCCCGGATCTCCCCTCGGAGTCCAAGCTCAAACCGCTGGCATTTGTCCTCCTCCGTGCTTACGAATGAAGCAGCGAACCGGGAAAGTTTCCCGAAAGTTTGCTCATAGTCTGCAACAGACATGTCACCCTGCTCCAGCCGCAGGAATTCCGCCTCCCGCGCCACGTGAAAGGATCGCGGGTAGTACTGGTCCAGAAATATGGAACGGAAAGCTTCCCAGGTAGTGGTATGGACAGACCACCCAGACATTTCGAGTCCGTGCCACCACTGGTAGGCTCCTCCTTCCAGCAAGAAGGCCGCCAGAGTCACTCGTTCGCCCGGAGGGCAGTGCATCACCGAGAAGATCCTCTCCCACTTGGTGATCCAGTCGTGAGCATCCTCGGGGTTTGATCCCCCGCAGAAAGGAGTGGCTCCCAACCGTTGAGCCCTTTCGATGCTCGCGCATTCCATCTCTCTTTCTAGATCCTCGTCCGTTCGAGTATGAGGAATTCTCCTAGGAGGCATAACCAACTGTTAAGAGGCATAGATCAGAAAACAATATTCTTAAAAGTCGAAAAGTAACTAGTACTAATCGCTAGTCTAGCATGCTGACCAATACCCTAGTACTGACCACAACCTAGTGCTCTGATACCAAGCTGACAGGACCCGCCCCGATCCCACAGGGACCACAAGGGGACGTGCCCTGCTCCCGTCTGACACCCAATAATTCATACCAATTTTAACCACAAACATTTAAAAGCATAAATAACCAAATTAAAGTCATACATCAAATCCGAATTAAACGAATGTCAGACAAGGGATGAAATCCAAAATTACAAATTTGCGAGCACGACTCTAAAGTAAACCTGCGGGTACACCGCCCAGCAGGGGTTCAGGTACGCAGAAGTAGATCTATGCCTCAGCCTCTGGTTCCTCCTCTACCTCAGTTTCCCGACCTGGAGGGGTTATCAAACATTAAGGGTGAGTGGACCGAAACTCAAGTTTATGAAATCGTTTGATAAGTAAAACATATAATTTACCCCTCCGTTTTCCAAACATGCGTGCATCATAATTCAAATTCATAAACCATATAATATGAACCATAAGGCATATAATAAAACCATAACCATAATTTTAGCCACTGCACTATACACTCCAATCCGACATCCCTGATGTCTGACGTCCCTGACGTCAATAAGGTCACAATCACAAGGCTACGCGTGCCACTCGGGTCTCAATTTCCGAGTTTAATCCCCGAACCCCATTTGGGTACAGCATCCCCGATGCTTAGCGTCATAGACGCTGGACGTTCTAGACGTCCGTGACCTCTCCGGGGTACCTCATCCGGAGGAGACAATATAATATGGAAGGATCTATACAGTGCAGTACCAAATACATTTTATCGATATCCTCATGCAAACATATATATATACATAGATAGAATCCGAACCAATCATTCAGTTTCATCGGACGGGTCTCAAGCCCAAATACCGTGAAACGTGCCATAACCATATTTTCCATATCATCAAACCATTATTGTTTTAGCATGTGAATAAGTATAATAAACCAGAAAACATTTATGCACGCAAGGGTTTAAGAAAATGGTCCACTCACAGTACAATCCTGCTAGAAACCAAACGTATACCCTCGTCCTGGTACAAATGTACAATCCCTGTCAAGTCCAAAGTATTCGTAAAGGTCAATACAAACCCCTAACATTCAACCATGAAAGCCTAGGCCGAAACCGGCCCGGGAAAGCCGCCCGAACGCACTTCCCAAGGCAATAAACCTTAATTTGACCAACTTAATGATCTCCGATCGACCCGAAACCACCGCCGTTGGATCCGGATCGTCGAAACCTAAAGAATGGTGGTGGTCCCACCAGAAACACTGTTCACACGCGCCCCCACACGCAGGTCAACGCGTCGGTCAACGCAGGAACAGTTCTTGCTGACGTCATCGCTGACGTCACTGCTGACGTCAGCATGACGTCATGCTGACGTCATCTGACAGCTGTCAGGTCTGACGTGTCAGACTCTGACAGGTGCCACGTGTCAACATCCGATTGGTCCACCTCACTGATCTGTCAGACCACGTGTCAGATCTGACATGTGCCACGTGTCAGCACGGCACTGGTCCACGTCACTGACATGTTAGTGACACGTGGCAGTCCCTGACTGGTCCACGTCACTGACATATCAGTGCTGACTGTGCACTGACATGTGACACGTGTCGGCTCACGGTTGGTCCACGTCATCTGATAGACTGACAGGGTGCCACGTCATCACCGCTGTCCTCAGACGGGTTGACCCGAATACCTGCAACTCGGGTCGATCAGACCCGCGATCATGACCCGGTTGCCATAACTTCATTTCTGGATCATTTTCGTTCCTTTCAATTCCTAACTACTCGTCTGAGTCCCTAGATTGGTTCAGTGTAAATAGAATGGAGAAAAACCGATAGGATCGAGGGCCTACCTCGAAGAACAGAACCGGTTTCCGTCGCCGTTTAGTCACCGCCCTGAGCTCCTCCGGTCACGAGTTCAATCGCAGAAGGTTCCTGGCAGTCCCTAGAGTCGATTAGGATCCATCAAAAACAAAACTAAACGTGGGAAATGGATTTACCAAAATCTGGGTTTGAAAACCGCCACGGGTTCCCTGATTCCTTCCTCGCCGCCGTCCTCCGCCGTGGTCACTGCCGTCGCTCAGCCTCGCCAGTGAGTCCCCAATACGCAGACACAGAGAGTGGATGATTTGCTGGGATGTTTGATCGAAATGGGCAGAATGTGCTCTGCGGGTATGAAATATAAAGAAATGGAGGGAAGGAAACGGACGGTCCAGATTTGATCTCCATGATTAGATCAATGGCTCAGATTAGATCAGGGGTTTTCAATCCAAGGGCTGGAATTTAAAGCTGATTTAATTGCTATTTTATCCAATAGTGGATCTGATCCAATCTAGCCAATGGGTGAGTGACACTTGTCACTCACCAGGTGTCCTCCAATCAGATTTCCTGAATATAATATTCGACACGAAAACCGAGACACGAACTTCCCGAATTCACGTTTCTGACCATAACTTCCTCATACGAAGTCCGATTTCGGCGTGCCGCCTGTCTACGGACTCAGGACGTCGAGGCCTACCCAACGGTCCTTGAGTCAACTGAAAATTAGTTGTCAAAAGAAAAGTCAACATTTTCCCCCGAGAGTCCCAATTACGGTAATGCCCCTGAACTTCCGATAGTCATAACTTTTACCCTGATCGTCCGAATTGGACGTGCCACCTATCTATGAACTCGTGACGTCCCGAACTACGTCACGGTCATAGGTCAAAGTTCATTTAGTTCATCAATCAAAAAGTCATCAATTGACCATACCATTCACAAGGGTAAAATCGTCAAATCACACATTAAATTACAATATGGGAATCCTCGAATTTCCGGGGTGTTACAGTTGAAATTAGTGGGTCGCACCGATGGGGGAAGGTGGGTCGCGTCTTTCGTTGAAGCCTGGGTTCGTCGAGTAGATGCGGTTTCCGTCGTACCCTGGGTTCGTCGAAGGCTAGGCTTCCGTCAAAGGCGTCGATGCTTGGTGAAGCTCCACAAACAAACCTATGTTCGCAATTTGGGGTTAATCGTGATTTAGGGTTTCTCAATTTGGGATTCGAATTGAGAAATGGCCAATTGTGAAGTTCCTCAAATGCCTTTTTCCAATTTAATATACTTTTGTCCACTTAGGTGCCACATTGGCTTTTCACGGCAAACATAACAGTTTGGATGGAAAAGGAGCTGAGTGGCCCTACTCGGCCATTTCACACTGTTAAGTGAACGAATAACGAGTTCAAGAGCCAAAGTGTCACAAATATGCGAATTCAGTGTGTATTTAAGCCAATAAGCCTAAATTAAAAATTGAATTCACTTTGCAACCTTCCAAATTGAAATCACTTAAGTAAATTCACTGGGTTGGCCCAAATCAAATAGAAATGGACTAAAAATGTATACGTTTAACAAGAAAAAAAAAACGACATGAATGGGCTGCTCTAAGCCAAGGCCCAAATTGAAAAGCCCAATTTAGCGTTTCCGCCTTGTTGAACATAAAAATCAAAAGCAGCTATGAAATCATCAACAAACAAGTAACAACTGGTGCCTAACTGCCTATAAATTTAGCAGTAAATTTTGGAACGTGCGCTACTCTCTCTCTCTCTCTCTCTCTCTCTCTCTCTCTCTCTCTCTCTCTCTCTCTCTCTCTCTCTCTCTCTCTCTCTCTCTCTCTCTCTCCTGAATTTAATATTTTAATTTTTGTTTTACAGATGGTGATTGGTGAGGATCAACTTCGAAGGCAGATAAAAATGATTGTTCCTTCTTCCATCCAAATCTAGATGACATTTCTAAATCATCACCTAAAAAAGTCACAGGGAAAAAAATATATTATGTTACCCGTTGACACTCGACAGTGGATAGAGCTTAATTCATGGTAAAACGCAACATGAACGCATACAAAACGGCATTTCAAACATTATAAAATTGCATTAAATATTGAATTATTTTGATGCTAATATTCCTCCCCTGCACATGTTGTGCGCTCTCTATGGTCTCAAAAATGGCAAACATCCTTTTGGGTCTCCCTTATTCTGCGTTCATCCTAATCCCATAGTTATATAAAAGCATCATGCAAATTGCAATACCTTATGTTTTTCCCTTTCCACTTTCTCATTTTTTCTTTTGGGTTAATAATTAGAATTTTTAATTTTTATTTTTGTGACTATTTGATTTGAGCTTTAATCGACTAGATGTGAGGAGTTCCTTATAATTCTTGTTTTCTATTTCTCAAATCCAATTCCTTCTACAAAATATTCCTTCTAAAATTTCTCGTTTTCTTCGAATTTGGTCGGAGAAATTTACAGTAACATCTTCTATTATTTTTATCACTATAATTATATTAGGATCTTTGATAATCTGTAAACAACCTTTATTTATTCGCTTGTGTAGACATGATTAATTAGATCATTGGAGATCAATTTATGTAACAATAATGTTTAAAAAAAAATTATAGTGGTTCGAGTAAGGTGTGAATGTGAGGGAAGAAAGGCACGTGGCCACTTAAGGAGTTGTTATGAATTGGAATTGTTAATGTTGGCAGTAGACAACATTGTAAGAGTTGGAGTTTGTATAAGTTGGCATCTCCAAAGTGTGAGCAAAATGCCGAAGTTTCCAGCCATGCTCAATCTGCTGATGCCAAACACAATATGAATGGCTGCATTGGCTTGCCTTCCATCGCACGATCCCATGAGAATTCTATTATTAATTAAAAAAAAAAAAAAAAAAATCACAACATGCAGCATGACGGCGCATTCATTTTCATTAGCTTAATTTCTTCATTATTTCTCCACTGCATATATGTATATGCAGTCAACTTAGTTATTAACTTCATGTACATATCCAGATTCCCTCACATGTTAATTTGATTTCATAATCTACTTCCATTTGTCCATCGATTATTACTAGTTTTAATATAGTCAAGTTGATTAGAACAAATGCTCGCTTTTCTCGGTAACTAACTACTTTCGCCAGATTATTATAGTAAGTACGTACGTTATTATGAAATCTACTTGTTAATCTGTTATGACAGTTGTTGGTAGTAAAATTGTAAAATCTACAAGG
The DNA here is from genome assembly GCA_032719365.1 of Prinsepia uniflora. NCBI lineage: Eukaryota > Viridiplantae > Streptophyta > Magnoliopsida > Rosales > Rosaceae > Prinsepia > Prinsepia uniflora. Next base: position 64,971,700 of record CM064871.1, read on the forward strand.
CTCTCGATATTTGATATTTCTCCTCAAATCAACGTATATACAGGTGACAATTTTATTGTCTTTGATAAAAAAAAAAAAAAACGATGCATGTGTTGATCTTTGGACTGCATTTTCGTCTTCCATGGCTGCAAAGTTAAATATTTTCCGAATAAGATGTCTATTTATTTATTAAGTAACATATAATCAGTATTATTATTGAACAAGATGTCAATTTATTTATTAGGCTTATTAGCTTAAATGTACCTTGAACTTGCACATTAGTTACACTTTACATCTTGAACTCGTTATTGCTTCACTTAGTACCCTGAAACGACCGAATTGAGCCACTCAACTCTATTTATGTCACAGGTGCTAAGTGGCCGTAAAAAGTTAGGGTAAAATTGAGATTTTTGACATGCTATCAAACTTTTGTCATGTAAAACTCTACGTGATCCCGTCTAACTTACGCATGACATGAAGGCTAAACTGACATCCAACCTCCATGTGACACTTAAGTCGGACAAGGGATTCTCGATCCAACCGTCCTCAAAGTATCCGGACTTCCCAGAGTGCGCCGAACTACTGTGGATCTCGGGTGTGATGTCTCCGTCACTCTCGACCAACAGCCCGCACCGCAATAACCTGGAGGGCATCGAAAACACAAAAGACTGTGAGTGGACAAAAATAAAGTATAATTCAAAAACAGTTCAATAAAACAAGTACATTTTACCCTCCACGCAAAAACCAATGCATGCATATCAAATCCAAGTCATGAAACCACTCATATCAAATACCATCCAAGGAAAATGTAGAAATATGTAACACTGACCCGTATAATCCTAAGTTAGCATAGGTTGACCCGTGTAATCCTGTTAGCATAAGTTAGTGACAATTCCAGGCAGTTAGTTAGTTACTAACTCCAGTCACAATAGGATAAGAACAAGGAGATAACTGTTTGTAGTTATCTCCATCCAATCCTCTATATATACAACCATTCGGCTGTCATAAATGAAATACCAAAATACAGAATTCTACATGGTATCAGAGCTTCTGTCTGATCACCATCACCCGATCCTCTGTGTTCTTCTCTCATCATGGCCAGTGACTCTTGCTCCACCCCTTCCGTCTCTCCAAACCATGTCTCCACTCTAGTTTCCATCAAACTCACTGAAACTAATTACCTACTCTGGGAAAGCCAGATCAAACCGTTTCTTGTTGGCCATAATTATTGGCGTTTTATTGACGGCACACACCCACCTCCTCCTCAAATGCTCACCATCTCCAATTCGACAAAATCTTCTCCCCAATCCGACTCCTCTGCCTCTGCTCTCACTTCTCCCACTGTCCCACTTCCTAATCCTGCCTATCAACAATGGTTTCAGATAGACTAAACTCTCATCAGCATGCTTAGAGCAACGCTGACTGAACCTATCCTATCTCAAGTGGTTGGCCTCCACACCTCTCGTGAAATCTGGGACTGTCTCCGCCGTAATTTCTCCCAACAGTCCCTTGCTAATGCCACTCATCTTCGTTTCCAACTCATGTCTCTCACCAAAGGTACCAAATCCATCTCTGAATATCTCACTCATGCTAAAGCCCTTGCTGACTCCCTGGCTGCCATTAATGAACCCTTCTCCTCTGAAAACTATTTGAAAACCCGTATCAAAATCGTTGTCCAAATCTAGGCCTCAGCCTCAAATCACAAATCAATCTCAAATTCGGGAACTCAGTCCCAAAACTCGACAAATCCACTTCATCCGGGCCACTGCCCAAAACATCAGAAAACTAGTGAAAAACCAGTGAAAATATCAATCATACAAGTTTACCGGATCTCAAGTGCGCCCGAGTCTTTAAACTCAAAACCATGCGCAAATAGCCAGGCCTTCCCGAGATATCCGAGTCTTTAAACTCAAAACACAATCACAGGACTCGGGGGGTATCATAATCACCGAGTCTTTAAACTCAAAACATATTAATCCAGGGCCCTCCCCCCGTCAATCAATCCGAGTTTTTAAACTCAAAACCAGATCCAGTGGGTTTTCTCTTTTTTTCCGGGTCTTTAAACCCAAAACCAGTTTTCAAGAAATCAGTGAAAACCACAGAAAATCCACAGTCGAATTCGCAACAATGATTCCGTAAGCTGGCATCCGGAACCACTATCCCGAACCCAAATCCAGACTTCCTTTCCAAGTCTCGAAAACCAAATCCGAAAGCTCATTTCACATGAACAGGGCTCCAAGCCCGAAATCACTTTTCCGAAATCCATTTCAAATAATTGAAATCAAATCATTAAAATCATGATCAAATCACAAGATCGTTCACATCTCGTAAAACATGAACTTCCGTAAAATACCTCGAAAAACGTGCAAAATTCAGAAATCATCAAAACCATAAGGTAAATCATAGAATCACGTATGAAAACATATTAAAACATATATGCATGCATCAAGAGTTAGAAATCAAAGTCCACCCACAGACCATTCCGACGTCGCCTCGGTACGCGCGCACTTACGCCGTTCCAGACCATTCCGCTATCCTCGGCTTTCCCGAACCTGTCCAATTCCCATAACGAGGTCACTAACTACTTCATTAAGCTTATACTAAAGCCCCGTAATTTTCCCGTATTTTAAACTATTTTTAACCTAGTCTTAAAACCTTTGGACAACCCGAAACATATCGAACCGATATCCGATTGACTCGAAACCATCGCCAAAATGTTCGTTACATCGAATAATTTAAAAGTCGTGTTGGAAAGTTTCCCAGAAAAGCCGTCACGCGCCCTCACACGCCCCCAAAGAGGCTGCACGTGGGAGCCACGCGCTGACACTGTTCACCTTCTTCAACCCGTGTTCAACCGGTTCAGACCGGTTCAGTTAAGCCGATCCAGCCGTGAACCGGCGCGAGCGGTTTTGTCCATTTCTCGTTCCTTTTTAATCTGTTTTCCCTCCTAATTAAGCTAATACTTCCGTCCTTCAATTCTAATCATTTTACTTAATTAAACCGTGAACAATGGAGCTAGAAATTACCTTCCCACGGCGACTGTCGAACCGACCATTTTCAAATTTTTGTTATGGTCTCCACAGCCTGTCTCAGGCCATGATTTCAAGTTCAAACTTCCTCTTTTACCTCCAGAAACCTTGTGCAAACAAACAAGTAGGCTATCAATCCCTAAAATAGATTTTGCCATTCTTGAATCCAAAAACGATTTCGTCGGGTGCTTAACTTACCATCCCTATTTTTTGTCGAATTCAAGTCCAAGGAGCTTGTCTCATCACCCTTTCCATTTTCTATGTAAAGACCGTAGGCTGTTGATGAGGAGTTGAGGAGATTTCCTTCACAGTGACCCGTCCTTCTCTGTTTTTTTTCTTCAGAATTTGGAAACTCCCCACCGTCCACGACGGCTTCCACGGCCGCTCCTGTAACGACCCGTCCAAAATTCCAGGATTAGATTAGTGGTTAATCACGATTAGTGAGGTTAATCCGTGATTAGTTAGGCAAAATCGGACGAACGATGCAAAATGACCGTTTTGCCCTTGGTCGTGGCAAAATGTTGACTTTTTGTTCGGGTGGTCAAATGGGCTTTGACCGATGACCGTGACGTAGTTCGTGACGTCACGAGTTCATAGACAGGTGGCACGTTCAATTCCGACGTTTGAGGAGGAAGTTATGACGTTCGGAAGTTTAGGGGCATTTTAGTAATTTTGGTTAAAGGGGTCAAATGTTGAATTTTTGACCGGGATGTTCGATGGCCGAGGGCCAAGGAACATTACGTAGATCGGGACGATACGAATCCGTAGACAGGCGGCACGTCGAATTCGGACGTTTGACGGCGAAGTTACGGTTCACGAAAGTTCCAGAATACTATTCACGGTGATGCGTTTTACGAGGTACCTTTGGACTTTAGTGGGCCTAGTTACTTTTCAGCAACCAATGGATGAGTGACAAGTGTCACCCATCCACTGGACATCATTTTCTCTTCATGTACATCCATCCATCCTCCTACATCGATCATTTCACATTTTCCCAAAACCAAAACCCGATCAACCCTCCACCCTAAAACCAAAACCTTCAGCCCCTTTGATCATGATGGAAACCAAGAAGAGGAACTGAGGACAGAGAGGAGGTGGTGGCTGGCCCAGGCAGCACCGCCGTGCACGGCGGAGGAGAGAACCGATCGAGGTAATCGGTTAAAACCAAATTTCATTCATTTTCAATTCTTGTGATTATGGGCCGTTTTTTATGTTTCTATTGAACTAAAAAGATTGTTAAGAGGTTAATAGGAAGCTTTTGAGAGTGGTTGGACATTGAGGAGCCCTGGGGAAGGTTTTGAATATTTGAACCGAAGAGGAAAAATTGAACCGTGTGGATTTTGATGGTTTTTGATGTTTTAAGTAATGGATTTAGGTTTCTAGGATTAAGCTAGGAATTTAGGAATTGAAATGGAGGAAAACGGACGAGAAATGAGGGTTGTAGGGGCCTAGACCGGTCACGCCGGTCCAGTTGCAGAAAAAGACCGGACCGGCCGGTTCAGACCGACTGCACGAGGTTGAAGACGGGTACTGTAGCTAGCGCGTGAAGCCCACGCGCAGCCACTTCAGGCGGCGCGTGCGGGAGATTTTGGGGAAGGTTCCAACATATGAAATCATCTATTCGATGTAACGAACATTTTGGGACTGGTTTCGAGTCGATCGGACATCGTTTCGATAGGTTTCTGGCTGTCCGAAGGTTTAGGTTCGGTTTTGAAAATAGTTAGAAAATCGGAAAAATTATGGGACTTCAATGAGAGGTTAATGAGGCTATTAGTAACCCTCTAAATGAATTTGGATAGGTTTGGGAGTCCCAGTGACGACGATTGACTCGGGAGACGATTATGGCACGCATATCGAGGCGCGACTTCGGACGGTATGTGAGTGAACCTTGTTTTCTAAATTGGTGCATGCATAAATGTTTATTATATGTTTTAAATACTTGTTTGTGATGCCATGAGTGCATTTGGATGCGTGGTTACGTATATGCACGTATTTTGAGGTTTCGGCCCTATACGGTGCCTATACGGGGATGTATGTCTTTATTGGTGTGAATGAAATGGTTTTGGATTTCCAAAAGGATAATGAATGTGATTTGATGATTTTGATTTGGATGATTGTGAATTATATGGTTTCACGTATTTCGAGGCAATTTACGTGTTTACACGTAAATCGAGGTTTTCCGGTTTTACTCTGATTTTCCATTCTTATGGTTTTGGAAATAGTTTAATGAAATGATTTTGGATTTGAAAAGGTAAACTCGGGTTCGAGACCCATTTGATTTACGGATTCGGGCCGGAGGCCCAGTTGGTTTACGATTCGGACCGAAGGTCCAGTTTCTATGTAGATTCGGGCCTAGTGCCCAGTTATGTGTTACAAATGGTTTTTACGGGTCATGACGGTTTATGGGAACCAGCATGAACCCTTGAAATGGATTTACGGGTCATGACGGTTTATGGGAACCAGCATGAACCCATGAAAGGTTTTATGGTTCATGACGGCTTATGAGGGGCCGGGCATGAATCCTGGAAAGATTTAAAGAATGATTTCAAAAGGTTTTTCATACTCCATCCTTTATATATGATTGTCTCCTCCGGGGAGGGTCGTTGGCCTGGGTGGACCCCGGAGTAGTCACGGAGCACTGACTGAGTGGAGTCGCCCCCCAGTTGGGTTCCTTACTCTCAGGATGGGCATGGTTCGTTACCTCCAGGGAGGGTCATTGATCTACTGACATTGACCTGGGTGGACCCTGGAGAGACTTGGGTTTGAGACCCCGGTTAGCACGCGTGTAGCTTTATTTTACCGTGACAGGTTCTGGATATGAATATAATGGATAAACATGATTTTAATTGGTTTGGGAAATTGTAAATTGTGTTTATAATGATAAATGGATTTGGGGCTGAGACCCTAATTATGGTTGTTTAAACATATGTGTTTGAATAAATGGTTTTACTATGCATGCATGCTTTTTAGTGAAGGGTATAAAGGTCTTTTATAAATGTGTTTTACAAAACTTATTCCTTTTTGTCCACTCACAATCTTTCTGTTTTTAATACCCTTCAGGTTGGATACGATGTGGACTGTAGCAGAGACCGAGATATCACATGCCTCCTCCGGATCCTGGCATACTCTGATAGCCCGGGAGGGCAAAGGTCGGAAATATCCCTTGTCTGACACTTCGTGTCAGACGGGAGCAGGGTCATCCCGCATTAATCCCGGGGGGTAGAGGGGGGGGGGGGGATTGGGATGGGTCCTGTCAGCTCCACCTCGTTTTTCACCTTCCCTCACCGTACTTACTAACACTGGAAGATTAATTGGGCATGGTTTCACGATGGCTCACTCAATGCACTCTACTTCTCTGTTTTTCTTTCCATTTTTGTTCTTCTGTTTTTCCCAGCCCGTGCACATGACATAAGTCTGTTTAAACAGACGTTAAGGCGGTTTGTACCACCTTCTACCACCATCCAGACTTTGCCAGGTGGCCCAATCCTGGTGGTCATCCCTTTCAATTGCAGCCAAGTGTCCCACTCTTACTGGGCACACATCCCTATGCAAACAAAAGACCAATTTACCCTTCATTGCACAATTTACCGTTTTACCCATCGCGTTCCTAGACCCATATCTTAACCGTCCCACGTCTGATGATGGCATACTGCCTGTCGTTATACTCAAGACGTCGAGACCTATCTAACGATCCTCGATTTGCGTAAAGAAACCTTGTCGTTCAAAAAGTCAACAAATTCCCCTCTTTTAACCAAATTACAAAAGTGCCCTCAACCTTCCGAACATCATAACTTCCTCCTCGGATCTCGGATTTGGACATGCCACCTGTCTACCGACTCGTGACATCCCGAACTACGTCACGGTCATTGGTCAAAGTCCATTTGACCGCCCGAACAAAAAGTCAACATTTTGCCCAATTCCAAGGGCAAAATCGTCATTTTGCACCGTTCGTCCAAACACCTCCAACTAATCACCGATTAACTTCACTAATCCGTCATTAACCACTAATCTAATCTCAGTTTCCGGGATGGGTCATTACAATTTTTTTTGCATAAAAAATATTATTTCTATCGTATAATTGGTCCTTCTTCTTGCTCGATGACCCTCCCCTCCGTACTTGCCCTATCTTCTTCCTCTACTAGATAGAGCATTGCATCAACACCATTATCCACAATTTCACACTGAGCTGGTAACAAAAAGAAGAATAAGAAATCCAAACTAAAATTAAAATTAAAATTAAAATTAATTTATGTGATACAAAATTAACATAAAGATTATATAGATGGGAAAATGAGCGACGAAAATGAGTTGTGTTGTAAATATATTAAAGTATATGTCTATTTTTATGTATGGACGCTTTCGTCCCATATATTGTAACCTAACCCTAGTCTTATATAAAGGGGTTTTAACTCAATGAATGATTTGATTCGGATTGTGTTCACAACACGTTATCAGCACGAACCCTAACCTACTGAGAAATATAGGGCAATATGACTTCTTCTCATCTTCTCCCACCCTCTCAGAGGCTACACAACCGTACAACTTCTCAACCCTCACACAACCTCTTTCTCACAAACCTCTCTCTCTGTCTCTCAACCACTCATGTACAGAAGGCTCTGTCTTCCTTTTACATAGTTCTAGTTTCAAATTAGAATTTCCAAGTAAGAATGAATCCCAGACTTCAATACATTCCATCCAAACCCTGACTATTCAAATTAGACTCTAAACCAGTGTTTTTATGGACAAAAAGATTCATTCAAAGGGTCTCAGAACCCATGGGCCCACGATTTTGGACTTGGCACCAGCGATCAAAGATTGGCATTTTCGTACCAAGCCTTTTTCCAGCAATACCACAAATTGTACACGCCCATCTCGATCAACCTGAACCACTATGAGGTGACACTGTTTCTATCCCAGAGCATATCGAGCATCGACGGTCCGTCAGGGGCATATTTGACAGAGAAAAATGACAAGTTTTTCGGTGAATCCAGAGACACAGTTATGGCAGGGAGACGATGAAGATAACTCGCCCATAATAGAGCACCTAGCTCTGCCGTCTATCATCGTCGACATGTTTTAAGGGGTCCTGTCACCCTGGGATTTTTTAAATTGCGATTTCACAAAGAGGGCGAAGCTCGTTCACGCCCCAAAGGTAACCTCTGGATTTTGACGATCATCGAGCCTCTCATCTTCAGACTTCATTTGTTACCTTAATTCAATATTTTCTCACTCTCATGGCCGCATCCCTGCGCAACGAGCCTTCGAATCGAACCAAACGTCGGACCAAGATTCTGAACCTCGTCGTTGGACCCAGCTGTCATACCTTGTCGATGCCCCTCTATTTTTCCCCTATTTTTTTGTGTTAATTTTTTTTAGGTCACTTTAAGGGATCAACATGAACTTGGGATCCATGGAGGCGAGATGGGCATGGCAGTGGGACAGCGAAGAAGGTGAGATTTTCTCACTGATGATGTTAAGTACAAAAACGACATGTCATTTTTAGTTGTGTCGTTTGTCAAGGAAAAGGGCGTGTCGTTTTTCTTCATGTCATTTTGAACACTTCCCACACAAAGATCACTTCAATGGTGGCCCTCCAAAATCCCAGATTCCAACCCAAAACGTTTCTCTAGTGCAGAGATAAGTTCATCTACATTTTAATTTCATGATTACATAATGATGACATGATAATTATATATATGATAATACATATTGATATATATGTTAGATCATGGTGATAATATGATGATGATATGCCATGGATGTCACGATAATAATGATAATGATGATGACAATGTGATGGCATGATGCTATAATTATGAAGATGACTATGATGATAGTATGATATTATGTATGCTATATATACATCTTATGATAATATATATGATGATGAGCATGTGAGTATAATATGATATGATGAGATGCTATGATGAACATGTGATGGTTTGATATAAAGATGATGATTTTGATGACAGTATGTTGATGATAATGATTATATGATAATGACATACGATGATGATGTGATGATGATCATGATGATGCTTATGGTACCAAGCCCAAAAAATGGATGACCATGGCAACATCTTGGATATTGCACGGTCATGGCAAGATGCTATGCCCAATTCTTATATATCATACCATGCCCAATTCTAAGATCCAATGCGCCTATAAAAAAAACCTTAGAAAATTCTAAGGAAAATTTGTTTGGTTTTTCACACATTGGATTGATAGTCCAACTATGGAGCCTGAAGCCGAAAGAACCACTTAGCCCAGCAGGCTACAAAAAGTTCACAATCGAGAAGGCTAGGTAATATAAAGGCCCAGCAGGCCCACAAATTAAAAACTAGAAAAAGGGAGGAAGCCCAGAAGGCTGCCGACTTAATCCAAGTACAGAAGACCATACGAAATTAATAAAGAGGTTCAACATACACCAGTACTCATAGCTAATCTAGATGGTTTTTAGAAGGCTTGTAAGCCCAGAAGGCACGGTCCATACCAGTACAACCCAATAATTGGTGAGCTTAGAAGGTTTACATCTGAGGCCTGATCCAACTATCCTAAACTCAAAAAGAGGGCACTTGTACTTATATGTTATAATGCATTACCATTTATTATTACACACCCAATACCAGAAGTATTAATTTAAATTATTCTCACATGCTATTTAATGTTTAATTTATTTAGAAAATGTATGTGTTTAAATGAACCAAATGTTCATCAACAAACTAGAGATTTATAAATGAACTCATAGTTCATACTAATCACCGAACTCGTAGTTTCGGCAAAGTTATGAAAAAAGGGACCTGCATAATCCTTCATAAATTCAATAGACATGATAAAACAAGTAGATTTTACCTTTTAAATATGATTTATCATACCATTTGCTAGAACCTGAAGTTGTTATTTGGTGCTTATGGATGAGTTTTCTCAAAACATTAAATGCAATGATTTGTCCTTTATATAGACTCTAGAAGAATGGTTTACCCATCATAGGGGCAATTTCTTGCCTGAAGCAAGACATGAAAGACCCATCATCCATTCTAAGGATCTCAAATCGACACATGAATATAATTTGAAAATTATAGTTTTTCTCTTGAATATGATTTAATTCAATACAAGCACGTATCCTCATGCATGTGATCCATTGAATTAAATTTATTAATATCTATGTTTTGTGGGGAAGCTTATTGTTTAGCTGACATTGTTATCATATACATTATACTCCAAGAGATGACAAAAGAACGTTATTGAATGGTACTGCATTACCATCAATAAGACATTTTATTCTCCAAAGTTCTAGAACAACATTGTCGAGATTTACGGATATTCGAGTCAACGGTTATCACATTGAAACCACTAATGACAAGAAAGTGGAATATCTTTGTATAACCTCCAATCAGTATGACCAGAAGCATACACTGGAAAAATTAGCCAGAAGTTAGACAAAAGTTAGTTAGAAGCTAACTAGTACGAGTAATTGCTTATTATGACATGACTGGTTGGGACACCCAGGTCCAAGTAATGATGCGTCATATCCTCAATATATTGCACGAGCATCCTCTTACTCATAGACACCTTTATGTTTAATGAGACATTATGCCAAGTTTGCTCGTTAGCAGAAACCGAATATTAGACCATTATATGCATAAATGAGTTAAGACTCCACCTTTTTTAAGGGAAATTTTGTGGACTTTCCAACCACCATGCAGACTGTTTTTGAAAAACAACTTTCATGGTTCAGGTTGAGATACCAAAAAAGTGGTCACATGGTATACTTTTGTCCACACGCGTACTGCGTTTGCTAAACTCTTAGCCCAAATCAATACATTGAGGGCCACACCACCCGGATTCTCTTATACAGTCAATAAGACTCGATAATATCAGAGAGTTTATATCGAAATCATTCGATGATTATTGCATGCCCCTTGGGATTGATGCTGAACACCCCTAATGGTCTCGTAGAAACACTAATGCGTACCAAGCTTCTAGTTTCTCGCGGGGGCAATGCAATTTTGCATGCAGTAATATTGGTACGGTTGAGGTCAACGCCACCCAATGATGTTATGTGTTATAGCTGGTGACTGGGTACGAACCAGCTACTTCGTAATTACGCTTTTATGAGTGTGCAGTTACGTGCCAATTGTGCCGCCACAACGTACACATATAAGACCTCAACAAAGGAGGGGCATACATGTCGGTTATGAATCCCTATCCATTATACGCTCTTTAGAGCCCTTGTCAAGCGATCTTATTACCACTTTATTTGCGGATAGTCATTTTGATGAGACAGTCTTCTAGCCTTTAGAGGGAGATAAGAACGTCAAACGTTCTTGAAGAACGACATGAAGTGACGTGGAACATCCCCACTATATCTCATCTTGATCCTCAAACCACACAAAGTAAGTATGAATGTGTGATTTACAGAGTGTAGCTAATAATACACCAGACGCTCCCTCTAATCTAGCAAAAGTGACAAGATCACATATCCCTGCTGCAAATGTGCCTGCAAGGATAGACGTCCTAGTAGGACACGTCGTCCCATACGGACGAGGTACGACCATGAACCAGTCATATGTCCCTGCCCAGAAGCGAGGTAGACTAATAGGTTCGAAGGATTTTCATCTCCGGAAGAGGATAAATTTGGCACAATCAAATCCCTTCTAAATATCAACTGATCCATCTCATGAGCTAATTACGGATTATGGGTCTGTGATGGCGTTGGGGGACGCCCCAACGTCAGAACCCACTTCCAAGAATAAAGAGATCTCGGTAAATCATGCATGTTTATGTGAGATAGGGAATCAGAATGATATTATAATCGATGATTTATATGTATTCACGTTAGCTACCAAAATAATAAATAGAAACAAAATCGAACCTTACTCTGTTGATGAATGAGTGTCAACGTAGAGAAGACTGGCCAAAAATGGAAAGAACCAATCCAGGTCGAATTAGATTCCTTGACAAAAAGGAAGGTGACAGGACCCATCCCAATCCCCCCGGGATTAACGCGGGATGACCCTGCTCCGTCTGACACGAAGTGTCAGACAAGGGATATTTCCGACATTTGCCCTCTCGGGGTATCAGAGTACGCCAGGATCCGGAGGAGGCATGTGATATCTCGATCTCTGCTACAATCCACATCCGATGTCAACTTGAAGGGTATTAAAAACAGAAAGACTGTGAGTGGAAAAATGACACGACCCATCCCAATCCCCCCGGGATTACCATGGAATGTGACGTGCTCCCGTCTGACAAGAGGCGTCAGACAAGGGATAACCGATTGCCATTGCCCAAATGGGCTTCCAGAGTGCGTAAGGATCGATGGAGGAGGTGTACGATGCTCAAGTCTCTGCTGCAGTCGTATCCGGAATCAACCTGAAGGGCATTGAAAACAAAAGCTGTGAGTGGACGAAAATAAACAAGTCAGTTTAAAACATTTATAAGACATTTATGCCCCTCAGTAAAATCATATGCATGCACCAAAACCAATAATTCCATATTTATTTAGAAATAACCATTAGGGCCTTAGCCCGGAAACCAAAGCATAGTTTCAATTTCCAAAAGTAAATCCAAGAGTTATTTCATAAATCCAGTAATATGAACCATAAGGCATATAATATAAACCATAACCATTATTTTAGCCACTGCACTATACACTCCAATCCGACATCCCTGATGTCTGACGTCCCTGACGTCAATAAGGTCACAATCACAAGGCTACGCGTGCCACTCGGGTCTCAATTTCCGAGTTCAATCCCCGAACCCCGTTCGGGTACAGCATCCCCGATGCTTAGCGTCATAGACGCTGGACGTACTAGACGTCCGTGACCTCTCCGGGGTACCTCATCCGGAGGAGACAATATAATATGGAAGGATCTATACAGTGCAGTACCAAATACATTTTATAGATATCCACATGCAAAACATATAGGTATACATAGATAAAATCCGAACCATTCGTTACGTTTCATCAAACGGGTCTCATGCCCAAATACCGTGAAACGTGCCATAACCGAAATATCATCAAAACCATTTATTGATTCCAGAATGTGAACATATATAAAATGTAGACAAGAAAACATTTATTCAATTCCAATTTAGGGTCCCCGACCCGCAATCACATGTAGAAATCAACTGGGCCCCTGGCCCGATTCCATAAGTTAACTGGGCCCCTGGCCCGATCCACATGTTAACTGGGCTCCTGGCCCGATTTCATAGTTCAACTGGGCCCCCGGCCCGATTTCACTTTATTCAAGTTCGTAACCGTTTCATGAAATCATATTCAACCACATTTATGGAAATCGGTGAAAATCCAGAAAATCTCGATTTACGTGCAAATACGTAATTCACCTCGAAATACGTGAAATCATTTTAAATTCACCGATATCCAAAGTAAATCATTTAATCATAATTATAACAATCATAAAACAGTTATGCATGCATTGAATTTATGAAACCAATGTCCACTCACAGACCGTTTAACCGAGCGCCTCGATACGCGTGCCATAGGCCTTCCCGGGCCACATCACTATCACCGGGACTCCCAATCCTGTTCAAATCAATTTAGAGGATCACTAACCTCATCATTAACATCCTATTCAAGTCCCGTAATTTTCCCGAATTTTTAAGTATTTTTAAACTGGATTTAAAACCTTCGGACATCTCGAACAATAACGAAACGGGATCCGATCGACACGAAACCAACGCTAAAATGTTCGTTACATTGTATAGGACAAAAGTCATGTTGGAAGTTTCCCAAAATTACCTCACACGCGCCCCCACGCGCCGGTTGAACTCCCTGCGCGTGAAACCCACGCGCCGGGTACTGTTCACCGTCGTTCAACCCGAACGACTGGTAAACGGGTCGCCGTGACCCGCGGGCCAACCCGATCGGTTCTCCGCCGTTCCTTGATCATTTTCAACAGGGTTTCCTCCTACAAGATCGTCTGAGTTAAACTAGGAGTTCTGTGGGAACAAAAACAAGGAACAACGTCAAGATCCTTACCTCTCCGATCGAGAAGCTCACGGCCAACTCCACCGTCGACTGCTCTCAGCTCCGACCACCATTCTCGATGAAAACGATCCCAAAAGACTCGTCTCATCCTCTGAGTCATCCTCCTGGTTACTAGATCGACTAAAACGTCGAAAATCCCAAGCTGCCATTTTAGGCCCGAGGACGAACTCACGGGTTTAGGGCCATAACGCCGTCGTGGTCACCACCGTGGCCACCGAAACGCCCAGTTTGATCCCAGAACTCCGTCCACCCCTCAAGCACGGTCAAAACACCGGTCTCCATCGACTTCCAATTTTGAGTTTTTCGGCCTCCCCTGTTTTTTCCTTCCGCCGTCATCTCCGCCGGCTCCCGCCGTCTCCCATCGTGCCCAGCTCTCAGCAGCCATCCCACAACCCTCTGCACAAGCCCATGGATACAGATATGGTGGTGGTGTGCAGTGTGAGCCGTGTACATGCTCACGGGTTTGAGAGAAATGAGAGTGGGAGGATGTAGGCTGATCCAATTAAAGAGAGAGGGAAAAAGAATGAACGGCCCAGATTAAATCTCACCAATGAGATTAAGGGTCCAGATCAAAAGATGCACTAAGTGGGATTTCTTTATATTTTTTTAATCCATTAATTAAATCAATCTGACCAATCCAGATCTGATCCCAATAATTAAAGGTTAGTGGTCCACGTGTCCCACTCAGAAAATTTAGACCAATCAGAGAACGCCACGTGTCCACGCCTCGTAATGCGTGCATAACGAAACCAAACTTCCGTGACCCATAACTTCGTCGTCGAATCTCCGATTTCGGCGTGCCGCCTGTCGTTGGATTCGCATCGACGAAACCTACGTAACGGTCCTTGGCCCTCGGCCATTGGACATCCTGGTCAAAAAGTCAACATTTGCCCATATATCGTCCAAATTACGAAAATGCCCCTGGACTTCCGTACATCATAACTTTCACCACGAACGTCGGAATCGAACGTGCCACCTGTCTATGAACTCGTGACGTCCCGAACTACGTCACAGTCATCGGTCAAAGTCCATTTGACCATCCGAATTAAAAGTCAACATTTTGCCCACACCTAGGGGCAAAACGGTCATTTTGCACAATTCGTCCGAAATCACACAACTAATCCCAGATTAGCAAATCACAATTAAATATTATTAAATCCCGATATTCGGGACGGGTCGTTACAACCTTCCCTCCTTAAAGAATTTCGTCATCGAAATTACCAACAATCTTATTCCACAACCACCTTGTGGAAAACAATTCGACCACACATCTGTGTACACTTGTACACCCACATACTGGGACAACACCAGCCTCGTTTGTACCCAGACATCCCATCACAGTCATACGTCATAATAGCAACAACACTCGACCACCTCGAGTGGAAATGATCACCTGATCCGCGATAAAATCGCCTAACCATTTAGCTGACTCCTTCAGCTAGATGGTTCCTTTCCATTATCAATATATCCTTACATTTGCTCCCATTGGGAGTCACCAAATCTCATTTGTCAGTCCATGCTGACACCATCAGTCAAACTGTCACCACTAAACTTTACCACCCTAGTAAAGCCCCAACCATCAGCAAGTCAGTGACAACACCACGTATTACATCACTCTCGATGTAGCGCAAGATCAACCACATGATCACCATTCGCAGGGCAAGCCCAATCCTGCGACACAAAATAATCTCAATGTCCATAATCACCGACTCCCTCAGTGAACCAAGACGCTGGAAAAAATCACGGTGTGATAAAATCACACAAGGCTACTCGTGGTTACTCTGACCACCAATTCACTCATCCTGAGTGTACGTATACTGTCAACTTACTCCATCCAGTGGTGTAACTGGAACACATTGAATACCAGCCCAGCAGTGAACACACATCTCAATACTAGGGTTCCACAAGCCAACCATGGCTAAGAGCACCTGCTCATAAAATCACTGAACCCGACAAGATCAATCTGCCCAGCGCACAGTATCCAATGTCCAGTCCACAATACAGCCAAACAAATGCTATCAGAACCAAGCCGATTACCAACACATCAGTTACACACCACTGGTACATCCCATGTACCGCCATTAGGCACCACTCAGCCTAACCAGTATCAATCCTCGTACAACGTACCCTGTACGCACCTCAATCCATCAATCTGACTATAGCCACCCAGGTCATAGCCAAACACGTTCTAGTAATGGAGTACATTTGCCCAAACCAACATGAGACAAAACGAACTCCACCCGTCATCTAGTTCCAATTCCGAATCCGAATCCGCAATTTCGTAAGAAATCCCGAATCCGAACCCAACATCATATTTTTAATCCATTTCCAAATCCGAATCCGAAATCATTATTCCGTAAGCTAGCATTGGAATAATCATTCCGCACCCAAATCCAGTAATCCATTTTCGAGCTTCGCAATCGAATCCTGAATCGTCACCCAGAAATTTGATTCCAAAACCCAAAATCTCGTTTACGTCCACCAAGACGTAACAAAACCGAACCTATCGGTTGCCTGTCCGAATCACTCGATTGACTTCATAGGGAAGCCAATCCCAATATTCACACGTCAAAGGTTGACAAAATCTGACCACATCGGAAACCTACTCAACCAAGTCACAAACCATATGGACTTCACTCCGAAAAGAAGTTCAGTCCCGTCATTTACGACTCACATACCAAGGTAAGAGTGATAAACTCTCCACCCATCTGGATCATCAAGATCACAATCCATATCCATCGCTACGTCACCCGACAAGTAATATCACGATCCTAGATCCTCACATCGACCAAAATCGACAACATCGCAAATCAGACCCACCTAATATCCACACATGCTCACATAGCTAACAATCCATCTGAAAGCTGATCGTAGGGTCTTACACCCTCAATTAAATCATTCGCCAAATTTCCCCTTGGTGGAAAGATGACCTCGCATTTCACCACCAAATCCAAAATCATACACAACTGCTTGTGTCCAATGACCCCAAGCCAAACATGGGTCCACCAACCAATACACACTCAACGTACTGGTAGCAACAATCGTCATCTGCCACGGCAGGAAAATATGAAGTCAACCCCAATGACTTCGGAATACCAATCACCGATGCGGAAACGAGCACTCCTCTCGTCTCCCAATCACAACTCTCCCCGAAACGGAAGTTCCAACCATGTTGGAAATAGACATGCTCCCAATGAGATGTCAAGTCCAACCACTGGACTGCCCACGTCCATACCTCACTTGGACCACCACGTGTCCAAAATCAATTCATTACTCGGACCTCACGTCCGCCAATAATCATGTATGCACACACCTCGATTCCGAACGGAAATTTCCTCAACTCTGCCGGGATGTGCATACCATACAGCTTCCGTCTCACATCTCAACCTTAACAGGTTCAATCCTCAGGTTCCAAGTGATTCACAATCACAAAATACCACGAATGGTTTCCCCGACTTTTCCAATTTCAATAATTTCCTTGTATTTCCTGGGGATATAAGAAGTATACCATCATACCAATCTCGGAGTTGACAAAACTCCCCAAGTCCATCAATACACATGACATATGGAACAGCATCCCAAGATTCCCCAAATTTTCAATCATACTTTTTGATCCATTCATCATTTGTCGTCATATATCTGTTAGGACTTATCCCAACACGACACAACCTCCACTGGATCCCATCCAGTCCAAGACTCAACCACCACTGAGTCGCAGATACCAATCATCTGTTCATTATGACAGAGTCACACCCCAACTGGTGGCTCATCGTCATCACAATTGCTGACACCTGCACCAGCGCTAGTACCAGCACCAACACACCATCATCAACACTAGTATCAGCACACAAGCATCCATACTAGTATTGGCATAAAGGCACCAACATACCAACATCCATACATAGCACACTTGTGTGCAAGGTTGTTACCCTGGATCTCCGTTCATTCCGAACGACGATCCCGTAACAGCACTCGTACCCCAGGACTATGGGTACCTCCAATTTTCGCCATCGGCACATCAGGATAATGGACGTTCCCTGAACATCCCCTGATCCCCAAGTGTGAAAGCCACACTGAATACTCTCGATAGCCAGTCATCTCGACACAACTATCGACCAACAGTCATCGTTGTCAAGATCCGTAACCACACCTCACACTAATATTCGATCCAACACGGGATTCCATATTTTATCTCACAACCGCATCCGTGGATCGAAACCCATAATCCTGACTAGACTCACTAGAGTCATCCACATGGTCATCCACGACCTCAGCCGCTCGTCGCAGCACAAGTCCTTAAATAAAGTTCACTTTTCCAGCCCATCAATTACAAGTTAGGGTTCCAAAATCACACCCTAGGGTTCCACCGAACCCAACTGCCTTCTGCAGTAAAATCCACAACCTGATCGTCCCCGCGATCCTGACATCGTAGAGACGTCCAATCCAATCCAATCGTCAACTCAACGTGGGTTCCATCGTGGGTTCCACCACGAAGGTCATCGGCTAACTCCGATGCACCAACACCCCGTACACTAGCCAACACTACCAGGGTCCAAAACTTAGACCAATACTCAACTGAGTTTCGTACTTCCATAACATTATTCAAATGGGGTTCCCTGAACACAGTTGTGCCCAGTGGCACAACAATCCATCATCACATGACCGAACCGACGGTCCCACATTACTAGTTAATCGTATACAACACCACTTGGGTTGAATCGCAACAATGCACGGCGTATCGGGCCAAACACACCCAATTCACCATACAAACCCAAAACTATCTATCAGGTTGACAACGGAACAGCAGCCCAAAGAGACATCACACCCTCGTCCTTCGCGCACAAAAGAGCAAAACCTGCTCTGATACCACTTGACACGACCCATCCCAATCCCTCCGGGATTACCATGGAATGTGACGTGCTCCCGTCTGACAAGAGGCGTCAGACAAGAGATAACCGATTGCCATTGCCCAAATGGGCTTCCAGAGTGCGTAAGGATCGATGGAGGAGGTGTACGATGCTCAAGTCTCTGCTGCAGTCGTATCCGGAATCAACCTGAAGGGCATTGAAAACAAAAGCTGTGAGTGGACGAAAATAAACAAGTCAGTTTAAAACATTTATAAGACATTTATGCCCCTCAGTAAAATCATATGCATGCACCAAAACCAATAATTCCATATTTATTTAGAAATAACCATTAGGGCCTTAGCCCGGAAACCAAAGCATAGTTTCAATTTCCAAAAGTAAATCCAAGAGTTATTTCATAAATCCAGTAATATGAACCATAAGGCATATAATATAAACCATAACCATTATTTTAGCCACTGCACTATACACTCCAATCCGACATCCCTGATGTCTGACGTCCCTGACGTCAATAAGGTCACAATCACAAGGCTACGCGTGCCACTCGGGTCTCAATTTCCGAGTTCAATCCCCGAACCCCGTTCGGGTACAGCATCCCCGATGCTTAGCGTCATAGACGCTGGACGTACTAGACGTCCGTGACCTCTCCGGGGTACCTCATCCGGAGGAGACAATATAATATGGAAGGATCTATACAGTGCAGTACCAAATACATTTTATAGATATCCACATGCAAAACATATAGGTATACATAGATAAAATCCGAACCATTCGTTACGTTTCATCAAACGGGTCTCATGCCCAAATACCGTGAAACGTGCCATAACCGAAATATCATCAAAACCATTTATTGATTCCAGAATGTGAACATATATAAAATGTAGACAAGAAAACATTTATTCAATTCCAATTTAGGGTCCCCGACCCGCAATCACATGTAGAAATCAACTGGGCCCCTGGCCCGATTCCATAAGTTAACTGGGCCCCTGGCCCGATCCACATGTTAACTGGGCTCCTGGCCCGATTTCATAGTTCAACTGGGCCCCCGGCCCGATTTCACTTTATTCAAGTTCGTAACCGTTTCATGAAATCATATTCAACCACATTTATGGAAATCGGTGAAAATCCAGAAAATCTCGATTTACGTGCAAATACGTAATTCACCTCGAAATACGTGAAATCATTTTAAATTCACCGATATCCAAAGTAAATCATTTAATCATAATTATAAAAATCATAAAACAGTTATGCATGCATTGAATTTATGAAACCAATGTCCACTCACAGACCGTTTAACCGAGCGCCTCGATACGCGTGCCATAGGCCTTCCCGGGCCACATCACTATCACCGGGACTCCCAATCCTGTTCAAATCAATTTAGAGGATCACTAACCTCATCATTAACATCCTATTCAAGTCCCGTAATTTTCCCGAATTTTTAAGTATTTTTAAACTGGATTTAAAACCTTCGGACATCTCGAACAATAACGAAACGGGATCCGATCGACACGAAACCAACGCTAAAATGTTCGTTACATTGTATAGGACAAAAGTCATGTTGGAAGTTTCCCAAAATTACCTCACACGCGCCCCCACGCGCCGGTTGAACTCCCTGCGCGTGAAACCCACGCGCCGGGTACTGTTCACCGTCGTTCAACCCGAACGACTGGTAAACGGGTCGCCGTGACCTGCGGGCCAACCCGATCGGTTCTCCGCCGTTCCTTGATCATTTTCAACAGGGTTTCCTCCTACAAGATCGTCTGAGTTAAACTAGGAGTTCTGTGGGAACAAAAACAAGGAACAACGTCAAGATCCTTACCTCTCCGATCGAGAAGCTCACGGCCAACTCCACCGTCGACTGCTCTCAGCTCCGACCACCATTCTCGATGAAAACGATCCCAAAAGACTCGTCTCATCCTCTGAGTCATCCTCCTGGTTACTAGATCGACTAAAACGTCGAAAATCCCAAGCTGCCATTTTAGGCCCGAGGACGAACTCACGGGTTTAGGGCCATAACGCCGTCGTGGTCACCACCGTGGCCACCGAAACGCCCAGTTTGATCCCAGAACTCCGTCCACCCCTCAAGCACGGTCAAAACACCGGTCTCCATCGACTTCCAATTTTGAGTTTTTCGGCCTCCCCTGTTTTTTCCTTCCGCCGTCATCTCCGCCGGCTCCCGCCGTCTCCCATCGTGCCCAGCTCTCAGCAGCCATCCCACAACCCTCTGCACAAGCCCATGGATACAGATATGGTGGTGGTGTGCAGTGTGAGCCGTGTACATGCTCACGGGTTTGAGAGAAATGAGAGTGGGAGGATGTAGGCTGATCCAATTAAAGAGAGAGGGAAAAAGAATGAACGGCCCAGATTAAATCTCACCAATGAGATTAAGGGTCCAGATCAAAAGATGCACTAAGTGGGATTTCTTTATATTTTTTTTAATCCATTAATTAAATCAATCTGACCAATCCAGATCTGATCCCAATAATTAAAGGTTAGTGGTCCACGTGTCCCACTCAGAAAATTTAGACCAATCAGAGAACGCCACGTGTCCACGCCTCGTAATGCGTGCATAACGAAACCAAACTTCCGTGACCCATAACTTCGTCGTCGAATCTCCGATTTTGGCGTGCCGCCTGTCGTTGGATTCGCATCGACGAAACCTACGTAACGGTCCTTGGCCCTCGGCCATCGGACATCCTGGTCAAAAAGTCAACATTTGCCCATATATCGTCCAAATTACGAAAATGCCCCTGGACTTCCGTACATCATAACTTTCACCACGAACGTCGGAATCGAACGTGCCACCTGTCTATGAACTCGTGACGTCCCGAACTACGTCACGGTCATCGGTCAAAGTCCATTTGACCATCCGAATTAAACGTCAACGTTTTGCCCACACCTAGGGGCAAAACGGTCATTTTGCACAATTCGTCCGAAATCACACAACTAATCCCAGATTAGCAAATCACAATTAAATATTATTAAATCCCGATATTCGGGACGGGTCGTTACAACAAAAATAAAGAGTTTATAAAAACATATTTAATAGAAGACATTTGTACCCTCCACGAAAAAGCATGCATGCATTCGAAAACCATTTATCAAACAGTTCATTAGGGCCTTAGCCCAAAATCATAAGAAACCAAATACACGGGCCACTGCCCAAATCCATGAAGATATCAAGCACACGGGCCACTGCCCAAAACCTGTGCACATCACATATCACATATCATATATCATATTTATATCATATACACATATAATTCACACAACCAATCCTGTCATGGTTTCCAAAGCTACGCGCGTGCTACCTAGGTCTCAATCCGAGTCTTCTCAAAGTCAAGATCAATGTCCGCAGACCACTGACCCTACCCGAGGTAATAGTAATCATAGCCTTCCTGAGAGTAAGGAACCCAACTGGGGGGTGACTCCACTCAGTCGGTGCTCCGTGACTACTCCGGGGTCCACCCAGGCCAACGACCCTCCCCGGAGGAGATAATAGAAGTAAAGGAAGGTATATGAACATATATATACATAACATAAACATTCATGCCCAGTTCCTCTGAACCGTCATGATCCATAATGACATAACCATGCCGGTTCCCAAATCCATGAAGATACCAAGCACACGGCCCACTGCCCAAAACCTGTGCACATCACATATCATATTTATATCATATACACATGTAATTCACACAACCAATCCTGTCACAGTTTCCAAAGCTACGCGCGTGCTACTCAGGTCTCAATCCGAGTCTTCTCAAAGTCAAGATCAATGTCCGCAGACCACTAACCCTACCCGAGGTAATAGTAATCATAGCCTTCCTGAGAGTAAGGAACCCAACTGGGGGGTGACTCCACTCAGTCGGTGCTCCGTGACTACTCCGGGGTCCACCCAGACCAACGACCCTCCCTGGAGGAGATAATAGAAGTAAATGAAGGTATATGAACATATATATACATAACATAAACATTCATGCCCGGTTCCTCTGAACCGTCATGATCCATAATGACATAACCATGCCAGTTCCCATAAACCGTCATGTACCAGAATAACATAACCAGGGTTCATGCAGGTTCCCATAAACCGTCATGAACCACGATACCATAACAAGGGTTCATGCCGGTTCCCATAAACCGTCATGAACCTGGGAATCCATTTAAGGTTCCCTGACCTGAAATCAAAACCGTAAAGTAACCTAGGTCTCGTGCCCGAACATAGGACATCAGCTGGGCACCGTGCCCGATATCTGAGGTCATATGCCCGAGACAAAACCAAATGGGTCTCATACCCGAGTTTATCCTTTTGAAATCCAAATCCAATTCATTAAAACCAATAAGGAAATACAGACTCGTATAAGCACCGTATAAGGCCGAACCCTCGAAATACGTGCTTATACGTAACCACATACAAATGCACCCATGGCATCATCAAACATGTAATAAAACATATAATAAACATTTATGCATGCACCAATTTAGAAAATAAGGTCCACTCACAGTCCGTCCGAGCTGCTGCCTCGATTTGCGTGTCATAGGCTCTCCCGAGCCGATCACCATCACCGAGACTCCCGAACCTGTCCAAATTTTAATAGAAGGTTACTAACTACTTAATTAACCTCCCATTAAAGCCCCGTAATTTTCCCAAACTTTTAACTACTTTTAAACCGACCCTAAACCTTCCGATGCCCCGAAACATATCGAGACGGTGTCCAATTGACACGAAACTAGTCCCAAAATGTTCGTTACATCGAATAGAATATTTCTCGTGTTGAAAACTTTCCCAAATTATGGCCCACGAGCCCTCACGCGCCCCTAGAAGGTCGAAAACACTGTTCATCATCTCTTACCTCCAACTGAACCAGTTTTACTGTTCCTGTGTTGGACCGATTCAAGGTCCATTTCATCCCATTTTGATTCTAATATAATCCTAATCCTATTTCCTATCTTTTAGACATTAAAAACCGAAGGAAAACCACCCAAAACCGAGCTTCCATCCGCCATCATTGGTGGCCGGAATTTCCTTCACCGTTCACGGCCTTTCCCTGCCATCCCAAGCCCCAAAACTAATCCCATTAACCTCCTAGAGTCCCCAGAAACCATTCCTAATCAATGAAAACGAGTAAAAACCATTAAAACCCAAATTTGAAATTTCAAACATTTTTACCTCACGGTTCGAGCTCCTCCCGTCGTGGCCACCGCCGTCCCCAGCCGTGGCTTGCCACCCTCAGCCTCTCACCACCTCCTCACGGTCACACTAGATGGAGGTTTGTGGTGGTGTCGTGTGTTTTGAAGAAAATGAAGAAAATGGGGTTATGGGGTTTTCGGGTTGTAGAAGAAATGGAGAAAATGAAGTTTGATGAAGATGATGAAGAAGATGTTTGATCTGATGAGAGGGGAAAGGGTTAAGTGAGATGAGTGGTGAGGATTAAAAGTTAAATGAAATGGATGGCTTGGATTGATTGTTAGAAAGTTTAATTATAAAATAATTAATATAATAGTATTTAATTATGTGAGATCCCCTTTTTAGGGGAAGTGACCAATAGGATGAGTGACACTTGTCACTCATCCATGAGACCCACCAAAATATCTGTCCAATCAGAATTTTGCCAAATCATCACCATCTCGAAGTACGTGCATAGTGAAATCGAACTTCCATGACCTATAACTTCCCCGTTCGAAGTCCGATTTCAGCGTGCCGCCTGTCTATGGATTCGTATCGTCCCGATCTACGTAACGGTCCTCGACCCTCGGCCATTGGACCTCTCGGTCAAAAGTCAACATTTGACCCCTTTGATCCAAAATTACCAAAATGCCTTTAAACTTCCGAACGTCATAACTTCCTCCTCGAACGTCGGAATTGAACGTGCCACCTGTCTATGAACTCGTGACGTCACGAACTACGTCACGGTCATTGGTCAAAGTCTATTTGACCACCCGATTGAAAAGTCAACATTTTACCACGACTAGGGCAAAACGGTCATTTTGCATCGTTCGTCCGATTTTGCCCAACTAATCACGGATTAGCCTCACTAATCGTAATTAGTCATTAATCTAATCTAGGAATTTGGGACGGATCGTTACAGAAGGTATTTGGACCTGTAGTTCTCATACCTCCCCACGTTAAACCTGCAAGATTTAAATGGGTAGTCATAAGGAAGCGTAATGAGAAAGATGAGATTATGAGATGTACAACTCATTTAATGGCGCACAGTTTTCTCAACGCCCTGAGATTGATTACGAGGAGACATATTCTCCCGTAATGGTCATTATAACGTTCCGCTACCTTATCAGTTTAGTAATTTCCAAAACACTGAGTATGCAGTTTTTGGATGTGGTCACAGCTTATCTCTATGGGGATATAGATACAGATATATATATATATGTGAAAGTTTCTGAAGGACTTAAGATATCTGATGCAAATAGTTTCAGACCATGGAACAAGCTCTCCATTCGTTTGAGGCGTTCATTTTATGGATTGAAACAATTCGAACGGATGTGGTATAACCGTCTAAGTGAATATTTGATCAGATTGGGATATGTTAATAATGAATTATGCCCATGCGTGTTTATTAAGAAAACAAGTTCCGGGTTCGCTATAGTGGCAGTTTATGTCGATGATATGAATCTGATTGGTACTCCTAAAGAGATCCAAGAAACCGCTAAGCACCTGAAGTTAGAATTTGAAATGAAGGATCTTGGGAGAACACACTTCTGTCTCGGCCTAGAGCTCGAGCACCATGCAGATGAAATTTTGGTCCATCAATCGAATTACATTCAGAAGATGTTGAGACGCTTTAATGAGGATAAAGCAAAACCCTCAAGCACGCCCATGATTGTCTGAAGTCTAGATCCTAAGAAAGATCTGTTTCGTCCAGCAGATGATAATGAAGAGATATTAACACCAGAAGTTTCATATCTAAGTGCAATAGGCGCATTATTGTACTTGGCTCAATGCACTAGATCAGACATTTCATTTGTTGTGAACTTGCTAGCTAGGTTTAGCTCTGCGCCAACACACCGCCACTAGAATGGCATAAAAAACATCTTCTGATACCTTAGAGGTACAACGGATATGGGTTTATTCTATCCCCCATACATCGAGGAATTAATCAAACCCCATTGGTCCTCGGAAAATGATGCACGTCTTGTTGGGTATGCTGATGCAAGTTACCTATCAAACCCATACATGCATGTTCCCAATCCGGTTATGTATTTACCATTGCGAACACATCAATATCTTGGAGGTCTAAGAAACAGACCCTTATTGTTACGTCTTTGAATCATGCAAAGATTTTAACCCTTCATGAAGCAGCTCGTTAATGAATATGGCTAATAACCGTTACGAGGCATATTCGAAGTGTTTGTGGACTGCATTCCACCAATAATGAGCCGAATATTATCCACTAGAATAATACTACCTCTATCAGGCAGATATGGATCAGTTTCATTATAGGTGACAACAACAAGCTATCATCTAATGCTACATTCCAAAAGTATGTTCATGATATTGGCTTAGGTAGACTAGATGATCTACCAAGTTCTTAATTTCAAGGGAGTCGATATCAGGGGGAGTATCTCGAAGCATACCAAGTATCCAGAAGTATACTGAGTATCCTGAAACATAATCACAAGACCATCGTGTACTCTTTTATCCTACGACCAGGGTTATTTTGTCCCGCTGGGTTTTGTTACCTAACTAGGTTTTAACGAGGCACACATTTTGTTATGGTCACCCCATTAATAATGCATCCTGAAGATGCCATGATTTGACTCATATGCATTTGCTCATCTTTTCCCTTCGACCACGGGTTTTTCTCACTGGGTTTACCGGGCAAGGTTTTGGTATAACAACCTTAATGCATACTATCTCAAAGATGGACTATCTACCAATGTTCCAGAAGAGACGACTTCAAATACATCCGGAGATCCCGATGCAATCACGATTAATGCGCGTTGTACTCTTTTTCCTTCGACCAGAATTATTTTGTCCCACAGGGTTTTTGTTAACTGGCAAGGTTTTAACGAGGCAACACATAAGCGGGTAGTCAAGCAGTACCATTACATGAAATATCTAAGGGGGAGTGTTGTAAATATATTAAAGTATATGTCTATTTCTATGTAAGGACGCTTTCGTCCATATATTGTAATCTAACCCTAGTCCTATATAAAGGGGTTTTAACTGAATGAATGAGTTGATTCAGATTGTGTTCACAACAAGTTGGTTTTTTTTTTTTTTTTGTTTAGGAGTAAGATATTTCTTGTGCAGAAATGTTTCAGGGACTTGATGAGAGAGAGTCTAGGGAGAGTGATGGATATAAGCCATCTCCAAGCTCTAGGCAAAAACGGACCAGAAGAAAAGATGAAAAACAAGACAGAAGTTGACGAGGCACTGATAGAATACATATATTTTGATTATTTTTTAATCAATTTGTTTTACGGGGATAATAATGAGGAATAAAGACTGTTGCTTGGCAATATATATATATATATATATATATATTTTTGTGTGAGAAGTTTAGTTTGTAACATTTACTGAGTCATGTGTAACATTATTCAAAGATTTACAATCTAAGACGAGCCTTTGATGTTATCAGTATGGAATTTCTTACAAGTGAATCGATGTAAGTAACCTATGTAAAGGGAGAGATTGTCCAAATTTTGGTAGGCGCCAACTCTAATGGTTGAGAGATCCTTAAAAGTTTAAAGGGGGAGCTTCAATTGACTGGTTTGGTTCTGCACTAGTTTATGTTCAAGCTTCTAGGCCACCTCCGTCATGTCCGAAAACTTCACCTAGTACCCCCAACACCGCGAGAAGCTCGTCCATCACGCCTTTTGCACCTTATCCTCCCACATCTTACTCGAACCTTTCCCACATTCACCGACAGAGGTGGAAGCCATGGATGGGTTCAGTGGAGGATAGTACTGCTGATGACTCTGATGCTCTCTTTTCATTTTTGAATTCTGGGTTGCGATTAATTCTGCGGTTGTAATTAAATTGTGGATTGAGATATGGATTGGTTCATAAATTGGGCATGGGAGAGTGTGTGGGTTGCTTCTTTCCAATCCCATGGCAATCTCCTTTAGCAAGTTCATGCCTTCATTATATCATTAAAATCAAAATCATTTTTTTTTTCTACTTTGGCTTTGCGTTGCTTGTCTCTGATTATACTGGTGATTTGCCTAAATGGTTTTGAACAGCACAGAGCGAGCCCAAGAGACTCATGTTGATGGTGATGGAAAAAAGGAAAGAGAAAAAAAAATAAGTGAAGGATATTCTAAAATGGAGATCTATGCAAATCTAAGAACAAACATTTCTTGAGTAAGATTATGAACAAAATTTCCAATTTCTAGTAATTAATCAACCAAACAAACAAAAGATACAAACATTCGCCAATTCTAATTGAGCATACACACAAAATTGATGTTGATGGCATAAAAATTGAAAATTGAGAGGTACCTAGAAAGTGAAATGAAGATGGAGCTGAGTGAACCCAGATACTCTTGAAAGTTCATTATTAGAAAATTCCACAATTACCCTTTATTAATTTAATGTATATTAATCCATGTAAGCGCCACATATACACTTTAACGTCAAAAGAAACCGTTATAATGGAAATGGAGTTGAGTGCTGTTTCAGGGTGTTAAGTGAAGCAATAACTAGTTCAGAGTCTAAAATATGACTATTGCACGAGTTTAGGGTGCATTTAAGCTAATAATTTATTTATTAAATAAAAATAATCAGTATTATTATTAGGATATTGAAAATATATCATATCAGATGAAGATCCTATTGAGAGGGACCTATGTGTCAAGCATTATTGCATTGGTGATGAAAATATCTTAAAATCTACATAAGAAATTGTGGATGAGGAGGATAAATGATGAATTTGTTAGTCACTTGAAAATAACTGTTGAAAAAATAGACATGTGTTGGAAACAAAGCATTACAAAACAATTATATAACATTAGGGGAGATGTATTTTAAAAGCAAGTTAAAAAAGGTACTGTGTGCGGAAATGAGATGTTAGAGAGTGGGTGACAGTGAGTTCACATGACTTCCTCTCCTCCATGATCTCAGAGATGATAGTGGTGCTGGTGGTGGTGGAGAGACTGACAAGGCAGAGGGCATAGTTGGATTTTTGTCTATTTCCTCCTTCGTCACTTCATCAAATTAAGTTGCCTACGTCTCCTTCACGAGAATGACCCATTTTCCCACTCTCTTTTCTCCACTCTAGCTTCTATATTTCCTTGTCTTCATTTCCTCTTCAAACTCTCTCTCTCTATCTCTCTCATTATTTAAGTTGAAGTTGATTTTGTTCAACATTTGGTACTGCATTGATGAAATGAGCAAAGACAAATCATTGCAAAGGGACTTTTCTTTGAAGCCACCTGTGAGTGAGCATTTTTCATTCACAGTACAAAAGCATATGATTCCAAACCAAGAAAACAAAACAAAACATAGACAGCTGAAGAAGAGAAGATAATCCCATTTCTTTTTAATTATTTCATGGCCCATTGCTTGGCTACAAGCTGTAAACTTCAGTCACTTTTTTTTCACCCCATTAAAATTAATTAACAAACTAGGCAAAGGCCATTTTATTACCCCACTTGAAATTGAACTTGATGTTTAATATAATATAATCTAAGTACCCAAACATGGATGGAAATGTGGAATGGAATGTTTTGATTTTGATTAAAAAAGTACTCATACTCATACTGATAGCTAGAAACATGGTGACTTAGTTTTTGGTGGTAAATTTCCAAATCTTTGGTGGGTTTTGATGAGGTCTCAATTGAATTGATGGGTTTCCAACCATGGCCAAAACCCAGCTGCAGACTGATCATCAATGCCACAGAACATGTTGGTCAAGCTCTCTTCTTTGACCATTTGGTCAACCTTGATGACCGCAGGCCTTGATGATGGGTTTTGAAACAGCTGCTGTGCTGCTAATCCAGAAGAAGGCCTTATTAGAGAAGATGAAAACAGTGTGGATGCTCTGCCGCTTGGATTTTGATGATGAGGATGAGGTGGAGATAAAGGGCTGTCAATGGCTGGAGTTCTTGAAATGTCCAACTTGATATCAGAGTTGTTATCACTTCTGTTGCTGCAAGACCCCTCAGTCTCTTTGTTGAGGTTGATAGATTCTGCTGGTTCTCTATTTTTTAATGCCAATATCTGCACCACCCAATCAAATAATTCACCACTCAATTTAATTGCTTCAAAAAACTAAAAGATCTTCACTTTTAGAGTCATGATTAATTACCCTTTCAGGCACGGATTATGATCAACTAATCAGTGCGTCAAAAAGTTTGCATCTTTGTTCGAAAAAAGCAGCTTTGTAATCACAGATTATTGCCTCATGGGACCAATCAACACATAAAGGCTCTTAAAATCATGATTCAATAAATAAAAGTCAAAAAGAAAACACCTTTGTGATTAAAAAGGACTGGTCCATGTAAAAATCCAAACTTTATCTTAATTTTCATTAAATTGGTACTAATTTGAATCGAACTGACCTCTGCTTGAAGTTTTTGGTTGTGAGCTTGGAGGGTCTCATTGTCAGCCTTGACTTGTTCAAACTGTCTCTTGAGGAGATCATAATCTTTTTCCAACTGCTTTGTCTTCCACCTTGCCCTTCTGTTTTGAAACCATATGGCAATCTGTCTTGGCTGCAAACCAAGAGCTCTAGCCAACTGCATTTTTCTCTCAGGCTCAAGCTTGTTTCCCAACTCAAAGTTTTTCTCAAGTGTCTTCACTTGTTCCATGTTGAGCCTCCTCTTCTTCTCCCCAGCCTGGGACCCATCATCGGACAGATCATCTTCCCCATGAGCTTCTTCCCCCAATTCAAGCCCTGAATATGACACTGATCTCTTCCCTAGAAATGATGCCACACCTGCAAATATAAATATTAATAAAAAACCCAAATGAATTAAAACCCATTTGAGACAAGACTGTGTTTACTTAATACTTTAATGTGAGAGATGGAGAAGAGAGAGAGAGAGAGAGAGAGAGAGAGAGAGAGAGAGAGAGAGAGAGAGAGAGAGAGAGAGAGAGAGAGTACCATGAAAGTCTTGAGGTGTGCAAGAAGGCAACATTGGATTGTTGAGAGAGGTGGGAGGTTGATGGTCATCATGATCATGAGGGGTTTGAAGCATGAAATTAGCGGAGAAGAAGGCCATCCCATTGGCAGCCATGGATGGATTGATTAATAAGCTCTTATTTTTGCCACCGAGCAGCTCAAGAGCTGTGAAGATAATCTAGCTGTCATGTTGAAAGACCATAGCAGATGGCTCAAAGTGGCACAGAATCTAATTATAGGTGGAGAAAAAGAGAGTTAGAGATATATGATCAAAGAGGAAATGGTCTTTTTATGGAAATCAGAAGGAGAATATGAATATCTTCAAACGAAAGGGGATGCACAAACTGTTTCAATGGATGACTTATATACCTTATCACCAGCTTCAAGGAATTTCTGTATGATTTTCCCCTCTCTCTCTCTCTTTATATATATATATATATGTATATGTCAATATGTATACATGCATATAGTTTTGAGAGCAAGCTGTGTGGGGCTGTGGGAGGGCATAAGAGTGTAGGATTCTTATATACTTCTTTATAGGGATGGGATTTCTTTCTCTTTAATATGAGCTAGCATTTTTCTTTTCATTTCATTTTTTATTTTAGGGCAAATTATACTTTATCTACCATATATTTTATATCTAATAGCACATTTATATTTAGATTTTCAAATATTGCAATTTCTATCCCGAATTGTTCAAATTGTTACACTTTGACCCCTTCATTAGAAATTTTGTCAAATTTGAAATAAGACTCACAATTTTAAATAATAAAATATTAATTTAAATTTATAAAAATTATTTATTTAAAAAAAAATTACTTTCAGATAATAAAAATTAAAAAAAATTACAAATAAAAAATCTAAAAAACTTATTTATGTATGGAGAGAGATAAATTAGTTTCATACATAAATATTTTTTTTAATTTTGTAAAATTTTTATTTTTTAAAATTTTTCTTATTTTTATTAGATGAAAGTATATTTTTTCGATTATTTTCAAAATAAATAATTTTTATAAATTTGAATCTATATTATATTGTTTAAAATTATGGGTCCCATTTTAGATTTGAAAAAAAAAAATTAACAAAGGAGTCAAAGTGTAACGATTTGAAAAGTTCATAATAGAAATTGTAACATTTGAATCCTTAGGTATGATTCTGTTATAAGGTGTAAACTATAATTAAAGTAATAAAATATAATTTGTCCTTTATTTTAAAAGCAATAATGACGACTTTTTGGTCTTTTTCATGCAAATAAGTAATCTTTAATATGTCACACTCTTTGGTCAATTTGAATGGGAAAAAATTGAAGGCTCGAATGACAAAATGGTGGGTAATTTCTGAAGAAAAACAGTTGTCTTTGAGATTAATTTTGGAATGGGAAATGGGCACTTTTGAAGCAGCTTTGGTTCCATTGTCAAATAAAGGAAAGAGTACAGGTGGTTCATGTTTATGAGAAGTGGGTGGGTGACTTTGGAGAAAGTAGGAAAAAAGAAATGTCCCTCCTTTTGGACTCAAAAGAACTTCCCGTTATCAAATCATTGTGAAATTATAAACCTAGAGTTATAGCATTTAGTTGGGTTATAAAAAGTTAAAAGACTTTGGGTGATATGAGTAAAGATAACAAAATAAAAAAAAAATAAAAAAATAAATGTTATATTTAATTTGCTGGTTAAGATTAGATTGAATAAAATTATTTTCATGCTAAATTTATGTATTTTTATCTCAATTCAAACAGAAATCAAAATAAGTCAAACAATTAATTACTTTTATTTCCTACATAAACAAATATTTGAATGTGATAAGTTATAGAATCGGATTGAATTGAAACTTAGAGAGAAATGGTGGGGGGAATCGAAAGAGAGAGGAGGTTACTTGGAAGAGAAAAAGAAGAGATTGAAAAGAGTTGGATGATCGATCAGTGTTAAGTCATGAAAATTAAAGAGGACTTGTGTAGAGAGGGGGCAAGAATCTATGGGATGGGGTCTGAAGAGAGGGACAGGGTTTGCTACTAAACCCACCAACAAGTATCGTGGATTAGGAGGACCAAGCTCTTTCCTATCATCCATACATTTATTCTTTTTCCATCCATCACTATTCTTTCACTACTACACATACAATTACCTCAAGTTTTAAGTTTGATTTTCATCAGGGATAATAAGTTTAATAGCTCCCCTTATATTCATGTGGAATTAGCTATTTACTAATTTATAGTGAATTTTGTGTGTCATAAAATGAAGGATTTATTATACATAATTTTTCAAATTTTGCGTTTAAGAGTACTCTAATTTCTTTAAACGTCTACTTGTGCCTCACCGTCACATTTTTTGGAAAATGTGGTGCTGCCCACTCAAAAAACAAATCTCAAAGTTGACTATAAGTAAAATTACTTAATTAGTCTTCGGTTAATTCACATTCAACATCTCACGTCGAAATAGTTAGACGAGGGATATAATCAAATACTAAGTAAGCAATTTTAACTAAAGTCACCTTAAGGTTTATTTTTAAGAGGCCACCCAAGTGCCATTTCATCAATTAAAAGAAATTCTAATAGAAAATGTAACCATGCAACACCAGTCGAATGTTTTAAGAAATTTAGGGATATAAATTTTCAAATTTTACATTCAACACAAAGAAGTAGTAAACTTCTCAAAAAAAGTAAAGGTATATGGTGGTGGTGATCGATTGGAAATTGAGAAAATGATGAAGGGGCTGGTTTGAAGTTTGAAAAGCGGACGAAGCAAGCAAAGGTTGTTGTCGTGAACCCTACTAGAGCTGGCCGGTCTGTTTTGTCGTCGTGCATTTCCATCGATCGGGACACTACCCAATTACCGATTTACCCTTTTCGATAGCCATGCATGCATCCTACCACTGCCACTTCTGCAACACCGCTTACACTCACCAAATGGCATATAGATAGTAGGAAATATTTACGTACAGTATATTTTTTTACTGTTATCCTTTTTGTTTTTTTTACACCAAAATATCTCGATCACACCTTTTACTTTATCGTTCCTAATCCAAAAATTATGAGTTAAAATGGTGGTACGTATATCCTCTTAGCAATATACCAAAAAAAATCAAGAATTTAAGCACATCAATCATACATAGAAAATAGTCATTTTTGCAATATTATATTTTTAAGAAACGGTGAAATTTTATCAAAAAATTTAGAGTTATAGTATTAATGATTTTATAAGACAAGCTAGATAAATATATATTAATCAGAATAAGTCTTATAATATTTCAAGAATATGAGACCAATTTTTTAATAAAACATTTCTTCAAATTCAATTTAATTTTTTTTTTCTAAATTTTAAATGTTCTTTTATTTTTTTTCCATAAAAATAAGACAAAGTTAAAAAATTTTGGACCATTCCCATTCGTAGGCCCAAAACAATCGCCCTTGTAGGCCATGACCGGCCCTGCTTATACACGGACATAACTTAATATAAGAATAAGATTTATCTGCATCAAAATTGTCTACTTCTCCATTCGTTTGCAAAATATCTATTACATGCACGGAAATGTGGGATTATATGATGTTTTCAATAGCGATGTGAAAGATGCTATCATCAGTCGTATAAGAACAATGAAATAATTTTATTACGTTGATGCATCACTAAATTTAAATTAACGTGAATCAAAGATTGTATGTGAAAATGAATGTATAAGGATGTTACGTTTACAATTCAATTAATTTTGTTCGGTAATACGTAGAATATCGATGATGATGATGATGACGATGACGATGGGACATGGGCAGGTCCCACTTATACCATAGATTATTTTAATATTTGGCAAAGACAAGAGAGAGTGTATGGTGAATCACATGCATCGTCATCACTTGTGTTCGATTTAGTTGTGAAGGGTATGGTGTGCTGTGTGCCTCCAAATCCAATGGAATGGGGTGGATATCCATCTTCTTCCATCCTTCCTTTAACCCTCCACACACCTTCCCTATCTACCTGTTCCGCATTTTATTTATTTATTTTTTCTTTAATACAAAATATTCAAATTCGTAATTACAAATCAAGAATATATATATATATATATATATATATGAGAATTGCAATTGGGTTAGTGTTGAATAAAGAAATGTGGTGAATCTTCTCCTCTCCACATGCGCTCATGGCTTCTGCTGTTTTCATGTGCGCTTCCTTCCATTGCCTGACGTCACTCGCCCTCTCCATATCCTCTCTCTTTTTATTCTTGCATTATAACAAACATTTCTTGTTGTAAATTATGTAAAGATAAATATAAGAATCCTACTGAACTATAATTCTCCTATATTAACTATCATTCTTAATTTCACACTGAAAAGTGAGCTTAGTCTCGATTCGGAATGCAGTTTGCTTCTAATCACATAGAGCTCTTAATAAATTTTGTACTTCAGCCAGTTAAGTACCAAAAAATTCACTTACTCAAAATAATAGTTTACCAACCCACCATACATCCACACTCTGTTGTCCGAGCTCCCTTTTCTCTTTCTTTTATTTATATGAAATTGTTATTGTTTTCGGGGTTTTCTTTTTGGAAGATCTGTAATTGATAATGATTCCTCAACCACTCAAGCTTTAGTTATGTTATATAATGCTTCATACATCTATTTACTTATCACTTTCCTTCCCAGTAATTTTTTTACTTTATACTGTTGAGTTAATGCATCCTTAGTGGATTATTAATGCATTGAAATTTAATTATGTATTGGAATAAATACATGGTGTTGTTCATTCAACCTTGTAGGGAAAGATTGATGTGGAAGTTTCATGAAGAAGAACATTAATTGAAGAAGGTGCATGAATGGACTTCAATGAAGGATGTTGAAATGTGAGGAAAATGTCCCACATTGGAAAAACACAACTACAACTTGTGCCTTAAGCACTATATAAGGTGGAGAGCTTGACCACATTTCAACATCAAGGAGAACACATCACAAGTGAGTGAGTGCTTCAAGAGTGTGTATAGTTCTTGGGGTAGAGTGATCTTCTTGAGCACTTCAAGAGTGTGTATAGCTCTTGAAGTAGAGTGATCTTCTCGGTTAAGAGAAGGTGAAAAAGTGTGTATACCTCTTGGGGTAGAGTGATCTTCTCGGGTTGAGAGAGGGTGTACAAGGGGTATCATATTGGATACAAGGGCTTGACTTGGGTATAAACTTGAGTAGTGTAATCTTGTATTTTGTATTCTCTCATAGTGAAGGAGAAAACTCTCCGAGGATGTAGGCAAGTTAATTGGCCGAACCTCATTAAATCTTTTATGTTCTTGGTTTCTTTATTTCCTTTTTTTAATCTTTATTGTTAGCACTTGCATGGCGGAGGATTAATTTCCTAACAAGTGGTATCAGAGCTCCGGTTTATCGATCGTGAGCGGTTTGCCATGACAAGTTCTAGCGGCTCACATTTCAAGGTGGAGTAGTTTGATGGAAAAGGAAATTTCACTCTATAGCAAAGGAGGGTGAAGGACATCCTAATTCAATAAAGCCTTGCAAGACCGTTGAAGGGGAAGGATGCGAAGTTAGAGAAGATGTTAGATGAAGATTGGAACGAGTTGGAATCTAGGTGTGTGAGCACTATTATGCTTTATATCGCTGACAATATTATAAATAATGTTAATGATGTAGATTCTGCACCTAAGCTTTGGGGGAAAATGGAGAAGCTTTATCTTGGAAAAGGCTTGCAAACGAAGCTGAATTTAAAGCGGGATCTCTACAAGCTCAAGATGGGAGAAGGTGTGAATCTCATGGAGCACATGAATGTGTTCAAGAGATTGATAAATCAACTATCAAGAGTTGAGATTAAAATTGAGGAAGAAGATCAAGCCCTTTTACTTCTTACCTCGCTTCCCGATTCATATGAGAATATTGTTACTACAATTGTGTATGGTAAGGATACATTGAAGATGGAGGATGTAGAATCAACTCTCTTATCACATGAGAAGAGAAGGAAAGCCAATGATTCTCAAGGTTCCGTCTTCATTGCTCATGAACAGAATCGTAAGGGAAGGTCAACTGCGAGGGG
The DNA here is from genome assembly GCA_032719365.1 of Prinsepia uniflora. Lineage (NCBI taxonomy): Eukaryota > Viridiplantae > Streptophyta > Magnoliopsida > Rosales > Rosaceae > Prinsepia > Prinsepia uniflora. The sequence continues at coordinate 65,008,684 of CM064871.1, forward strand.
ATTTAGTGAGCATAGCAGGTCTAAATCCAGAGGCAGAAGAAAAGGCAAGCAATGCTACAAGTGCAAGGAGTGGGGACACATAAAGCCGGATTGTCCATTGATGAAAGAGAAGGACGATAAGGGCTCAGATTGCTCCTTGGTTGGTGTAGCGGAGATATCTAGAGATTTTGGAGAACTTCTCACAGTCTCCAAAGGTAATTACATTCTTTCTCAAAATTATTGGATATTAGATAGTGATTGTTCTCATCACCTTTACTCTAGGAGAGAATATTTTGATACATTCCAAGAAGTCCAAGGATTTGTGACTTGGGGTGATGGCACAAGACGTCGTGCCATGGGTACGGGAACTGTGAAGATCAAGATGTTCGATGGAACAGTTCGAACATTGGGTGATGTGGTGTATGTCCCAAAGTTCCGGAGAAATCTAATATCCTTGAGCCAACCAGACGGGTCTCATGCCCAAACATCGTAATACGTGCCATAATCATACTCAAGATAAATAGATACTTTTGCTTGAATCACATATAGATATAATAGAAAGTAAAACAGTTATGCATGCCGAGGTTTAGTGAAATCAAAGGTCCACTCACAGTACAGTCCCGCTGCAATTTCGAGCGTATAACCCTGTCCAAGTGCTAAAGTACGATTCCTGTCATGTCCAAAGCATACGTAAAGGTCACTTTAAGTCCCTACTAAACAACTAAGAAACCCTAGACTGAAATAGGCCCGGGAAAGCCGCCCGAACACGCTTCCCAAGGCTTCAAACCCTAATTTGACTAACCTAATGATCTCCGATCGACACGAAACCACCGCCATTGGATTCGTATCGTCGAAACCTTGGAAATGGTACTGGTCCCACACAAAATATTGTTCACATGTGCCTCCACGTTCCTGGTCAACGGTCTTGTCAAACCTGCTACAGTGATGCTGACGTCACTGTAGACGTCATCACTGACAGTGTCAGGTGACACGTGTCAGCAGCTCATTGGTCCATGATCTGACTATATTCTGACATGATGATGCCATTTTTGACGTCAGCATGATGACGTCATCGCTACAGTAACCGGGTCTGAAACCAGGTCGTCGTTGACCCACGGTTTGACTCGATCACAGTTCATCATCCCGACCACCATTTTTTATGAGGCTTGGCCCTATGGACTCGTCACTACCTCCTCTATGGTTCTGTGGAATCAAAACTAGTTTTTAGGCTCAAGAAGTTACCTGAAAATCGACGGGAAGGTTGGCTGCCAGCTCTGGTTGTCTTCTCCGGCAAGTCGTCCAGCTTCCAGCCACGAACTTCGGTCTAAAATGGTCATCTAGGTCCCTAGGGCATGTCTCAGAAGTAAACAAACTATCCTAACGTAAAAAACAAGTGTTTCGAAACAGGGAAGAAAATCAAACCTTCTCGGGTTTTTGGGCTTACCGCCGCCGTGTCGCCGCCATGGGCCGTCCAGTCCTTGTCTGAGTCGTCCTAATGTCTCAGTTATCTTAGCCCTAGGTTGGTTCGATTCCAGGTGTGAAGGTTTGGACGTTTAGACGGGTTTGGGTCGTTTTGTTCCTTCTCGGGTCTGGGGAGGTTTCTCGGTTGTGCAGGGCAGCCGTGGGGTGGTGGCCGGTGTCTGGGGGTGGCTGAGGGTTATCTGAAGGTGTCCTGGATGTGGGTTGAGGCTGAGAGGTGGTAGGGTGTTTGTGTAGAGAGGGAGAGTGTTCACGGGTTGAGAGAAAATGAAAATGTGAGAGTGTGAGTGATCTGATCCAATTAAAGAGAGAAAGAGATGAAATCAACGGCCCAGATTCAATCTGTGGTTTAAAATGAATGGTGAGGATTTCAGGAGAGAAAATTAATTAAATAAACCAATGGCCAACAAGGATCCAGATTTTAGGGAATATAGGGGATGAGTGACACTTGTCACTCATCCAAGGGTCCAAATTGATTTGATTAAAGAAATCAGATTTTATTATTATAATATTATTTTAATCCGAGTCTCGGTTAGTTCGGTTAATCGAGTTTACTTCCATGACCATAACTTTTTCGTCGAACCTCCGATTTCGGCGTGCCGCCTGTCTACGGATTCAGATCGACCTGATCTACGTAATGGTCCTTGGCCCTTTGCCATTGGACCTCCCGGATCAAAAGTCAACATTGGGCCCCTTTTCAACTAAATTACTAAAATGCCCCTCGACTCCCGAACGTCACAACTTCTTCCTCGAATGTCAGAATCGAACGTGCCACCCGCCTATGAACTCGTGACGTCCCGAACTACGTCACTGTCATCGGTCAAAGTCCGTTTGACCGCCGGATCTAAAAGTCAACATTTTGCCCACGCCCAAGGGCAAAACGGTCATTTTGCACATTTCGTCCGATTTCACTCCACTAATCCCAAATTATTCATTCTAAACCATAATTAAATAATATTTAATCCCGATATTCGGGACGGGTAGTTACAAAAATGTCCCACATTGGAAAAACACAACTACAACTTGTGCCTTAAGCACTATATAAGGTGGAGAGCTTGGCCACATTTCAACATCAAGGAGAACACATCACAAGTGAGTGAGTGCTTCAAGAGTGTGTATAGTTCTTGAGGTAGAGTGATCTTCTTGAGCACTTCAAGAGTGTGTATGTAACGACCCGTCCCGAATTCTAGGATTAGATTAGTGACCAATCACGATTTGTGAGGTTAATCGGTGATTAGTTAGGCGAAATCGGACGAACGATGCAAAATGACCGTTTTGCCCTTGGTCGTGGCAAAACGTTGAGTTTTTATTCAGGCGGTCAAATGGACTTTGACCGATGACCGTGACGTAGTTCGTGATGTCACGAGTTCATAGACAGGTGGCACGTTCAATTCCGACATTCGAGGAAGAAGTTATAACGTTCGGAAGTTTAGGGGCAATTTGGTAATTATGGTTAAAAAGGGGCAAATGTTGACTTTTAAACCGGGAGGTCCGATGGCCGAGGGCCGAGGACCATTACGTATATCGGGACGATACAAATCCGTAGATAGGCGGCACGTCGAATTCCGACGTTCGACGTCGAAGTTACGGTTCACGGAAGTTTAAGGGTACTATTGCACGAATTACGAAACGAGTTAACTTTTGGACTCTAGTGGGGCCCAGATATTTTATGGAGGCCCAATGGATGAGTGACACTTGTCACCCATCCACAGGCCACCCAAATTGATACATGCATCGACCATTTTCTTCATTGCATTCCCAAACAACCCGATCTCATTCAAACCTTCACCCAAATCCAAGCCAACCCCATATGATCATCTGTGAGACTCAGAGAGTGAGAGAGAGAGGCTGAGGAATCAAGAGGACGGTGGCTAGAAGCTGCTGGGCCGCCGTGCACGGCGGTGATGTCCAGAGAGAACCGATTTCACGTTTATACCATTTTCTCCCTTTAATTCGATTTTGGCATTATGGTTGGTTTTGAATGTTTAGGATGAGTTTTTTGGGTTGCTAGGATGTTTTTAGGAGGTTTTGGAGGCTGGTTGACGGCTGAGAAGGCTGTGAGGATGGCCGGGAAAATTATGGTCGTGAGGCCCTATGTTCATGGGTAGTTTTGGACGGTTTTGATTAGTTTTGTTAATTGGAATGGGTAGAAAACCTAAAAATAGGAATTTAGGGACTGAAATGGAGGAAAACAGACGAAAAATGGAGGAGGAAACAGCCTGAACCGGTCACGCCGGTCCAGGAAAACCAGAGGACCGAACCAGCCGGTCTGAACCGGGCTGGATCTCAGGAACGATGAACAGTACCCTGTCGCGTGAGGCCCACGCGCAGGGTCTGTCTTGGGCGCGCAAGGGCGCGTGTCCCACTATTTGGGGAAGTGTCCAACATATGAAATATTCTATTCGATGTAACGAACATTTTGAGACTGGTTTCGTGTCGATCGGACATCGTTTCGATAGGTTTCGAGGTTTCCGAAGGTTTTAGATCAGAATTAAAAATAGTTAAAAATTCCAGAAAATTACGGGTCTTTGGTGGGAGGTTAATTAAGTAGTTAGTAACCTTTTATTACGATTTGGACAAGTTTGGGAGTCCAGGTGACGGTGATTGGCTCGGGAGAACCGTATGGCACGCAAATCGAGGCGGCAGCTCGGACAGTCTGTGAGTGGACCTTGGTTTTCTAAATTGGTGCATGCATAAATGTTTATTATATGTTTTAATACATGTTTGGTAATGCCATCGGTGCATTTGGTTGTGGTTACGTATAGGCACGTATTTCGAGGTTTCAACCCTATACGGTGCCTATACGGGTCTGTATGTCTTTATTGGTCTAAATGAAATGGTTTTGGATTTCCAAAAGGATAAACTCGGGTATGAGACCCATTTAGTTTTGTCTCGGGCATATGACCCTATTGACGGCCTTCGGGTCTGAGTCGTGGTCGCGGCAGGTGCTTGGTGCACGGCGACGGACGACGTGACGCTCGCCTCCGGATTGGGATGTGTTCCTTCCGGAGAGGTCACGATGCACGATTCGTGGTCGGACAGCCTGGGGAGGCTCGACTTCGGAGTGCTAACGGTTCAGGATAGCGATCGGTGATTAGTGCACCATGATCTTGTGGTGGTCGCGTCGGTTGATTCGTTCACGGCGACATACCAGGATTGAGGGCGGTCCTAGATGGATGGTTGCACGCATCACTACGATCGGAGTCGTGAATGACCCTTAGATATCTGGCACGGTGCCCAGCTGATGTCATATGTTCGGGCACAAGACCCAGTTACTTTATGGTAATGATTTCGGGTCAGGGGCCCTTGATGGATTTCCAAGTTCATGGAGGTTTATGGGAACCGGCATGAACTCTGGAAAGTTTATTGTGGTACATGACAGTTTATGGGAACTGGACATGGAGGTTGTTTTCTATATGTATATGAACGGATATTATGGATCATGACGGTTCAGGGGAACCAGGCATGAATGTTTATGTTATATATATATATATATATATTCATATACCTTCCTTTACTTGTTTTATCTCCTCCGGGGAGGGTCGTTGGCCTGTGTGGACCCCGCAGTAGTCACGGAGCATCGACTGAGTGGAGTCACCCCCCAGTTGGGTTCCTTACTCTCAAGAAGGCTATGGTTACTATAACCTCGCGTAGGATCAGTAGTCTGCGGACATTGACCTTGACTTTGAGAAGACTCGGATTGAGACCCGGGTAGCACGCGCGTAGCTTTGGAAACCGTGACAGGATTGGTTGTGTGAATTATATGTATATATATATGGATTATGATATGTGATGTGTGGTTACACAGGATTTGAGCGGTGGCTCATGTACTTGGTTTCATGATGGTTTTGGGCTGAGTCCCGTATGGTTTTGGGCGGTAGCCCGTATGGTTGAATCTTTATGATTCTTTGATATGTGGTGTGCACAGGTGTGCACAGGTTTTGAGCAGTGGCTCGTGTATTTGGTTTCAGTATGGTTATGGTTTTGGGCTGAGTCCCTTATTGGTTTCTTATGGATTTGGGTAGTGGCCCATATATTTGAATTGATTATGGTTTTGGGCTTAGTTCCCACAGATGGTTCCATTTGGTTAAATGGTTTTCGAATGCATGCATACTTTTTAGTGAAGGGTACAAATGTCTTTATGGAAATGTTTCTATAAACTTTTGTTTTGTCCACTCACAACTTTTAATGTTTTGACTACCCTTCAGGTTGACAGCGGATGTGGAATATAGCAGAGATCGAGATATCACATACCTCCTCCGGATCCTTGCGTCCTCTGATAGCCCGAGAGGGCAAAGGTGGGAAATATCCCTTGTCTGACACTTCGTGTCAGACGGGAGCAGGGTCATCCAGCGTTAATCCCGAGGGGATTGGGATGGGTCTTGTCAGTGTATAGCTCTTGAAGTAGAGTGATCTTCTCGGTTAAGAGAAGGTGAAAGAGTGTGTATAGCTCTTGGGGTAGAGTGATCTTCTTGGATTGAGAGATGGTGTACAAGGGGTATCCTATTGGATACAAGGGCTCGAGTTGGATATAAACTTGAATAGTGTAATCTTGTATTTTGTATTCTCTCATAGTGAAGGAGAAAACTCTTCGAGGATGTAGGCAAGTTAATTGGCCGAATCTCGCTAAATCTTTTGTGTTTTTGGTTTCTTTATTTCATTTTTTTCATTTTTATTGTTAGCACTTGCGTGGCGGAGGATTAATTTCTTAACATATACAATGTTGGATGAATTGGATATATTCTTTATAATTATTGAATTCGAGATTTGAGAATTAAACTTCACATTGCACATTGGAGAGGAATATTATTAAAACTCTCACCTCCGACAATTCGTTTTTTATCTACAGTACTGATGCGTGTGGTGGCTCATGATTCTCCAGAACCGTCCATTCTGGAGGACCCATGATCTGGAATTTGAAAGAGTGAAGACGATAGTTTATCCACCCTAGCTGACTCACAGACATCATAAACACCCACGTATGCGCGTTTAACTATAAGGCCAAAGATGCTGTGTGAAAAGGAAAGAGTAAAAAAGAAAAGAAAAAAAAAAAACAGGATGAAGAAATAGACTACTCCCCAACCGAATTCGAGAAGTTAACATCAACTGTCTTTCTTTGCACTTGCAAGCCCAGGCATGCGCATGACATACCAAACAAAGCTTAGCTCGATTTGGCAACTCATTCATCCTAATTATTCCGACTGCTAAATTCTAAACCGGTCGCACTGAATCATAATCACATGCTTCTATTGAAACTAAAAATTTTACTTCCCTTACAAAATTTAGATTAATTTAAAACAAAATGCGGTCCTCCCCTGACGACAAAACTATTCCTGAATATAAAAGGAAAGGATCAAATGCCATGACAAAAGTATTTAAACAGACGTTCCCGGAATGGCCCGCAGAGTGTCCAAAAATAGCAGAAGGCAAGCTTTAAAAGTTGAAAGCGACAGAGAGTGGCTGAGAGCGGCAACAAAAGAACAGCTGTGGGGAAATATATATATACACACAATTTGTTCAATGGCAAAGGGACTTAAACAGTCAGCCAAAAATATGTTAACTCTTAACCCGAGCTAGTACAAGTACAACAACGACTACGATGGGGATGAAGAAGTTTGTATATCCAAGTGTATCCTTTTCAATGTGACCGACAATGTACACTCAATCTACATATACATAGGATACACAAAATCCACAAGAAGTGGGGGAAAATGAATGAACTTGAATATCGAATGGTAATTCTGTTGGTAAGAGTAATATGTACGTGTAATGCCAGAGCCACCCCCTGCAGAGCGTATTCTCCTGTATGGTTGATTAGCTGTATTGTAGATAAGAATCATATATGGGGGATGATCATCATCTGATCGATCAGCAGTTCCTGTCATTAGCCAAACAGGTGAGATGCCCCTGTCATTAGCCAAAATGAAAGCCAGATGACTTGAAAGAATTGCTTGAAAGGTAAGGTAGCTTGCGAACTGCCACAATGCCAGCAGCAAGGGCAGCGAAGGAGGCCAAGACAAAGGCGGGTATATTTCCTCCCCCAAATAAAGCATCCCATGGCCCCGCACCAAGAGACACAACCATCTGTAAAATTCAACAACACATGTGAAATCAGGAAAGGTCAATTAAACGAAAGATAAGTTATGGAATGATTATCCATAAATCTAAGGAACTTGAAGAAGGACAGATTTCTCGAAAATGCAAATACATGACCCCAACACAAAACTAAAGCAGATAAAACCGGAAAAAATCCTAAATACCTGTGGAATAACAATTGCAAGATTCAAAACCCCAATAGCAAGTCCTGCGCAAAAGTAGCAACACTTGAAAATCTCAATCACCTAAGTTCAGAAACGATCCAGAGAAACGAGATGCTAGATTCAAAGTAAAAACAGTACAAACCTTGGCCACCCCCAGCGTTGGCCGTCAACTCAGCTGTAACAGAAAAGGGAACGCTGTAGGTAATCTACAACAAGAAAAACAACTGAGCGCCTTGCTTTTGGGGGCAGCAGCATTAGAAAAATAAACATTTACAGCCAGAATAATGATACTCACAGAAAGAGGGAAGCCAAGAAGAGCAAAAACAACCAAGGAAGCAATCCTGATTTTTGGATTCCCCCCAATTATGTGTTCGATCCCTTTGTAATATTCTCCAACAGATATCCAGGTTATGATAGCAGTGCCTGCCATGCATGCAAACACTATAAAATTGCTCAGTGCCCACACTAGTCTAGAACCCATCCGCTTGCACATTGGCTCAATCAAGAAAGAGCTGATGCCAAGAACGACCTGCACCACAAGAAAAGAGAACCTTAATCAAAGGTTAGTGGTAAGACATTAATTAATGACAAAGATCCTTCATAAATTTTCGATCAGGTGTGAGAGTATAGCAACTTTTGGAAGCCATGTACAGGTTTCCAATTTTGAGTTCTTACTGAGTTTAATAATAAACCGAATGCACCTTCTCTGACACCCTGATCATAAGCGTGCACTTCTGACAAGTTCCCTTTAGGATCACCATGATATACTTCCCTCCCCATCCAATCCGTATCGAAAAGGAAGAATGGAAACCAGGATAACTGCATGTAAGATTATTATTTCAACGAAGATAAGTATAATATTGAACCACATAATGGCAACCAAAAACTAAGAAATTCTAATCTAACCAAATATGAATAGCAGTGGCACATACCCATGTAAGAGCCATAACAATGAGCACTGAATGCATCGCTGGTGGTAAATGCCTTAAACTGGTCAACAAATTGACTAAAACAGCACCAGGCCCATCACTAAAACCACTATTCTTATCTTCATCAACTTTTGAGATGGCCTCCTTTAGATTTATATCCCTTTCATTGGCAGTTTTGCTTCGATTTTCATTATCTGTAACTTGCCTATCAGGATTTAGTTTTGAAAAGTCAGGACCATTTTTTTGGGGATCATCCAATAAAGGAGAAGAATCTGATAAATGCATGGGCTGATATGAAGTGAGTGGAATCTCATCAGCAAAATATAGGGTAACAAGTGTGCAAAAAGTGAGAAAGACCTGCACAAATATCAGATTATTATCAAGAGTTGTACAGAGTACCATATATCATAACCACCGCACACTCCGAACTGCAACATTTGAATTTCTCATTCGAAACTGATATGAATGACCTCCGTCTTCAAAAAGATGTTTAAATGAAAATCCCACATGAATTGACATATAATTCATTGACCAACCAAGTGGAACCACATACTTGTTAAAACTTAAAAGCATATCATATCTACCTCCACTACCAAATTTCAACATTGTATGAACAATGCCAGCCAAAAATTTCATTACTCGTACCATACAAGCAATAGATTACCATAATCTGGGGCTATCTTAAAAGAAATGCATCTCTAGATGAATGATTAATGGTCAGAAATACTTTTTGAGCATAACACTATAAACTGAGTATCCAATAGTTAACCATGAATGTTTTTTAGATTTAAATGCCTGGAAAGGAATTAGTACAATTCAAATTGTTGAAGATCACTTCATAAAGATATTCAGTTCTGTGAACACCGATAACTCACCACTGCAATAAGAAACGCTGCTTTAAGATTTCCACATGCTTCACAGCAAGCTCTACTCAACAAGAAAGGAAACCATCTGCCACGAAACAAAGTTAACAAATGTCAGACAACAAAACCTCCGGTAGAAGTTTAGTACGTTAGAATAGGTATCAGCTAGTGCAAACTAAGTTTGATTAGGTTCAAATGGCAAAATGTTATAAATAGTGTCTTAAGGATTTAATCAAAGAGGGATCAGGAATAAGAAAAAACATGGACTTTTAAAACATACATATACATGCCAATGCACATAAATAGTCCATCCCTGAAAACAAAATTTGAGTTTCACCTGTGCCAATCTCCACTTGCACCGGCAGAAAATCCTAAGATGTTACCAACAGCCATCCACGAGCAAAACACAGCATTTGCGGTGTTACGTTGTTCAGAGCCTAGAAATTAGTCACCAATATATGCATACCTTAAATTTTCAAATTTATTAAAGAATAACATTCATAAAATATAAATATAACTAGTTCCATAATGGCTTGAAGAGTGAGTTACCTGATAGATCAGCCAGAAGAGCACGAGCTGGACCCTACAAAATCACAAGTTCCATTTTATGCACAGATATAGGGACTATTATAAAAGCAGTGATTTTTATTTGCCATTAAAAAACAACAGTTTGCTCTATTATGCATTGAGATGGAAATGCCCAAACTGGTCGTAGGAAGCTTACCTGCACTGTATTGTTGGCAAGATCCAGCAACCAAAACCCAATAATGAAGACAAAAGCTGCCCGTGTCCTTGTACCTTTGAATGTGCTGCATTTCCTCAAATGAGTACACTAATAATAAAAATGAATTTTGTGATATAAAAAAAACAAAGAACCACCAGAAGAAGGAAACAACAACCTGCAATGCTCTTTTGTATCTCCTAATAAGTATCCAACGTCTGCAGAAAATCCGATTAAGACCACCTAAATAACAAGACTTAGTTAGCAAATAAAGAAGGCACACGGCAATTAATTTTAGAACAGAATGAAAAAGTAAGCAAATCCTAGCTCTTACAGAGACTGAAATCATGAGAGACCCTGCAAGAATGAAGGGGCGCCTTCTTCCGAGTTTTAAAGAGCACTTGTCACTCCAAATACCAACACAAGGTTGAACCTAAGTAAAATAGAAGTAGATATAACTAAGGAAAAGAAAATGTTAAAATAAACCCATTAAGAGATGTGGTTGTGTCCCAAAAATGAGACCAGCACAATTTATCAGGTTTAAGAAATTTTGTTACAATCAAAATTTTAAAACTTGTTGAAATTAGCTTCCATCACTTACCACAAGGCCTGTAATAGGGCCACAAAGCCAAATAAATGAAGAAAATGCATGCCCTATTCCAAGTGTCTGCAACAATAAGTTGAAACAAACAATATTTTAAAAAAGGCCTTGCACCAAACAAAACTTTGCTCAAGAATCTGTGGTAGTGGTATGAGAGAACAACAAACAATATGCACTGAAAAATAAGTATATCATTAGCGACAGTTAGACCAATTTTGCATATAAGTTTCAATTACCCTAAACATCAGGTCTGCTGAAAACACATTCACATTCGCCACACCTACATTCTTCCTTTTCATCTTTCGAATTGACACATTACAAATCTACAGCGTTCATTAGCAAACACAATACTAAGAGGACGGGAAAAGCTCTGATGCGAATGAACCGGCGGCACAATGCGGATTACATATTACAGTTTTTTCATATACAATCTTCCTCAAACTGATTGCACTAAATGTTAAACATTTTGTGTAATTTTTTTTATTAATTTGTAATTAAAACTAAGTTACATAACAATACAGAGAAATGATCCGTGACACGAATCATATTCAAAATCGAACCTGTATATAGGGAGTCAAAAGAGAAAGTTGCAAGGCCCAACCGAACTGTACACCGGCGGCGACCGTACAACTGAGAATGAGAGTCAGCAGAGTATGGTGTTTGTGCCCGGGTTGAATCGGCGGCGAGAGGTCGCTGCCCCCATTCGAGACCCTAGGAGAGGAAGATGTAGACGAATTGAGGTCGATCCGATGATGAGGCTCGTCCATTCCCATCATTTCCAGTTCGGACTCCCTCAGGTTCCTGTACGGCATCCGGATGGACCCCGAGTCCGACTTCCCCGTCATGGCGACTCGATTTCACAAACTCAGTAATGGCAGAAAAGCTCAATTTCCCGCGCATTAAACGGTAAAACGGTGCGGAACCAGGCTTTCGCATGTAGATCTAATCCCAGTGTAAAACTGAGAAAAAGGAAAGACCGTACGCAAATTGCAGATTGGTCAAATTTGGGCGGGTGTGCGTTGAACCTGACTCCATTTCAGTGGTAGATTTAGATTGCGTCGCAGCACCATGAAGGTTCCTACTTCGGCGCCTGCGTTCTGTTGATCAATTTATGGGCCCGAGTACAACTTAAAAGTAAAGGCCCAGTTAGAGTGATGTAGTGGGCCCCGAGTCCGACTTCCCCGTCATGGCGACTCGATTTCACAAACTCAGTAATGGCAGAAAAGCTCAATTTCCCGCGCATTAAACGGTAAAACGGTGCGGAACCAGGCTTTCGCATGTAGATCTAATCCCAGTGTAAAACTGAGAAAAAGGAAAGACCGTACGCAAATTGCAGATTGGTCAAATTTGGGCGGGTGTGCGTTGAACCTGACTCCATTTCAGTGGTAGATTTAGATTGCGTCCCAGCACCATGAAGGTTCCTACTTCGGCGCCTGCGTTCTGTTGATCAATTTATGGGCCCGAGTACAACTTAAAAGTAAAGGCCCAGTTAGAGTGATGTAGTGGGCCGGCCACCGTGTGATTCAGATTTGAGCATGTCTAACTGTGTATTCTAGTATAAAGCCCAAACGTAACAACAACGGAAAGGTTACTTCCAATAAATCGGGACCGTTAGATGCGGCTGGCGGCAAATATCTCGTTGTGGTCCAAGCTTTTTGCGCTTCCCCTTTTCAAGTTTCTACTTTATAGCAAGCTGATTATCCAACCAAAAGTTTTGGAGATGAAGAGTGTGACAATGAAATTTCAATTTCATATATAAACAATTAAATAGTCTCGTATATTATTGTTCGCTTATTTCATTTGTTCTAGTTGAATCCAAAACTTACCGACTTTTAATTGCTTATCACAAAATCAACTAGTTACAAGAAACTGACATACAGGAAGCTTTGTGGCAATTGAAATGCGTATCAATGTCAGGAACGTCATCTTTCAACAGAGCTCTAAATGGAAGAAAAACACATAAATTTAAGCTACCATTATTACTTCCATTACATTTTCCTTTTCTTTATTTTTATTGTTCTTCTGGTAAGCATTAGAGATTGCGACTTACAACTACAAGCTAAAGTTTTCTGCTATATACATACACAAACTGGGGAATTTACGATTTGACCAAACAACTCACTGCTTTACATTCTGATTCCCCAAATCAGCGGCAGCTTTTGCAGCTCGGTTTAAAGCATCTGAGACCCAAAGAGCTCCCTTAGAAAAGTAGCTGCTATTCACCACTGCAGTTGCAGCTTCGGAGGCTTTTCTCCCGGTCTCTGACATGGCCAATTTGGTGATCTCAGATACATGATACTTCTCATCCACAGATTTAACAGCTCCGACCCCTGCATAGAGCTTATCAGTGAGGCCAACTCTCTGACTCATATCAGCCACCCTAGCTGCTGCAGTTGCCGAAACTTCATGAGACTCATCCAACGATTTCGCCTTGGCTAGTGCATCTTTTCCCAGCACAAAACCCTTGGCCAGCATGGTCATGACTACCTCCTGTGCCATAGTCACCACTTCTCCGGCACTAGGAGCATTCTGGCTTCCCTGTGGAGGCTGCCAAGACATAGAGACGGATTACTCCAAAATCAATTTTCAGAACAATAGATTTGTGTGTGGTGCAAACATGCATACCAGCAACCAAATTATTTGGACAACTGAGAGAAACAAAATATGCATACAGTTGAATCAGTTTCCTCTTCATGCCTAGGCCTGTTCCAAAAATCAAATTCATCTTGAGAGTGCCCCCAGCGTGTTATGCACACAGCCTGATCAACAATTGTGGCGCCCTGAGAGAATAAGATTATAAGGAAAAAGTGAATTAATGCTCACAAATCAAATCATCCCGGAGCAGGAGCATAATGATTATCATATCACCATAAGCAAGCAAATACAAGCACAGACTAGCTAAGTCAATATAGGCACTAATAATAAGAAAGACCATATGACCAAACAGTAATGATAAATACAACTTCATAACTAAGGGCTCGTTTGGTGATTGATAAGTCATCAAATTCAATTTAGTTTGAATGTAAAAATGGATGTTTTGTCATGGTATGGGGATTAGAGAGAGTAGACATAGATGAAAACTTATCCAGTCCAATGCACTTAAAATAGTAGGATTAGAAAAGGTAAGTTTCCTCCTATGTCTAATCCTTTCTAATCCTCCTCCAATGAGAATGCATCAATTTTGACATTCAAAATACGTTGAATTTGAAGAATTAACCAATCCAATCCAATAGGCACTCACCAAACGTGGTCTAAATGCTCAATAAGGAGGAGTGAAGTGATATAACAAGCTGGCTAATATGATAAGCTGGAATTTATCAAAGCAGCAACCTATGTAGTTCAGGTTCACTAATTCAGTCTGTATATACAACAGCATCCAAGTCCAGTATATCTTTCTTTCTTCTGCCAAATTGGATCCACCAAAGTGACGATCAGATAAGATAAAAATTGTAGACATGCTATCATTCTCTCGTTCATTGTTATATATATAAAGTACAAATTTATCGTCAAAGAATCAAAAGCATTTGGAAAGTCTTACAAAAATGTTAACTAGGGACACACATTCCAGGAAGTGAGATATAACTTTCCCTAACTTTCAATATGAATCAAAAGGAAACAACTAGGAAGAAAGGTTGATTATTCTGATATGAATGGTAAATTTATTCCCAAATTTGATCACGAAATGTAGGGTTATAAACAATACTCACACTGAGCAAGCAAGCCGTCTCCTGAGAATATGCATCGTTGAATGTCACATAGGCTGTACATGCACAGTCACCCGATCTGTCTTTCCCCAAATTAACAATGGAAAAATAAAATTGACCAGACAGAAAAAAATAAAATAAAAGGAGGCAAAAATTATAAGCATCGTACAAAATACTGAAAATACTAAAGATTCATGATGAATGAGAAATAATTCGAAACCTGACGATTTCTACATGGTCGATGGAGCCAGAAAAGGCGAAGAAATCGTAGACATCTTTCTCTGTGGCTTTGGGAGACAGACCCGTAACTTCAACGGAATATCCAACCAGACTCATCTTCGCCAAAACCTTACAAATTGATCAGATTAGGGAAATTATACAATCATTTTGGAACCAATTGTTCCGAACTTTAATTTCAATTTATTACCAAAAATTATATTAAATACATCAATTCATATATGATTTTTGACACAATCTGATACTAATTAGAACAAGAAATTCGGCTAAATAATTGTAAAATAGATCACATCGAAGTGATAGGCGCACCTGAGCTGATCAACTCTTTCTGGATCAACTACACGTCGAGGGAGAAGGAGGAGATTGTGCTGCTGTGGGGAAAGCCAACCAAGTCTCTGCGCTGCGTGTCGTTACTGGACAACAACGGTACGCGCTTTCCGAACAAGTAACCAACCAATGGACTAACTACCACAATTAGGCCCAATATACAATGAAATGACTAATGAAGTCCATCTACAAAATAGCCGTGGCACACCAAGGCCAATATACAGAAAGAAGTGGGGACTTATATATAAAAATAAAAATAAAATCAGTATATACATGAATTATATACATATTTTTTGTTTATTAATATCTTTTTTATTAGAAGAAATTTTTATTTAAAACACTGAAAATAATACAAGCACATTGCCAAAGGCATTTGCGCACCCAATCAAAGATTCACAACTTGAACAAATTTATAGGAAGTAAAACTATAATAAAAAAAAGAAAAGCAAGGAAAATTAAAAATATGGTAAAAACTTTAAATTGTTGACTTGTACATCAATCGTATTCTATCAAATAGCAAGTGAGGATTTGGTTATGCAGTATATGTTGTCTCGTTAAAAAATCTTATTAGAAAAACTCCAGTGGAAAAAAAAAATTGCATAGAAAAATAGTGCAACACATATGAGGTTGGCATAAATGTGAAATTGTCCCTATTCCATCAATTAAGTATGAGGGTAGTACATATCCGCAAATCGATTATCATTATTTTGAAAGGCAAATTCCACTTTACTAATTTATGATTTACACTTTATAACAAATTCATATCTAAATTTTCAAATCTAATAATTATCATTCTAAACTCTTCAAAAGGTCACAATATAGTTCCTCCATCAAACGTTAAGAATGATGGTTTCGATTCATACCTTCATTTCACCAAAAAACAAAAAAAACAAATGAGAGGGGCAATAAACTACTAGTGGCAATCTTAGTGTTGAGAACATTTTTTGGATATTTTTCTATGTGTTGGAAGGACTTAAATTGTTCTCAATAGTTATGAAAATTTTCTGTATTTTCTAGAAAAATTATGAATTTATTTGAATATTTCAGTGCTAAAAGTAAGAAACATTTAGAAGCCAAAATTCAGATGAACAACTTCACAAAAATACTCTGAATTTTTCGTTGATAAAGTTATTTATAACCTTTGTGGCGAAATATTCAAAGAAACTTACTCTTTCTAGACAATTACACAAAATTCTCGAAATTTAATTATATGGGTTGGGATAGATGAGAGGCATACAAGATTATTGTTGACATGACCTAACCCGGAAAACCATGTACAACACATCCGAGTCCTACTCTCGTCTGACAGGTAAACTAGAAATGCCAAAGTTACCCTTGAAACCCTGTCAGACAAGGGATACTTACAAACTCGTGAGCTTATGCCTCCGCCCCAAAAGCATCCTTGATCCTCATGCAATGACCCTGGAGGGTTTCAAAATCAATTAAAATGTGCGAGCTCATGAAAATAAAGGCTTTTAAAAAATATTATACAAAAACATATTGTTTTCCCTATGTATTGGAAAACTATGCAAGTAATAGAAAAGTTTTCAAATTTCGAGAAACCAATCAGAAAACGAGTAGATTTTAGAATATTTATAATTAGTAAAAACCTGTCCATTTAAAACTTATGTCATGTACCAACACAATGTAAACATACAAACATGTAGCCATATCATTCACACTGCAGTCACTTGACCACCCTCAATTCTTGTAAGCTGAACCATCATGTCAATGTGCACTACTGGTAGGCAAATATCACTCGGGAACTAACGGTGTCCCATACTCGACGTCCGAGTGTGCACTGCCTCAACAACTAACGGAGTTTCGGACTCGACTTCTCAGTCACGGTCCTAGTCTCAGGAACTAACGGAGACCCAGTCTCAACGTCTAAGACAAGTCTCGGGAAAGACGGAGCCTAACTCGACGTCCGAGACTATCTGTAACGACCCGTCCCAAATTCCGTGATTAGATTAGTGACTAATCACGATTAGTGAGGCTAATCCGTGATTAGTAGAGCGAAATCGGACGAACGATGCGAAATGACCGTTTTGCCCTTGGGTGTGGCAAAACGTTGACTTTTCATTTGGGCGGTCAAATGGACTTTGACCGATGACCGTGACGTAGTTCGTGATGTCACGAGTTCATAGACATGTGGCACGTTCAATTCCGACGTTCGAGGAGGAAGTTATGACGTTCGGAAGTTTAGGGGCATTTTGGTAATTTTGGTTAAAAGGGGTCAAATGTTGACTTTTTGACCGAGAGGTCCGATGGCCAAAGACTATTACGTAGATAAGGACGATACGAATCAGTAGACAGGCGGCACGTCGAATTCGGGCGTTCGACGGCGAAGTTACGGTTCACGGAAGTTCCAACATACTATTCATGGTGATGCGTTTTACGAGGCACATTTGGACTTTAGCGGGCCCAGTTACTTTTCAGCAACCAATGGATGAGTGACAAGTGTCACTCATCCACTGGACAACACCTTACATACATGCATTTCACCCTTGCTTTTTCATTTGGATCAAACCCGAAACCCCCCCTCCTCTCCTAACCGTGCAAACCAATCTTCCATCTTCCCCAAACCTCATCATCTGTAGCTGGAATGTGAAGGGAATTGAGAGAGGATCGTGAGGTGATGAATATGGTGGCTGAGGGACGGGCTGAGCCGCCGTGAACGACGGTGGAGGCCACGGGAAACCGAGAGCTCGGTAAGGCCCCATTTTCATTTTAATTTGATTTTGACATTATGGACCGTATTGGATGATTAGGATGAGTTTATTCAGGTTGTAGGAAGGTGTAGAGGGTGGTTTGGACGGCGGTGAAGGGCTGAACAGCCCTGGGTGCAATCGGGAAAATTGAACCGTTTGAACCAAAATCAAACCGTGAGTTTTAGTTAGTTTCTTCTAGGTTTATTAATTGGAATGGATAGGAAACATTAAATTAGGAATTTTAGGATTGATTGGGATTGAAACGGACGAAAAATGGGGAGGGAATAAGGCCGGACCGGTCCAGGGAACCAGTGAACCGGCCGGACCGGTTCAGTCGTGAGATTGAAGAAAACTGTTCACTGGCGCGTGAAGCCCAAACGCAGCCACTTCAGGCGCGCAGCCACTTCAGGCGGCGCGTGGAGGCGCGTGGGGAGGATTTTGGGGAAAGTTCCAACATATCAAATCTTCTATTCGATGTAACGAACATTTTGGGACTAGTTTCGAGTCGATAGGACATCGTTTCGATAGTTTTCGGGGTGTCGGAAGGTTTAGGTTCAGTTTTAAAAATAGTTAAAAATATGGGAAAATTACGGGGCTTTAGCAGGAGGTTAATAAGGTAGTTAGTAACCTTCTATTACGATTTAGACAGGTTCGGGAGTCCCGGTGACAGTGATCGGCTCGGGGAGCCGTATGGCACGCAAATCGAGGCGGCAGCTCGGACGGTCTGTGAGTGGACCTTGTTTTATAAATTGGTGCATGCATAAATGTTTATTATATGTTTTATTACATGTTTGATGATGCCATGGGTGCATTTGTATGTGGTTACGTATAGGCACGTATTTCGAGGTTTCGGCCCTATACGGTGCCTATACGGGTATGTATTTCTTTATTGGTCTAAATGAAAAGGTTTTGGATTTGTAAAAAGGATAAACTCGGATATGAGACCCATTTGGTTTTGTCTCGGGCATATGACACTATTTACGACCTTCGGGTCTAAATCGTGGTCGCGACGGGTGCTATGTGCACGACGATCGACGATATGACGCTCGCCTCCTGATTGGGATGTGTTCCTTCCGTAGAGGTCACGATCACGATTCGTGGTCGGGCAGCCTGGGGAGGCTCGACTTCTGAGTGCTGATGGTTCAGGATATCAATCGGTGATGAGTGCACCATGATCTTGTGATGGTCGCGTCAGTTGATACGTTCACGGCGATATACTAGGATTGAGGGCGGTCCTGGATGGATGGTTGCACACATCACTATGATCGGAGTCGTGACTGACCCTTAGATATCGGGCACGGTGCCCAGTTGAGTCATATGTTCGGCCACGAGACCCAATTACTTTACGGTTTATGATTTCGGGTCAGGGACCCTACGTGGATTTCCAAGTTCATGACGGTTTATGGGAACCAGCATGAACTCTGGAATGGTCATTGTGGTTCATGACGGTTTATGGGAACCGGCATGAACCTTTGTCAGGTCATTCTGGTTCATGACGGTTTATGAGAACTGGCATGAACCCTGGTTAATGGATGTTATGGATCATGACGGTTCAAGGGAACCGAGCATGAATGTTTATGTTATGTATATATATGTATTCATATACCTTCCTTTACTTCTATTATCTCCTCCGGGGAGGGTCGTTGGCCTGGGTGGATCCCGGAGTAGTCACGGAGCACCGACTGAGTGGAGTCACCCCCCAGTTGGGTTCCTTACTCTCAGGAAGGCTATGATTACTATTACCTCGGGTAGGGTCAGTGGTCTGCGGACATTGATCTTGACTTTGAAAAGACTCGGATTGAGACCTGGGTAGCACGCGCGTAGCTTTGGAAACCGTGACAGGATTGGTTGTGTGAATTATATGTGTATATTATATAAATATGATATATGATATGTGATGTGTGGTTACACAGGTTTTGGGCAGTGGCCCTTACGGTTGAGTCTTTATGATTCTTTCAATCTTGGTTTTGGGCTTAGTTCCCGTATATGATTTCTGGATAAATGGTTTTCGAATGCATGCATGCTTTTTAGTGAAGGGTACAAATGTGTTCTTGTAACGACCCGTCCCGAATTTCATGATTTGATTAGTGACTAATCACGATTAGTGAGGCTAATCTGTGATTAGTAGAGCGAAATCGGACGAACGATGCGAAATGACTGTTTTGCCCCTGGTGATGGCAAAACGTTGACTTTTCAATCGGGTGGTCAAATGGACTTTGACCGATGACCGTGACGTAGTTCGTGACGTCACGGGTTCGTAGACAGGTGGCACGTTCAATTCTGACGTTCGGGGAAGAAGTTATGACGTTCGGAAGTTTAGGGGCATTTTGGTAATTTGGGTGAATAGGAGGTCAAAAGTTGACTTTTTGACCGGAAGGACCGATGGCCGAGGGCCGAAGACCGTTACGTAGATAAGGACGATACGAATCCGTAGACAGGCGGCACGTCGAATTCGGACGTTCGACGGCGAAGTTACGGTTCACGGAAGTTCCCAGTTACTATTCACGACGGCACGTTTTACGAGACAAAAAGTGCAGTTTTGTCTCTAGTGGGCCCAGATATTTAATGGAGGCCCAATGGATGAGTGACACTTGTCACCCATCCACTGGCCAACCCCACCTACTCATGCACCAAACCCATCCCCGTGCATTTTTCATTTCTTCATCCACACACAAACCCACCCGATCTCACCCTTTTCTCTCCATCTTCGTGCAACCCAAACCCAGCCAACCCAACCCCAATTCGGCCAGGACGGAGACCAGACGTGAGGGAAGGACTGAGGATGATGGTGGCCGGCCAAGAGGGAGCCACCGTGCACGGCCGAGACCCAAACCCGAACGGTTACCTGGTTAGGCCCAAATCTCCCATTTTGTCGATTTTTACATTATGGATAGTTTTGGTTGATTAGGGAATGTTTGTTAGATTGTTTAGGGTGTATAGAGATGTTTTTGAACGGAGGTTGACGGCTGTGAAGCCTGGGGACGAAATCGGAAAACAGGGACGTGGGGGGGTTAATTTTTAGGGATCGATTTAGGGGGTTTTAAGTTGTTTTGTTAATTGGGTTAGATAGGAAATGAAGAAATAGGAATTTAGGAATTGGAATGGATGAAATCGGACCGAAAATGAGGGAGAAGGACACCTGGACCGGTTACGCCGGTCCAAGTTGCAGGAAAAACCGGACCGGACCGGTTCGGACCGGTCTGACCAATGTAGGGGATGACTGATGACGTCATCCAGATGACGTCATCATGTCAGGGATGACGTCATCATGTCAGATCTGACAATGTCAGACTGACATGTCAGATAGTGGGCCAATGGGAGCGTGACACGTGTCACTGTCAGGGGCTGTCAGTGATGACGTCATGCTGACGTCAGCGATGACGTCAGCAGGTACTGTAGCAGGCGCGTGAAGCCCACGCGCAGTCACTTCAGGCGGCGCATGAGGGCGCGTGGCAGGGAATCTGGGGAAGGTTTCAACATACGAAATCATCTATTCGATGTAACGAACATTTTGAGACTGTTTTCGTGTCGATCGGACACCGTCTCGATATGTTTCGGGGCATCGGAAGGTTTAGGTTCGGGATTAAAAATAGTTAAAAATACGGGAAAATTTTGGGGCTTTGGTAGGAGGTTAATTAAGTAGTTAGTAACCTTCTATTACGATTTGGACAGGTTTGGGAGTCCCGGTGACGGTGATCGGCTCGGGGAGCCGTATGGCACGCAAATCGAGGCGGCAGCTCGGACGGTCTGTGAGTGGACCTTGTTTTCTAAATTGGTGCATGCATAAATGTTTATTATATGTTTATTTACTTGTTTGATGATGCCATGGGTGCATTTTTATGTGGTTATGTATAAGCACGTATTTCAAAGTTTCGGCCTTATACGGTGCTTATACGGGTCTGTATTTCTGTATTGATTTAATGAACTGGATTTGGATTTCAAAATGATAAACTCGGGTATGAGACCCATTTGGTTTTATCTCGGGCATATGACCTCAGATATCGGGCACGGTGTCCAACTGATGTCCTATGTTCGGGTACGAGACCCAGTCACTTTACGGTTTTGATTTCAGGTCAGGGAACCTTAAATGGATTCCCAGGTTCATGACGGTTTATGGGAACCGGTATGAACCCTTGTTATGGTATCATGGTTCATGACGGTTTATGGGAACCGGCATGAACCCTTGTTGGTTATTACGGTACATGACGGTTTATGGGAACCGGCATGTTACCTGGTTATGTTATTACGGTACATGACGGTTTATGGGAACCGGCATGTTACCTGATTATGGATATTATGGATCATGACGGTGCAGGGGAACCGGTCATGAATGTTTATGTTATGTATATATATGTTCGTCTACCTTCCTTTACTTCTATTATCTCCTCCGGGGAGGGTCGTTGGCCTGGGTGGACCCCGAAGTAGTCACGGAGCACCGACTGAGTGGAGTCACCCCCCAGTTGGGTTCCTTACTCTCAGGAAGGCTATGGTTACTATTACCTCGGGTAGGGTCAGTGGTCTGCGGACATTGACCTTGACTTTGAGATGACTCGGATTGAGACCCGGGTAGCGCGCGCGTGGCTTTGGATACCGTGACAGGATTGGTTGTGTGACTTATATATATGTATGTGATGGATATATGATATATGATATGTGGTGTGTACAGGTGTGCACAGGATTTGGGCAGTGGCCCGTATGGTCGTTTTTATTGTGGTCCTTTCGACCTTAGTTTATATCTGCTTTGGGCTTAGTCCCACATATGGTTTGTTTTGGATAAATGGTTTTCGAATGCATGCATGCTTTTTAGTGGAGGGTACAAATGTCTTCCTTATTAAATGTTTTTATAAACTTTTGTTTTGTCCACTCACAGTTTTTAATGTTTTGACTGCCCTTCAGGTTGACATCGGATGTGGACTGTAGCAGAGACCGAGATATCACATGCCTCCTCCGGATCCTGGCGTACTCAGATAGCCAGAGAGGGTAAAGGTCGGAAATATCCCTTGTCTGACACTTCGTGTCAGACGGGAGCAGGGTCATCCCGCACTAATCCCGGGGGGATTGGGATGGGTCCTGTCACTTCTCGTTAAAATGTTTTTATAAACTCTTGTTTTGTCCACTCACAGCTTTTAATGGTTTGACTGCCCTTCAGGTTGACATTGGTTGTGGACTGTAGCAGAGACCGAGATATCACATACCTCATCCGGATCCTGGCGTACTCTGATAGCCCGGGAGGGCAAAGGTCGGAAATATCCCTTGTCTGACACTCCGTGTCAGACGGAAGCAGGGTCATCCCACGTTAATCCCGGGGGGATTGGGATGGGTCCTGTCAACGTGGTATTAGAGCATAGGATTGCTTATCAGAGCTGGGTTGTCTCTATTCGAGCAACCACGGAGCTCTTGGAATGTACGCAGGTCGAGGATGTGATATCTCAATGGGCTGCAGTTCGTGGTCAACCTGATTGTTGGGATGCCGATACGATAGTTAGTAGGATGGAATCGGGATATGTCTTGGTTCGGCACTGTATGCCGGGGTTGCCATAGTTCTGTCGTGGTTGACAGTGTGGGACCCTATGGAAGGATGAACGTATTCGTATGTTAGTATTTGGATCGTGAGACGGTTAGTTGGGGTCGTCTTTCACGATGTCGTAGGATCGGTTCCGACGACTGATTCGGTGTCGTGATCATCCGATGATCGGATATTGTTGAATTAGATGGATTGTACTGCAGTTGGTAACTTACAGTTGGGTTCAAGGGAACTCTAGGTGTGATCGTGGAACCCTACCTTTAGTTGTATGGTTCGGAAAGGTGAGTTGGCGAGTGGTGTGACTTTGACGACTATTCGGATTTGGGTTCGTTAGTCGATTTAGTCATGTCAGCTGTGTTGGGACTGCACTCTGCAGTCGAGGTTATGGTAATCGGTTATACCTAGTTGGTTGTCGTACTACTTTTGTTGCGATGGATAGTTGGTGCAACTAAGGTCATGGGCGACCTGGTAGATGACATTTGGTTTAGTCGAGTTACGACTGGTTAGTGATTAGTTGGACGAGTTACCAGGGTTGGTACTTGTCGATGGAATCCCTGAGTGGGATACAGAGTGGTTAATAAGGGCGGTTGATTCCGTTGGATGCGAATCTCGATTGTGATGTCTGGTAGTTGGGTCTGCACAAGTTTTTGGCAGGCACTACTACCGAGGATGGTTGTAGTTACGGTTGTTGGGGATCGGTGACGTTCAGGTGACGTTTCCTTTTCTCGTATAAGTTGTCAGGGTGACTGTACCTAGAGTTGTTGGGTACGAGAGAGGCAGAGGTTCTCCTTTTCGAGCAGAGGTACGGGGTCATCGCTCTGTAAGAGCGGAGATCCAGGGTTGTCAGTTTTGCACATGGTGTGCCGATGCTGATATTGATACTAGTGTTGATGATAGTGCCTTGGTGCTGGTACTAGTACTGGTGCTGGTACTAGTACTGGTGCTGATGCCAGTGATCATGATGACGATGAGTTACGTATCGGGATGTGACATCCGTCGTGAAGGGCATATGTTCGGTATCTGTGGTCCCAGAGTGGATCTCAGATAGAGTTAAATTTTTTAGGGGACACGTGGTTGATGTCCACGTATGTTGTTTCCAATCTGGTTGGAATTTCGGAATCGCGAGAGGTTACGATTGAGGTGACAAGTGGAATGCGGGTTTTCTGCATTGGTATCGGGTATTCCAAAGTCATTTTGGGTGACTTCTCAGGTTCTACCGTGGTAGATGACGGTAGATGATGGTTGTGACACCAGTACATTGGTCGTGTATTGGTTGGTGAACCCGGGATTTGTTTTGGTCATTAAGTGGAGTTGAGTATATCGAAGTTAGGTGACTGAGATTTCTCATTTTCTGCTTGGTGGCAGACGATGTTGGATTACATGGCGTGGTGAGTACAACACGTTTTGCTTGCATTCACGTATGATGGATTTTGATGTCATTGTTTGGTATCATCCTTGATGTTTCCTAGGTGGGATGACAAGGATCGATACGAGGTAATCAGTGACGGTCTCGTCGTTGACTAATGTATTTAAGATGTGGGAATTGGTTTAGGACTTTTGGTATCGTTATAGGTTTGGATCGTGATCTTGATGATCCAGGTTGGTGGAAAGTTTATCATTTTTACTGGGATGTTTGAGTGGAGCATGATGGGACTGAACTTCTTTTCGAGGTAAATCCCTTATGGTATATTACTCAGATGAGTAAGTGTCCGATGAGGTCGGATTTTGTCAGCCTAGATATGTTGATATTGGGATTGGCTTCCCTATGAAGTTAATCGAATGTATTGATTAGGTAACCGATAGGTTCGGTTTTGGTGCGTCTAGGTAGACGTGAACAAGATTTCGATTTTTGGAATCAGATTTCTAGATGACGATTCAGGATTTGATTTTGGAACTTGAAAGAGGATTTCTGGATTTGGGTTTTGGAATCGGATTCTGGGTGACGATTCAGGATTTGATTCTAGAGCTTGACTGTGGATTTTCTTTTATGGATTTGGGATCGGAATGGTTATTCCAAATGCTAGCTTACGGAATAATGATTTCGGATTCAGATTTGGACATGGTTATGGATATGATTTCTGGATCTGGATTCGGGATTTCTTACGAAGTTGCGGATTCGGATTCGGATTTGGAAATAGATGATGGGTTAGAGTTTTTGATCTGTCTGGTACGGGATTGGACAGATGGACTCCATTATTAAAGCGTGATTGGCTACAACCTAGATGGTTGTAGGATGATTGGGGGATAGATGTACGTACCTTGTACGTAGTCCGGGGTATGATACCGGGTAGACTTGTGGTGCCTGGTGACGGTATATAGGATATACCAGTAGTACGTTGGAGAACGTGTTGGTAGTCGGCTTAGTTCCGATACCATTGGATTAGTCGAGGACGTGAACTGGACATTGGATATCATGCACTGGGTCATGGTATTTCTGATGGGTCCAATTACACACAGGTCGAATGTTTGTTCGTGATTGTGTACTCATGTTGAGTGAGTTGGTGGTTAGTGTAACCACAAGTAAGTAAAATGTTATTTTTCGACTGACGACTGTCAAGTGGTGACAGTTGGTCGGATGTTTCAACGTGGATCGTTGTGTGAGGTCTGGTGACTCCCAGTGGGAGCAGACGTCAAGATAGAGTGGTAATTGGGGAAGGAACCGTCGAGCTGTTAATATCAGTGAAATGGTAGACTTGACAAGTGGTATCAATTCGGAACGTGTGATTACTATCATTCGACGAGGTCGAGTGTAGTCGATGCGACGTGAGTATTAGTGGAACGTATGGGTACGAATAAGTATTGTTATGGTTAGTTGGTGTACAAGTGTACATTTGAGGTAAGATCAAAATTGTTTTCCATGAGGTGGTTGTGGAATTAGATAGTTGGAATTTCGAGTACAAAATTAATTAAGGAGGGAAGGTTGTAACGACCCGTCCCAAAATCCAGGATTAGATTAGTGACTAATCAAGGATTAGTGAGATTAATCGGTGATTAGTGGGGTACTTTCAGAAGGACGATGCAAAATGACGATTTTGCCCCTAGTCGTGGGCAAAATATTGACTTTTCATTCTGGCGGTCAAATGAAATTTGGCCGATGACTATGACGTAGTTCGAGACGTCACGAGTTCATTGACAGGTGGTACGTCCGATTTCGACATTCGAGGAAGAAGTTATGACGTTCGGAAGTTCATGGGTATTTTGGTAATTTGGTTAAAAGGGACAAATAGTTGACTTTTGAACTGGGAGGTCCGATGGCCAAGGGTCAAGAACTGTTACGTAGATCGGGTCGATACGAATCCATAGACAGGTGGCACGCCGAAATCAGACTTCGAACGTGAAAATTATGGCTCACAGAAGTTCGATTTCACTATGCATGTATTACGACGCGATGATGAGGTGGCAATATCTGATTGGGCAGATATTTTAGTGGGACCCATGGATGAGTGACAAGTGTCACTTATCCCATTGGTTAATTCCCTAAAAAGTGGATCTAACTAATTAAATAATATTAATTTAATGATTTTATATTTTAATCCCTAACCACTTTTAATCTTAGCCCAACATCTCACCCTTCCCCTTCATCTTGGTCGTCCATTCCTATCTCCCTCTCACCTGGTCAGCCACTCCTCTCTGCTCCTTCACAAACCCGAAACCACCAATTCTCCATTTCTCCATTTTCTCTCTAAAACAAACACCACACCACATCACATGTCAGGACCCACCCCGGTTTCACCCCGAAACCCGAGGTAAATCCCGCTCCCGTCTGACTCCCCAACACAACACCTAAGGAACACTTACTCGAGCCCAGTCAAACGCAGGAGTAATTACAAAATATCCCAGAATCCTTATCGTTTACAGAGCATAGCACTACATGACAAGAAAACTAAAAACCGAGAAGGTACACGCACACAGAAGCCTTTAAACTCTTCTAGGATCCCTCCCGTCGCTTCTATGCCTCAGACTCTGCCTCGACGTCAAGACCCCGCGCTAGCTCCACAACCTGGAGGGCAATTAAAACAGAAAATGTGAGTGGACCAAAAAGTACCAAAGTTCAAAAACCATTTTATAAGAAAACCGAGTTAAACCCTCCGTTTTGAAACCACATGCATAACCAACAGTTATAAACACATTTATAAAATAATCATTATAAACATCATAAGAAACAGAAACACTATAAAATACCATAAGAAACCACAACATGAGTATCAGAAAACTGTTTCATAAACCATAACCACCAAATCATCATTTCCTCGATCAAACCTGCTGGATCTATCCGAGTCTTTAAACTCCCGAGTCTTTAAACTCAATCCAGGCCTTAATCATATCCGAGTCTTTAAACTCCCGAGTCTTTAAACTCAAGGCCTACGGGGGAAAATCAATATATATCTGAGTCTTTAAACTCCCGATATCCAGATCCAGCAAATCCAAGCCCAAACCTTTTGAAAACCATTTACCAAATCCACATCCAAACCCGAATCCGAAATCACTGGTCCGAAGCCCTTCCGGCGTTCAGAACCGTCATTCCGAACCCAAATCCGGAAAATATCCATTTTCATACCAAAACCCCATGTAATCACAAATCACATTTCATAACCCATATATCATTATTAGAAAACCTTTATCAGTGGAAATCCCCAAATGTGGCATCAAAATCCGAAAACCAACATTTTCTCGAAAACCGTGCCAAAACCGTCTTTTTCTCGAAAAACGTGCAAACACATAAAATCATCATTTCATATTCAATAAACATAGATTCATGATTAAAACCATAAAACAATTATAAAAAAACAGTTATGCATGCTCGAGTTTAAAGAAAGGGTCCACTCACAGTACTGAGCCCTACTCGCGTCCCGAACGTCCAGCCCGTTCCTCGGCTTCCTCGGGAAATCCCGATCCTGTCAAACACCGTCAAATTACGTCACTAACATGTCTACGAAGGTTCACCTAAATTCCCTCAAAATTCCCCGAATCCTAAACGTAAGAACCCGGGACCCTAAACTTTCACCCTCGCGGAACTCAACTCAAACGACTTCCGATTGACCCGAAACCAACTCCATTGAACTCACAACAACTCCTAGACCAAAAACTATGTTGACCGTTTTCCCCGTCGCCGCCGCACGCGCCCCCACGCGCCGCCCAAAGTGGCTGCGCGTGGCCCTCACGCGCCAGCTACAGTGTCACCCCCAACCTCGAGTGCACTGTGCTGAACCGGCCGCTGCAACTGGACCGGCGAGAGGCATTCTCCACCGTCCGGCCACCTTTTCCTTCCCTCTCTTCTCCTGCAGCTTCGTCCAAACACCACGAATCCATCCCTCAACTCTTCTAACCTCGACACAGCCCCGTCATCGTCGATTCAAGCTCGAACCAGACGGCCACTTTTCCCCTGTTTCACAAATCACCTGTTCCGGTAACCTCCCGTCACGGTGGCGATACCAGACTCACCCCACAACCTCACTGATCCACGTCCAACACCCCTAACCCTTCGACTCACCCCAGAAGTCCACGACTTTGGGTTCGAAGTTCACGGTCGAAACAGGGTAACAGGGACTCCTCTTCGCCTGAGCTCCGCCGTGTACGCCCCCGTCACGGCGACCATCACAACCCACTCCTAGGACCTCCCTGAACATCACCTCGACCTTCTAACCTCTCGACTCTCAGCCAAACCTCACGACTTTCCAAATGAAGTTTACGGGAAAAACAGAGTAAAGAGATCTCACCTTCGATTGCAACTCCGCCGTGCGCACTGCCGCCTTCCACGGTGGTCGTTGGACTCCTTGCAGTCTCCTCAGCCTCCCCTGGCCTCGATTTGCCTCGCCTCACGGCGTAGCCACCACCTCAACCTCACAGCTCCCTGTTTCTCCCCAAAATTCCTCCACACCTCCGCCGTGCCGCCGTGCACAATTGCACCTCCAATTCACGGCCACTAGCTCCGCCTTGCCTCACTAACACACTCACAACTCCCTAAACACTCACCCTTGCACCCAGATCGATCAATTCCTCTCACTTCTCACACTCTGTTTCCCTGTGTTTGTCGAAGAACAACCCACACAATCACACACGGGCTCACCTAAGTAGTTGGAGCCGTGAACACACACGATCGCACCAGAAG
Organism: Prinsepia uniflora; assembly: GCA_032719365.1. Lineage (NCBI taxonomy): Eukaryota > Viridiplantae > Streptophyta > Magnoliopsida > Rosales > Rosaceae > Prinsepia > Prinsepia uniflora. Next base: position 65,038,128 of record CM064871.1, read on the forward strand.
CCTCTACACCCTGCCATGTGTCACCATCCCTTCAACCTTTATTCCATCTGTTTAAACCTCAGCCGTCCATTCTTTTATCTGTGCACAGATCCCAATGTGCCACAATGACCAAAATACCCTTCTTTTTAACACATTTTTACGGTTTTACCAAAACTTCCTAGACCCGTAACTCTCGCCTCGTAAGTCCGATGAATACGTGCCGCCTGTCATCGAACTCAGAACGACAAGAACTATCTAACCATCCTAGGTCAACCTACCAAAACCTAATTATTTAAAAAGTCAACTTTTCCCCCTATGTTATCAAAATTACGATAATACCCTCGACCTTCCGAACATCACAACTTCTTCCTCGGATGTCGGAATCAAATTCATGACGTCCTAAACTACGTCCTGGTCACTGGTAAACTCCCATTTGACCACCCGAAATAAAAGTCAACATTTCTGCCCGACCCAGGGGCAAAATCGTCATTCTAAGTTCCCGGACCCCTCGGGACCACCTAACCCTTGATTAACCTTACTAATCACACCTTAATCACTCTACTTATCCCAATTCTCGGGACGGGTTGTTACAATCTACCCACCTAAAAAGAATTTCGTCCCCGAAATTCCACAGCTAGTCCTCGACACCTAGGGTCTCCTAAGGAACAACCTCTTCTAGGTTTCCTGTCTATCATCTCCACCTTGGGTATTTCACTCCATCCCCAGCTACTGTTACCACAGCCAACCCTAGCTATGTAACAACTACATGGTGTACGCAAGGGAAACTCTATGAATAGGAAACAAAGGTATTATACAATACCTCATGTCACAATACCCGACAGAAGTCATAGAGTACATCCTCGTATACCACTACCCATCTCCCTCGGCTACCATTCCGGCCACGGTCGGACTAACTCCACAAAGTCCTAAAGGCAAACTCTAGCTTGTGGGTTCTCTCCTTCCACAGTCTCCAATCGATCATTTATAGTCACTCCTTTCCTATACCTTCCGTCACCCTCCTACGGAACTTAACTCCTAGACTCTACCCCGAAATCCAAACACCAAACCAAGAGGACAACCAAAAGTGAAACAAGTACCTGTCCCCACATCTGCTATCGACTGACCCTCCTGCTGAGTCATCGAGAACACCCGGGCCTGAGATCCCGACGCTCTACCACGTCCCCTCGAACCACTCGTGGCTGTGCCACCACCTCCTCTCGTGCCCGCTGTCCCTGATGCTGTACTCTGTCCGGACTCCGCTACTCCTCTGCCTACACCACCTTCCTGTGGCAACAGTGGACACTCACGTCGGAAATGACCTCGCTCCCCGCAGTAGAAACACACATTCCAGCCTGGTCCACTGCTCGGTCTCCCTGTGGACGCTACCGACGTCGCACTCGCTTGCGGAGTCGGCGGTGCTCGGTAACCCCAAAATCCTGAACTCTGGGCACTGCCAGGCCTACCAAAATGATCATCGCCCGACGAGGACGATCCACCGAAGTTACCTCTTTTCGGTGTCCGCTGGCTCGAAACTCCAGGAATAGATAGTTCCCGGCGTCGCACCGGCAAACTAGCCTCAACTCGCACTGCAGCATCCGACAGATCTTGGAGGGTAGCAAAAGATCCAGCTGTCACTACGGCTCGAATCTCACCACGCAAACCCAACTCAAACCTACGGCACTTCTCGGCTTCAGTGGCCACAAAAGCAGGAGCAAACCGAGACAACATCTGGAACGTCCGTTCATACTCTGCCACTGTCATATTCCCCTGCTGGAGCTGCAGAAACTCCGCCTCCTTGGCATCCCGGAAAGAACGAGGATAATACTGTTCCAGAAACCGTTCCCTGAACGTCACCCAGGTCACACTGTGGACATCCCAACCGGACAACTCAGAGCAGGTCTTGCTCATTGAGTGCGCGCAAGTCAAGGATGTGATGTCTCTACAGTCGTAACAGCCCGTCATCAACCTGATCGTTAGGTATTAGTACGAGGATTCAGTGGAATCGAACCCTAGTTAGGTTGTGTTTGGCACGACGTGCAATGGTTTAGGGTTCGTTTGGCGCAGGATGCCTTGTTTTCGAGAGGTTGGATTCCCATCAGCATCAATCTTCTTGCGAATCTAACGGCTTAGAGCCGTAGTGTTACTGGTGAGTAGGATCTAGTGGACCAGTAGACACCGTATGAAGACTTCCGAGTCGAGATCGTTGTCGGCCGTGTCATGTTGGATTGGAGAATGTGCTGCAGAGAGAAGTTGAGGTATTGGTTGACCCGAGTGAAATTGTTAGGAATAGGAACATTTGACCCTATTTGGCATGTATTGCCATGTTTCGGTGTGTCAAATCCCGGAGGGATGTCGACTGGCGGGAAACACCCAGAGTAGTTGTGGTGTGACGCGATAGGATACTATTACAACATTTAGCCATTGTGCAGTGTTAGGCACAGAGTATGGCCAAGTTTTTGTGGAGGCCTGCGGCTGGAAGCCTTAGCGTTACGAGGGGACGGGATCCTCCGATTATGGTTGCTGGTTGGTTAGACACCCGCAGTGGAGTACGACGACTCTTCAGAGTCGAGAGCGATAGATCAGTCAGGATTGTTGGGCTGCAGCAGGCAACCAGGTTTGTGATAACCATAGTTAGTGATTGATTGGACAAGCTACCAGGAGAGTGGCACTTGTCGACCGGATCCTAAGGTCGACCGATCAGTGGATGTTTTGTGTGGAGTGGTTGGTACCAGCGGTGAGTCGACCGCATGGATTTGGAGTCTCGATAGCAGAGTGTTCTCAGATTGGTCTGCACGAGGTTGTGGCAGACGTCCTGAGATTGGTCTGCACGAGGTTGTGGCAGACGCTGCTATCGACGGACGTAGTCGAGTCTTATCGAGTTGGATAGGCTCTATTTGCCGTGACGATTGGTACGATGGGATTCGTCAGTCGTGACGAGGATACGAGGTGCGTGAGTGACGCATAGTATGTACATAGATTCTGGATTCGACTCGGTTACGACTGAGTACGATCGCAGAATGAGACGCTGACGTTGGGTGTTGGCACACTTGCCACGCTACCTCTGTGAGGTGACTGTGACGAGTAGGATATACTTGGATGAGTGACAGGTGCCCTAGATGTAACGACCCGTCCCGGAAATCAGGATTTGATTAGTTGTTAATGACGGATTAGTGAAGTTAATCGGTGATTAGTTGGAGGTATTCGGATGGACAGTGCAAAATGACGATTTTGCCCTTGGAATGGGCTAAAATTTTGACTTTTAGTTTGGGCAGTCAAATGGACTTTGACCGATGACCGTGATGTAGTTCGGGACGTCACGAGTTCATAGACAGGTGGCACGTCCGATTCCGACATCCGAGGAAAAAGTTATGACGTTCGGAAGTTCGAGGGCATTTTCGTAATTAAGGTAAAAGAGGGAATTTGTTGACTTTTTACACGACAACCACTTTTCACGTAATCCGAGGACCGTTAGAAAGGTCTCGAGTCCCTGATTCCAACGACAAGCGGCATGTAGCATTTGGAGTTCTGGAAATAGAATTACGGGTCTAAGTTTGTGAGGGGTAAAACAGTAATTTGGACATTAGAGGGGCAAAATGGTCTTTTGGCAGTTTAAATATTGTGAGCAATCGGATAGGGACAATTGGGCTTGAGTAATTGGATATTTTTGGCTGAACCATTGGCTAGAGGACACCTGGCCAGCCTCCAGTGGCTTCTAGCCAATTCATACGGTTGTGCTTGTTTTAAACGGCTCAATCGTTCAACTGAGAGAAAACAGGGGCAGAAAGAAAATCGATCATTTCAGAGTGTGGGTCGTGGTTGTGAGTCCATTATGGTGAAGTGAGAGATCAGGAGTGTGTCTAAGGGGGGATCTTAGTGCAGAATGTGTGTGAAACGTGACTAAGCACAGAAAACAAGGGAAGGCTGAGGATTTAATCGTGCTCTATGACCAGGTGAGTGAAAGGCTTAGCTGTGATTGTGAGAGAGGTGAAACACAGGTAGCTACTCTGGGGACCGTGATTGTTGTCTAAGATTAGAGGGAGTCGAGTAATGGGTGAGTAATGAGGGGAAACCCAGAAAACAGGGAAGGAAGCCGTGAACGACTATGGACAGAAATCGATCAACCCATCTAAAATCCTGGTCTGTGGTGGTGTTCAGTGAGCAAAATCGACCTTTGGACGTGAGTAAGCATGATGGAGGTCACGGTGGAGGTAAGGCAGAGTCTCGAGAATTTCAGTTTAAATTCAAATATGGTGTTTTGAGATTTAACGGTTGTTTTGTGGTTTCAACGATCAAATATTATTTCTTGAGGTTCCAGAGCTTGTTTGGGATCAAAATCAAAGACAGGAGTAGCCAGAATCAAGGAACCAGATGAAGGAACAGTAGCTGGTTTTTCATCGATTCGGGAAGGTAACCTTTGGTTCTTAATTCTTAGTTCTGAAGTTGTAAGAAGATTAAGGAGACATAGACGAAGCTGTAGAACCTGGTAGGATTGGAAATAGTTCGAAAATGAAGGAAAACCGTGACCGCCGGTTCAGTTGGACCAGGCTGGTCTGGACCGGTTTGAACCGGTCTGATTAAAGGTAGGAGACGATGAACAGTAAGGCGCGTGGCTCCCACGCGCAGCCCCTTTGGGCGGCGTGTGAGGGCGTGTGGGACCCCTTTTGGGGAAGGTTCTAACATGACTTTTAAAGTATTCGATGTAACGAACATTTTTGGCACTCGTTTCGAGTCAATCGGACATCGTCTCGATACGTTTCGGGATGTCAGAAGGTTTTAGGCTTCGGTTACAAATAGTTAAAAATTCGGAAAAATTACAGGGCTTTAGTACGATCATTGTGAAGTAGTTAGTGATCTTTTTGTGGGATTTGGACAGGTTCGGGAAAGCCGAGGATAGTAGATTGGCCGGGAACTGCATAGGTGCGCGTGTATCAAGGCGTCGACGCTATGGTCTGTGAGTAGACTTTGCTTCTAACTTATGATGCATGCATATATGTTTTAATATGTTTTCATACGTGATTCTATGATTTTATTTATGATCTTGATGGTTTGCGATTTTGCACGTTTTTCGAGGTATTTACGAAATTTCACGTTTTACGAGATTTGATGGATGTTGTGATTTAAACCTGGTTTAAATGATTTGATGTCGAAATTTGAAATATGATTTAATATCAATGATTTAAAAATGTATTTCGAAAAGTGATTATGGGCTTGAAGCCCAGTTCAAAAAGTGGTTTTAAGAAACGTGTTTTCGGGTTTGGAATCGGATTCCAGGATGATGATTCTAGATTCGGTTGAGAACTTGAAAGTGGAATTCCGGGTTTGGGTTCGGAATGGTTATTCCGGATGCCAGCTTACGGAATGATGGTTTCGGATTCGAATTTGGAAATGGATAATGAATATGAGTTCTGGGTTTGGATCCGGGATCCTGATGAGATTACGAATTCGGATTCGGATATGGATAGTGGTTATGGATTGGATTTGCTGGATCTGGTTATTGGGTTTAAAGACTCGGATGTGATTATAACGGGGGCATGCCCGGATTGGGTTTAAAGACCCGGATTGAGTTTAAAGACTCGGGAGTTTAAAGACTCGGCAGTTTAAAGACTCGGATATTGATATTTCCCCCGTAGGCCTATTGAGTTTAAAGACTCGGGAGTTTAAAGACTCGGATAGATCCAGCAGGTTCGATGGATGGAAATGTGGTTTCAAATATGTTTTGGGTTTTCACTGAGATTTGATGTTGATGGTTTTTAATAATGGTTTTCCGATGTTTTGGGTAATGGCCCGTATAAAATGGTTTTCGATGGTTTTGGGCTGAGGCCCGGGATTTTAGAAAAGGAAACTGAGTTCGGTTTTTCTTACATGGTTTGCTTAACCTAAATGTTGAATGGTTTTATGACATGGACTTGATATGCATGCATTGGTTTCTAATTAGAGGGTATAAATGTACTTGTTTTACGAACTGTTTTTAAATCTATACTTTATTTTTATCCACTCACAGTCTTTTTACGTTTTCGATACCCTCCAGGTTGTTGTCGGTGCGGGCTGTTGGTCGGGAGAGACGTAGACATCACACACGCGATCCACAGTAGAGCCTGCAACCTCTGGGAAATCCGAAAACTTTTGGACGGTCGGATCGAGAATCCCTTGTCCGACTTACGTGTCACACGGAGGTTGAACGTCAGTTTATCCTTCGTGTCATGCGTAGATTAGACAGGAGCAGGACTTAGCTCTTAATCCCTGGGGATTAGGGGTGGGTCCTGTCACTAGATATCCTTGGATGGATTACATGAGTGGAAGTGCTGGAGTTGATCCCATAGAGTTGGGACGTGCGAACCGGTATGCCGATGGGATAGTAGATGTGCCCAAAGTGGCGAGCATGTGAGTTCGTTAGGCACTGAGCGGGACAGAGAGGATCCCGAGTGGCTCAGTGTGAGGCACCAGGAGTACTTGGTTTGGTGACCAGTTCCCTGATGATACGAGACTTTGGGTGCGAGTGTGTGCCAATGAGTGGTAACGTTAAAAGTTGAAATGCCTAAGTGGCATTCGGATGAAAAGGTATAAATGGATGATGTAAGTGACGTCTTATGACATGAGGGTCGGTTGGTCAGATATGGTAGTACGCAGAAATTTGGCTTTAGATCACGACAGATGTTGCGATCTGTTTAGCCTATCGACCGATGCTAGTGGATTCCGACCAATTTTGTGAGTCAGAGTTGGGTCATGTTGATTAAAGGTACGAGAAACGAGTGTTGGAGGCCGTTTATGCACATTCGTAAATGGTATACAAGGTTTAACCTTGAGTCGCGTGAATTCCACTCGGAATGAGTGTACCTACATAAACGGTATTCACGGACGCGTGGATGGTGTTCGGTTGAGCTGAGGACTTGAGAGTCCATTGAGGATTGTTTTTGGTTGGCTACGGTTGACCATACCTTCTAAGTTGGGGACTTGGAAATCATTTGTCTATAGGACGCAAGAATGCTCGTGTAGTGAGTGAGCTCAGTAATTGGAAAAGAAACATGGTTCCAACGTGATTGGAACTTCAGAATCAAGAGAGGTTGTGATTGAGACATTGAGAGGAGTGCTTGATTCCGCATTGGAGATGGATATTCCGAGGTCACTGAGTGTGACTCCTTGGTAGATAGTACTGGATGTCGGAGGATGACATAGGATGATCTTTGATGTCATCATCTTGGGTTCTCCTGGATTCTTCCCTAGGTGGGACGACGAGGAATGATATGACAACTAAGGATTCAAAGAAGGTGTAAGAACCGAACACCTAGGTTGAGAGTCAATTTGATTGACTTGACGAGTAAATTAGCGTCACAGGATGTGACGAGTGAGTGTCCGAGGTGATGGATTGATGTTCGCCTGGTGACGGACGGTTGGGATCCGGACCATGGTTGGAACAAGGACAGTAGTATGTGGTTGTACGTTGCTAGAATGCAGTCCGGGAGTAGGTCGGGGGTGCCCTGATGTTGATGTGATGTGGGTGCACCGGTGTGTTGTGCACGTTGGATGATGGGATTGACCACGGTCAATCGGTATGTCGGGTTGAGAGTCCCGAGAGTATAGTAATGTTATGGATTGGACAGAGTCCTAGATGGACATGAATGGCGATCGGATTAGATCCGATAGTGACAAGTTGAGACTCGAGGTGAGTCTAGATGTCAGCAGAGATCGCTGAGTGATGCGAGATATGATACGAGGACGTAAGAGCGAGTCGAGATCAGAGTAGCGCAGAGAAAGCGCAGTGGAACCTGAAGTTGTCGACTGGTCACGATGGTTATGACCTATAGTAGTAATGGATTTAATCGACATCCAATGCTTTCAGATAGGTATGGATTGATGGGACTCTAAGGAGAGTCGGTATGGGCATAGGTTTAAGGATGACCGTGAGATAGGATTCGTGCCATTGTGATGCAGGATCTAAAGAATGTTGTCTGATCGGATGCTGAGCAGGATGCCAACTTAGATGTGGTAGCCCTTAGTGGGCATAGGTTTAAGAGACGATTTTGGAGGCTGAGGACGGCTGAGGAAGCTGGGAACGGCCGCTGGAGGATTTTTGGTGGCCCTTCACCGAATTCCCATTTCGACCAAGTTAGGCCAAATTGATCCTCCCAACCACTTTCTAGTGATCCTAGGAACCCTTAGGATGAAGTTTTGACCCCTAGAAGTACCCTAAACCTAGAATGGAAGTTTTTGTTTAATTTGGTTTTCAGAACCAATAGGTTTTAGGATTGGTTTCTAGGTTTTGAGGACATGGTTGGATAAGAAATAAAGAGAGGAAGCCATAGGAGTTGGAATGGATGAAAAAGGACGAAAAATGGAGGAGTTAAGCCACTGAACCGATCGCGTCGGTCCAGTTGGACCGGCCTGCCCAACTGAACCGGACCGGATCGGCTGCTGAAGCTCAGGGATGATCCACAGTGCACTGGCACGTGAGCCACACGCGCAGCCCCTTTAGGCGGCGCGTGATGGCGCATGGTAGGGAGTTTGGGGTTAAAAATAGTTAAAAATTTCAGAAAATTACGAGACTTTAGTGAGGGGTTATTTAAGTAGTTAGTAACCCTCTAAATTAATTTGGACAGGTTCGGGAACCCCGGAGGCGATGATTGACCCGGGAAGACGTTTTTGCGCGCATATCGAGGCGCGGCTTCGGACGGTCTGTGAGTTGACCTTGCTTTCTAAATTGATGCATGCATAAATGTTTTATATGCTTTTGAATACATGTTTTGTGATGACATGAGTGCATTTTTTTGTGGTAGCCTAGGACTTACGTATTTGCACGTATTTCAAGATTTTCTGTTTTATACGATGCTTGTACGTGCTAGGTTTTCAATGATGATTTAATGAATGGATTTTGGATTTGGAAATATGAACACGGGCGTGAGACCCATTTGATTTACAAACTCTCGGACTTGGTGTCCATTTGATTTGACGAGGAATCGGACCAAGGGTCCATTTGAGTTATATGATCAGGCCGAGGGCCCCGTTGGATTACGAATCCGGGTTTGAGGTCCAATTGGTTGTAATATCGGGCTTGAAGCCCGGTTGACTGTAGTATCGGGCTCGAGGCCTCGTTGGTTATGAAATCGAGCTTGAGGCCCCGTTGCTTTATGGTTTCTGGCTTAGGGCACCCAGTTATTCGTGATATCGGGCTAGAGGCCCAGTTGATTGTGAAATCGAGCTTGAGTCCCAATTCGGTTTATGAAATGAGAATTCGGGCATGAGACCCTTTTGAACTGTGGATTTAGGCTGAGGCCTGTGAAAGTGAATTTGAATCGTATTCGAGGAATCCTATTGAGATGGATCGGGTATGAGACCCAGTTGAAATGTGTTTTGAGAAAAAAAGTATTTGAAATGAATTATACCCTCCATATGATTTGATTGGTCTCCTCCAGACGTCGACCTGGAGAGCCACAATCCACAGACCAGAATGGGTATCCTCATAGGGATCCCGTTCGAAGAGTAGGAGTTATGAGTTATGATGTGGCCCCGGACTAGATTCCGGAGAGATGATCAGACTAGGTCCGAATATAGAACCTCCCAGATGGAGAATTCCTGGGGGAAGACTCGGAGTGAGACCCCGAGTAGTATGCACACTAGTATAGAGATGAAATTGTGACATATATCGGGGATGTGTTCCCTAGGGGCTGTGTGCCCCGAGTTGGCATCTTCTCGGAAATGCCCACAGATAGGTTATACGTATGAGTACGTATGTGGTTCTTATGGAAAGTGATTTGGGGCGGAGACCCCGTATTTGATATTTTGGAAATGGTTTGAGGCGGAGACCCCGTATTCGATGTTTTGGTATTTCACTGAGAATGGTTTTGGGCTGAGACCCACGTGACATGATTTGGGCTGAGTTCCCATGTATTGATTTATGGTTTTAAGATTGTGATATCGGGTCGAGGACCCATAAATGGATTTATGGTTTATGATGGTTTATGGGGACTAGCATGAACCCTTGAAAAGTTTTTATGGTTCATGACGGTTTATGGGGACAGGTCATGAACCCTTGAAAGGTTTTGAGAATGTTTTCAAATGGTTTTATGAACGTTTTGATAAATGGTTTTTGAATGCATGCATATGCTTTTAGTGAAGGGCATAAAGTATATTTCGATGAAAATGTTTTTATTAAAATATTATTTAGTCCACTCACGACTTTTGAAGTTTTGAATGCCCTTCAGGTTGATCGCCGATGCGGGCTGTAACAGAGATCAAGACATCACACTCCACCTCCTACGATCTTGGAGTACTCTAAAAGCCCCGATGAGGGCTAGAGACGGAATTATCCCTGGTCTGACACTTCGTGTGAGACTAGATCAAGCGCGTCCCACATTAGTCCCGGGGGATTTGGGACGGGTCCTGACATGGTTAGCAATCCCACATCGCCCGGGGAGATCTTGGGGATGCGCCTTGTATGTGTGGGTGCGCATCTATCCAACATGAGACCTTTTGGGGGCTCATTGGTTTTGGATTCTTGGGGAACTTCAAAATTAAACGAGTAGGGGCTGGTGCAATCCTAGGATGGGTGACCTACTGGAAAGTTGTACATGAGTTCTAAGGAACAAACCCATGAGAACTGGGCCCAAAACGGACAATATCCTGTTGGAGGAGGTCGGGTCGTGACACCGATCCATCGTCTTCGAAACTCATGGCCTCAGCCTCTCCCTCTCGGTCTCTCATTCGTTCTCTCTGTCGCATATGTAAATCGGTCCAAAATCGGTTCAAAATCAAACCAAACCAATTTAATCAGTTTTCGGTTTAATCGATTTTGAGGCTGAGAACTGGATTGAATAGATGTGATAAACTTGATACATATGTTTCATCTTTTCTTTTGACTAGGCTTCCTTTTATTTAATTGTGGGGTATACCTGTATAGTAAACAAATAAATAAGCATATGCACAATGGATGTAGACAAAATTATAACCTAACAGATCGAAGGGATAAAAAATAAAGAAACAATTAGGCATGGATTAGCGCAACACGTACTGCAGCATGTCGAAATTGCCAACCCAGCTAATATTTTATTTAATTACTAACATTTAGTAGTCCATATAAGACTATATATGAGAAGCAAACTTGGTGGCTATCACTGCCTGGTTAAGCTAGCTAAGCTTATTTTCTTCTGCAAAAATTTTCTTCTGCCTGGTTAAGCAAACTTGGTGGCTATCACTGCCTGGTTAAACATTTGGTTTGTCACGTGGTGTAGACTATTCTAGACAAGTCTAGCATGTGATGTCTTATCCACATTTTGAATGATGAATTGTATATATCCAAGTCCTTCGATCTGTGTATCCATTTGTAGAGTTCCAGTCCACCTTGTTCTGGAATTTCGTATGTGATTTGCGTGGGGGGAAACTTGAAGCATGTGAAGGCCTTGTGATCATACATACACACGTACTGCCTAGCTAAACATTAATGTACGTCAACTGAGTCTTTTTATTAATTACTCGCTACGTGTTTGCCACCAACGTAATCAACAAAAATTTGATCAATCAATAAACTCGCCTAATCAACAAATTAATACAACGATTCCATTAACTAAGTCCTTAAATAGGAAATTATTTTTTATTATTAGAGTAGGAATTATTTTCAATATATGCATGGTTCAATTGACTTTTATAACTGGAATACATAAAACAATATCCGTACGTAAAACCTGAATTATTACCCCCGGCCCAATGAATCCATCACCAGATTTTGGTTAAAACTCTCACTCCCAGTATATGTGAAGGTGCCTAACTCCTATCAAATCATCTTTTAGTAACAATATTGGCTGGCCCCAGCAAGCTAGCTAGGCCGACTAATTGACATCCTGCAAACGAAAAAACAACGTGCGTACGAATATGTTATATGTCCATATATAGCTTTTTGATCACTCAAATAAGAACTTCATTTATAAAATAGTCATTACAAAGCAATGGAAACCTACAAATAAAGACTTAAAAGGGATAGAAATATACACACAAACAACATTAAATTCACGTGCATACAAATCCAATAACATAAATTTAACGCAGCCCAATAGTAACTCGAGATCTAAAAAATGGAAAGCTGCCATTTCCCAATATGTCGCCTTCAATTGTTGCCCGAGCAGCCACGGACCAGCAAACAAAGAACCATCAGAAGCAAGAAAAGTGAAGGTGAAACTGAAAAAGCCAGCGGAAAATGAGGGTGAGAAAGTTACCCGCGCAAGGAGCGCTCCCATAATCCATTCGACGAGTGCATATTGCACTTTGAAGACAATTCATTGCCAAAATAGCCACTTGATTGAAAGGTGGACTTGGATGGTAGAGTGTTTAAGGTTCGGCGACGTCAAGGGCATTGGATGAGGGAAGAAAAAGGAATTGAGGAATGGTGGAGGGGATCTGATATGGAGATGGTAGGATAGATCCAAAATGAATCTAGAAGTCTCCGAGAGAGGAGAAGGAAAAGCCTCCACATTGGGAGGGGCCGGAAGACTGCCACAAAGGGCGGATGGCATGGCCAAAAAAACAGGACTACAAGAACAGCAAGCAGAAAAGCAAACGAAAACCACAAGTCCGAAAAAACAAACCAGACGAACAAGAAAATAAAATAAATAAAAACCAAAAAAATAAAATAAAGATAATAAGGGCAACAGATCTACCCACATCTTAGAGGACGACATAATGTGATGGTGGGAGAAAGTAGGGGGACGGTCAAGAACATCACACCAGAGTTGCCGACCACACAGAGATAGATCTATGAAACTCAAACTCCACGGTGCAAGGGAGGGAGTGAGTATGTCGAAACAGAGGACCAACACCATAGCTTCGCGCGCCATCCACTACATTGGGAGGGGAGACAGAGTCGAACCAGCACCAGCGGCTGAGCAGAGGAGGAAGACGTCTAACGACAGAGATGAGCAGAAAAAACGGTTGCCAAAGAGGGAGAGGGTTGAGCTCGTCCAAGCAGGAGCCTAGAACCCCCAGGCCAAGGACACTGTTCCCAACCGCAAAATAAACACCGGAGTCCACCTTGCTGCCCATACAGCGGCCGAGCCACCGAGCCCGTTGGAGGAGGCACCCACCACCGCAACAGGAACCCAAAGTGACGGCGAAATAGAGGCGACTGCCAGACACCACGCAAAGAGGGGAAGATAGAGCCCCCAACCTTAGCAGTAGAGCTGAGTGAAGAGGCCAACAAAGGAGAAGAGACAGGAAAGCCGAGCGAAGGGGAAGGAGGAAAGCAAAGATCTGAGAGGGGCAGAGGCTTTGCTCAGATCTTACATCAAGAACTGAAGATCTAAGGAAAAGCCTCCACCCCAGATTTAGGGACGGCTAAGGGAAAGGTTTTTAGAAAGAAGGGAGAGGTTTTTAGAAAGAAAAGAGAAGTTTTTTTTTATGTCCATATATAGCTAGGCCGACTAAAATCTATCATCTAATGTTGGGACCTGGGACCATCGATCAATGTATGGTTGTTCTTTAAGGATGTTGATCAGATTCTTCTCAAAATTGACCATTTGGTCGATCGGTTCTTTATCTTTGAAAGATATATTGTATAATTTTTCTACTATGAGATTTTGGTTTCTTTATATTTTCACACACTTTATATATCAAGTGTGGCGAATTTTTAGTCCTGCTCCCACGTAAGATAAAGACTATGATATTATAAAGAAAATTGAAGTTCTACTTTATGACTAAATGGGATAGAAGAAGTAGTCCAACTTCTTATAAGTTTTTACAAAATTATGCAACTTTTCAATATACGTGGTTAATTTATATTCTCATATTTTCTATCTTTTAAATAATTAATTGTAACGACCCAAACTTTCGGGAAAAGGAAAATTTGTAAAATTTGAAGAAAAATATGATTTTGCACCTAGAAAATGGGTGAACGGTTGAATTTTTGACTCGAGCGGTCAAACGGACTCTGACTGATGACTATGACATAGTTCGGTACGTCACGAGTTCATAGACAGGTGGCACGTCCGATTTCGACGATCAGGGAAGAAGTTATGACGTTCGGAAGTTCAAGGGCATTTTCGTAATTAGGTCAAAAAGGAGGAAATTGTTGACTTTTTGATCGACCACTATTTTTCACGCAATTCGAGGACCGTTAGGTAGGTCTCGATGCCCTGAGTCCATAGACAGGCGACACGCTAAAAACGGACCTCAGATGGATGAGTTACAGTTCTAGAACGAGAAGGGCATTTTGGTAATTTTGTGAAAGGGGCAAAATGGTAATTTGCCAAGGCTGTAGTTTGAAACAGCCGTGGGAGTGCTGTGCAATTGTTTAAACCTGGTTTTCGGTTCAGAGAATTGTTTAACCTGTTAGTGGCATTGAGGACTAAATTGGGTCAGTTTTGAGGTAGTGGAAGCACATTTAGGTGGGTTTGTAACAGGGAACAGAGCACGGGTAGAATTGAAAATGGTTTTGGGTCTGTTTGCAGGAAACACAGTCACAGAGTGACTGAAAGATTCCCACGAGTTGTGGGGCTGCACGGTTCGATTAACAGAGAGGTTAGAAGTGCTTGAGAGTCATTCTGAAGAGGAGAGGACTGGAAGCTTGAGAGAAAACTAAGTTCGGAAAAACTGAAAATTTGGAGGGAATTTCGAAAATTAATCTGTGAGCTGAGAGGAGCCAAACAGAGATTAAGAATAGTCTTCTGGGTTCATTTCGAACTCAACCATACAAAGAGTGAAGGAAATTGATCGCGGTTTGGCCAAGAACCCAAGTTCCAGTTTCTAGAAAATTTCGAGCTTGAGGACGACCACCTACGGGTAAGGATTCATGAAATTGGTTACGGTTTAATGTTTTTTTAGGTCATACGAAGCTTTTGTATCATTTAATTGGAAAACCAAGCTGATTTGAGGGAGTTTTGAAAGTTGACCCGTTTGTTTGATCATGAGGGAAATGATCGATTTAAAGGCTTGATGTGTGTAATAGGGTTTACAGAACCTTAATTGGGTCTCTAACGGTGCTTTTTACTGGATCAATTGAAGGAAAGGAATCGAAATTGAAAGGAACTCAGCCGGGCCAAGTCGCAGGCAACCGGACCCTTTTACCAGTCATTCGGGCGAAGACGATGACTGTAGATGTTACTGTAGCAGGCGCAAGGACTCACGCGCAGCCACTCACGGCGGCGCGTGAGGGCGCGTGGGCCCGATTCTCGAGGTGAGTTCAACACGACTTTTATCCTATGCAATGTAACGAACATTTTAGCATTGGTTTCGAGTTAATCGGACACCGTTTCGACTTTGTTTCGAGAGTCCGAATGTTTATGTTCCATTTTTAATTAATATTTAATTCCCGAAAAATTATGGGAAATTAGTATGATGTTATTTGAGTCCTTAGTGACACTAAAGAATGATTTCGAACAGAATTCGCGATTCCTGAAAAATGTCAGAAATTGCGGAAACGCGTGCAACGCGAAAACGAGTGTTATGGACAGTGTGTGAGTGGACTTTTCTTTCTAAAGTTTAATGCATGCATAAATGTTTCTATGATTTCTATGATTATGATTATGACTTATGGTGATTTCAATTTTTGTATTTATACATATTTTGATATGCAATTTGTGATTGCACGTATTTCGAGACTATGGTTTCTCCTATGCTTTGGTGATGGTTTAATGAACGATTTTATATGATTTGTGCGTATCATGATTTGACGATGTTTTGATTATGATTGTGAGTATGACTTACGATTTTGACACGGATTTCGAGATTATTACGGATTTGCGCGTTTTACGAGATTTCGAGTATTTTGTAATTTGATCACGGTTTTGATGCCTTGACTTTGGGATTTGGAATACGATTTGATTTCAAAGATTTAAAACAGATTTTGGAAAAGGTGATTTCGGGCTTGATGCCCAGTTCATAACAGTGGTTTTGATGAACGAGATTTCAGTTTTTGGAAACTTGAAAATGGATTTCCGGATTTGGGTTCGGGATGACAGTTCCGGATTCGGATTTGGAAATGGATGACGGATATGATTGGGGATTTGAATGTGAAATTCGGACATAAGTCCTATTATGAAAAAATGTGATTTCGGATTGGTTTTGGAATTTGGATCACGATGGATTCTGGATTTGTTGTGATTTATAAATGGTTTTGGGTTTAAAGACCCGGTACTATTGCTGGATGATGTTTTGGGTTTAAAGACTCAGTTGATTGATGACAGGAGCGGGCCTGGATTGGGTTTAAAGACCCGAAATTGAGTTTAAAGACTCGGAGTTTAAAGACTCGGTTATTGTGATACCCCCCGAGGCCTATTGATTATGTTCTGAGTTTAAAGACTCATTGATATCCAGGGAAGGCCTGACATATGTGAGTTT
The DNA here is from genome assembly GCA_032719365.1 of Prinsepia uniflora. Classification (NCBI taxonomy): domain Eukaryota; kingdom Viridiplantae; phylum Streptophyta; class Magnoliopsida; order Rosales; family Rosaceae; genus Prinsepia; species Prinsepia uniflora. The sequence goes on from CM064871.1 coordinate 65,054,421, forward strand.
AAAGACTCGGTAATTGATATCCAGCAAACTGATTGACTTGTGATTTATTGTTGATTTTCCGATGTGCGGATGTGTTGGGCAGTGGCCCGGTTGTAATTTGATGGACTTTTGGGTTATGTTGTGTACTTGGATTTAGATTCATGATTTTGGGCTGAGGCCCTGTGTTTATGATTGGGAGCTAAGACCTGAAGGTTAAGAAAAGGCAAATGATTTGATTTTCATACACGGTTTTCTTATGTTGGAAACGAAATGGATTGTGAAATGATTGTCGAATGAAATCATTGGTTTTACGTGGAGGGTATAAATGTCTTCTGTAACTGTTTATAAACTGATTCATTTTTGTCCACTCACACCTTTTGTATTTTATTGACCCTCCAGGTCGTGGCGCGTTGATCGAGACTGATCGAGAGGCGGAGGCATGAGTGCGTACGTGTGTGGCTATCCCTTGTTTGGCAAGTACTGAGGGTAATTTGGGAACTTCAGTCGACTTGCCATACGGGAGCAGGACCGGGCACGGTTATCAATGTCCCTTCGAGGGCGGTCCTGTCAATTTGGTATCAGAGCACTTGGTTGCTGATTTTGTTGCCACATCACGCCTCCGAAATATAAGCCTCCTGTGCGACCTGGTAGTGAGATGGGTAGACGAGGGTGTATGAGACCTCGTGATAGATCTCGGACGAGATTGACCCTGCGTTGAGGGTCCGATGTTATCTAGAGTACACCGTGAATGACAGGACCCATCCCAATCCCCCCGGGATTACCGTGGAATGTGCCCTGCTCCCGTCCAACAAGGGGTGTTAGACAAGGGATAACCAAGAGCCACTGCCCAACGGGGCCTCCAGAGTGCGCAAGGATCGATGGAGGAGGTGTGCAATGTCCCAGTCTCTGCTGCAATCGCATCCGTGATCAACCTGAAGGGCATTAAAACCAAAAGCTGTGAGTGGACAAAACCAATAAGTTTATTAAATACATTTATAAGACATTTATGCCCTCCAATAAAAACGTATGCATGCCACAAAAACCAGTAACCAAAACGTTTGCTCAACCGAGCCATTAGGCCCTTAGCCCAAAAACCGTTAACCAAAAACCAAGTGTGGGAACTCAGCCCAAAACTGTGAAATACCACAACCATACATATTAAAACCATGTTGGCCACCGCCCCAAGCCATAAATATAAATCCATAAATCCAAAACCATTTAGGGTCCCTGACCCGACATACCATTTCATAACCAATAATCCATTTTTTACCACATAACACATATCCAACCAATAAGCCATTTTATTCATTAATCCATATTTTACCATTACCATCACCAGCATCCCAGATGCTTAGCGTCCCAGACGCTTGACGTCCCTGACATCATATCTCACGGTTTCATAAGCTACGCGTGCTGCCCGGGGTCTCTCCGGGTCCATATATCTGACATCCCTGATGTCTGACGTCCCAGACGTCAATCATAGCAATCCTGCTCCTGAGTCATCATACGGTCCGGCTGCTCCGTATAATGACCCCTCGCAGGCAATGCACCGTGACTTCCCCAGTGTCCCAGACATCTGGAGGAGACCATCATATATCCTTGTATCCAGATGGTATATGGAAAACAGTTTTATTAAATCCTTTTTATCACATCATTACAATGGGCCCTGCCCGAAATTTCCATAAAACCACTTAATTCCATTTAGGGTCCCTGACCCAAAATCACAATTATTAAACATAGGGTCCCTGACCCGAAATCACATTTATTATCCAACTGGGCCTCATGCCCGATTTTATGAACCACTGGGCCCACGGCCCGATTTGTAAACCAACTGGGCCCGCAGCCCGACTTATAAACCCACTGGGCCCACGGCCCGAATTCGTAAACCAACTGGGCCCCTGGCCCGATTTCATTAACCAACTGGGCCCCCGGCCCGATTTTCAAATGGACTCCAAGTCCGAAATTTCCAACATAATTGGGCCTCAAGCCCGAGTTCATATTTCCAATTTCAAAACCATTTCATCATATTATATCCAAGTCATAAATATGGAAAATCCATGTAAAATCGGAAACCTCGGTTTACGTGCAAGCACGTAAATCGCCTCGAAATACGTGAAACCGTACAATTTACCAACAACCAAATCAACATCATACAATCACAACCATAATCCATATGAAACATTTAAGCATGCATAGAATTTATAAAACCAAAGTCCACTCACAGACCGTTTTAACGGTATGCCTCGATACGCGTGCCACCGGCCCCCCGCGGGCCTCACCACTATCACCGGGACTCCCAATCCTGTCCAAATCACATTAGAAGGTTACTAACCTCATCATTAACATCCTATCAAAGTCCCGTAATTTTCCCGAATTTTTACTTATTTTTAAACTTAATTAAAAACCTTCGGACATCCCGAACAATATCGAGACGGTGTCCGATCGACACGAAACCAATCCCAAAATGTCCGTTACATCGAATAGATTAAAAGTCATGTTGACCTCACCTCGAGATTCGTGCCCACGCGCCGCCGTGAGTGGCTGCGCGTGAAATCCACGCGCCTGCTACAGTGCATCGTCCTAACCCGTATCTCTGGTAAACGGGTCCAAATTGCCCGCGACACGACCCGGTTCAATGTCCATCAATTCGATCCTAATTCCTTCAATTGATAATTCAGTTAGTTTCGTTTTAAGTCCAATTACAAGTTTGTAAACTCAATTACACAAATCCTTACCCAGATTCCATCGATTCCACGATGAACACGAAGAACACTCCGGTCACTGTTCAATCATGGGGTTCCTTCAATGGCTGCAGGTTTCTTCCAATTGATGCATCCAGAAGCATCAATGGACCATGAGGAACAATTCCCCCACATCAATTGAATCAAACTAGTGCTCAATCGTCACGACTCAAGCTCGAACACCGTCACTGTTCAACCATGGAGTTCTGTCAACCACAGCCGTTTTCCTTCAATTGTTGAACCCAGAAGCATCGTGGGATCATGAGAAGTAGTTTCCCCACCTCAATTGAATCATTCGAAGCCTCAAACGCCACGACTCAAGCTCGATTTTCCTCCTCTGTCACCAAGTGTGATCAGAGCCAAAACAGCACCAATTCCCTTCGTTCCTTCGACGAAACTGATCGTGGCATTCCCAGAAAGCTGAATGTAACCTCCAATTCGATCCTCACGGCCCCAAGTTTAAAATCCGATCTTCCCCCCCAAAATCCAAATTTACAAATTCTCAGTTCCCAGCCTCTCTCTGTCCTTCGTGATTGCCCAGCCAAGTTAGTTTCTGAATTCTCTCCAATTTCCGTTCACAAGTTTAGTGGATAGGGAGGAGATTAAGGGTGGGAGGAATTGGGGTTTTGGTTGTACACGGCTAAGAAAACACAGTAGATAAAATGGAGGTTTAATGGATTTTAGATTAATTAATAATTAATTAATAATTATTAAAACGTCATAATGATGTTTCCCCTAAGACAAGGATTCTGGTTTCAAGGGATGAGTGACACTTGTCACTCATCCAGGTGTGCAGAGTCAACGGGTACTATTCAATATTAAAATATTATTTTAATCTCGGTTCGTTCGGTTAATCGAGTCCGATTCCGTGACTATAATTTCGTCGTCGAATCTCCGATTTCGGCATGCCGCCTGTCGTTGGATTCGTATCGACGATACCTACGTAACGGTCCTTGGCCCTCGTCCATCGGACCTCCCGGTCAAAAAGTCAACATTTGGCCCCTAACATGCCAAATTACCAAAATACCCCTCAACTTCCGAACATCATAACTTCCTCTACGAATGTCGGAATCGAACGTGCCACCTGTCTATGAACTCGTGACATCCCGAACTACGTCACGGTCATCGGTCAAAGTCCGTTTGACCGCCCGATCAAAAAGTCAACATTTTGCCCACGACTAGGGGCGAAACGGTCATTTTGCACAATTTGTCCGTTTCCACCCTACTAACCACCGTTCAACCTCACTAATCAAGATTAGTCACTAAACTAATCCCGGAATTCGGGACGGGTCGTTACAGTGAACTACTATTTGTTAGACATAGATTTGTGTGGGTCTCAGGGACGAATGAGCCTAGTGGCTAGAAAGGTTGCACGATCGAGCAAGTTGTACTCGTGATGAGATTATTTTCAGTGAATTCCTTAAGTGGAATGTGTATTTAAAGATTCTAAAATGTGATGGGATATCTCTTAGCCTTATCGGTCGTATAAGATATGGTTGACCATTGGTAATTGCTCGGTGACTGGGTATGTCAGTGATGGCATGATTGACTGGTATGAGATTGGACTCAATAGGAGTCGAGATGTTGATGTGGGACTCAAAACGAGTCAAGATATTGGTTAGAAACGTGAGATGCGTCATGGTAAGGTGTTAAGGCTCGAGAGGAGCCAAAAAGGCTGATTGAGGAACGTTTGGCACTTAGGATGCCAAGGACGGCGATATGGTCAGATACTGATGAGTTAGGAAATTGTGGCTTGGTTTTGTTTAACTTGTTTATTGGACTTATGGGCCAGTTTCATTTAGTGACTGAGGTTCGGACGGAGACCCGAGGTATGCAAGGATTTGGACATAGGAAATAGTCCAGTTCAGTGGGACGCAAGTCGGGTCCGCTGGGAGGTAAAGTAACAAGGGTAAGTATATAGTAATAGTTATGATTGTGAGTCGTCTTGTCACCCCATAAAGAAATGGTTATATAGATTGATTGATATAAGTAAGATGGCACTGTTGGGGTGTGATAGAGTGAGGATTGGCTCCTATATTGACTGTTAATATGACAGGCGAGGGAAGAGTTGGTGGGGCCCGTGATGGACCATAGGGGCGTGGTTAGTTGGGACCACATGCCGGGGATTTACAAGTCCTTCGTAGGGAGCTTGAGTAGCACTGGAGTGATGACCTGGATACCTATTACTTGTGGTCACGATGTAAGTAACCAGAACGTATGTATTGGGTAGGTCCCTGGCTATCCACTCTTCCATGTCTTGAGATTGGCTATTGGTCGGATATGGGTGTTGTTGGTGATTAGATGTGGTATGGAAGTCGTTGAACTGACTAGAGATACCGATCTGATACTTTGATAATAGTTATGTGGTAACCTTGGTACTTATTTATGGTAAAATTGGTGAGATTTAAGAGGGGTGGACCTATCGATGTGAGGTTACCCAGAATGACTGGTGTTATTCGCCTAGTGGCTGACTTGGGTGGGTTGATGACTCATGAGACCTCTATTGAGGATGTCGATTAGGAAGTGATATGTGGGATCTCGGATTCCAGAGGTTATGTTTCAAGGAGACTCGAGGGTGTTACCCTCTAGGATGATTGTGATCCTCACAACCAATAGATGGTTGGTATGAGGTATTCAAGGTTGTTGGTCACATGTGTGATGTATGTGCTTCGTGTATGAGATGCCTAGTGAGGGATGAGGATGCCCAGATTTCTCAACCTATTCCTGAGATTTTGCCAGGATGAGAAATTGAGTTTACGATGATCTGAGCTTACATGTTGATGATGGACAACTTAATAAGGTAACGGTATGGGATAAGAATTCTGTATCACGAGTTAAGGAATTGTGGTTTTGTGGGAAGGTTGTGATTAGTGACCTTATTAAGAGGGGACAACTTGGTGGTGATTGTCGATTCTGAGTAAAAGAGAGAAAAGGATAATGTTCGGATTTGATATGGCTAAGGTTAGTTGATGGTGATACCCTTGGATAGCCAAATGGACTAGTTATAGTTGGGAGATGAGGAGTCGGGTAGTCTGGCCACATTTAGATGATGTGTGGTACCAGGATTGATGATTGGTTGGTTGGTGTACTTACATGTACCGATGGGCGTGTAATATACTGAACAGATGTATTGAATGCCCTCAGAGAGAGAGATAGTTGAATAAGTGTTAGGTCTGATAGACCATAGTAGGTTTGGGGAACATGAGTCGGTCTGAGATTTGTTGGAGACCACAAAGGATTGTAGGGTTCTCTCCCACGTATTTCCAGTTACGGTGATTGACCCGGAAGGAGGTCAGAGTTATTGGAACTGAGAACTGAGTGTTGATTGGTTGGTGTCCTCCTATGTACGGATGAGTGTGTGAGATACTGGACAGATGTAGCGAACGTGTAACAACCCGTCCCGAGAGCCGGGATTAGTAGTGTGTTTAAGGTGGGATTAGTGAGCGTAATCCATGGTTAGGTGGTCCCGATAGGTCCGTAAGCTTAGAATGACGATTTTGTCCCTGAGATGGGTAAAAAGTTGACTTTTAGTTCGGGTGGTCGGATGGACTTTGACCGGTGACCAGGACGTAGTTTAGGACGTCACGAATCCATAGGCAGGTGGCACGCCCTATTCCGACATCCGAGGAGGAAATTGTGATGTTCGGACGGTTGAGGGCATAACCGTAATTTGGTTAAAATAGGGGGAAAAGTTGACTTTTTGAACGAACGGGTTTTGGTCTGTTGACCTAGGATGGTTAGATAGATTTCATCGTCCTGAGTTCGATGACAGGCGGCACGTATTCATCGGACTTACGAAGTGTGAGTTACGGGTCAAGGAAGTTAGTGGCATAATTGTAATTTTGAGTTAAAATGAGGGGTATTTTGGTCTTTGTACTTTGGAAATTGTGCAGAGAGAGAGGACAGATGGACGGCTGGGATTGAACCATGTGGGAGAGGAGTTGAGGGATTGTGACGCGTGGCAGGAGCCTAGTGGCTTCTAGGAGGCACGGTCCAATTATTTGGGGCTGAGTTCGTGTTGGTTCTTTGCACCAGAAAGAAAACAGAGAGGGGGAAATTGAGAGAATTGATCGATGATGGTGTGTGTGCTAGTGAGTTGTGAGTGTGTGAGATTGAGCAGAGCATGAGAGGAAGACAGTGAGAGGGTTAGAAGAGGTGATGGTGGTGTGTGAGTGAGTGAGAGTCACGGGGACAACCAGAGAAAACAGAGAAGATTGAGGGCTTGTGGTGGTGCTGTGGCCGTGTGCGGGTGCGATTCACCTCGAGAGGAGGCTGAGACGACGCTGTGGACTCCAGGGAACACGGCGGCGAGCACGGCGGTGGACGGTTGCAGGTAAATTCTGATCTCCGTGTATGTGCCCTGTTTTTTCCGTTGAGTTTTGACTTGAGAGTCGTGAGTCTAGAGGTCAAATCGATGAGTTTAGGGTGGTTTGTGTGACTCAGTGGAGGTCTGGGCTTCTATTGGTTGTGCTGCCGTGACGGGTGGTGCACGGTGGGGGTTAACACGACGGCGGGTACTCTGGTGCTCTGTTTTGCCGTCAATGTTCAAACCTAAAGTCGTGAAGTTTGGGAGTGAATCGACGGTTAGGGTGAGTTGAGTTAGGTTTAGAAGGGTCCTAGGAACCGTCTGGTGTTGCCACCGTGACGGGAGGTGACCTGGGTGGCCGGGAAGGGAAATAGAGCAGAGATCGGGTTTTGTTTCGAGTTTTAGTCGACGGTTTAGGGACCGTGTCGAGGTCTAAGGAGGACGGGGATGGACAGAGTAGGTCTGGATGATGAAGATGGTGAAGAAAGGGAAGGAATTGGAGACGGGACGGCAGAGAACCGTTCTCGCCGGTTCGATTTACAGACACTGTGTCGAACCGGGTCTGCTCAAGGTAGCCGATGCACTGTAGCAGGCGCGTGAGGGCCACGCGCAGCCACTTTGGGCGGCGCGTGGGGGCGCGTGCGGCGGTTCTGGGGAAAATGGTCAACTATGGTTTTGGTCCAGGAGTTGTGTTGAGTCCAGTGGAAGTGGTTTCGAGTTAATCGGACGTCGTTTGAGTTTAGTTTCGCGAGGGTGAAGGTTTAGGGTCCCGATTTGTTACGTTTAGGATTCGGAGATTTTTGAGGAAAATTAGGTAAACCTTCATAAGTGTGTTAGTGACGTAATTTGGTGGTTGTTGACAGGATCGGGATTTCCCGAGGAAGCCGAGGAACGTGCTGGACGTTCGGGACGCGATTGAGGGCGCGGTACTGTGATCGGACCCCTTCTCTATACTTGAGCATGCATAACTGCTGTTCTATAATTGTTTTATGGTTTTACTCATGATTTTGTGTTTATTGAATATGCTATGTTGGTTTTACATATTTGCACGTTTTACGAGAAAGTACAGTTTTTAGCACGTTTTACGAGGAAGCTTTGAATTCTGATTTTGATGCCATGATTTTGGGATTTCAAATGCTAAACGGTTTTCAATGATTATAAAGGGATTTTGGAACATGTTTTCGATGATCACGGTTTTCGGTTTTAGAATCGGATTTCGTAAAGCGGAATTTGGTTTTAAAGTTGAAAAGTGGATTTCCGGATTTGGGTTTGGAATGACGGTTCTGGACGCCGGAAGGGCTTCGAACCGGGGATTTCGAATTCGGGTTGGATGTGAATTCGGAAAAGGTTTTCAAATGGTTTTGGATTGGATTTGCTGGATCTGGTTATTGGGTTTAAAGACCCGGATATTGATTGACGGGGGACGGGCCCGGATTGAGTTTAAAGACTCGGGAGTTTAAAGACTCAGATATATTAATATTTCCCCCGTAGGCCTATTGAGTTTAAAGACTCGGGAGTTTAAAGACTCGGATAGGTCCAGCAGGTTTGATCGGGAAAATGATGATTTGAAGTCCATGGGTTCTGTTACGGTTTTATGATTCCTATGCTATGACTTCTATAACTGTTTTATAGTGTTTCTGTCTCTTATGATATTTTCTAAATATTGAATCCTAACTGTTTTGTTAACTGGGTTATGCATGTGGTTTTCAAAACGGAGGGTTAAACACAGTTTTCTGATAAATGCCTTTAGAACGTTTCTATTATTATGGTCCACTCACACTTTCTGTTTTTACTGCCCTCCAGGTTGTGGAGCTAGCGCGGGGTCTTGACGTCGAGGCAGTGTCCGAGGCATAGAAGTCACGTGAGGGATCCCGAAGTGATTTAAATTTTTCTACGTGCGTGTATTTACGTTATCGGTTTTTCTTTTCGGTGTATTTTGTACTATGCTCTGTAAAACTCTAACTTCGGGTTATTGATAAAAAGTTCTCCTGCGTCTGACTGGGTTGTGTCGGGGTGTCAGACGGGAGCAGGATGTACCTCGGTTTTCGGGGTGAAACCGGGGTGGGTCCTGACAGAACGCCTCAGGGCAAAACATATGGTTAAATAAGTGTTGGGTCTGGTCGAACGAATAACAGTCGGGATTAGCGTGAATCCTAGGGAAAACAGACGTATTAGTCAATGGAAGCAAGAACTGAGGTAGAATGGTTACTAGTGGAGAAATAGTGACTTATGTCCGATGGTGATCTTTTCTGTGTATAATGAGAGGTTACTACGAGAGTTGGGACTCGGGGAGTTGTGTGTGTCGATGCTAGTTAAACCCTCAGAAGTTGACCTTCCTTGTAGGAGTTGAGATCGACCCATGGGGTTGAGTATGCAGAGGTCATATACCTTTAAGAAGTAATGTACGAGTACCGTATCGACCGTTAGGATTGGTAATGGTGGATAAAAATAAAAGGCTTAATGTGTGATAAGGTGATGGTCGGAATATTGAGATGACGACCACATTATCGGATCAGTATTACTTGGGGAAAGGATTGTCATGTTTGATAACCTAAGGATAGGTGAAATCCTATTAGTTATGGAACTCCATAGGATTGGAGTAGTACATGGTTTCTGATAACTTGGACGGTTGGCGTCCAACTGCAGGACCATACTTGGTGTATGGTGGAGTCAAAGTTAAGAAAGGGATGTACCTTGCGATATAGTACGAGCGATTGTACTGAGTACTTATTGGCAATAGGAAGGAATCAGGAAGAAAGGTTAAAATCATTATACATAGTGACCTTGGGAAAGGGATATTGTGACGACTCGTCCCGAATTAACGGGATTAATTAAGAGTTAATGACGGATTAGCGAGGCTAATCAGAGATTAGACGAGGATTAGCGAACGTTCAGGCGAAATGACGATTTTACCCCTGGAATGGGCGAATCGTTGACTTTTCGTTCAGGCGGTCAAATGGACCTTGGCCAATGACTGTGACGTAGTTCGTGACGTCACGAGGTCATAAACAGGTGGCACGTTCAATTCCGACGTTTGAAGAGTAAGTTATGACGTTCGGAAGCCCAAGGGCATTTTGGTCATTTGGGTGAATAGGAGGTCAAAAGTTGACTTTTTGATCGGGAGGTCCGATGGCCGAGGGCCGAAGACCGTTACGTAGATAAGGACGATACGAATCCTTAGACAGGCGGCATGTCGAATTCGGACGTTCGACGGCGGAATTATGGTTTACGGAAGTTCCTAGTTACTATTCATGGTGACGCGTTTTACGAGGAACTTTTGGACTTTAGTGGGCCCAGTTTCTTTTCAGCAACTAATGGATGAGTGACAAGTGTCACTCATCCACTGGCTACCCTTCCACATACATGCATATCTTCCCTTGCATTTTGCAACGATCATTCCCATTTTGACCCAAAAACTTGATCTCCCATTCGACCCCAAAAATCCAACCCTTCCCTTGTAACCCTAACTGAGACCAGAGAGTGAGAGAGGAGGACTAAGGATGGCAACTGGTGGCTGGAACCGCCGTGGGCGGTGGCTGAAACCCAAAACCCGAGCGGGTACCCGGTAAGCCCTAAATTTCCTCTTACTTCGATTTTGTTATTATAGGCTGTTTTGGGTGATTTGGTTAGGGTTATTAGGTTGCTAGGAGGGTTCTACGATAGTTTTGGGAAGCTTAGGACGGTTGTGGAAGCCATGGACGGTTTTGAGAACTTTGAACCGTGAGGTTCATTTTGGAACCATAGGTTTGGATGGGTTTTAGTTGGTTTTAAGGATTGGGTTAGATAGGAAATGAAGAAATATGAATTTAGGGATTAAATGGAACAAAACGAACGAGATTTTAGGGTTGTGGGAGCCTAGACCGGTCAGGCCGGTCCAGTTGCAGGACAGAACCGGGTCGGCCGGTCTGAACCGGCCGCTGGAGGACAAGGACGAAGTACTGTAGCCGGCGTGTGGGCCCACGCGCAGGCCACTTCCAGGGGCGCGTGACGGCGCATGCTAGGGTTTTTGGGTATGTGTTCAAAATATGAAATCATCTAATCGATGTAACGAACATTTTGGGACTGGTTTCGTGTCAATCGGACATCGTTTCGATATAGTTCGGGACGTCCGAAGATTTAGGTTCGCGTTTAAAAATAGTTAGAAATTCCGGAAAATTAAGAGACATTAGTGAGGGGTTATTTAGGTAGTTAGTAACCCTCTAAATTAATTTGGATAGGTTTGGGAATCCCGGAGGCGATGTTTGACCCGGGAGACGATTATGGCACGCGTATTGAGGCGCGGCTTCGGACGGTCTGTGAGTGGACCTTTCTTTCGAATTCGATGCATGCATAAATGTTTTATAATTGTTTTAGAATATATTTTGTGATGCCATGAGTGCATTTGTTTGTGGTAGCCTAGGATTTACTTATTTGCACGTATTTCGAGATTTACAGTTTTATACGATGCATATACGTTCTAGGTTTTCAACGAGGGTTTAAGAAATGGATTTCGGATTTAGAAATATGAAATCGGGGACGAGATCCATTTGATTTACGAACTCTCGGACTTGGTGTCCATTTGATTTGACGAGGAATCGGACCTAGGGTCCATTTGAGCTATACGATCGAACCAAGGGTCCATTTGATTTACGATTCGGGTTTGAGGCCCAGTTAGTATTACCATCGGGCTTGATGCCCCGTTGATTTATGATATCGGGCCTGAGACCCATTTAGTTGAAATTTCAGGCTTAAGGCCCCGTTGGTTGTGAAATCGGACGTGAGGTCCTGTTGAGTAATGGTTTCGGGCCTAGGGCCCAGTTGATTGTAACATCGGGCTTGAGTCCCAGTTTGGTTTATGAAATGAGTATTCGGGCATGAGACCCAGTTAAACTGAGGATTTGGGCCGAGGCCAGTGAAATGGTTTTGAATCGGATTCGAGAAATCCTATTGAGATGAATCGGGATTGAGACCCAGTTGAGAAATGAGATTTGAGAAAGAAAGAAAAGAGTATTTGAAAATGTGATTGAACCCTCCATATTGATTATATGGTCTCCTCCAGCGTCGACCTGGAGAGTCACGAGCCACAGACCAGAGTGGGTATCCCTATAGGGATCCCGTTCCAGGAGTGGAGGTTAATTATGATGTGGTCCCGGACCAGATTCCGGAGAGATATGTGGACTAGATTCAGAGAGAGAGCTCGGACTAGATCCAGAGATTGAGCCTCCCAGATGGAGATTCCTAGGAGAAGACTCGGAGTGAGACCCCGAGTAGTGTGCACACTAGTATAGAGATTGATAACGTGACTATTTCGGGGATGTGTTCCCTAGGGGCTGTGTGCCCCGAGTTGGCATCTTCTCGGAAGTCCCGCGGATGGGTTATACGTATGTTGATACATATGAGGTTTTATGGAAAAGTGATTTGAGGGCGGAAACCCTATGTTCTATGATTAGAAAGTGATTTGGGGCTACGACCCCGTATACGAGATTTGGGGTGGAGACCCCCGTATTTGAATTTGTGAAAGTGATTTGGGGGCGGAGACCCCGTACTTGATGTGATTTGGGCTGAGTCCCTATTGATTTGACCTACGTGTTTTTATTGTGATTTCGGGTTGAGGACCCAAATGGATTTATGGTTCATGACGGTTTATGGGTACCGGTATGAACCTTTGAAAGGTGTTTGTGGGTCATGACGGTTTATGGGAACCGAGCATGAACCCTTGAATGATTTCAAAAATATGTTTGATGAATTGATTAATTTTATGAATGTTTTACTAAACGGTTTTTGGAATGCATGCGTATGTATTTATGAAGGACATAAAATATCTTCTTATGAAAATGTTTTTAAATGAAAAGTTTAAATTGTCCACTCATAGTTTTCGTGTTTTAATGCCCTTCAGGTGATCGCGGATGCGGGCTGTAGCAGAGACGAGACATCACTCCCCTCCTCCTACGATCCTGATGCACTCTAATAGCCCCGGCGAGGGCAGAGATGGAATCTTCCCTGGTCTGACACTTCGTGTGAGACGGGATCAGGCGGATCCCACGTTAATCCCGGGGGATTTGGGACCGGTCCTGACAGATATGGTGTAATTGACCTAGTGAGGGGAATGAGTCCCCGAACTATTGAACCTTATGCGTTTATTGGCCTTGTGGCCTGATGACATATGTGAGGAATTAGCCATTGAGTCATGTCACGAGTGGATTACATGTAAACGAGAAGATTTGATGGATTTTCGTGTTTCTTGGATTGTGTGAACTCGAACGTGAGCTAGGCTACGTATTCCGAGCTTGTATGTGCTATGACTGCCCATAGGGAAGGGATTTATACAGTGGTTGAAACTGGTTGTATGATTTCTATAAGTTGGGTATGACTTACACCCGGTTGAGAATGTTTATGTTTCGGGATAATCGTAGACATGTATCCTTGGGAAAATATTAGGGCTCCCACTAATTGAAATTTCTAGGACGAAATTCTTTAAGGGGGTAGGTTGTAACGACCCGAACTTTCGAAAAAAGGAAAATTTGGAAAATTTGAAGAAAAAGATAATTTTGCCCTTGGAAAATGGGCGAACAGTTGACTTTTTGCTCAAACGGTCAAACGGACTCTGACCGATGACTGTGACGTAGTTCGGGACGTCACGAGTTCATAGACAGGTGGAACGTCTGATTCCGACGATCAGGGAAGAAGTTATGACGTTCGGAAGTTCAAGGGCATTTTCGTAATTAGGTCGAAAAGGAGGAAATTGTTGACTTTTTGATCGACCACTATTTTTCATGCAATTCGAGGACCGTTAGGTAGGTCTCGATGCCCTGAGTCCATAGACAGGCGACACGCTAAAAACGGACCTCAGATGGATGAGTTACAGTTCTAGAACGAGAAGGGCATTTTGGTAATTTTGTGAAGGGGGCAAAATGGTAATTTGCCAAGGCTGTAGTTTGAAACAGCCGTGGGAGTACTGTGCAATTGTTTAAACCTGGTTTTCGGTTCAGAGAATTGTTTAACCTGTTAGTGGCATTGAGGACTAAATTGGGGCAGTTTTGAGGTAGTGGAAGCACATTTAGGTGGGTTTGTAACAGGGAACAGAGCACGGGTAGAATTGAAAATGGTTTTGGGTCTGTTTGTAGGAAACACAGTCACAGAGTGACTGAGAGATTCCCACGAGTTGTGGGGCTACACGGTTCGATTAACAGAGAGGTTAGAAGTGCTTGAGAGTCATTCTGAAGAGGAGAGGACTGGAAGCTTGAGAGAAAACTGAGTTCGGAAAAACTGAAAATTTGGAGGGAATTTCGAAAATTAATCTATGAGCTGAGAGGAGCCAAACAGAGATTAAGAATAGTCTTCTGAGTTCATTTCGAACTCAACCATACAAAGATTGAAGGAAATAGATCGCAGTTTGGCCAAGAACCCAAGTTCCAGTTTCTGGAAAATTTCGAGCTTGAGGACGACCACCTACGGGTAAGGATTCATGAAATTGGCTACGGTTTAATGTTTGTTTAGGTCATACGAAGCTTCTGTATCATTTAATTAGAAAACCAAGCTGATTTGAGGGAGTTTTGAAAGTTGACCCGTTTGTTTAATCATGAGGGAAATGATCGATTTAAAGGCTTGATGTGTGTAATAGGGTTTATAGAACCTTAATTGGGTCTCTAACGGTGCTTTTTACTGGATCAATTGAAGGAAAGGAATTGAAATTGAAAGGAACACAGCCGGGTCAAGTCGCAGACAACCGGACCCCTTAACCAGTCATTCGAGCGAAGACGATGATTGTAGCTGTTATTGTAGCAGGCACGTGGACTCACGCGCAGCCAATCACGGCGGCGCGTGAGGGTGCGTGGGCTCGATTCTCGAGGTAAGTTCAACATGACTTTTTTCCTATGCAATGTAACGAACATTTTAACGTTGGTTTCGAGTTAATCGGACACCGTTTAGACTTTGTTTCGATGGTCCGAATGTTTATGTTCCGTTTTTAATTAATATTTAATTCCCGAAAAATTATAGGAAATTAGTATGATGTTATTTGAGTCCTTAGTGACATAAAGAATGATTTCGGACAGGATTTGCGATTCCTGAAAAATGTCAGAAATTACGGAAACGCGTGCAGCGCGAAAACGAGCGTTACGGACGATGTGTGAGTGGACTTTGCTTTCTAAAGTTTAATGCATGCATAAATATTTCTATGATTTCTATGATTATGATTATGACTTATGGTGATTTCGATTTTCTTATTTATATGTATTTTGATATGCAATACGTGATTGCACGTATTTCGAGACTATGGTTTCTCCTATGCTTTGGTGATGGTTTAATGAACGATTTTATATGATTTGTGCATATCATGATTTGAGGATGTTTTGATTATGATTGTGAGTATGACTTACGATTTTGACACGGATTTCGAGATTATTACGGATTTGCACATTTTACGAGATTTCGAGTATTTTGTAATTTGATCATGGTTTTGATGCCTTGACTTTGGGATTTGGAAAAGGTGATTTCGAGCTTGATACCCAGTTCATAACAGTGGTTTTGATGAACGAGATTTTGGTTTTCGGAAACTTGAAAATGGATTTCCGGATTTGGGTTCGAGATGACGGTTCCAGATGCCAGCTTACGGAATCATTATTACGAATTCGGATTTGCAAATGGATGACGGATATGATTTGGGATTTGAATGTGAAATTCGGACATAAGTCCTATTATGACAAAATGTGATTTCAGATTGGTTTTGGAATTTGGATTACGATGGATCCTGGATTTGTTGTGATTTATAAATGGTTTTTGGTTTAAAGACCCGGTACTATTTTTGGATGATGTTTTGGGTTTAAAGACCCGGTTGATTGATGACGGGGGCGGTCCCGGATTGGGTTTAAAGACCCGAATTGAGTTTAAAAACTTGGAGTTTAAAGACTCGGTTATTGTGATACCCCCCGAGGCCTATTGATTATGTTTTGAGTTTAAAGACTTGTTGATATCCCAGGAAGGCCTGACATATGTGAGTTTAAAGACTCGGTAATTGATATCCAGAAAACTGATTGACTTGTGATTTATTGTTGATTTTTCGATGTGCGGATGTGTTGGGCAGTGGCCCGGTTGTGGTTTGACGGACTTTTGGGTTATGTTGTGTACTTGGATTTCCCTGTGTTTATGATTGCGGGCTAAGACCCGAAGGTTAAGAAAAAGGCAAATGATTTGATTTTCATACACGGTTTTCTTATGTTGGAAACAAAATGGATTGTGAAATGATTTTCGAATGCATGCATTAGTTTTACGTGGAGGGTAGAAATGTTTTATGTAACTGTTTTATAAACTGATTCATTTTGGTCCACTCACACCTTTTGTGTTTTATTGACCCTGCAGGTCGTGGCGCATTGATCGAGGCTGATCGAGAGGCGGAGGCATGAGTGCGTACATGTGTGGCTATCCCTTGTTTGGCAAGTACTGAGGGTAATTTGGGAACTTCAGTCAACTTTCCAGACGGGAGCAGGACCGGGCACGGTTATCAATGTCCCTTCGGGGGCGGTCCTATCACTAATTAAGCAATGAATATTATTATTATTATTATTATTTACTCAATGTTCATTCAATTACCCATCACATTAGAATCCGATCGAATTACATATTTTTTTACAAAGACCTAATTTATAATTAGAAAGGCAACCAATAATAATGAAGTAATAAGTCAATTTGGTATCAAAGTTTTAGGTTTTACTTCTTCCAGACCACACACTTAATGTACATATTATTTTGTGGTTCTTTTCAGCAAGTTGCCTCCGAGACGCATGCCTCGTCGGCTATTTGGTACTGATGAAGAGGACGAGGGATTATAAAGGGCGCATAAGTTGTGATCACACCCAACTACAAATAGACCTTAATTGGGTTAGTTAGGTCGGGCGATGCTTATGGTTAAGGAGTAAAGATACTATTGAGGTTTGGGCTAAAAAGAGAGCCCGAGCTTGAGAGCCAGGGTGGTTATGGGCGAGTGGGGTGTCACGACCCGGCCCGTAATTACAGGATTATTGTGGATTTTTCGAGATTATTAGCAGTAAATTAACAGTTTTTCCCCTAAGCGGGGAAGCTTTGACCAAATGTTGACTTTTGACCCGGGAAGTTGGTTGAACGTTTACAATCCTCAGGTCATGATCAACACCCACGGCCAACCTTCGAGCTCGTCCCTTGACCAGTCATGTGACAGGACCCATCACAATCCCCCCGGGATTAGTACGGGATAACCCTGCTCCCGTCTGACACGAAGTGTCAGACAAGGGATATTTCTGACCTTTGCCCTCCCGGGCCATCAGAGTACGCCAGGATCCGGAGGAGGTATGTGATATCTCTGTCTCTGCTACAGACCACATCCGATGTCAACCTGAAGGGCAGTCAAAACATTAAAAGCTGTGAGTGGACAAAACAAGAGTTTATAAAAACAATTTATAAGAAAGCCATTTGTACCCTTCACTAAAAAGCATGCATTCATTCGAAAACCATTTATCCAGAAAACCATAATGAAATCAAGTACACGGGCTACTGCCCAACTCCATAAGGGACTCAGCCCAAATCATAAGAAACTAACCATACGGGCCACTGCCCAAAACCTGTGTAAACGCACATTATACATCATATCATATATAGTATACATCACATATACATATAATTCACACAACCAATCCTGTCACGGTTTCCAAAGCTACGCGCGTGCTACCCAGGTCTCAATCCGAGTCTTCTCAAAGTCAAGATCAATGTCTGCAAACCACTGACCCTACCCGAGGTAATAGTAATCATAGCCTTCCTGAGAGTAAGGAACCCAACTGGGGGGTGACTCCACTCAGTCGGTGCTCCGTGACTACTTCGAGGTCCACCCAGGCCAACGACCCTCCCCGGAGGAGATAATAGAAGTAAAGGAATGTATATGAATACATATATATACATAACATAAACGTTCATGCCCGGTTCCCTTGAACCGTCATGATCCATAACATCCATTAACCAGGGTTCATGCTGGTTCCCATAAACCGTCATGAACCAGAATGACCTGAAAAAGGTTCATGCCGGTTCCCATAAACCGTCATGAACCACAATGACCTTTCCAGAGTTCATGCCGGTTCCCGTAAACCGTCAAGAACTTGGAAATCCATCTAGGGTCCCTGACCCGAAATCATAAACCGTAAAGTAACTGGGTCTCGTGTCCGAACATATGACTCAACTGGGCACCGTGCCCGATATCTAAGGGTCAGTCACGACTCCGATCATAGTGATGCGTGCAACCATCCATCCAGGACCGCCCTCAATCCTGGCCTGTCGCCGTGAACGTATCAACCGACGCGACCACCACAAGATCATGGTGCACTCATCACCGATCGCTATCCTCAACCGTCAGCACTCCGAAGTCGAGCCTCCCCAGGCTGCCCGACCACGAATCGTGCATCGTGACCTCTCCGGAAGGAACACATCCCAATCCGGAGGCGAGCGTCGTATCGTTGATCGTCGTGCACATAGCACCCGTCGCGACCACGATTTAGACCCGAAGGTCGTAAATAGTGTCATATGCCCGAGACAAAACCAAATGGGTCTCATACCCGAGTTTATCCATTTAGAAATCCAAAACCATTTCATTTAAATCAATAAAGGAATACAGACCCGTATAAGCACCGTATAAGGCCGAAACCTCGAAATATGTGCTTATACATAACCACATACAAATGCACCTATGGCATCATCAAACATGTAATAAAACATATAATAAACATTTATGCATGCACCAATTTAGAAAACAAGGTCCACTCATAGACCGTCCGAGCTACCGCCTTGATTTGCGTGCCATACGGCTCCCCGAGCCGATCACCATCACCGGGACTCCCAAACCTGTCCAAATTTTAATAAAAGGTTACTAACTACTTAATTAACCTCCTACCAAAGCCCCGTAATTTTCCCGAACTTTTAACTATTTTTAAACCGACCCTAAACCTTCTGATGCCCCGAAACATATCGAGACGGTATCCGATTGACGCGAGACCAGTCCCAAAATGTTCGTTACATCGAATAGAAGATTTCCCATGTTGAACACTTTCCCAAATTATGGCCCACGCGTCCTCACGAGCCCTTAGAAGACCCTGGTTACTGTTCATCACCATCAACCTCAGGAAACCGATTTTTCCTGGTTTTCCGATCCGGTCACTATGCTGAACCGGCGAAACCGGTTCAGCGTCCCTCCGTCCTCATTTTCGGTCTGTTTTCTCCCATTTTAATTCCTAAATTCCTCTTTTCTCCTTTCCAATCTATTCCAATCAACCAAACTAATCAAAACCTCCTAAAACCTCACCATGTACAAAGAGGCT
The DNA here is from genome assembly GCA_032719365.1 of Prinsepia uniflora. Taxonomy (NCBI): domain Eukaryota; kingdom Viridiplantae; phylum Streptophyta; class Magnoliopsida; order Rosales; family Rosaceae; genus Prinsepia; species Prinsepia uniflora. The sequence goes on from CM064871.1 coordinate 65,073,758, forward strand.
CACGGCCTCTGTTTTCCCGGCCACCTTCACGCCGTCCTCCGTCGTGAACCACCCTCCAAACCATCCTAAAAACTCCCTAGCAACCTAAATAACCCATCCTAATCATCCAAAACAGCCCATAACATCAAAATCCACACAAAAATTGAAAATGGGCTTACCGGGTACCCGCTCGGGTTCTGAGTTCCCGCCACCGCCCACGGCGGTTCCAGCCACCAGCTACCGTCCTTAGTCCTCCTCTCTCACCCTCTGGTCTCAGTTATGGTTACAAGGGAAGGGTTTGGTGTTTGGGATGCACAGATGAGAGAAGTGAGATCGGGTGAGTTTTTTGGGTTGAAAATGGGAATGATCGATGTAAAATGCAAGGGATGCTATGCATGTATGTGTGAGATTGGCTAGTGGATGGGTGACACTTGTCACTCATCCATTGGCTATCTAAAAAGCTGGACCCACTAGAGACAAAACTGTACTTTTTTTCTCGTAAAACGTGTGGATGGGAATAGCATCCCGAAACTTTCGTGAACCGTAACTTCGTCGTCGAACGTCCAAATTCGACGTGCCGCCTGTCTACGGATTCGTATCGTCCTTATCTACGTAACGGTCTTCGGTCCTCGACCATCGGACCTCCTAGTCAAAAAGTCAACATTTTGACCATTTTAACAAAAATTACCAAAATGCCCCTAAACTTCCCAACGTCATAACTTCTTCCTCAAACGTCGGAATTGAACGTGCCACCTGTCTATGAACTCGTGACATCACGAACTACATCACAGTCATCAGTCAAAGTCCATTTGACCTCCCGAATGAAAAGTCAACGTTTTGCCACGACTAGGGGCAAAACGGTCATTTTGCATCGGTCGTCCGATTTCGCTCTACTAATCACGGATTAGCCTCACTAATAGTGATTAGTCACTAATCTAATCTAGGAATTTGGGACGGGTCGTTACATCATGTGTCCATTTTCCTTCATTCTTGCCCCTGCAATCTCGCACAAGCTCTAAAAACATAAATATGGCATTAGTACCACGCTCCAACCTTCCAAACTAAAATCACCATTTCAAGGCCCACAGGTTTACCTGTTTTCCTGGGTTTCCACGACCTTCTGTGCCTCCCCTTCCGTCCTCAGTCATCCTCATTCCCTCACACTCACTCTCTCTCACTCAGTATCCCTCAAAGTTGAGTGCAAATGATGAAGATAAGAACGATAAATGGGTGGGGTGGGTTCTAGGGTGTATGTTTAACAAAGAAAGAAAGATGCATGAATGTAAGGGATAAGGACTAAATGGTGGGTGACACTTGTCACTCATCCTATGGTCCCAAACCTATATATTTTGGCCCTACAAACCAACAAGTCCAATTGCCTTGAAATACGTGCAACCGTAAATACCGCCTAATACTGTTCTTGACTCGTAAAATAATCATATGACGCCCAAAATCGAGGTGATGTTCGTCAACATAACAACAATCTTGAGATCTACGTAACGGGCCTAGGTAAGCGTGCAACCAACCTCCAGGGTCAAAAATCAACATTTAGTCAAAGCTCCCCGCTTAGGAGAAAACCCGGTAATTTACCTCGAATAATCTCAAAAAATCCTCGATAATCCTGTAATTACGGGTCGGGTCGTTATAATCTACCCTCGTTACAGGGATTTAGCCCTCGAAATTTGCACCAACCCCTACCAAAAACTGTGGAAATCCAATACCGCCTCAAAACCTAGGCTCATACGTGGCCCCTTCCATGTCGAAAATCCCTCCATATAACACACAAGGGATAACCGTCACCCGATATCAACCATAATCCAAGACCAACGCCTAATCCCGGCTTAACCTCAGTGACAGAACCCAAAAAGTGAGTGATCGAATTTCCATTGGAACTCAAAACTCAACTCTCAAATCTTACTCGAGGTGTTGACACTCGTCAACCCTGCCAGCTACCCACGCAGGTGCAACTCAGAACCAAGTCTTACATCTCGGCTCCCACTGAGCAGTCACCAGTTCCCTTTCCACTAGAATATCCCAACTGTAGATGACACCCACGACTAACCATCATGACCAGCCAGTAACCAATCGGCTCCACTACCACAATAGCTCTACCATATTAGGCTTGTATATTCGTTTGTGGTTTTTGGACACAAGTTTTATAGTGGTTTTGGAAACTAGATATTGGGCTTATGCCCCCGGGGAAATATTTTGGGCTGGTGACCGAGTTGGAAAAGGTATTTTGGTTTTTTTATGGTACTGTTTTCTGGTATAATCAACCTAAGGCGATTGGATTGCTATTCCGGAGTTGGAATCCGATAATTCTTAGGGATGGATTCGGACATGGTCAGAGTTGGACTCGACACGTACCGACGAAGTTGGACTCCGCAGGATCCATAGTTGTCTACCGGTAGTACAAATAGGATGCTAGCTAGACTAGCAGGATGGTTGGACCAACATGACGAGATTTGACTTTATGGCTGATTGGACCAAGGGTTTTCAAATTGGCTTGGAGCTGGTGATTTCAGGAAAATGAGGGCCATAGGCTTTTATGTGTTTTGTACGATTTGGGTTGGACTCATGATTTATCTATATTACTATTTTATTTGAAAGTAATGGTTTATTTGACTATGCATGCATGTTTTCTAAAAGGGAGGGTTTAAAGATGTTTTCGGAAAACGGTTTTCAAAGGCTTTATTTTTTTTCCACTCACATTTTTGATGGTTTTGGTACCCTCTAGGTTGATGGCGGACGCGAGCTGTATGGATGCTGAGGCTTCACGTGGATTTGCGTACTTTAATTATCCTGGGTGAGTTGTGGTAGATATCTCTTGTGGTCATTTTACAGTGTTGTTGTCGACGGGAGCAGGTCCTTTCACGGTAATCGAGGGAGATTACGGGGAGGGTCCTGTCATAGGATTTCACCGTTGCAGTTGAGTAATTTTCAAATTCTTACTCAAAGTGAGCATTGAAAATTTTGAATAATTATTTTAAGATAAAATTTCAAATTTTTTGAATGATTATTCATGTTTTTTTTATATTGATTTTGATTATAGTCCCTAGTAACAATTCTAAGATGATTTTGGGCATAACCCAGTTTCACATATTTGAAATGACTTTGAATTTTATGATTTGGGTTAAGCCCAATTTTCAAGGATTTGGGGCTATGGTTCGATTCTACCGATTTTAAATTGGATTTCGGATTCTACTATGGATTTTACTACGTTTACCATCCTGGATTTTATGGCTTTTTTCGACTGCATGATTTTGAGGTATCTTCGGTCATGCATGTACATTTGCGATGCATGACTTTGAGGTATCTTCGGTCATGTATTTGCTAAGGTACTTCGAACACATGACGTTAAGGTATATTCAGCTATGTGACAGTATGACTTCAAGGCATCTACGATCATGCATATATATTTCTAACACATGGCTTCGAGCTATATTCGGTCATGTGACCACAGACTTCGAGGCATCTTTGGTCATCCATGTAGATTTCTAACACATGGCTTCGAGGTATATTCTGTCATGTGATGGTATGACTTCGAGGTAACTTTGGTCATGCTGGTAATTATGATATATGACTTCAAGGTGTTTTCGGTCATATCCCCGCGTGACTTTGAGGTATTTCGACCATGTATGAGTATCACCAACACGTGACTTCAAGGTACCTTCGGTCATGTGCTGACTGAGTCCGGCTATCTTTGAGGTAGCTTCGGATAGGTGGAGAGTAGGCCTAGAGGTGGACCTCTTGTTTTTTTCCATTACTTCGAGGTACCTTTTGCAGTGATTGGGAGGACTTGTCCTCGTGTTGGAAGGTGCAGAACTTTCCTTACGAGGATGGTAAGGTATATTTTATCATATGTCATACCCAAGTTTTCTTATGATGTCAAGCACTTCAAAGAGCATTTTTAAGGTGTAGTTGCAAACCACGAGATCATTTGCTAGATAGGAGAATTTGCTTAATTTAGATATTCCAGATAATTTCTTGCGGATTGTATTTAGTAGGCATTCCGATAAATTCGTGATGTCTCAAGAACGCTATCCTTGACTATGATCTATTTTTGAAACGGGAAAGAGAAATGTGCAGATGCACATGATTTAACTTCTGATTCGTTGTGTTACTTCGAATCAATCTACGATGAATTTGTAAAGTTTCAATTGGGAACTATATTAGGGGTTTAATTTTTTTCAGTAGGGACATGATGGGACTCGATAGAACTCGGGAAATTGTTGAGGATAAAATCTTTGACATGCGTTGAATAAATTTCGAGGACGAAATTTCCCTCGTCAATAATGTTTAAATAGCATAATTAACATTTAATCAAGACATTCCTTCATTCGGTTCACCACTACAATCAGTTTGGAATATATATAATTTAAAATTCCCACCTATGAATAAAATAAAAAGAAAATTCAAAAGGATTTCGGTATGCGGTTAGGAGTGGGATCACTTATTATATTATATTATATATATAATTTTTTTCTGATCTGAGATTTTTTAACATTCCCTCTCACGTAAGGGCAACATTTAATGGATAACACGTGGAACCAATATCACAAATCAATCATTAAGCACAGAAGTAAAAGAGATACGTTGTAGTACTGAAGTAAGACCCATTTTGATCGACCCTAGTCAAACCCGTTATGATACCAGATTATCGTCGAGTCAAGTTCAACTAAGTCGAGTTAGAAGTAGTTATCGGGTAAGCCTTTGCAATAGTTCCATAATTAAGAAGCATGAGATCAATGATATTAACATGTCAAGTTGTCCTAATGATGGATCGTCGACAAAGTTATAATAGACAACAGAGAATGTCTCTATATATGCAGGTTGGAGATGTTGACTAATAATTTTGACGATGAGATCATTGAGCGTCCTAATTAATTAATTAATTAGTGCTAATGCATGCTTATTAGTACATGTTAATTACTGCCAATTCACGAGAATCATCATTTTGGAGAAAAATCCTTGTCTTCAAATTGTGGGGTAAAACTCACATGTTCTATCGACCGCCTCAACCCAATGCCCTATGCGTAAGAAGTTGAGGTTTCATCTCAAAACCAATTGACCATGAGGAAGTAACCCAAGATCTTATAAGGCACAAATTGTAGTTGTGTTTTTCTGATATGGAAAATTTTCCTCACATCTCAATACGCCCCCTCACGTGTGACGGATTTTCCTGCCTATCACATGACGATTTGATGGGTACGTGTGACACATGTGGCGGTTAAGCCTTCACATGGGATAACCCCGCTCTGATACCATGTAAGAAGCTGAGATCCTCCCCAAAACGAATTGACCATGAGGGAACTAACTCAATATCTTATAAGGTACAAATTGTAGTTGCGTTTTTCCGATCTGGGAAATTTTCCTCACATCTCAACACTTGGCAGGTCCACTTCTAAGATCTAACATTTTAATAATATATATAATATAATAAATATGAATTATTTAATTAACTAATTAGCCACATATTTTCTATGTGTCACAATCACACCAATATTAGATAATCTTAAAAATTATTTGTAAAATTGAATGTCTCGATATAATATTAATATATTTCGATATATTTTCAATTTAAGGCTTAAATTTTCAATTTTTTGTAACACCAAATATTAATGAATCTAAAATATGATAAAATCGAAAAAAAAAATTAACTAGAACTCTCTAATGTTCTTTTATTAATATATATATATATATATATATTTATAAGTTAATCACTTGCTAGTAGTAGCCGTGGTACGTTGAAAGTGATATATAGCATGTAGTAAACTACTCTCTTTCTTTTGGCCTGATGAGCAAACCCTAGCTAACTAGCCAGATACATGATCAAAGGCTCACGATAAAAAGAGAACACATTATATTAATAGTTCATAGTACTGAACTAAATAATTAGGAATTAATCAAGCTGATCCGTCCATATATATAGATATGGTGTATATATAATATTATTAACCGGAACATATGATCACATGAGCAAACTCCTAATAACGGCAGCTTGGTCGGTGTCCATGTCTGTGGTGGCCAGAAGCTCAGATAGGCGTTCACTCAGGTCGTCCACCTCTCTGTGTAAGTTCCTTATGTAGTTGCAAGTCTCCTGCAGCACCTTGGAAGCCGAGACCTGCACCCAAAACGTACAATATTCTTTTAGTTTTTTATTTTTTGTTGCGAATAATAAATTAAAATTGACAAGGTAGAGATATTCATGGATAAAAAAATGCGACCATTGAAAGGCCGGCATTATTAAATAGAGAAATAATTAAGAATGAAACATATATATATATGATCGAGGGACTACGTACTAGTGATCGATGGAGGGGAACAATTTGGAGTCCCACACCTCAAGTTGTGGGTAGGAAATAAATGAGAGGGCCGGGCTGCGTTGAGTGTGACTTATCTACCTCTATATATTATTATCTAAGCGCAAACAAAGGCCGGCCACATGTAATTATATGATATGAGGACAATATATATTGACAGACTGCAGAGAAGGAATAAATTGAATTTAAAGAGTGAACAACAGATAATTATAAATGTAGGCGTACCTTGTCAGAGCGCCTAGTACTGCGAATCTCAGGAAGAAGCTGCTGCAACTTGGATACAAGATCAGTGATCTGATCGTCGGTTATACTTCTGGACGCAGCAGCAGCAGCAGTCTGAGTCCTGGAATTACGCGACGACCTGCTTGATCTGCTCGACATTGTTGATATTCTCTACTACGTACTATCTCTGAAGGAGACTGCTAGCTTGAGGCTGGAGGCTGGAGGCTGGAAGGAGTACTGTCACAAAGAAGTGAAGAGAGAAACTTAATTATAAATGAGCTGCTGGCTATGAATATCAGTGGTTGCTAGTTGCTACTTAAAAGAGCAAATAATGTTTGTTTGAGAGAGAGATGGGCGAGTGAGGAGGGAGACAAGTGCATGGGAGGAAGCAGTGGGCTAAAGGATTGGTATTAATAGGGTTTGAGGGGGATAAATATGATGGAGATATATTTCTAATAAAATAATAAATAATATAAAAAACAAAAGAAAGGTAGATAGGGATTAGGGAGGATCTGGAGATACGACGGCCATACTGTAAGTGTGAGAGAGTGTTGCGAAAGGTGTCTGCAAACTGGGGTTATGGTTGAAGTGGCCGGGTTAAGAAGAATGTGCTTGTCCTTCTTCTTCACCCTCCTTCAATGTAATATGAGGTGTCAAGTTTCATGTTCGATATTTGTGAAAAATAAAGTCGATATCCAATGCACATATATCCTCTATTTCAATAATCTAATATTAAAAATAAATCAACGGAAAAAAAAATATGAGTGAGGAAGGATAAAAATAAAAATGAATGAATGAGAATAGAATTTAGGGAGTAAACAAATAATTTTGTATTTTGTACAATATAATTTCCTTTGAATATTTCCTCATCCGTTTTTAAGCATGTCCATTTTTTTGTTTTGATTTATGGTAAACACAAAAAATATAAACATGCTAGAAATATATATAATTAAGAAGAAGAAACCCTAAACTGTAATCAAATTAACAAGACACGATCGAAAAGATTGATTGACTTATTGAAGGAGGAGTCTGATGTCTGCTGTAAGCGTGTGAGATTTGCTGCTTGAAAGCTCCAAGATGGATGCATAACGGGACTGCAAGTATGACATTGTTGAACGTTGACCAATGTGATCTCAAACAAATTTCCCATGTTTTTCTACACTTGGGTTTACAACATGCCACGTGCGGTCTCGTCTCTGTTAAAACTCATCAACTGGCCGGATTCCTAGGCTAATTTCTCCAAATTAATTACTACTACTCATTCTTCTTCGTTAATTATTATAAGACTTAAGCATGCTTCTTACTTAACAACTTAAAACAAAAAATTAAGTATAGCTTAAGCATGCTTCTTAATCAGTACAGTTGCAATCCTTCAAATTCATCAAGTACGCATTACTTTCCAACTTACATATATACCAACTTTTCTACATGCATATAGAACATTTTTTTTTATTAATAAAACTTGGATTAGTGTATATTACACACACTACGTTGTATGTATGTTGATAAGTAATATTAATAAAATGTATATATATTTTTGTTGATAACGATGAAACTAGTAGCCAGTGAGTTGATCTTGACACTCTATAAATTACTTGTTGCATTTTAATTTTAATTTATTATTTTCTTATTATTTCATGAATCAAACTTCCGAATTTGCTATTTTCATTTTGAATTTAATATATTTTATATCTTTTGTCCTAAGTAAAACGTTTGGACTATTTTTTTCTTTTCTTGATAAACTCTGCTATCTCCGATTCTTCCTTTGTATCACTCCCACCTTCTATATACGATTAAACACTACACATAATTTTCCGGTAAATTTGTCACAAAATCAGCTCCCTATTAGTATTATCACCAAAATATTAGTAGTTCAATCTCTATCAAAGGCATGCATAACCTTGCCTATATACAGAGGACTGAAGTGCATATATATATATATATATATATATATATATGGAAACTTCATTATGTTGAACATCTAGAGCTTAATTAATGTAAGTAATTAAGTAAAAGATTAATATACACAAAATACTGGTATAATTTACTTTAGGATATGATGGATGTATATTGGTTCTTCATTTTTTTTTTTTTTGAGAAGTCATGTTTGTTATAGTTGATTATCAGATTTTAACGTATGCAAATGTAAGATTAATCAGAATATTATTAATTTCATAAAACATTATGAAAACAAAACAAAAAAATGTCACCCTAAAGTGATTGCTCTTGATATGAAGTGATTAAACAAGATTAGGAGTAAGTGGCACTTAATCGGGAATTGGTACTTTCCCCATAATTAATAATCGGGATGTGGTGAAAGGAAGCCAGTCCAAACTTATTTCCTGCCGTGCTTCCTGGTGATTAAGTTGGATGCTAATAGTAATTATTAGGTGGAAGCAGCCGGGATTAGTTGGGATCATCGCTGTAATTAACTCCCCAATTACGGTTTTTACTGCACCTGTTTGACCGAAGATCGGGCCTCAAGGGTAACGCGCCATCAGAAAACCGGGTCATGCGCATGCATGTGATCGACGAACAACTTCAACACATGCACCATACAGCTACCCAACATTTTCATGACCCACATGACTCTTGCTTGCTTGCTTGCTTGCTTGCTTGCTTGCTTCTACGCCCTTCTTATTTATTCATTAATCACTTTTTTTTTTTTTCTTAAAGTTCAAATCCCCTCTTTCCAATTGATCCCAACAATAAGAAAATTACCTAATCAAGATTGAATTTCAAACGAAATAGAATATGTAATGAGGTATTTTTTTCATTTTCGAATTTTTTTCTATTTATTAACATACAAAAAACGCTAACGAATTTGTTTTTTTTTAAAAAAAAAAACAGTCTCAAATTAAAATTCGTGATTCAAATTTGATGTTAAATTGATTATTGAAATAGTTGATCTCAAGACCGATGAAACACATTCCTTCTCTCCCTGTTTTAACTTCACTAGAAAGTAAAACATTGCCATTAGGTTGAGCAAATTGCAGGTCATTGAAAACTCATGTTGACTGAACCACATTCTTGAAGATTGGACTCCTAATTAAGTCATACAGCCCAGCCCAGCCCAGCCCAGCCCCGAAATTTTTCTGCATCCAATGTGAACGACCTTCTATCGCTATCAAGTCAGTTATGAACGTAAATTCCAATTTTGTTTTTCTCAGGACAGATCGATAATGCCAAACTCAGTCACGTGACATAATTTTGACACGACGAATGTCGTTAATTATTGTAACAAAGATTATACGACTGTGGCAGTGCTGCCAACATAACAGCCGACTCATTGCCGTGCTGACGACCAACTTGGAACTGCTTACAAATATATATATGTTAAGCTAAGTGAGTTCGGTATGTGTAATGTCTCGGACATTAATGTCTCGGACATTATTTATTAAATCTTTATCACTTGATTATTATTGAAACGCACTTGTATCATCGGTTTTTTTCCATTTTTAGCATATAAATTGAGTATATTATAAGTGGTTCTATTTAAGTTAGGCGAATTATCAGCCTACCTATTCGCAAATATATTTCTACGTAAATCAGCACCCAATTGCAATTTGAATTTATGTGTTGCCACTATGATTTAGGTGAGATCCATATATATATATATATATATATAGATAATACTTGCATTCTACTTTGATGACACCTCCTCATATCACCATTTTTTTTTTGTAAATATATCATAATTGAAATCGTTCATTTTCTAAACCATCATGTTAAGATTATATCTGTAAAAAAAAAAAATCAATAATATTGAAGGTCGTTAGTAATTCATATGTATAAAATAAATGAACAATTCGCATAAATTTCTTAATTCTTACAAAAGTATTGATTTATTTAATACATATGAATGACTAAATGATGTCCAATATTGTTGATTTTTTTTACGGAGATGATCTTTACATGATGATTTAGAGTATGAACGGTTGCGGTTATGATTTTTTTACGGATATGATCTTAACATGATAATATAGAGAATGAACGGTTATGATTATGATATTTATACAAATATAATTTTATGAATCGTAAGACTGGTGTGAGAAGGTACCATGTACCAATATAGCTATATATATATGGGGATGAATCGGTGGCACCATAATTTTGCGATAACTTTTAACACAAATTGCACGCCTTTAGATATATACACTTTCAACAGTTTAGATTTTGTCTTATGTTCCAATTTAAGTTTTCTTTCTAAGACTTATTATTCATTTTAAAATTAAAAAAAATTATAAAATAAGAATCGTTAATCTTAACCATCCAATATGTTTTTAATCTAACGGCTTAAAAATTGTCAATTTTATGGTGTCATCGATCCGCCCCATATATATATATATATATATATATATATATATCAAATTGGGAGAATGCATTATGAATCAAACTAACATAAATTTGATTCTTTAATTAACATCAACCATACAATAGTGAGCTTCATATATTAATTGGGGAGATACAATTTGGTTTATTATTATTATTAATATTTGTCTCTTTCTATTAAATGATGTGGTCCACTACAATAGGGGTCATACTCATAAGAGCTCATAAATAAGAGTTACATTTTTCGCAAAGTCATGAGCTCAAGTTTTATATTCTATGTAAAGAGCTGTAAACCAAATGTTAGGTCCCTTTTCTATGTAACGTTCAATCAATATGTGAAAAATATGAATTTTTGTACGTAAGATAAATTTATGTTAGCATGTGATAGGCCGAGTGAATTCAGAGAAGTAACATATTGAGGCACCCATGTTTCATAGACGACAAGTTGGCTCCTCCTCTTCCTCGTGTTGACGTTTTTAGGCCACGTGGTTATGTTTTTGAAAACATCCTCAGATCGACACACTACTTCGTCTTCGTCTTCCTCTTCCTCATCATCAACCCCTGGCCCCAAAAGTCAGCCTACTTGAATGGGACACGACACACCGTTTCAATGCCAACCCTAACATAACATGCATGCTATATATATGCTGGATCCAGTATACCAAATTCACCATGTGCTACCTCCTAATTCTCTTCATTTAATCACACTTCCGTAATTTATACCTTATTTACAGTATCTTCTCCATCAATGGCAGCACACGAGCTCGAGTCGAGAGGCAGCACATGTTATGTTTGTATGGCTTCAAATTTTCGAACATGGGAGAGAGACATACACGATTTTCATAAATACATTCTCATTTTGACAGTTTCCTTGCAACATACAATTTCTTATTTAATTTTTTAGATAATGGATGGTTTCGATTATCAAACACAAATTAGGTTGAAAAAACAGCTTGTTGCGCGCTGAGGTTTGGAATTGTGAGGTTCAGATAATTGTTGAGGAGATATCATTAATTGATATGACCGAAGAACATTACATTCATTTTTTATGTTTCGTTTCAATATACAATTTTTTATTTAAATTATTTAGAAAATAGACAGTTTTAATTACTAATTCAAACTTCAAACAACAAATAAGGCTATATATCTAATATCAACAGATAATTACTAATTGTTGTGGGGATCATATCAATTGACTTGACGAAAAACAAGGGGGGTCAGCATCTTCCTTGCGAAACAAATTGTTCACTCAAACATATTCAGACATGTGACGTTGATCCCCTACCATGTTGGTGTAGGCCATATCTAACATCTAACATTGTTCCTGGTGCATTAGGCATTAACTTTTGCCAATGTTTTGCTTTTGTTGGATAATTTTCACCATACAAACATCAATCAGGACCTGCATCCTTGTCCGTTAGGCTAATAACCAAATCGACTCACATTGAATGCAACCCTTCTTCTTTCGTCCTTATGGGCGAAGGAGACGCCTATCGCTAATTCAGGGCAGTTAAAATTCTTCCAACCATTTTTCCTAGTCTTTTTTTAAAAAAATTAAATTTGAAGCCCATTCGTCACTTTGACATTGTATCAGAGAAGTCCCAATACCACAGCGTTTTGCCCACAGAGATTTCCCCATCAGTTGATTATGTTTATGTCAATTATCATGTGTGACTAGTCATATCCCATGTGGATAGTCACGACTCCTGCTTGAGACCAAATTTGCTACTATTGCCCTTAGAGATTATTTCCGTCAGCTGCCTGCGTTTCTAACTTATATCAATTTTCCTTTGTGTGTAACGACCCGTCCCGAATTTCAAGATTAGATTAGTGACTAATCACGATTAGTGTAGTTAATCCTTGATTAGTTGGGCAAAATCGAACGAACGATGCAAAATGACCGTTTTGCCCTTGGGCGTGGGCAAAACGTTGACTTTCCATTCTGGCGGTCAAATGGACTTTGACTGATGACTGTGACGTAGTTTGGGACGTCACGAGTACATAGACAGGTGGCACGTTCAATTCCGACATTCGAGGAAAAATTTATGACGTTCGGAAGTTCAAGGGTACTTGGTAATTTGGTTTAAAAGGAGGCAAATAGTTGACTTTAGGACTGGGAGGCCCGATGGCCGAGGTGTTAGGACCCGCCCTTCCTCGATCAGGACCCGACTCATCTAGCACCATATTGTCCGCTTTGGGCCTCGCCCTCACGGTTTTGTTTTCGGGAGCTCATGGTGCAACTTCTCAGGGGGTCACCCATCATGGAATTGCACTAGCCTCAACTCGCTTAACTTTGGGGTTCCAATCCCCCTCAAAGCCACTTGAGCTTCCAAAAGGCCTAGTGCTAGATAGGTGTGTGCCTACACCTTTAAGGCACACCACCAACCTCTCCCGGACCATTCTCCCCTCGCAGGAATGTGAGATCATTCACCGTTCCCTATAGGACACGGCTCTTACAATCCACCCCCCCTTAGGGCCCAGCGTCCTCGCTGGCACACTTCCCGGTCGGGTTCTGTCTCTGATACCATTCTGTTAGGACCCGACCTTCCTCGGTCAGGACCCGACTCATCTAGCACCATATTGTCCGCTTTGGGCCTCGCCCTCACGGTTTTGTTTTCGAGAGCTCATGGTACAACTTCCCAGGGGGTCACCTGACAAGACCCATCCCGATTATCCCTCGATAGTCGTGATGAATCCTGCTCCCGTCTGACAATAACTAAAAATTTCCGAAAGTAACCAAACTTATATACATACAACACACAAAAAATCCCGAAAACATTGTCAGACAAGGGATAGTTAAGTTTTACAGACCAATGACGTCACAAGTTTGACTAGTCAAAGACAATACAGAGCATAGGTACCGTTACAGATAGGGGTCAAATTCCTACTCTGTAGAATGTCTGAGTGCGCAACGGTCTATTTATTCTTTTGCCTCACTTGCCTCGTTTTTAGCCCTCGTACCTGTACACTGGCCTGAAGGGTGCATAAAACAATAAAGGTGTGAGTGGACAAAATAACCTCTTATAAAAACATTTGCCAAAATACATTTCTTACCTTCCAGTTTTCACAAACATACATGCATATCATAAAACACGAGTAATAATAGGAAATCAATTAAATATGTACAGTGGATCAATCAAAACCATTTCCACAAAATCACGGGACTTATATCCATATCTTGTTGCTTAGAGTCACGTTTTATCCCTGCAACGCGTGCATATCAATAGGCTCAAAGACCGCTCAAAATCCGAGCATCCGCCGCTGTGAACACATCACAAGCCGGCAATCCAGATTTAGTGAACACATCACTTACCGATCCATATAATCCAGCACATCTGATCTGAGTCAAGCCTCCCCTGGGCTGTAAGACAAAGATCGTGCTACGTGACCTCTTCGGGGTAAATACTTCCATCCCGAAGGCGAGCGTTATCTCCAGGGTGCACTCCGGGGAAAAACATATTTTCTCCCGAAAGCCCTAAATATCCGCAACATATCACCATCACAAAAACCAGTGAAAAACAGTTGCATAGAAAATCAAATCACATACCGACACAGGGTCTCAGCCCCAGATTAACCAAAGTCCCGATTTACTTTATAAATCCGAAATCATCAATATCATCATATAATCACATGGAAATACAAATCCAATCAGAAACACAATTCCATTGGGTCCCAACCCCAAAATATCAATTTCACGTAAATCCGTGCAACCGTAAACCCGAGTTGCCACGATCACGTAAATCCATAAAATCAATAATTGACTCATAATCCGAGTCCAAATATCATTTTCAATCCGGGCCTAGCCCAAAACATCATTTGCACGTTCCTCGTAAAACGTGCCCAAAAGACTGATTAAAATAATCACAAAAATCACGAGAATACCAAAAATCATCAAATTCACATGTAACTCCAAATCCGAGTCAAAATCATTATTTACTTGGGTTCTCACGCCCACAATATCATTTTTAACCAATTTCATGATTTCTCGGAAATCGTGCCAAAATATAATAATATAATAATCATAAAACCGCGAAAATCGAGAAATCACCGAATCAAAGCATCAATCATGTCAAATCATAGAAATTCATATAAATAAGCATTTTAAACCATATATGCATGCATCACAGTTAGAAAACCAAAAGTCCACTCACACACACCGTCCCGATTGTTCAGCCTCGAGCTGTTCGTTTTCCTCCGAAGTCCCGGGAATATTCCAGCCTGTCAAACAAAATGATTTAAGGTTACTAGACTATCATATTTTCCTCATATAAGAATCCCTTAATTGTCGGAATTTTATAATATTATTTTAATATAATTTAAACGTGTCGGGTACTCGGAACTACACTGAAACCATATCCGATTGACCCGAAACCAACGCGGATAGGTTCGTATCATCGAGAACATCAAGTTTCATGTTGAACACTTTGCCGGAATCCTCCCCACGCGCCGTCACGCGCCGCCGCAAGCGGCTGCGCGTGAAAGCCACGCACCTAGCACAGTACAGCTACAGTGCATCGTTCTCGCCCGTTTGTCTGATAAACGGGTTGAAATACCCGCGATAGGATCCGATGCAATCTCAGTCAATTCGACCTCAAATCGATCCGTTCTTTCAACTGATCTCATCTACTCTAACTTCATTTTAGTTCTGTGAATTCAATTACCTCAAGTAAGGTCCAAATCTTCACGACTCACGATCGAAATTCGACGGGTCTCCTATTCGGGTTTCACGATTCCGTGCCTGATTTTTCAATTAATTCATATGGTTAGCATCGTGAAAGTATAATGAACAATTTTCCATGATCAATTTCAAACGAGCTTACCTCTAAGTATCTGAACTCAAGGTCGATTTTTGGCAGCCATGGCAGCGTCTGTTCTTCCTCAATTCGACACGATTTCTTCTCGTTTTTGTTGCAAAGCTTTTAGTTTTGATCCTAGCAACTTAATGGAATCCTCAATTGCTCCTCTCCTGGCTCCCAAATCCGAATTCGATTTTCCCTCAATTTTCCAGAATTTTCGAAGCAAAATTCTCTCAGTTCTCTGAACCTCTCGAGTCCCTCTCTCTCAGTTATGCTACTTAGACGTTCAATTGCATAATGACGACGAGTTTGGGGTTTATCACGGGCCAATTGAACATAATCATGGTTCAAGCCTTAATTTGGGGAAAAGTTGTCAAAAGGGGATATCATTGTGTTTCCCTTAAGACCCGATTCTGTGTTTCCTGAGGTGAGAATCAGACAAAAGACAAGTCTGATCAAGGCCAAAAGACCATTTTGCCCCTGGTTGGACAAATTACCATTTTGCCCCTAGCCTTCCGTGACCCGTAACGTTCGTAACCGAACTCCGTTTTCGACGTGCCGCCTGTCGTTGTACTCCGGGCATCGAGACCTACCTAACGGTCTTCGAATCGTGTGAAAATTAGTTAGCAAACAAAAAGTCAACATTTCCCCCCCTTTTTGCCCAAATTACGAAAATGCCCTTGGGTTTCCGAACGTCATAACTTTTTCCCAGATTGTCGGAATTGGGCGTGCCACCTGTCTATGGACTCGTGACGTCCCGAACTACGTCACGGTCATCGGTCAACATCCGTTTGATTTACCAATCAAAAAGTCAACAATTTGACCATACTATTCACAAGGGTAAAAACGTCATTTGTTCATTATGTTACAAAATTACATTTTCCAAATTTCTGGGGCGTTACATCACCCATCATGAAATTTCACTAGCCTCAACTCGCTTAACTTTGGGGTTCCAATCCCCCCCAAAAGCCACTTGAGCTCCCAAAAGGCCTAGTGCAAGATAGGTGTGTGCCTACACCTTTAAGGCACACCACCAACCTCTCCCAGACCATTCTCCCCTCGCAGGAATTTGGGATCAGTCATTGTTCCCTCCAGGACACGGGTCTTACACGAGGGCCAAGGACCGTTACGTAGATCGGGACGATACGAATCCGTAGACAGGGGGAACGCTGAAATCGGACTTCGAACGGGGAAGTTATAGGTCACGGAAGGTCGATTTCACTATGCACGTACTTCAAGACGATGATGACTTGGCCTATTCTGATTGGACAATTTCCCTAAAAAGGGGATCTAACTAATTAAATATTAATATTATTAATATTATTCTAATCTAATCTATCTACCACTTAATCCTAGCCATCCATTTCATCCCTCAATCAATCATCACCATTCATCAAATCCTCCATTCTCTCATCAGATATCATCATCTCTCTTCTCTTCCACAACACGACCACCATATTATTTCATTTTCTTCTTCATCTTTCAAAAACCCGAAACCACACACACATCACCATCATCTGTCTTGTGAGCGGCTGACCGTGAGGAATGAGAGTGAAAGGAAGGACTGAGAGACTAAGGACGGAGGACGGCGGCTCACGGTGGTGGACGGCAGAGGTGAGAAACCGAGAGCCCTTTCAGTATTCAAAAATTGGAAATCGGTTTTTGTTGGTCTTTGATCGAAACTAACGATGTGGTTATATTTCTGGGGGTCTAGTAAGGCAAGTGGTGTGGATTTCGAGGCTTAGGACGACCGAGAAGGACGGTGAACTGCGGAGGAAGCCGCCGTCACCATTGTCGACGTAAGAAGGTACGAGTTTTGTAGTTTTCTTCAGTTTTTAATGTCTAAAAAATGGGAAATGTGACAGGACCCGCCCCGATCCCACAGGGACCACGAGGGGACGTGCCCTGCTCCCGTCTGACACCCAATAATTCATACCAATTTTAACCTCAAAACATTTAAATGCATAAATAACCAAATTAAAGTCATACATCAAATCCGAATTAAACGAATGTCAGACAAGGGATGAAATCCAAAATTACAAATTTGCGAGCACGACTCTAAAGTAAACCTGCGGGTACACCGCCCAGCAGGGGTTCAGGTACGCAGAAGTAGATCTATGCCTCAGCCTCTGGTTCCTCCTCTACCTCAGTTTCCCGACCTGGAGGGGTTATCAAAACATTAAGGGTGAGTGGACCGAAACTCAAGTTTATGAAATCGTTTGATAGGTAAAACATATAATTTACCCCTCCGTTTTCCAAACATGCGTGCATCATAATTCAAAATCATAAACCATATAATATGAACCATAAGGAATATAATAAAACCATAAGTATAATTTTAGTTGCTGCACTATACACTCCAATCCCGACATCCCTGATGTCTGACGTCCCTGACGTCCAATAAGGTCACAATCACAAGGCTACGCGTGCCACTCGGGTCTCAATTCCGAGTTCAATCCCCGAACCCCGTTCGGGTACAGCATCCCCGATGCTTAGCGTCATAGACGCTGGACGTTCTAGACGTCCGTGACCTCTCCAGGGTACCTCATCCGGAGGAGACAGTATCATATGAATGGATCTATACAGTGCAGTACCAAATACATTTTATTGATATCCACATGCAAGCATATATATATATATACATAGATAGAATCCGAACCAATCATAAGTTTCATCGGACGGGTCTCAAGCCCAAATACCGTGAAACATGCCATAACCATATTTTCCATATCCTCAAAACCATTATTGTTTTAGCATGTGAATAAGTATAAATGACCAGAAAACATTTATGCACGCAAGGGTTTAAGAAAATGGTCCACTCACAGTACAATCCTGCTAGAAACCGAACGTATACCCTCGTCCTGGTACAAATGTACAATCCCTGTCAAGTCCAAAGTATTCGTAAAGGTTAATTTAAACCCCCAACATTCAACCATGAAGCCCTAGACCGAAACCGGTCCGGAAAAGCCGCCCGAACGCGTTTTCCAAGGCAATAAACCTTATTTTGACCAACCTAATGATCTCCGATCGACCCGAAACCACCGCCATTGGATCCGGATCGTCGAAACCTAAAGAATGGTGGTGGTCCCACCAGAAACACTGTTCACACGCGCCCCCACGCGCCGGTCAACGCTGGAACAGTCCTGCTGACGTCATCGCTGACGTCACTGCTGACGTCAGCATGACGTCATGCTGACGTCATCTGACAGCTGTCAGGTCTGACAGCTGTCAGGTCTGACGTGTCAGACTCTGACAGGTGTCACGTGTCAACATCCGATTGGTCCACCTCACTGATCTGTCAGGCCACGTGTCAGATATGACATGTGCCACGTGTCAGCACGGCACTGGTCCACGTCACTGACATGTCAGTGCTGACTGTGCACTGACATGTGACACGTGTCGGCTCACGGTTGGTCCAGGTCACCTGACAGACTGACAGGGTGCCACGTCATCACCGCTGTCCTCAGACGGGTCGACCCGAATACCTGCAACTCGGGTCGATCAGACCCGCGATCATGACCCGGTTGCCATTTCTTCATTTCTGGATCATTTCAGTCCTAGTTTGTTCCTAGGTGCTCGTCTCAATCCCAGAAAGGGTTCTATGGAATCAAAATCGAGAAAAACAGACAGGATCGAGGGCTTACCTCGAAGAACAGAACCGGTTTCTGTCGCCGTTTAGTCACCGCCCTGAGCTCCTCCGGCCACGAGTTCAATTCCAGTAAGTCCCTGGCAGTTCCTAGAGTCTATTAGGATTCAATAAGGACAAATCAAAACGCGGGAAATGGGTTTACCAAAAACTGGGTTTGAAACCGTCACGGTTTCCCCTGCTTCCTTCCTCGCCGCCGTCCTCCGCCGTGATCACTGCCGTCGCTCAGCCTCACCAGGGAGTCCCCCAACACGCAGACACAGTAAGTGGGTGATTAGCTGGGATGCTTGATCGAAATGGACAGAGTGTGCGATTCGGGTAGGAAATATAAAGAAATGGAGGGAAGGAAACGGACGGCCCAGATTTGATCTCCATGATTAGATCAAGGGCTCAGATTAGATCAGGGGTTTTCAATCCAAGGGCTGGAATTTAAAGCTGATTTAAAAGTTAATTAATCCAATAGTGGATCTGATCCAATCTAGCCAATGGGTGAGTGACACTTGTCACTCATCAGGTGTCCTCCAATCAGATTTCTTGAATATAATATTCGACACGAAAACCGAGACACGAACTTCCCGAATTCACGTTTCTGACCATAACTTCCTCGTACGAAGTCCGATTTCGGCGTGCCGCCTGTCTACGGACTCAGGACGTCGAGACCTACCTAATGGTCCTTGAGTCAACTGAAAATTAGTTGCCAAAAGAAAAGTCAATATTTTCCCCCGAGAGTCCAAATTACGGTAATGCCCCTGAACTTCCGATAGTCATAACTTTTACCCTGATCGTCCGAATTGGACGTGCCACCTGTCTATGAACTCGTGACGTCCCGAACTACGTCACGGTCATAGGTCAAAGTTCATTTAGTTCATCAATCAAAAATTCATCAATTGACCATACCATTCACAAGGGTAAAATCGTCAAATCACACATTAAAGTACAATATTGAAATCCTCGAATTTCCGGGGTGTTACAAAATGAGATTAGGAACATTTAGGGATTAAAGTGGATTGAAATGGATCGAAAATATGATGTTTGGGCCTTGAACCGGTCCAATCCGGTTCGGCCGGTTCAGTTGCAGGAAAAACCGGTTCAATGCGTTTGGGAAGACGATGAATAGTACGCACGTGGGCTCACGCGCAGGAGGCTTCCCTGGGTGCATGGGGGCACGTGACCAACAATTTGGGAATGTCTTCAACACGTGAAATCTTCTATTCGATATAACGAACATTTTTGGACTGGTTTCGTGTCGATCGGACATCGTTTTGATAGGTTTCGGGGTGTCCGAAGATTTAGGATCAGTATTAAATAGTTAAAAATTCCGAAAAATTACGGGGCTTTAGTGGGAGGTTAATTAAGTAGTTAGTAACCTTCTAGTACAATTTGGACAGGTTTGGGAGTCCCGGTGACGGTGATTGGCTCAGGAGAGCCGTATGGTACGTAAATCGAGGCGGTAGCTCGGACGGTCTGTGAGTGGACCTTGTTTTATAAATTGGTGCATGCATAAATGTTTATTATAAGATTTAATACTTGTTTGGTGATACCATGAGTGCATTTGAGTGTGGTTACGTATTGGCATGTATTTCGAGGTTTCGGCCCTATACTGTGCCAATACGGGTTTGTATTTCCTTATTGGTTTAAACGAAATGGTTTTGGATTTCCAAAAGGATAAACTCGGGTATGAGACCCATTTGGTTTTTTCTCGGGCATGTGGCTCTAGTTACGGCCTACAAGTCTGAATCGTGGTCGCGGCGAGTGCTTTGTGCATGGCGACCGACGATACGACGCTCGCCTCCGGATTGGGATGTGTTCCTACCGGAGAGGTCACGATGCACAATATGTGGTCGGGCAGCCGATGGAGGCTCAACTTCGGAGTGCTGACGGTTCAGGATATTGATCGGTGATGAGTGCACCATGATTTTGTGGTGGTCACGTCGATTGATACGTTCACGGCGACATACCAAGATTGAGGGCGGTTCTGGATGAATGGTTGCACACATCACTATGATCGGAGTCATGACTGACCCTGAGATATCGGGCATGATGCCCAACTAATTCATATGTTCGGGCACGAGACCCAGTTACTTCACGTTTATGATTTCGGGTCGGGGACCCAAATGGATTTCTAGGTACATGACGGTTTATGGGAACCGGCATGAACCCTTGAAAGAATTTTATGATACATGACGGTTCAGGGGGACCGGGCATGAATGTTTATGTTATATATATATATATATGTGTTCATATACCTTCCTTTACTTAAATCTATCTCCTCCGGGGAGGGTCGTTGGCCTGGGTGGACCCCGGAGTAGTCACGGAGCACCGTCCCACTAAAGCCCCGTAATTTTTCAGAATTTTTAACTATTTAATCCTGATCCTAAATCTTCGGACACCCCGAAACCTATCAAAACGATGTCTGATCGACACGAAACCAGTCCCAAGGCGGGTCATTGGTCTACGGACATTGATCTTGGACCCTGAAAGACTTGGGTTTGAGACCCCGGGTAGCACGTGCGTAGCTTTGGAAACCGTGACAGGATTGGTTGTGTGAATTATATGTATGTATGATATATGATATGTGATATACAATATATGATATGTGATGTGTACAGGTTGGGCAGTGGCCCTTATGGTTGGTTCTTGATGGTTCTTTCAATTATGGATTTGGGTAGTGGCCCGTGTATTCGGTTTCATTTACGATTTTGGGCTAAGGCCCTAATGAACGGTTTGATAAATGGTTTTCGAATGCATGCATGCTTTTTAGTGAAGGGTACAAATTTCTTCTTATGAAATGTTTTTATAAACTTTTTGTTTTGTCCACTCGCAGCTTTTAATGTTTTGACTGCCCTTCAGGTTGACAGCGGATGTGGACTGTAGTAGAGACCGAGATATCACATACCTCCTCCGGATCCTAGCGTACTCTGATGGCCCGAGAGGGAAAAGGTCGGAAATTCCCTTATCTGACACTTCATGTTAGACGGGATCAGGGTCGTCCCATGTTAATCCCGGGGAGAGGGGGGATTGGGACGGGTCCTGACATTGTGGCTAGTCAATATCCCGTGTGACTAGTCACGATCGCTGTGATGAGTTTTATATCTGAATTCAAAGTTGTTTCCACCCTTGTCCAATCCATGAGTTTTACACCATAACCCGTGGAAATTTATATTGTTGTGAAGTTTAATAGAGCGAATTATTCACTTTGGTCACAATTTGTTGTGACCTTTATTATGGGTCGAGGAAAATTGGGTTATTTAACTAGAAAAATTAAAAAACCCTCCCCATATGATCTTTTGTTTGAAACATGAAGCCTGTAGAATGCTCTTATCAGAAGTTGGCTCATCGGTCCCATGGAACCCGATGTGATGATATTTTTTTGTTCGTTTACTCACAATGAAAAATATATGGAAATGTTGTATTTCGAACCTACTGTGAAAGAGTTTATAGATATGTTACTTTCGTGACTAGTCACAAAATTGATGTGAATAGTCATCCATCGAGCAATATCTTTTTTTCCCTTGTTACCTCTTATTCTACTACACCTCATCGGTCACATGTGTCTAATGCTAATGGAGTGTCCTCTCTTATGACTAATGCTGACACGGTGATGTTAACACCCTCTTTTTCATTGGAAGTAGAGTATGTTCCCTCACTCTCTAATAATCTCTTGTATGTGCCACAAGTAACTGAACAATTGAATTGTCTAATATTAATGTATCCTTATTTTTTCCTTCTTCAAGACCTCAACAACAAAGAGATTATTGGGGTGTGATACTAAAAGAGGATGGGTGTATTATGTGGATGATATGTGCTCTAGCAGTCCTTGACTGGTTATTGTTCTTCTTGTGCTTTGAAGCATCATATTTGGATGTGGCATCGTAGGTTTGGCCATGCTTCCTTTTGGTTATATTAAACATTTATATCCTTCTTTTTTCAAGGGGTGCGACCCGTCATATTTTCATTGTGATGTTTGTGTTTTGACCAAAAGTCATCATATTACTTATCCTTTGAGTTCTACTGGGAGCAATGAACCTTTTTCGTTGGTTCATGCTAATGTGTGGGATCCAGCTCTTGTTTCTACTTTATCTGGCTACTGTTTGTGATCTTTGTTGATGAATGTAGTCCTATAATTTGGCTTTATTTGCTGAAAAATAAGAGTGAGGTGTAAAATTGTTTATGTGTATTTCATACCATGATACATACTCAATATTTGGCTAAATTGAAAGTTTTTAGACATGAAAATAGTGGTGAATTTTTTAATCAAATATTACAGTTTTATTTTCAAGATCATGGCATTATTCATGAGTCAACATGTCCTTATACACCTCAACATAATGGTGTAGCTGAACGAAAAAATGGGCATATTCTTGAAATCACTCGTGCATGTTTATTGGTGCTCACATGCAACCCACTTCTTGGGACAATACTATTTGTATGATGTTTATCTTCTGAATCATGTACCTAGTAGCATCCTCAACTTTCAAACACATTTGGATGAACTTTCTACTCCTGTCAATATTCCCTCCCACTTATAATTAGCACCGCATGTTTTTGGATGGGTTGTTTTTGTTCATCTTCCTAAATAGCAATGTACGAAGTTTCATCCATGTGTCGTAAAATGTGTGTTTGGTGGGTATGTGCCTCACCAAAAAGCCTATAGGTGTTATCATCCTTCTGCTTGCTGCTTCTATGTGACTATGGATGTAACTTTTTATGAGACTAAATACTATTTTTCTCCACCAGTATCCACTTCTCAGCTCCAGGAAAGTGAAGTGTTGAAGAGTCGAATTGGATAAAAATGTTTCTTAATCTTGTTGTATGTTCTACTGCAGAAGTGACTAGTCACAATAGTTATGATACTAGTATGACTAGTCCCGAATGTTTTTATGGTTCTGATGTTGATACTAGTATGACAAGTCACAATCAGCCGATATGGACTTGACTAGTCACAGTCACGCAGCTTTGAACGATTTAGTTTCTACAAACATCACCCTCCCCCCTTCTACACCAAATGTACCAACCAATGATCCTCATGTTTCTAATGATTCTGAGGCATGTAATAGTTCTGAAGTTAATACTGACAATGAAATTAATGATCACAAGCCAATTGCATCTAGTGATGGTACAATTATTAACTACCTCCTCAGAGCACTCAGGGCAAACCACTGGAGAGATAGTCACTCGAAAATTCAAAGATGGTGAAGTATCCTATTGAAAATTATGTCTCTACAGGGCACTTACCATGTGCTATTAAAGCTTTTATGAATCAAATCTCAGCTGTCACCATTCCTACAATAGTACAAGAAGCACTCAATGATAAAATACGGGCAAAAGCTATGAATGGGGAGATGAAAACACTAGAGAGAAATCAAACATGAGACATTATGTCTTTAGCAGAAGGGAAGAAACATGTTGGCCATAAATGGGTGTTTATGGTGAAACATAAGCCAAATGATACGATTGATCGGTACAAGCAAGGTTAGTTGCACGTGGTTCTACTCAAACTTATGAAATTGACTACCGTGAGATTTTTGCACATATGGCAAAGTTAAATATTATTCCGGTTTTATTATCCATTACTGCAAATTTTGATTGGTCATTAAAACAGTATGATGTAAGAAATGTTTTTTTTTATTGGAGATCTGTCTGAAGAGATCTATATGAGTATGCCATATGCGTATAGTATTTATGGTGATTTAAGCTTGATATGTAAGTTGAAGAAGTCATTGTATGGTTTAAAGCAATCACCAAGAGCATGGTTTGGAAGACTTTGACTAGCCATGAAGACGTATGGCTACGAATAGGGCAGTGTAGACCATTCATTGTTTCTAAAGAAATAAAATGGTAAGGTAATTGCTCTTATAATTTATGTTGATGATATGATGGTTACTGGTGATGATATAGATGGGATGACTAAGTTCAAGTCTAACTTAGCATCTGAGTTTGATATGAGAGATCTTGCTGGCTTAAAGTATTTCTTGGGCATTGAAGTTATCTGATCTAAGAAAGGTATATGTTTGTCACAAAGGAAACATGTTCTTTACATATTGGAGGTAACATGTATACTTGATTGGCAGCCCGTTGATACACCTACTGAGCAAAACCATGGCCTATAAGAACTTCCAGATCAAGTTCCTGCTAACAAGGGGAGATATCGGATGTTAGTTAGTCGTATGATTTACTTATCACACACTTGTCCTGATATTGTTTATGTGGTTAGTGTGGTAAGTCGTTTTATGCATAATCCTAGTGAAGCTCTTATGAATGCAGTTGTGTGAATTTTGTAGTATTTGAAGTCAGCACCAGGAAAATGCCTTATATTCTCCAAACATAATCAAACAAATGTTACAGGTTACTGTAATTCTGATTGGGGTGGTATAGGAGTAAGCGACATTCAACTACTGGGCAGTTCACATTTTGTTGGAGATAACTTGGTATCTTGGAAAAGTAAAAAAAACAGAAGGTTGTATCATTATTATTGAAGGGATACAATAACTATTGTGACTAAAACAGCTTATGAGGGGAGCTTGGGTTTCAATCTAATAGAGCTATGAAGTTATATCGTGATAATCAGTTAACTATCAAGATTACAGAAAACCAAAATAGGATTGAACTAAATATGTGGAGATTAATCGTAATTTCATCTACGATAAGTTCAAAGAGAAAATCGTTTAAGTCTTATATGTAAAGACTACATAACAACTGACTGATATTCTTACCAAAGCCGTGTCCAAAGAGGCCTCAATGACTCACTTTTCAAATTGGGCATGTTTGCTACACATGCTCCATCTTCATCTTGAATAGAAGTGTTAGCATCAGCAGGGTCGACCATTATAGGGGGCAAGAGGGGCCAAAGCCCTGGGCCCAAAATAATGGAGGGCCCAAATTTTCCAAAATTTTCTTATATTGTAAAAAAATAAAGGGTCCAAATTTTTCAAAATTTTATTGAAAAAAGATAAATAGAAGAAGAAGGAGAACATATCAAATTTGAGATGCAGAATGTCGACTGCGGTTCAATAAAGGGCCCTCTCAATTCGATTTCTTCCATAATGGTGGCATGGAGTTCAATGTTTCAATCAATTAGTGTTTCAATCGATTTCTATTTCGTAGTCTCTCTCTATCATTCTGATTTGTGTCTCGCTCCGGTTCAAGCTTCAGACTCTACATGTAAGTTTTATTGTTCCTTTTCCTCCTTTGATTTCCTTTAATCTTTCATATGTGGCCCGATGAATTTCTGATTCTTCCTTTCCAAATTATGAGTTTTTTGGTCAAATTTCCATTAATTAATTGGGGTATTCCTTTCTTCATTCGATCACCTACGGAAGAGAAGATGACGGAACTAACATTTCGTTCAAAATTACCTGTATTCCCTTGTTAATAACAATATCTCTTGGTTTATATTATTTAATACTAATAAGGAAACTGTATAAATGCAGTTTCTGAAGGACGGTGTAACGACACATCCCGAATTATTGAGATTAATTAAGAATTAATGACAGATTAGCCTAGCTAATCGGGGAGTAGACGAAGATTAACGGACGTTCAGGGCAAAATGATGATTTTGCCCCTAGAATGGGCGAAACGTTGACTCTTCGTTCAGGCGGTCAAATGGACTTTGGCCGATGACTGTGACGTATTTTGAGACATCACGAGTTCATAGACAGGTGGCACGCCCGATTCCGACGTTCGAGGAAGAAGTTATGACGTTTGGAAGTTCGGGGGTATTTTGGTAATTTGGTTGAAAAAAGGGGCAAATAGTTGATTTTTGACCCGGGAGGTCCGATGGCCGAGGGCCAAGGACCGTTACGTATATTGAGGCGATACGAATCCATAGACAGGTGGCACGTCGAAATCGGACGTTTGACGAAGAAGTTACGGTTCACGGAAGTTCGAGGGAACTATTGCACGAAGTTCGAGACGAATTGAATTTTGTTCTAAGTGGGACCCAGATATTTTTCACTGGCCCAATGGATGAGTGACAAGTGTCACTCATCCATTGCACACTCAAACATATTCATGCATCTCATCTTCCTTTTCTTTGTTCGACCATATCCCCACCAAACCCAAACCAACCTGATCTCACCCAAACCCATCCATCGACCCTTTTCAATCTGGGTTGCTGGGCCGAGAGAGAGGAGCAGAGAGAGGAGATTGAAGTGATGAAGGTGGTGGCAGGATCGGCTGAGCCGTCGTGCACAGTGGAGAGAGGTAACTCGGTTTTGTTATTTTGAATTCAATAACTCGATTTGGGCATTATGGACGGTTTTGGATGTTTGGTTAGTGTTAAATGGGTTATTAGGAAGGTATATGGCAGTGTTTGGAGGGTGGTTCACAGCTGAAGAACCCTGGGGAAAATCTGGGTATGTGAACCGTGAGGGAAGAAATCAAACCATTAGGTTTTCCATGTTTTTCCTTGTTTTGATCATCTAACTAAGTTTTTAGGGATTAGATAGGAAGAATGGAATCAATTAGGATGGGATTGGACGAAAAAGTGAAGAAAGGAGAGCCCTGAACCGGTCACGCCGGTCCAAGTTGCAGGAAAAACCGAACCAGCCGGTCAGACCGGTCGACTGAAGGAAGGAGACGACCACTGTGCAGTGGCGCGTAAGGCCCACGTGCAGGGCCATCTCGAGATACGTACGGGCGCGTGGTGAGGATTTTGGGAAAGCTTCCAACATGTGAAATCATCTATTCGATGTAACGAACATTTTTAGACTGGTTTCGTGTCAATCGGACATCGTCTCGATATAGTTCGAGTTGTCCGAAGGTTTAGGATCGGGTTTAAAAAATAGTTAAAAATTACGAAAAATTACGGGGCTTTAGTGAGGGGTTATTTAAGTAGTTAGTAACCCTCTAAATTAATTTTAACAGATTCGGGAACCCCGGAGGTGACAATTGGCCCGGGAGAGGCTTATGGCGCGAGTATCGAGGCGCGGCTTCGGACGATCTGTGAGTGGACCTTTCTTTCGAAATCTATGCATGCATAAATGTTTTAGAATTGTTTTAGAACATGTTTTGTGATGCCATGAGTGCATTTGTTTGTGGTAGCTTAGGATTGATATATTTGCACGTTTTTCGAGGTTTTCGATTTTATGTCGTACATTTACGTACTGCGTTTTCAATAATGATTTAATGAACAGATTTTGGATTTGGAAATATGAACTCGGCCATGAGACCCATTTGATTTACAAACTCTTGGAATTGGAGCCCATTTGATTTGACGAGGAATCAGACCGAGAGTCCATTTGAGTTATACGATCGGGTCGAGGGCCCCGTTGGTTTACGAATTCGAGTTTGTGGCCCAGTTGGTTGTAATCTTGGGCTAGAGGCCCTTTTGACTGTAATATCGAGCTTGAGGCCCTATTGGTTTTGAAATCAGGCTTGAGGCCCCGTTGAGTTATGGTTTCGGGCTTAGGGCCCAGTTAGTCATGATATCGGGCTAGAGGCCCAGTTGATTGTGAAATCGGGCTTGAGTCCCAGTTCGGTTTATGAAATGAGAATTCGGGCATGAGACCCTATTGAACTGAGGATTTAGGCCGAGGCCTGTGAAAGCGAAATTGAATCAGATTCGAGGAATCCTATTGAGATAAATCGGGTATGAGACCCGGTTGAAATTTGCTTTGAGAAAGAAAGAGTTTTGAAAATGAATTATACCCTCCATATGATTTATATGGTCTCCTCCAGACGTTGACCTAGAGAGTCACGATCCACAGACCATAATGGGTATCCCCATAAGGATCCTGCTCTAGGAGTGGAAGTTATGATGTGGTCCCGAACCAAATTCCGGAGAGATGATCGGACTAAGTCCGAAGATAGAGCCTCCTAGATGGAGAATTCCTGGGGGAAGACTCAGAGTGAGACCCCAAGTAGTGTGTACACTAGTATAGATATGATGTGTAATGGCCCGAAAATTCGAAAAACGAAACTTTGGGAAAATTGGAGAAAAAGGACGACTTTGCCCCTAGGGAGAAGG
This sequence comes from Prinsepia uniflora, assembly GCA_032719365.1. NCBI lineage: Eukaryota > Viridiplantae > Streptophyta > Magnoliopsida > Rosales > Rosaceae > Prinsepia > Prinsepia uniflora. Next base: position 65,103,023 of record CM064871.1, read on the forward strand.
GCCGAAAGTTGACTTTTTGATCGGGACATTATTTGGACTTTCCGGAAATACCGTTGGATAGGTCTCGGGACGCTGAATCTGTAGACAGGCAGCATGCGTCAATCGGAGTCCGAACGAGAAAGTTATGGGTCTAGAACTATGAGGGCATTTTGGTAAATTTTCTAAGTAGGGGTAAAATGGTAATTTCCAGGCAGGGACTTAATTAAACGGTGCAAGATATGGTTTAAATTGGCTGATTCAGCCTATGATAGTTGAAAGTGTGACACATGTCACTTGAATGGAAGCACTTGGTGGCACTTAGTTGCTTTAGTTAGAATTAAATAAGTAAATTAAACGGTTGTTAATTGTTAATTCGATGTGAGTACGGTGGTCATATACAAAACAGAGAACAATACTAAACCTCCAAAAACCCTTGATTGATCCATCATCCCAGAGAGTAGAGAGATTGAATAGAGAACAAAAAGGGAGGAATTAAGTGAACAAGTGAGTGAAAATTGAGAGGAATTGGACCGGGAACCATCTGAGAACAAAACCCGAAAACCCACTTAAGAACACCAATGTCGATTTTGATTTTGTAAACTGTTTCGAGGGAAATTGATTAGATATTCAGCTTTCTGGGAGCTAGATGACTCGAACCAAATCAATTGGGAAGTCAATTGATTGTGAATTGATGAAAAACAGAACCTGCGACCTCTTGGAAAGGTGGAGCTTGAGTTCGATCACTTAAAGGTAATAATTCTTGAAATTGATTTCAGTTTCGTGCTTAGAATGAGTATAAGATACTTCATGTTCAATCAATTGAACGAAACCGTGTGAAATTGGGTAGGACCCGATTTAGGACCCGTTGGGTTTCGATGTTGAGTCGTGGGATTTAAGGCATGGTTTCATCAAATTGAGGTCACATATCCAAAATAGACGTAGAATAGATGAAAATGAGTGAAAGAAACGGTGAAATTGGGGTCGAATTGGCTTGGAATGAAACGGGTTGCATCACGGGTCGTAGGCTCCGTTTACCAGGTGAACGGGTGACAGGGACGACTGTTCATGGTTACTGTTCACGGCGCGTGGACTCACACGCAGCCACTTGCGGCGGCGCGTGAGGGCGCGTGGTGGGGTTTCTGGGAAAGTGTCCAACAGGTGTTTTACTCTATACAGTGTAACGATCATTTTGGCTTTCGTTTCGAGTCAATCGGACACCGTCTCGATTATGTTTCGAGGGTCCGACGGTTTATGTTATATATTCAAATAAGATTTAAATCCCGAAAAATTTCGGGGAATTGATATGATGTAAATTGAGTTGTTAGTAACCCTGAATACTGATTTGGACAGGATTTGAGATTCCTGGCGAGTGTCGGAAATTACGGAAACGCTTGCAACTCGGAAAGCGAGCAGTTTGGACGGTGTGTGAGTGGACGTTTGTTTTATAAACCATGATGCATGCATAGTTAAATGTTTTACATGATTGATTGCATAATTTGACTTGCATTGATGTCTTGATGATGTGGCATGATTATGTGTGATTTAATGATTATTTTAATCGGTCTTTCGGGCACATTTTTCGAGGAAATGTGCAAATGGTATTTTGGGCTAGGCCCGGAGTCAAAAAGGTTTTGAAAAAGGATATTTTGACTTAAATGGTTAGTCAATGATGATTTTTGGATTATTTTAATGTCTTCCATATGATTTTACGGATTTACGTATAAGTGGTATTTGAACTTAAACACCCTGTCGAGAATGCTTATGACTTGATTTGAGGTCATGGATATGATTGATATGTGTTATAATATGGATTTTGTTTGTGATTGTGGATCCTGGATACTGGATCATGGGCTGGATGGTGTGAGTGCAGTTCTTGGACGGGACTCGGATGTTGCGTGAGTGCAGTTCCCGAGTATGTGGTACGTCTAGACGGTGCGTGTGCAGTGCCCAGACATGATGGATATGACTCGGATGGTGTCTGAGTGCAGTTCCCGAGATTGGCCTACGCGTAGTGCGGATATGACTATGTGATTGATTGTGCACTTGTGAATAGTGCGGATTGATGGATTGATTGATTGCTTGGTTGTATTGTTTGATGTTGATTGTGATTACGTATTGGTAATGAGTACGGGTTTATGGTCTGTGTGGCCAGGTACTTATGTTTTCATATGTTTTGGCCTGAGAGCCGGGATTTGATTTGTTATGTGATTTGGCCAAAAAACCGGTGATTGTGATTCATATGTTTTCCCTATGCATGCATGGTTTGATAAACTGGAGGGTAACTAATGTGTTTTCAAACGTATTTTAAATGCTATTATTTTTGTCCACTCACACCTTTCCTGTTTTAATGACCCTTCAGGCCGTGTCACGACGTTCGGGGCTGATCGAGAGGCGGAGGCATGAGCGGAAATCAGCGCAGTTATCCCTTGTCTGATAGGTGCTGAAGGATAGTTGCGGGACTTCAGTTGACTTTTCAGACGGGAGCAGGACCGGGCACGGTTATCGAGGTCCAGTTGGGACGGGTCATGTCATGATGAATCGTGACATATATCGGAGATGTGTTCCCTAGGGGCTATGTGCCCCGAGTTGGCATCTTCTCGGAAGTTCCGCGGATGGGTTATACATATGAGTACGTATGTGGTTTTTATGGAAAGTGATTTAGGGGCGGAGACCCCGTGTTCCATGTTTTAGAAAGTGATTTGGGGCGGAGACCCCGTATTCGATGTTTTGGAAATGGTTTGGGGTGGAGACCCCGTATTCTATGTTTTGGTATTTCACTGAGAATGGTTTTGGGATGAAACCCACGTATGTTGATTTGGGCTGAGTTCCCACCTGTATTGATTTATGGTTTTAAGATTGTGATTTCGGGTCGGGGACTCATAAATGGATTTATGGTTCATGACGACTTATGGGGACCGGTATGAACCCTTGAAAGGTTTTTATGGTCCATGACGGTTTATGGGGACCGCGCATGAACCCTTGAAAAGTTTGAGAATGTTTTCAAATGGATTTATGAACGTTTTGGTAAATAATTTTTGAATGCATGCATATGCTTTTAGTAAAGGGCATAAAGTATATTTGTGAAAATGTTTTTATTTAAATGATTGATTTTTGTCCACTCACAGTTTTCGTGGTTTAAATGCCCTTCAGGTTAATCGCGGATGCGGGCTGTAGCAGAGATCGAGACATCACACTCCTCCTCCTACGATCCTGGCGTACTCTGGATGCCTCGGTGAGGACTAGAGTCGGAATTATCCCTGGTCTGACACTTCGTGTCAGACGGGAGCAGGTGCATCCCACGTTAATCCCGGTGGATTTGAGATAGGTCATGACAACGGGCTCACATATCACGCTCAAGCCGTAAAGGCCGATATTACACTCACCATTTTCAACTCCAATTAACTCATTTGCTTCTACTACAAACATGACCTTAATATAGATGACTAGAAGATGTTCGATCAAATGCCCCAACAAAATGTCATCTCTTGGAATGCCATAATCTCCGCTCATATCAAAACTCAAAACTTGAATCGTGCCAGCCATTTATTCGACGTTGCTTCATACAAGGATCTGGTTACTTAGAATTCGATGTTATCTGGGTATATCAGCGTTGAGGGTATGAGGATTTTGCCCTTAAAGAAGTATGGCGGGTGTTTAGTGGATATAGAGGGGAGGTTGAATTGGTTTCAAAGAATGCAATGGCGACGTCTTGTTGCAGAGAAGGAAAATTGGATATGGCAGCTAATTTATTTTGGAAACAACCGGAGCAGAATGATCATGTGTTTTGGAACAAAATGATTGCAGTATATGGCCATAATGGTTTTGAAGATGAGATATTGAATTTGTTTGTTCGTATTTCGGAGAATAGATTTAGGTGGAATAACCACACTTTTGCTAGTGTTTTGACTGCTTGTTTGTATATCAGAGAATGAATTTAGGTGGAATGACCACACTTTGCTAGTGTTTTGACTGCTTGCTTGGTTTGAGGAGCTCCAAACTTGCAAAGGAAATCCATGCTTGGGTCTTGAAGAATGGGATGACTTCAAATCCATTTATACGCAGTGGAATTGTTGATGTCTACTGCAAGTTGTGGCAATATAAGGTATGTAAACTCAATCCATGCGGCAATGGGGACCCCTGTATGTTTGGACCGGCACTGAGCATCAGCTACACCTTATAAATATAAAGTAATTATAGGATTGTAATTATTTTTCTATTTGGTCTCTTTGACTTTTATATTGTAAAATTATAAACACCTACCTAATAGTAAAAAAATATATATTATTCAAATTAAAACGCTAGCCGTCTCTTTGACAAAAAGATGAGTTTCAAAATCGCTAACTGAATAATACGTACACAATATCAGGTTTGAAATGATTGATTTTACAGAATATGTATAAAATCTAATCATTGACACACAAATGTTGTCCAAGTCATTCATATGGAAGATTTCTGGGTTCTGTTGGGCTCAATCTGGTCTATCAACCTTTCACACCATTGCTAAACTTTTTTCTGAGGAAATACAAGATCGTATCTTCTTGCTGGTACTCGCTTGCTATATATCACGGGAAGCATCTCATTCTCTGAAAAATGACACAGAATAAGTCTTTTTGCAACCATCTTTGTGTTAGAGAAGACCATGTTGATTGGAACTCCTAGTTACCTGTCTTTCGATTTCAACAGCAGATGCAGCAAGCCTTCGCTTCATAACTGACCTCTCATGTTCGCAGCTCTCCATCTCCGTATCTATAAGCAACATAATCAAGCCATAAACACAATGTAAACTATTGTAAACTAAAACAATTCAAATATGTGCTTAGCAATATCTACCATGAAAAAAAAACACTTTGATATGTCTTCATTTATCAGACATGACTCAATCAGAAACAAGAAATGTCAAGGAGAACTCAGAATAAGCACGGTTTAAGATTTTGGTCTCAAGCTATTCAAAACCTACTACTGCACCTCAAACCTCAATCAAGTCATCGAAGCTAATAGTCCCAATATTTTATAGGATAAATTACACTTTACTACCCTGTGTTTTACTTGTAACACATTCATACCGAAACTTCCAAATGTTACAATTTTCACCCCGAACTCTTTAAAACGTTACACTTTGACCCCTCCATTAAAATTTCCGTTAAATCTAAATGGGACCCACAATTTAAATAATAAAATATTAATTTAAATTTATAAAATTATAAAATTATTTGTTTAAAAAAAAACCCAAGTGTTACCCACCTAACCACACCATCTGCACCTTCTCTACCATTCGAAAACACCCCACCCCCAAAACCACCCCTTCAAAAGGATTCATTCCCTCATTGCTTAGGCTCCTTTACACAAAGTATAGAAAGAGAAAGAGAAGAATAAGAAAATTGGAGTTTGGAGAAATGAACAAAGAGATAGAAATAAAATGGGAGCAATAAGCCATTAATTGGAATCTTATTGTTAAGAGAATTATTTGGATGCATTTTGACGTGTTGGAAGGTTTGAAAGCGTTCTCAAGTGTTAAAGCAAAATTTCCGCATTTTCTGGAAAAAAATTATGAGTTTGGTTGAGCATTTTGTCGCTAAAGGGCTTCTAGAAATAAATTCAAATGAACAGAATCGCAAGAATTATTTTTTACGACGCTGTTCATATGAATTTTTCATTGCTAAAGGTATTTCTACCTTTAGTGACGAAATACTCAAAGAAATTGATACTCTTTCCGGAAAAATTTCAGAAAATTCACAAAATTTTCGGAATTTCTATGCTTCTTATTTTCAATTTTTGTTTTTGGTGAAATAGAGGACTAAGCAATAAACAAAATGGGGAATTAATCTTTACGATTGAATCTAATCTAATAAAGAAGGGGTGGGGAGGTGGATGGCATAGATGGGCAGGAAGGTGGAGAGGTCGTTGGGGGTTTTCTTTTTTAACAAATAATTTTATAAATTTAAATTAATATTTTATTATTTAAATTGTGGGTCCTATTTTAGATTTAACGGAAATTTTAATGGAATGGTCAAAAAGTAACAATTTAAAGAGTTTAAGGTGAAAATTATAACATTTGAAAGTTTAGTATGAATCTGTTACAAGATGTAAAACACAAGGTAGTAAAGTGTAATTTGCCCTATTTTATATGACCAAGATATTACACAATATCTGGGAATAACCAAAATAATCAATTCTAACCTGAATATTAGTGGATATTTAAAACATGCCTGGCTTCTTTACAACTACCCTCCCTTCACTTGCATCAGGAGATCACGAAGCTCAAATTTAGTTATAAATAGCATTCATGCACTACATTCCATTAGAACTACTTCACATGAAACTAGCATAAGTAAAGAATAAATGAACGAGTGGCTTGATTCTCACCATAGTAATATGATGACAGAATTGTAATACGCTCAGTGGGCTGCAGAGAAAATAAAATAAAGCGAGTTAGGAAAACGCAGAGCCAATATTGCAGTGATTATAATCTTCATCAAATTGATATAGCGGCCCAAAGCATGCATTACAAAGACATAATTGGGAGCACAAAATGACACATAAGCTGGAGCCAGAAGCATGGCTGCTTTACCACAGGCAGTTAATACGAACCGCGTATAGGGATATACTAATGTTGGGGACAGTCGTGTTTAGCATTACCCTTGTGCATGGAGCCAAAGTAGACCAATCTGGCACTCATACACCAGAGAGAAAATGAGATGAATCCACACGACAAGTGATATAGATATTCAAAAGTCCATCCAATTAGATGTGAAGCTCGTAGGTAGAGTGAAAAAAAGAAATATATATATCATTTTCCACTCCAAAAGTCCCATCTAGAAAACCTTTTCACATCCGATGTAATCAGATGCAGTGGCAACTGACATTGTACACAACTTAAATAAATCCTTCTGATCAAATATTACCCGTTTTCCATTGAAGAACAAAGTATAATTAGAGAAAGTGGAAGCACCGGCACATAAAGCATATTCTCGTACCATTACAAAAATCCCTTGGCGGCGAGTAGGGAGTTCCTCGAGAGCTTTCAGTGTTTCATCTCCCTTAGTAACTTTTCCAAATATTGCATACTGGAAAGAATTAATCAAATTTAACAAACTATTGGTAAAAAGCTAAATAGTAATCATTCCAAAAAAACCTAATGCTTAATTGAGGTTAGCAAAGTAACACCTGCCCATCAAGATGAGGGGCATCTCCAAGAAGCATTGAGAAGGAGGAGGATGCACTATTTGGGTCTTCATATCTACACAGACCAAAACAGACACATAAAAAAACCCAGCATTAAGTCAATATGATATAAAACTCAAGAGCTGATGAAGTGAATCAGAAAGATTGAGACTTTACCTGCCCATAGAGAGAATGCCTCTGACATGCTTAACTTTACTAAACTCACCGACCACCGTCTTCTCAGCCTCTCTTCTCTGCTCCTCGTTCATCCGGGCCGACCTTCCGCTCGCCACGTCAGCCACCTGGGCTACGAACCCCTTTTCAACCCTAAAGAAGTGGTTTGTGTTATAACCCCCAAGGCGGACCAGCTTGTAAATGTGCTCAACCGTCTTGGGCGCGACGGTGGGGTAGAACCCGAATTCGATGTCACCATAATTGGTCTGCCCAGAAACACATCAAAAATTGAAATGCATCAACACAAATTCAAATCACTTTCACTTTCAGCCATTTGCCCTGCTTCTGATTCTCCATTTCAAACCAAAAAATAAAAAAAATTACCTGAAAAACAACGCGAACAGATCCGAGCAGTGAATCCTGAGCTGAAGCGGCAAAAAGCCAAAAGCAACTGATCAATCCGATCAGTGCTGATTCACGGCTCAACATTTTTCCCCCAAATCTGCCGCTCCTCATCGCATTTCGGTTTCGGCGTCAACTACCAAAATGAAATGTTCTTTTTTTCTTTTTTCTTTTTTCTTTTTGCTTTTTTTCTTTTTTTGGGTTGCGCTGTTATTTGGGCTAAGATTATCACATGTTGTCCAACTTCTATAAGCCCAGCACTTAACCCAAAAATTCTAGTGGCATTGGGCCCGATATTTCTCTTGTAGTTTGAAACGTCAGATCCGTAGGAAAATCAAATGTGGGCTTTTCGGGTGTTTTCTAGGGTTTTGTTTAGTGTACAAGGAGCCAGTAACACAACGATTCATAATATTCTTTATTCTTTATATGTAAATGAAAATTCTCAAGTGTCATAGAAAGTTCGATCAATTTTCCGAAATTATTTTTAATTATTTTTTCCTTGATGCGAAGATATGTATTATTCAAAATACTATTGTTGAATCAAATATCGAACTCGTCGCGAAAAGTCCTCACAATTCCTGCAAACAGCAAACAATTAGCTATCGTTGCCTCGATCGATTACCTGGGGGGTTGTTCAACCAAGAACACTTTGATGCCTAAGTTAGTTTTGAGAGAGGAAAAGGATATACTTCGAAACGAAGAATCGACCTACTTTGAAAATGAAATGCGCTCTGTTATTTATAGGAAAATCTTTGGAGTCTCGGAGCGTTCTGATTGGTCGGTTGAATTTGTAATTAATAAATAATATATTATTAATTAAATATATTATTTAATAATTATAATAATAGCTCATTATGATATTAATGATCATTTTTAATATTAATATTAATTGTTCGTTACTAAGAATAATGACAATTAACTCTCGGGAAGAATATTAATATTATGAAGATTTTAACCCGATTAAATAACGTATTTAGCTGGTAAATAGATTATTTAACGTGTGGGTGTTTTCAACAGAGCCGGCCATTATAGGGGGCAAGAGGGGCCTAAGCCCTGGACCCAAAATAATGGAGGGCCCAAAATTTCCAAAATTTTCTTATATTGAAAAAAAATAAAGGGTCCAAATTTTTCAAAATTTATTGAAAAAAAATAAATAGAAGAAGAAGGAACATATCAAATTTGAGATGCAGAATGTCGATTGCGGTTCAATAAAGGGCCCTCTCAATCCGATTTCTTCCATAATGGTGGCATGGAGTTTATTGTTTCAATCAATTAGTGTTTCAATCGATTTCTATTTCGTAGTCTCTCTCTATTGTTCTGACTTGTGTCTCGCTCTAGTTCAAGCTTCAGACTCTACAGGTAAATTTTATTGTTCTTTTTCCTCCTTTGATTTCCTTTAATCTTTCATATGTGGTCCGATGAATTTCTGATTTTTCATTTCCAAATTATGAGTTTTTTGGTCAAATTTCCATTAATTAATTGGGGTATTCCCTTCTTCATTCGATCACCTACGGAAGAGAAGATGAAGGAACTAAAATTTCGTTCAAAATTACCTTTATTCCCTTCTTAACAACAATATCTCTTGATTTATATTATTTAATACTAATACGGAAACTGTATAAATGCAGTTTCTGAAGGACGGTCTCACATATCACGCTCAAGCCGTAAATGCCGATATTACACTCACCATTTTCAACTCCAATCAATTCATTTGCTTCTACTACAAACATGACCTTAATATAGATGACTAGAAGATGTTCGATCAAATGCCCAACCAAAATGTCTTCTCTTGGAATGCCATAATCGTGCCCGCCATTTATTCGACGTTGCTTCATACAAGGATCTGGTTACTTAGAATTCGATGTTATCTGGGTATATCAGCGCTGAGGGTATGAGGATTTTGCCCTTGAAGAAGTGTGGCGGGTGTTTAGTGGATATAGAGGGGAGGTTGAATTGGTTTCAAAGAATGCAATGGCGACGTCTTGTTGCAGAGAATGAAAATTGGATATGGCATCTAATTTAATTTGGAAACAACCGGAGCGGAATGATCATGTGTCTTGCAACAAAATGATTGCAGTATATGGCCATAATGGTTTTGAAGAAAAGATATTGAATTTGTTTGTTCGTATTTCGGAGAATAGATTTAGGCGAAATAACCACACTTTTGCTAGTGTTTTGACTGCTTGTTTGTATGTCAGATAATGGATTTAGGTGGAATGACCACACTTTTGCTAGTGTTTTGATTGCTTGCTTTGGTTTGAGGAGCTCCAAACTTGCAAAGGAAATCCATGCTTGGGTCTTGAAGAATGGGATGACTTCAAATCCATTTATACGCAGTGGAATTGTTGATGTCTACTACAAGTGTGGCAATATAAGGTATGCAAACTCAATCCATGCGGCAATGGGGTTAGAAAATTACTTTTCTGTCACTTCAATGATTATGGTCTATGTCTCTCATGGTAACCTAGTCAAAGCACAGAGGATTTTTGATTCGTTGACTGAAAATATTACTGTTATATGAGTAACTTTGTTTTATGGATATCAAATTACATAAATGCGAAGCTGTATTTGAACTCTTATGTGAATTAAGGGAAAATGAACTAATAATTCATGATGCTGCGATTCTTATCAGTGTGCTTGGTGCTTGTGCAATACAAGCTACCCTAGATTCATGGAAACAAATTTATGCCTACATTTTAAGGAAGATAATTAATTCGAAAAGAAGTTGTTTAACAATCTGGTTGATTATTCATAAAAAAATTTATTTTTAATAATTAAGTATATAAATTAAGAGCCCTTTTTTTACTCTTGTCCTAGGCCCCTGTATGTTTGGACCGGCACTGATTTTCAAATGATTAGTGTTATTGTTAGTGGCAATTTGATATTTTTGGGAATTATGGGCTACGTGTCAGCTTCATAATTTTTGGATGATTTTGGATTCCACAACTATAAAAATAGTATAAGAACTGTAATAAGTATTTGTGCATAAAATAAAAAACAAAAGCAAAACTTTAAAAAAGATTTATGGCCTGACAAAAAGTTCAACAAGCTTATCAGATTGAAGCTTCATTTAGTAATTATCAAAATTGAAACTTTCCGGTTCATAGTTTCTCTGTATACATAACATCTTAATTTTATCAAAAACAAAAAAAAAACATCAATTTCTGTATTTATTATAAGACTTTTATATGTTATTTCCATGTTTGTGAATGATGAGAGTCCAACATTTTTTTCAGTTTCATAAGTGGGTGTGATAAATATGATATAAAGTTCGCCAAATTTTGTCATTTTCAACGTAACACGAGAGTCCAACAGCTTTTGCATTCTGAATTTTACAACTTCAACTCAACACATTCATGGTATCTATTATCTAATCTATTCAATCCGCCAAACTGTGATTCGTGATTTGTGATTCGTGATTTGTGATTCATTCACATCCACTCATATTTTCTTTCTCCGCCGAGCATCTCCAAAAAGCAAATTATTTTTTGGTCAGCAATATTGACATTGATGCTGTAGGCTACCTAGATTGCTCAATAATTCATCTCTTCCGAGTCGGTAATCAATAAAAACTGCATCATTTGTTCGTCAATCAAAATCAGTGAATTCATTCCCCAACACCCACTGAAACTGAATCTGATTCCACGCCCCATTTCTTCTTCGGCTCAATAAAGCTTCATATTGGGCCCTAACAATTTTCTGGCCCAGCCCACTCTCGTTTATCCCAAACCGTTACCGTAGTACAGATTGAACTCACTATACGCTAATCTTATGGCGTACAATCATTATATCCACTCAAATATTGACACCTTGCTTATTGTTTTGGTGCACAATTATCTGCTTAGCACATACATGTCATCTTATTAAGATTCCAGAAGCATAAGTAAGTTCATAAAGCGCTGCAAATAAAAGTATTCGTGTTTTAAATAGAACCAATCTGGTTCATATGAATGCATCGTAAAATAGATTGTACAAAGTCTTAGAAACCCGCAACTACAACAGTGCAATGATTTCACCTATAAAATTAACTGGATATGAAACAAAAAATTCAAAAAACAAAATAAATAAACAAACAAACAAAGACGCGCAAGGAAAATTCAATTCCACACCCAAAAAATAATAAATTAATTTAAATTAAATTAACGTGGTTATTTCTACATGTGTTGGTATCGTAAAAAGCTCTTTATTATGAGGTTATTAAATAGAAAATCATATTCATAATTCATTGTAGCAGCATAAAATTCTCTCCCACTTTGTTGATATTGCATGATGTAGATGGAGAAATAATGCTAAAAGAAAAAGTGATTGCAACATGGTTTTGCCTCTCAAGTCTCAACCCCACTTAATTTATTTATTTTTATTATAAAATAATAATGCTTCAAGGACACAACAATGTTCTCATAACTTATTAATTTTTTAATAGTGGAACACCAACTAATCTTGCATCTCCACCTGTCATCCCACCCTATTCAATTTGCAAATTTCCATTGACGTGAAATATTCTCGCATTATTATTTAGCATATTATTAGCAGTATCAAAAACTATAATTAACGTATAACTTGATTAATTAATTTATAAACGCAGTGCATATGCAACAAATCTGAATGATCAATGCTCTCCCACTGATTATTATACCAATAGTCCATGATTAAGAGAGACATGGGTGATTTCATCCTACTCGATCTAGGATCCAAACCCCCCCACTTGAAAGATATATAAACAAAAACGAAAGGAGGATTTAGTTTTGAAAGATAGTATTAAGTTGCGGAATTACGGTTGAATTTTTGTTTTGTATTACGGATGATTACCAATTTGATTAAGTCTTTCGATTAATATTTTCTTTTAATTTTATATGTCTAAGATCAAATCTCGTAACAAAATTTGTAACAATAATAAGTTACGGAATTTGAGGATTTTTTTTTTAACTCGTCTTGTTAGATTTAATGCTCTTTTATTTGTTGATTATATAACCAAATTGCAAAAACATAAATCGAGTGACAAATATGATACTGAATACGAATAAATCTTCTCCGATTATCAATTCCATGATACAATAACATAAAATATGAACAGCTAAATGAAAATCTCATCATAAATTCATATAAAGGAATTCATATAAAGGAAATCCATACCAGTCCACCTCAAACCTTCCCTCAACCAAGTAAGAGTTAAATATATTGTATCGAAGGCCAACTCATATATAGTTGTTCTCTCTTTTTTTTTTTTTTTTTTTTTGAAGAACAATTGAAGGTGATTATTAGATGGACAAATGCTGTAGTCATCTCATTAGGATTAGGAGATGACAGGCATCTAAAACTTTGGCTTTTTTCACAACTAAAGCTGTAAAGGGCTAAGAAGGGAAATTTGCGTTAGGTAAAGTTTTAAATTTACTTTTTTCGAAAATTATTTTTCTTGATTTTTCTTTCAAAATTATTAATTGTCTTATATATATATAAACTGATATTCACGTAATTATAGTAGGGAGATTAGAATATAATTGTGAATTAGGGTATCTTACTGCAAATTAAGATGTTGGTTGAGCTCAAAATCTCTTCCCATTTCCTTAATGGACCCAAGTCACTATCGTGATTCATGAATGTAGCCATTAATTTACAATTTTTTTTCCCTTTGGGTTAATATTTTTTTCTAATGAAAGTCGGTTGCTGCTTTGGTTTGGCGAAATTCACGGATTTCTTGTTCCCCTCTTTTATTATGTGGGACGACGACATAAAGCTATCATTTCAACTGCATCTACAAAACAAGAAGAAGAACATCAGTTCAAAAAAATAAAAAATAAACAAGAAGAAGAAGACTCGAAGACTATGTATATCCATGTATGTATGTATGTATGTAACTATGCATACGAAGGTGACGTTTGCCTAACAAAAAATGTCTTTTTTTCTTTTTCTCTGTGTTAAGACATATTCGTTTTGAAGACCAGAGAAAGAAGAACATGAGGAATACGTCTTCTTGTCTTGTGTTGATGTTTTTCTTTGGCTTTTTATGTTTATTGTTGACTTATTCTTCAATTCACATGAAAGAGAATTTTCATCGATAAAACTTCTAATATAGCTTTAATCAAAAGGTGAAACATCTTTATTACGTGTTCATTTTTTTTTTTTACATTCATACACATTATTCATTTCCCAATTTGAACTCGTATTAAACTAACCCTAGTCCTTAATATGATTTGATCCCTGTGGGCTGTGGCTTGATTCTTTGGAATGTTTTAGGAAAGTGATCAAGTATAGGATTGTGTACGAAATTCTCCATTAGCAATTATTGCAATTTGGTCATTGACAAGGAATGTCACACCAAAATAGAAGTAGACATAGTGGGTAAAAAAGTTGGTTGTTTGTTTGTGAGGTAAATCCTAAGAGGAATGCCTCAAATCAATATTATTCCCCACATTTTTTTCCAAGACTATAATAACTTAAGAAGTTTTCACCCATTTATCAATTTCAATTTTTCTTTTTTTAACAAATTTTATCGTAAAGTTATATGTAGGGAGAATTATACTTTATTTAACGTCCACTATAACAACATTTATTCTAATTATTAATATAAAATGATCACGCAATTGAATTAAAAACTCCCTAAAACTTAGAGAGTACAAAACAAATCTCAAACTTAAAATGAGTTTATGGAATTAAATTTATTCCACACAAACATACTCAAATAGATAAAATCTTAAAATTCATAAATATTTGAATTGTTGTGTACTTGCAAATCTCATCGCCCAAAATGATTTTAGTTATCATTTGGAGCATCAAATCATCAATAAGACGGACATAATTAAGATTTGAGAAAATAGAAATTAATTCGAGAATTGACTCGTGGAGATAAGAAATTCAGAGTATGAAACCCCTCGCCCTAGGCATTGATTTTAACAAGCCCTTGTTAGACATATGATGTTGTTGTCATGGGCCATTGACATGTAAACCCCAAACTAACATGCATGCAGATTGGAAAAGCTGTGTGCCTTGCAAACAGCGACACATGTCACAAGGGTTAGCTACCCATAGGCCATAGCCAATAAATAATCTATACCCTAAGGGCCTAACCCTCCCAGTCCCCCACAATTTCACTCCAATTCAATTCCGGAAAATACACATCATCCCTTCACCCCACGCAAATACACACATCATCCATTATTGGCTGAAAATTCAGAACCAAAATAGTGGTACTACTTTGAATAATTAAGCAAGTAATTAACACTCCTGATTAGTCCCAAAAGCTCAACTCCAACTTCCCAACCATGATTAATAAACTTGTACAATAGAAACAAACAAAGCTAAATCAGTGAGTGAAAGAGCAACTCCTTACTCCTACTACTCTACTTGATTGCGTGCTCCGCTGTGCTCTTCATAAAACCACTCAAAATCAGTCTATCATACCGTCAAAACACGTGTACTTATTAAACTATAAAAAATTCAAGACAATAAGCAGCATTACAAACTTGGAAAAAAACAAGAACAAGCATAAGAAAAAACCAACTCTTTTCAAATGAAGTCTGTGTAATTATATTCGCTTAATTCTTAATGGTTAAGTTAATTATATTATTGAAAATAATAATTTAATTTTAAATGTCCTTATTAAGTCTGTGGAATATTGTTGATTGAGGAGTTAATTAGGTCAGTCTGAAGATTGAAATGAGAGTTGCGATTAGTCGGGTGATCAAACAGCTTTCTCATCCTCCAATAATGCTCCACATGACAACACGTCTTTACACAAATGAGCGACACGTGGGCGGGCCGCATTGGAGAAAAGACTCGCCTCGGTTGATGAAGAAAGAATTATTATTTATTATTGTTATTATAAATTTCGTGAGTGCACGCCAGAATCTTTTTTGCGGGTTGGAAGAGATAGTGGAGTTGCTTGGTTTTGAAGTTTGTTTCATTATCCTATTTACAATTACACCCCATATTTATTTTATTATTATTATTTATCTTCATTATTAATAGGATTTCTGTATTAAGTTCCTTAAAGAAGACGTGTGCACGTGGCCGTGTTTGCACCATTTTCCCCATGTTTACATTACTTTTAATATTTGGTTTAAGATTAGAGTTAATTATAAATCCTCTAAACAAGGAACAAGTACGTACTTAACACCATTAATCTAAGCTTAATTTGCTTGACATAAAGCCCTTGTAGCTAGCTATCCCACGTCTCTTGCGTGCTTTTGCCCTCCTTACCGTAAAGAACCGCACGCACACCAAGACACAAGAAAGTACGTGATTCACCTAAATCGGTCTATGTTCACGGTGTTACTTCACTCTCATTAATAATATGATGTTGTTTGTACAAGTATAGAAGGTTTAGAACATTTAGAGAGAGAAAGTAGAAAGAAGGGGAAAATGGGTCCCTTTTAATGGGAGAGTGGCTCCATATTTATAGAATTTGTCTAGAATTTAGGATAGGGGAATAGTGATGGGCTTTCAGACATGGGCCTTGTGTGATCTTTAAGGTTTTCTGATGGGCCTACTCCGTAGTCCAGTGTAGTATTTTGACAGACCCATTGCTTACTCAGATGTTATGTCAACAGCTTCTTTGCATTTCCATGATTTCCATTAGAGCTGTACTCCGATTTTTTTTTTTTAAGTTTTCATTTATAGTCTTGTACAATAACAAGCTTGTGAAGAAGTTATATTCTGCACGGATTTTCGTATATGAAAGTTTTTGAAAAGTTAAAAGTAATTGTGTTGTGAGAGTATTTAGAGTTTTATTCGTTCCATTTTAAATTTTGATACACATAATCATATAATGATGCATATTTGAGAATAATCATATTTATTGACAAACGGATAATTCTGTTAGCAATTAAGATTAACATGTTGATTGATTATCTAATTAGTTTACACATTTAAATAATAACAATATCCAATTTTATTATTTGTTGTACTAACAATATTTGGATAATTATCTATTGATGTATTGTTCAGCTATAATATGTTTATAAAGAAAAATTAGTAGGCAAAAGTTCAAATAAGGAGCACTTCAAATGAGAAGATAAGTATTTATTCATATTTAGATGGAGAAGGAAAAAATTGTTATTTTTAGGGTTTACTATCGGTATATTCATGTATTATCAAATTTAATTTTGTGTGTGTAATTAATCGCCATCATTAGTAAATTTCAATCATTAAATTTATTTTAAAAAATTAGTAAAAAACAACAAAAGTAAGGGGAAAAAGGCGGATGCAAATTTTGACACTTGGATTTCGAGGGATAAAATGTAGCCCAGTAGCTACCCTATCATAGATTTGTAGACCAACGCATGCAAAGGTAGACCCTAAACAAAATGTTGTGAGTGACAATTCCTTAACCACCTTTAAAGTGTCCACTTTGATAAACATGTGAGTCATCATCACCATCCCTCCATCATTTTCCATAAAATAAAAAATAAAAAAACATTTCAAGTAAATTCTACAAAACTTCATTTTCAATAATAGATTAAAAAAAAAGTGTTGTTATTGAACATAATTTAGCGTCCTTTATTAAAGATTAAATAAAATAAATTTAATAACGTAACCAATTAAGTATGTTCCCATACAGAAAATATATAAATATATAAAGCAAAAGCCGGTACAGACGGACATTCTCCCACGTGTTAAGGTTCATATTTTCCGGCTGGGGCGATCTAATAGTTTTTTTTTTTTTTTTTGTTAAATAGCGATCTAATAGTTAGCAGTAGGCAAAATATTAGTCTAGAGGCGGCCGTATCATTATTAAACAGATTGTAATTTAATTGGACAATAAGCAAGATTAGTTAAACAAAGTATGGAGGCTTTTTGAACATTTGAGCGCCCACTAAGAGCTACCCACGTGCATACCGCCGACACGCGGCACATTTCTCCAGGTCAATGTCTTTACCATCTATCTATAGACGCGCGCGCAAAATGTGTAGAAATATTCTTTACCATTGTACATCATATATTTAAAATAATTTTGTATGATCGAGAAAATATAACTGATTTTGTATAAAATAAAAAATTGTTTTTGAATTTATTAATTACTGAATAAGAATGAAGAAGTACAACTACTCAAGACCGACCTCAAGTGATTACTAAAGTCAGTAATAAATCTGCAAAATTAATCTACTTGTCATTATGAATCTTCTTGTGAAAAAAATTTGTTTAAATAGATGTGGTAAAATTTGAATTAAAATTATTCATTATATATGTTATTCATTTATTTATTTTAATTTTACGGTTTTAACTTTTGTATTGTCTAACAAAACACGGTGCTTATTATACTCGTACTATCGACCTAGGTCGACGTGAAAAGTAAACTGTACGTGCAACTGCGGGTAAGGACTAACGACTAAGGAGGGGCATGTGAAATTTTGGAGGGTCAAAATATCGTGAAACTAGCGGTTGATTTAGGGCCGTGAGATGCGAATTTAGAGAGTTGTAAATCGGGCGGGGACCATTTGCCAGAGTCCCAAACTGCCAATATGCGAAGCTGCTTTGGACCTATCCACAATCAATCAGCTCACATCTGACTCAACAAATATTTATTATTATTTTTATTTTTGCATCTTCCAAGTAAAAATGGAAATTAAAAAAAAAAAAGAGAAAAGAAAAATGGAAATGGTTTTCTGCCAGTTTTTTGTTTGGTAGCTAGTGATTGTTAAGAGAAACTGCGCGTTGATTGTTGATAATCAGAATCAGATTATGTCACGTCCAATCCCATCCTCCGTTTTAATTTTTAGGAACCTCGCAATATCATCATCATCAAACAAGAATACAAGATAATGTAAAATAACACAAACCCCCTTTGGTTGTACATTGACGTGGTCAAATCACTTGTACCGTCCTCTTAAACTGACACTTCTCTCCTTTTCCATGATCAACTTTTTTGTCTAATGTCAATTTTGTTATCCTATTGAAAAGAGAAGAGCCCTCCCTAGACCCTAGTTGGATAGCCGGCCTTCCTCCCTATACAATTTTTCTTACAAACTTAATGATTCTATTTTTAAAATTAAAATATTAAACTGAAGATCGATAAGCCTTTTAGTGATTTGACTCCATAGTTTGGCTACTTGGAGTTCTCCACCAAAAGGCAAACGAGGGTTATGAGTTTTCAATTTCTTTACCCACATTTATGCAATGAAACTCTAAGCCAGCTGTGGGAATTAAGTGAAGAAATGGAAAGGAAAAAACAAAAGGGTACTAGCAAAGGTACACATGATGAATATTTGATGCTAATAGGTGGTGAAGTGGGGGGCCTATTGATCCAAATATCATTCATAAGTAGTAAAAAGTTCATACTTAAATTAAAAATATATATCATTCACAATCTAGGAATGGTAAAATAATTGACCTCGTCTTCATTTTTTCTTTTCGTTCTCGCATATGAATTGGACTGTTCTATTCTAAATCTATAATAGCAGCTTGTCTACAAGTAAATTCAAAATGCATGTATCCAAATCTGTGACTTGGATGCAAAAGATGAGAGATGGACGGAAACATTAAAGGCTGTGATACATTATTCTTCTTATTATTTCTTAATGAAATAGAATTTGAAAATCTTTAAATGGACTATTGATGATTTGATTTCATAGTGAATAAGGATATAATGTATTAAGTATTGTAGGTATTCGATTGAATAACGTCTTAACAATTAAGAAATTAAGTATTCTATTTTCTGTACTAATAGGAGGTCGATTGTAACATCATAAGAAAATTTATGAGTGTAGTAGGGAGAATTTTTTTTTTTTCTTTCTGAAATTGAGTATTTTCATCTTTATGCTCTTGTGGAACCCAAAATCATCCGAAAATTATGGAGCTGCCACGTGGCCCGTAATTCCTAAAAATGACTAAATTGCCCCTGACAATAACGCTGATCATTTGAAAACACCAGCATATTAAATAATCAATTTACCAGTTAAATACGTTATTTGATGGGGTTAAAATCTCCGTAATATCAATATTCTCTCCGAGAATTAATTTTCGTTATTCTTAATAATGGATAATTATTATTGATATTAAAATACAATAATTGTCATTACTATCATGATGAACCATCATTACAATTATTAAATAGTATATTTAATTAATAATATATTTTTTTATTAATTAAATATTCAACCGACCAATCAGAACGCTCCAAGACTCCCAAGATTTTCCTATAAATAGCAAGGCACATTTCATTTCCAAGTTACGTTGATTCTTCGTTTCGAAGTATATCATTTTCCTCCCTCAAAGCTAACTTAAGCATCGAAGTGCTCTTGGTCGAACAACCCCCGGGTAAATCCATCGAAGCAACGATAGCTAATTGTTTGCTATTTGCAGGAATTGTTGATTCAACAATTGGTGCTTTCATTGAGAGCTATTGAGGAATACTCAGAAGAAGCTCTCTCATTTGTTCATCGTTCATCTTTCTTCGTTCGTCGTTCATCGACATTGTTCGAAGATTTTGAACGTTGTTCATCGCTCATCAAGAATTTGTTCATCGTTCATCTTTCTTCGTTTGTCATTCATCGACATTGTTCGAAGATTTTGAACGTTGTTCATCGTTCATCTTCCTTCGTTCGTCATTCATCGACATTGTTCGAAGATTCTGAACGTTGTTCAAATTATCCATCAACAGCTTTCCAAATTCGAAATTCTTCGATTCGGCATGGCTAAGGTTCGTCGATCCGTTCGATCGGCTGGAGAAGGTGTTTCTGCCTCAACGGATCAGACAAGGAATGAGGCTCGCATTGAAACTCCGGAGAAGCGGCCAACTCAACCCAGGCGTGTGTCCATAGAATCACCCATTGAAACACTTGAAGGGAGGCCAACCTTCAGTTTTGGAGCGTTCCCCTCTCTAGCTAACCAAGAACCCGCGCTAGGGGAAGGAACTTCGGCTTTACAACAAGCAAACGAGAGGTTGATGGGAAATACATCACGACATGATCTGCCCACAACAAACATGGTCCTAAGGGACTTTCTGGACGGGTGACATGACATCTCAGGGAGAAGTCGTCACCAACCTCCCCAGGACAACTTGGCGCAGCAAGTTGAAGGGTTAAGCAAACAAGTTCAACTTCAGTCAGAGCCCTTATAACAACTCCTAGCAGAGAGACCAGTCCAAGAGCAGGACAGACATTCCACGTCACGTGGAAAACAAGAGCATGCTCAAAGACATCCTGGGAAAGAACCAGTCTACTGCCGAACAATGTCACGAGACACTTCGCTAAGCGATTCCAGTGAAGAAAGTCATGCTCACCGAGCAAAAAGCCATCAGTGCGTGAACGGCTAGGAAATAAGATTGGGGCAACTTCACAGGCAGAGCGCTCACAGCACTCACATGGGAGCAGGGGGCAACTTCGAGCTCTATACAAAGACCCAAAACGATCTGCCCACGGCAGTAAAGGGGAAGATGAAGCCTACTCCCCTGCACGATCCCAGAGATCAAGGGAAGAAGCTCAAAGAGGTTCTCGACAATTAGCACAAAGGGACCCATCACCTCAGCGAGGGACGTTGCGGGCTAATGATGTTTAAAAAATGCTGGACATGCACCTTCGTGCTCAACAAGGTGGCGATCTAGAGGACGATCTACGTCGCCAGATACAGCTCTCTACGCCCTTTATAAGGGATATTGAGGAGGAGCCATTCCCCCAGAGGTTCGCAACGTCAAACTTCACTCCATTCAAAGGAGCCTCCGAACCGGTAAAACACATAGATTATTACCGAGGAGTCATGATCCCCCACAGGTCTAACGATGCGCTCATGTGCAAAGTTTTTCAAGCTTCTCTCCAAGGCCAAGCCATGACTTAGTTCAATCATCTCCCCCCCGAGGTTGATTGAGTCCTTCGAAGAGTTGGCCCTAGCATTTGTGAAGGAATACGCACAACTTCGGACAATCGAGGTGAAAGATGACCATCTTTTCTCTGTCCGAAAGAGGGAAAAAGACACTCTGCGACAATACATACGAAGATTTTGTGAAGAGAAGTCTCGCATTAAGGGCTGTAATGACCTTGTTGCTGCAATGGCATTTAAGCAAGGACTCCCTCGAGACAGCCAGCTTTACGGGGACATCGTCATGAGCAATGCCCGAAGTCTCACCAAAATACTTTCGCTAGCAGAGCGACATGCAAGTTGGGAGGACGAGAAGAACGCCGCTCATACTCAGGACTATGCCGGGGCTAGTGAAAAGGCCTCCAATGAGGATGAGCCCCATGGAAAGTCTGCGACTGGAAAGCTCAACAAGCGCAAGGCGGGGCAACACTCCCAAACGTCAGTTATGGGGAAGCCTAACTTGCAGCTATCTCTACCATTCCATCAGATCCACAATGAAATTAAGGACAAGACATGGTTTAAGAAACCGGAGCCAATCAAGGGCAATCAAGAGAATGCTGATAAAACCAAATGGTGCGCCTATCATAAATGTTATGGGCACAATATCAACACATGTATATCTTTCGAAAGATATCTCTGAAATCTTCTGAAGAAGGGGCATTGTACAGACTACCTCAAGAAGAAGACTGTAAATCACATGGAGAACAAAGAGCCAAATAAGCCAGCGTCAAAGGTGATCCGCATCATCTAGACGCAAGTCAACATTAGAGTGACATAAAATTCTATGGAGCTTTCCAATTTTGCTTTTTCAAGTTGTCTTCTAAATTCAAGTATCAATGGAATGTGATTGACAAATTGATTTGTTCACCATGTACAATTTTCAAAGCTTATTCTCTCTAGTGTAAAAAGCCTTCGTCATCGAAGCATCCAAGCCTTCGCCCTGCGAAGCATTCGAGCCTTCGCCCTACGAAGCATATAAGCCTTCGCCATGCGAAGCAACAAAGCCTTTGTCATCGAAGCATCCGAGCCTTCGTCATCGAAGCATCCGAGCCTTCGCCCTGCGAAGCATCTAAGCCTTCACCATCCGAAGCACCTAAGCCTTCGCCCTGCGAAGCACCTAAGCCTTCGCCCTGCGAAGCATCAGAGCCTTCACAATGCGAAGCACCTAAGCCTTTGCCCTGCGAAGCATCAGAGCCTTCGCCTTGCGAAAAATCTGAGCCTTCACCCTGCGAAGCATTCAAGCCTTCGTCATCGAAGCATCTAAGCCTTCTGAGTCCTGAAAATTTCTGCGCAGCAAGGAGAACTCATCTCGAGCGGTATCTCGCTCATTTTTTATCAGCATCCTCTCTGCACGGCTCATCTCCAACTCGCCCACTTTGGCTTCCGATGTGAAATTAGGACCTTAAGTTTTCTTAAGTTATCGTAATCTCATATCGACAACATAACTTTCCGTTTCTGCAGCCCTTCGCGTCAAGATGGCACATTCGCGGGACCAGAACGGTCGGGTTAGGAAAGAAGTTGCTCGGCATGCTTTTTTTCTCCAAAGAACATCGACAACATAACTTTCCGTTTCTGCAGCCCTTCGCGTCAAGATGACACATTCGCGGGACCAGAACGGTCGGGTTAGGAAAGAAGTTGCTCGGCATGCTTTTTTCTCCAAAGAACCAATAGGTCCTTGTTTATTGTTCTTCTTCTGAACAACGGTTTCTTTCAAGCGCTGTGGAGCGCTCAACCACTCCTTGATTAGGATGTCTGAAGGCCTTCCACCATTCATATCTCTAAATGGAGAAAGTAGCCGGCTCATGTTCCGGGACTCTGGAGGAATTTTAAGGGCCATGTCAATCTTTTTGAGATCAGGCTGACCTCCAAACCCGTTGTACAACTCATCAAACATGCGGAAGTGCGAGGCCATCCTTAAGTCTGGAGAGGCATGACTATCGCCAAGCTCCAAGAGAACGTAGCTTGGAAAGGCAATTTGATTGCGAGCCTTCCACTCCATGAAGTCTTGAGGCTTCTCAAACTCCATATCTTTCCCTCGGAATGGACTTAGGCCACGAAAACCGCTACGCTCCCACAAAGCAAGTTTGCTAGGCCTCTCGGCACCTTGACGTGTAGCAAGCATATTTGTGGTACTAGCAAGAGTCACAGTGAATGTGATCCAGCCTACCGATGCTCACTAGTCACGTTCGCAAGTGCACTCAGTCACCGCCAAGTCCCCGTCGACTGTTCAACCAAACTCCGCCCACCACGTCGCACTGGTTGTACACCCGCTCCAACAAAGCTTCTAAACACCTTCGACGGACTCTTGACGTGTAGCAAGCATTTTGTGGTACTAGCAAGAGTCACATTGAATGTGAGCTAGCCTACCAATGCTCGCACACATCGTCCAAACCGCTCGCTTTCTAAGCTGCACGTGTTTCCGTAATTTTCAACGCTTTCCAGGAATCTCGAATCCTGTCCAAAAACATCATGAAAGGTCAATAATGACTCTATGAGTATCATATCAAATTCCCACAATTTTTCGAGAATTAAATATTAATTTAAAACATAACCTAAACCTTCAATGAACAGTGATTTGCTACAGTGCGTGGTGAACAATGATTTGTTGCAGTGCGCGGTGGACAGTGTTTTACTACATGTGCGGTGAACAATGATTTGCTACAGTGCTCGGTGAACAGTGTCGTCCCTACAACCCGTTTCTCTGTTAAATGGGTCGTGTACCCGCGATCAGACACGGAAAAATCTCCATCAATTCGACCTTGATTTCTTCCGTTCTTTAAACTGTTTTCATCTAAACCATCTTAATTTAGGTTCTGTACATTTAATTACTTAAATTACAACCAAAATCCAACAATCCCATGATGAACTTTCAAACGGGTTTCGTGATCGGGTTCACCCAATTCGTCCCTGTTTTCCAAATTAATTCACACAGAAAGCATCGTGAGAGTAAAATAAACATTTTTACATAATCAATTTCGTAGTTACTTACCTCCAACTACTCGAACCCAAACTCGATTTTGGGGAGGGATTGAAGCTTCTGTTCTTGCTCAGTACAACCTCAATCCTCTTTGTCTTTGATGTGGATCAGTTTGAAATGATCCCAGGAGACTTAATCAAGTCTCAATTTGGATCCCCACAGCTCGCAAATTCGATTTCGAATTTCCCTCCAAAATTCCAAAATTTTCGATTCTGGTTCTCACTTCTCACCCTCTGTCCCCGTGTTTTCCCTGACCTAAAATCAAACTCTTCAAACACTCAATTACTCACTCTCATGAACAATTTCACCCTTTGTTGTTCACGGATTGAAAGTGAAGGAAGATGAAGATTAATGGTGTTTAAATAGGATTAGAGATGGATTAAAAAATGATTAAAACATGATGATGATGTTTTCCATGAAACATGGAGCACATTTTAAGGGTCCTTAAATCAAGGGATGGGTGACACTTGTCACTCATCCAAGTGTTCACAATCAACAGTCACTATTCATAATTTAATATTATTTTAATCGAAATCCCGGTTTGTTCGGTTAATCGTTTTCATCCCCGTGACCACAACTTCGTCGACAAATCTCCGATTTCGGCATGCCGCCTGTCTATGGATTCGTATCGACTCGACCTACGTAACGGTCCTTGTCCCTCGTCCTTTGAACATCCCGGGTCAAAAGTCAACATTTCGCCCTTACCTTTCAAATTTACCAAAATACCCCATCGAATTCTGAACGTCGTAACTTCTTCCTCGAATGTCGGGATCGAACGTGCCACCTGCCTATGAACTCATGACGTCCCAAACTACGTCATAGCCATTAGTCAAAGTCCATTTGACCGTTCGAACTAAAAGTAAATATTTTTCCCACGTTTAGGGGCAAAACGGTCATTTTGCACATTTTCGTCCGATTCACTCCACTAATCCCAGATTAGTCATTCTAAATCATAATTAATTAATATTTCATCCCGATACTCGGGATGGGTCGTTACACCCCGCCTTCGCAGACCCATAACTTTCGCATCCGACCTCCGATTGACGCATGCCGCCTGTCTGCGGATTCAGCGCCTCGGGACCTACTCAGCAGTAACTAGTAAACCCGGTAAAACAAGATTCCAAACAATGTACATCCCTTCGGAGTCCCTGAATTCTGAATCGATGTGGGGGCATTTGTGGAACCCAAAATCATCCGAAAATTATGGAGCTGCCACGTGGCCCGTAATTCCCAAAAATGACTAAATTGCCCCTGGCAATAACGCTGATCATTTGAAAACATCAGCATATTAAATAATCAATTTACCAGTTAAATACGTTATTTGATGGGGTTAAAATCTCCGTAATATCAATATTCTCCCCGAGAATTAATTGTCGTTATTCTTAATAATGGATAATTATTATTGATATTAAAATACAATAATTGTCATTACTATCATGATGAACCATCATTACAATTATTAAATAGTATATTTAATTAATAATATATTTTTTATTAATTAAATATTCAACCTGTCAGGACCCACCCCGGTTTCACCCCAAAACCCGAGGTAAATCCCGCTCCCGTCTGACCTCCGACGCAACACCCAAGTACAACTCACTCAAATCCAGTCAGACGCAAGAGTAATTAAACAAAATATTCTGACGTTATCGTTTACAGAACCTAGTACAAAATACAAAGAATTTAAAACCCGATAAAGTACACGCACACGGAATATTGTAAGCTATTCTGGGATCCCTCACGTCACTTCTATGCCTCGGACACTGCCTCGACGTCAAGACCCCGCGCTCGCTCCTCAACCTGGAGGGCAAGTTAAAACAAAAGTGTGAGTGGACCATAATAAAAGAAAATTTCTAAACAGTTATCAGAAAACCGATTTTAACCCTCCGTTTTGAAAACCACATGCACAACCAATAGGTATGAACACAGTTATTGACAGGACCCGTCCCAATCCCTCCGGGATTACCGTGGAATGTGCCCTGCTCCCGTCCAACAAGGGGTGTCAGACAAGGGATAACCAAGAGCCACTGCCCAACGGGGCATCCAGAGTGCGCAAGGATCGATGGAGGAGGTGTGCAATGTCCCAGTCCCTGCTGCAATCGCATCCGTAATCAACCTGAAGGGCATTAAAATCAAAAGCTGTGAGTGGACAAAAACCAATAAATTTACCAAATACATTTATAAGACATTTATGCCCTCCAATAAAAACGTATGCATGCCACCAAAACCAGTAACCAAAACGTTTGCTCAACCGAGCCCTTAGGGCCTTAGCCCAAAAACCGTTAACCAAAAACCAAGTGTGGGAACTCAGCCCAAAACCGTGGAATACCACCACCATACATATTAAAACCATGTGGGTCGCCACCCATGACCATAAATGAACATCAATCCATAAATCCAAAACCATTTAGGGTCCCTGACCCGACATACCATTTCATAACCAATAATTCATTTTTACCATATAACACATATCCAACCAATAAGCCATTTTATTCATTAATCCATATTTTACCATTACCATCACCAGCATCCCAGATGCTTAGCGTCCGAGACGCTAGACGTCCCTGACGTCATATCTCACGGTTTCATAAGCTACGCGTGCTGCCCGGGGTCTCTCCGGGTCCATATATCTGACATCCCTGATGTCTGACGTCCCTGACGTCAATCATAGCAATCCTGCTCCTGAGTCATCATACGGTCCGGCTGTTCCGTATAATGACCCCTCGCAGGCAATGCACCGTGACTTCCCCAGTGTCCCAGACATCTGGAGGAGACCATCATATATCCTTGTGTCCAGATGGTATATGGAAAACAGTTTTATTAAATCCTTTTATCACATTATTAACATTGGGCCCTGCCCGAAATTTCCATAAAACCACATAATTCCATTTAGGGTCCCTGACCCAAAATCACAATTATTAAACATAGGGTCCCTGACCCGAAATCACATTTATTATCCAACTGGGCCTCATGCCCGATTTTACGAACCACTGGGCCCACGGCCCGATTTGTAAACCAACTGGGCCCGCAGCCCGACTTATAAACCAACTGGGCCCACGGCCCGAATTCGTAAATCAACTGGGCCCCTGGCCCGATAGCATAACTCAAATGGGTCTCAGCCCGATTTCATACCAACTGGGCCCCTGCCCGATTTCATTAACCAACTGGGCCCCCGGCCCGATATTCAAATGGACTCCAAGTCCGAAATTTCCAACATAATTGGGCCTCAAGCCCGAGTTCATATTTCCAATTTCAAAACCATTTCATCACATTATATCCAAGTCATAAATATGGAAAATCCATGTAAAACCGGAAAACCTCGATTTACGTGCAAGCACGTAAATCGCCTCGAAATACGTGAAACCGTACAATTTACCAACAACCAAACCAACATCATACAATCACAATCATAATCCATGTAAAACATTTAAGCATGCATAGAATTTATAAAACCAAAGTCCACTCACAGACCGTTTTAACCGTGTGCCTCGATATGCGTGCCACCGGCCCTCCCGGGCCACACCACTATCACCGGGACTCCCAATCCTGTCCAAGTCACATTAGAGGGTCACTAACCTCAACATTAACATCCTATCAAAGTCCCGTAATTTTCCCGAATTTTTACTTATTTTTAAACTTAATTTAAAACCTTCGGACATCCCGAACAATATCGAGACGGTGTCCGATCGACACGAAACCAATTCCAAAATGTCTGTTACATTAAATAGGACAGAAGTCATGTTGACCTCACCTCGAGATTCGCACCCACGCGCCGTCACGCGCCACCGTGAGTGGCTGCGCGTGAAACCCACGCGCCTGCTACAGTGTCACCATCTAACCCGTATGTCTGGTAAACGGGTCCAGTTTGCCCGCGATACGACCCGGTTCCAATCCTATCAATTCAGCCTTAATTACATCAATTGATCATTCCATTAGCTTCGTTTTAAGTTTAATTTAAGTTCTGTAACATTGATTACACAAATCATTACCTACAATTCCACGATTCGATGATGAACACCAAGAACACCCGTCCATTGTTCATCCTTCGAACCCCATCCATTTCGATCGATATCCTGAAATTGATTCAACCAGAAGCTTCCATGGACTCCGTAAATCATTTCCCCCAACCCAATTGCTTCAATCCAGTGTTCAATCGTCACGACTCAAGCTCGAGCACCGTCACTGTTCAACAATGGAGTTCTGCCATTCTCCAACGTTTTCCTTCAATTGATGAACCCAGAAGCATCGTGGGATCATGAGAAATCATTTCCCCATAACAATTGAGTCAATCACAGCCCCAAACTCCACAACTCAGCCTCGATTTCTTCCTCTGTCACCAAGCTCGATCAGAGCCAAAACGACACCATTCCTTCTCGTTTTTTATGTGGATCGACTCGTCACAAGCTCAGGAAGATGTTTGTAACCTCCAATTCGATCATCACAGCCCAATTCCTTCAATTCGAATTTTCCCTCTCATTTTCCCGAAATCCAAAATCCAAAATTCGACACCCTCACAACCCCTCGTGTTTCCCCGTTAATTCAATCATCATAGTCTCCCAGTTTTCTCTCAGGAACGGCAGAGAGAGGGAGCCAATTCTCCCAGTTCATACTCTCCCTAAATCGTGCACGGTTTGAAAGAAAAACAAAGGAAAAGGAAGGAAAATGGTGGATAAGGAATGATGATGTTGTAATGATGGTGTTGGGAGGGAAACATGGAGCTGGAAACAAGGGATGGGTGACACTTGTCACTCATCCGGATGTGCACAGTCAACGGTCACTATTCATTATTATATTATTATTTTAATCCCGGCCTCGGTTCGTTAGTTCGTTTCCTTGACCATAACGTCGTCGTCGGATCTCCGATTTCGGCATGCCGCCTGTCGTTGGATTCGTATCGACGATACCTACGTAACGGTCATTGGCCCTCTCCCATCGGACCTCCCGATCAGAAAGTCAACATTTGGCCCCTAATAAGCCAAATTACCAAAATGCCCCTCAACTTCCGAACACCATAACTTTCTCTACGAATATCGGAATCGAACGTGCCACCTGTCTATGAACTCGTGACGTCCCGAACTACGTCACGGTCGTCGGTCAAAGTCCATTTGACCGCCCGATCAAAAAGTCAACATTTTGCCCACGACCAGGGGCAAAACGGTCATTTTGCACAATTTGTCCGATTCCGCCCTACTAACCACCGTTCAACCTCACTAATCAAGATTAGTCACTAAACTAATCCCGGAATTCGGGACGGGTCGTTACAGTTATAAATCGCTTTACCATAAACCGCATCATAAGAAACAGAAACACTATAAAACAGTTAGAAAAACCACAGCATGTGAATCATAAAACCGTATCAGAAACCATAAACATCAAATCATCATTTTCCGATCAAACCTGCTGGACCTATCCGAGTCTTTAAACTCCCGAGTCTTTAAACTCAATCCAGGCCTTAATCATATCCGAGTCTTTAAACTCAAGGCCTACGGGGGAAAATCAATATATCCGAGTCTTTAAACTCCCGAGTCTTTAAACTCAATCCGGGTCTTTAAACCCAATCCGGCCGGTCCCCCGTCACATATATCAGGGTCTTTAAACCCAATAACCAGATCCAGAAAATCCAATCCCAAAACCATTTGAAAACCCATTTACCAATCCACATCCAAACCCGAATCCGAAACCACTGGTCCGATGCCCTTCCGGCAGCCAGAACCGTCATTTCGAACCCAAATTCGGAAGCCACTTTTCAACTTTAAAACCAAATCTCGTTTTCCGAAACCCGATTCTAAAATCGAAAACCTTGATTATCAAAATCATAGTCCAAAATCCATTTATAATCATTAGAAATCACTTATCAAGTGAAATCCCGAAACTAGAGCATCAATTTCAGAAGTCAACCACTTCCTCGTAAAACGTGCTAAAAACCGGACTTCCTCGAAAACCGTACACATGTAAAATCGACCAGGCATATCCGATAAACATAAAATCATAATTAAAACCATAAAACAATTATAGAAAACAGTTATGCATGTTCGAATTTAAAGAAAGGGTCCACTCACAGTACTGGGCCCTACTCGCGTCCCGAACGTCCAGCACGTTCCTCGGCTTCCTCGGGAAATCCCGATCCTGTCAAGCACCGTCAAAATACGTCACTAATACGTCTACAAACATTCTCCTAAATTTCCTCAAAAATCCCCGAACCGAAGACCTAGAACCCCGGGACCCTAAACCTTCACCCTCGCGGAACTACACTCAAACGACATCCGATTGACTCGAAACCAACTCCATTGAACTCACCACAACTCCTAGACCAAAAGTCATGTTGATCGTTTTCTCCATCGCCGCCGCACGCGCCCCCACGCGCGGCCCAAAGTGGCTGCGCGTGGCCCTCACGCGCCAGCTACAGTGTCACCCCCAACCTCGAGTGCACTGTGCTGAACCGGCCGCTGCAACTGGACCGGCGAGAGGCATTCTCCACCATCCGGCCACCTTTTCCTTCCCTCTCTTCTCCTGCAGGTTTGTCCAGACACCACGAATCCATTCCTCAACTCCTCTAACCTCGACACAGCCCCGTCATCGTCGATTCAAGCTCGAACCAGACGGCCACTTTTCCCCTTTTTCACGATCCTTCTACTCTGGTCACCTCCCGTCACGGTGGCGACACCAGACTCACCCCACAACCTCACTGAACCTAGTCCAACACTCCTAACCCTTCGACTCACCCCAGAAGTCCATGACTTTGGGTTCGAAGTTCACGGCCAAACAGAGCACCAGAATGCTCGTCTTCGACTGAGCTCCACCGTGTACGCCCCCGTCACGGCGACCATCCCAAACCATTACTAGAACCTCCCTGAACATCACCCTAACATTCAATCCTCTCAACTCTAAGCCCAGACTCACGACTTTCCAAATGAAAATCACGGGTAAAACAGAGCAGAAAACTTACCCTTCGATTGCGGCTCCGCCGTGCGCACCGCCACGTACCACGGTGGTCGTTGGCCTCCCTGCAGTCTCCTACGGCTTCCCTCGCCTTGGTTTGCCTCACCTCACGGCGTAGCCACCACCTCGAACTCACAGGCTCCCTGTTTCCCCAAAACTTCTCCGCACCACCGCTGTGTCGCCGTGCACGATCACAGCTCCAATTCACCACCACCAGCTCACACTGACCTCCCTGTCTCTCCCTCACTCACCAGAACTCAACACCAGCCACGATCACTCCCCCAACTTCTCCTCACAAGTTCACTCTGTTTCTCTGTGTATCGAAGAACTGCACGGGTTGCACGAGTGCACCCCAATTATTTGGGCTGAGACCACACAGGATTCTCCCAGAATCCTCTAGCCCCCTGCCATGTGTCACCATCCACTCCACTCCTTATCTCACCTGGTGAAATCCCAGCCGTCCATTTCCTTCTTTCTGCACAAATCCCAATGTGCAGAAAGACCAAAATACCCTCCAGTTTACACATTTTTACGGTTTTACCAAAACTTCCTAGACCCGTAACTCTCGCCTCGTAAGTCCGATGAATACGTGCCGCCTGTCATCGAACTCAGGACGACAAGAACTATCTAACCATGCTAGGTCAATCTACCAAAACCCGATTATACAAAAAGTCAACCATTCCCCCTACTTTACCCAAATTACGGTCATGCCCTCAACCTTCCGAACATCACAACTTCCTCCTCGGATGTCGGAATCAGGCGTGCCACCTGCCTATGGATTCGTGACGTCCTACACTACGTCCTGGTCACTGGTCAACCCCCAATTGACCACCCAAACTAAAAGTCAACTATTTTGCCCGGACCAGGGGCAAAATCGTCATTCTACCCGCAAGGACCTATCGGGACCACCTAACCACTGCTTAACCTCACTAATCACACCTTAATTAGTCTACTAATCCCGGTTCTCGGGACGGGTTGTTACACAACCGACCAATCAGAACGCTCCAATGCTCCTAAGATTTTCTTATAAATAGCAAGGAACATTTCATTTCCAAGGTACGTTGATTCTTCGTTTCGAAGTATATCATTTTCCTCTTTCAAAGCTAACTTAAGCATCAGAGTGTTTTTGGTCGAACAACCCCCAGGGTAAATCCATCGAAGCAACGATAGCTAATTGTTTGCTGTTTGCAGGAATTGTGAGGACTTTTCACGACGAGTTCAATCTTTAATTCAACAGCTCTAATAAAATTCTATAAATTCGTTACGCCTTACAAATATATAATAATAGTGTGATTGACAGGGTTCTACACTTCTTCATTCTTCATGTAGAGGACTAAACATAACACTTTATTCCAAAAAAGAAAAAAGAAAAATCTATAATTTATTTTGCACTATTGTTAGAATGTTACACAATCATACGTATTAATGGGGGATGATAAAGCAATCGAAATTCATACAATGTAAAATTTTGATAGATCCTGATATTAGATTCATGTTACACAATTATACGTATTAATGGAGGATGATAAAGCAATATCATTGACTGAATATGAATTAGTAAATGCATATGAGAGAGAGCTACTTATGAGATATAATATCTTCCTCTTTTAAGCGAACATATAGCAAAAAAAAAAAAAGGACATTGATAAAATTCGATTGCAAATTAAAGAAGCATGATTGAACAACAAATACATCACTAACCCAACAATTCCCGTTGTCACATCAATGAATGGCTTTTTCCTAGAAATTTTTAATTGAATTGATTGTTTATCCCCTCTGCAAGTCATGGACATATAATTAACCTTCAGAAAAAGACAATTTTTTAAATAAAGATCCACATATGGCAAAAAATTATTATTATATTCTAGATTAATTATATAAAAATTATTCAAATTATAAGGATCATTTCAAGTTCATACTCTAATTATGAAAATTTTCATTTAGTTACCTAAATTATCAAAATACGTCTAAGTATCCACAATTAGCAATATATTAAACAAATATGTTAAGTGCCAAAGTGTCGTTTGTGAGACCCTTTTTTATGCTACCATAGCCCCCATGTACACACAATACAATATATATATATGACAGAATCCCTCCCGGAAAAACCTTCAAAATCGTGAAAGATCCTGCTCCCGTTTGACACATATATTGAAACCCCCAAAGTACGCTTAACCTGTGCTAGAAAAATGAAAATCCACTAAAATTTTGTCAGATAAACCACAAGTATGAGGGTTTTTAAAGGTCCAAATAGTAAACAGAGCAAGTAGGGAAAGAATATTTCAAATTATTACAAGGATCCTACTATGAGGATCAAGAGTGCACAGTGAACTAAAAATAAGCATCTGTCCCAAATATGCCCCCGCTCATTCGTCACAGTTTGGAGGATAAATAAAACCATAAAAATGTGAGTGAACAAAACAATTGTGTTAAAACAAATTTACCCTTCAGTTTCCAAAACATGCATGCATAATAAGAAAGCAACCAGATTTATATCACAATTCAAGAGGATTTCAGATATAAAATTCAAATAAAAAACGATCCACCCGTCAAATGTAAAAACATAAGATGTATATGAATACCCATGACCCACATTTCTCTGAAATCTCTATTTTAAACCATCCGAAAAATCGGGACACAATAATCAGAAGTTAGTATAACCAATCCTCAATACCTGGGCCACTATCAGCTAAAATCATGTACTACGCGTAGACAATCTCGAGATCTACAAAGCCGAGCTCTGGACGTCCGAGTCACATCTCCGGGATCAACGACGCCTAGGAGGCCACCCCAAGATCTGGCTATAACATCCAGAGGATGTCAGAATAATATCTCCAGCCTCAGGATCTGTGAAGCTGAGCTTTGACGACGCTTGAGAGCTAATTATACCTCCCAATGATGGTCAATTATGGAAAGAGTTAAAATGATAAAGTCAAAAAAGTGCTTTTAAATCAAACCTTGACTCAAAATCTAAGTAAATATATTTAGATCGGGCTTGAGCCCAAAACACTGTTTCCACGCAAATTCGTAAAATATGTGTCCAAAAAGCTGTATTCCAATTAATTATTCTAAAAACACTAAATCATCAAATAACAACCAATAACATTTAGAATAATTTTTCAAAACATTTCAATTCATATAATATCATAAATCATTTAAAACAGTTCAATATGCAAGCATTTAGGTTATAAAACAAGTGTCCACTCACAGTCAGCTCGATCAAGCTCACTCTTGAGCTGTGCACTACTCCGAGGTCCCTGAAGCGGTATCTCCTGTAAAAAATAACAACAAGGATTACTAAAATTACGTAAAACCCCGTATTTGAACCCCTTAAAATCATGGGATGACACACGCGTCCTAAACATACACACCACCACTTTGGACTCTCAGAAACATCCATAAATGATATTTGATCGACCTGAAACAAGCATAATTGGATTCAAAATGTAGAAAATTGTCGGAACATGTTGCAGTGCATCAGAAAACTTACCTACGCGTCGGTGGAAGGTTGGCGGTCTTCTTATGTGCTCCAACGCACCCTGCATGTGCACGTGATATGCATGTGCTGCACGCGACCCACACTTGTCGCACGCATCCTCCACATGTTGCATGCTCCCCACATGTGTCGCACGCTCCCCGCATGTGCCACACTCACCTTGCATGTGCAGCACGTAGTCACTGACTAGGGTGCCACGCGATGGTCACGTGGCTCCATGTGGCATCCACGTGGATGCTACGTGTCTGCCACATGTTTACCACGTTATTACCATGTCATCATCGGATTGAATTAGTCGGTGACCGGCGCTGCCATCAGCCGATGTCCCACTGTCATTGTCCTCATCAAAATTCTTGCTAGAGACGACGATTGGCGCCGACGTGGGTCTTACCAGAAGACGACCAGCGTCGTCGTCTGATTGGCAAAGCAGGTCCAAATATTTGAAGGCTGGGGACAAAAATAGAAAATGTGCCCTAAATTCACACATCTAATTATTAAAGTGTAAATTTTTACAAATTGATTATTTAAGTTTTATAGAATGAGGCCTCATTAAAACCTTTGTCAGGGAAAACTCATTATGCAATACGCGTGACAAAGAGAAAAAAAAGTACCATATCTCAAAAATATTACATTCAGTTCATAAACAAAGAAGACAAATCCATATTTCTAACTTATATATGGATGAAAATACTTACATTCAAAACTAGTAAACTACAACTTTTATATTCAATAAAAGCAATTAGTCAATTATTTAAAAAACTTGGACCAACATCAAACTTACACACTCTTATATTATTTTTTTATTCGTCTATTATATATATTTATTAATTTATTTATTATATGATATAATATATATTAATAATTTGGCCCTAATTATTATGGGCTCAGGGCTTGAACCCCTTTTGCTCTACCTTCTGGCCGGCCCTATTAGTTCGCCAGAAACTGCCATTGTTAGTCAAAAATTCAAAATTTCCTAACTCTTTCATTTCTCAACCAAATTGGATGTTCCAATAATGAAAAATCTACTCAACCAGAGGAACACAAATCTAACCTCATAATTGAGATATAGTACCTGAATTTTTTGAAATCTAGCTCGAAAGTTTCAAATTTCTTTCTTCTCTGATCTGGGCCCATCTCGCATCGTTTTTCCTTCAACTCTTGGATGGTTTTTCTCATGGGAGTCTCAGGGAGTCAAATTTGTGCTTGCTTGCATGATTAAACGTCCGTAAAATGAAAGTTGTTTTTGGTTGGATTAATTTTGGGTTGCACAGGTGAGGGAAGAATGAGAGAGATAAATATGGGGTTGGATTGTGTGGCTGGTATATAAATGTAAGAGAATAAAATATAAAGGAATCTTTATCCTTTCCCAAAAATATCTCACTCACAAGA
Source organism: Prinsepia uniflora (assembly GCA_032719365.1). Lineage (NCBI taxonomy): Eukaryota > Viridiplantae > Streptophyta > Magnoliopsida > Rosales > Rosaceae > Prinsepia > Prinsepia uniflora. The sequence continues at coordinate 65,139,328 of CM064871.1, forward strand.
ACACCAAAATGCCCCTCAACATATAAAAAATCATAATTCACGCATACAAACTCTAATTCGCACGTGTCATCTACCTACGGACTTGTGAGTCTGAAACCTACACGTTAATAAAAGAAATTCCCTCAAAAGTATCCCCGAACTAAAAGTGGCTACTAGGCCCCACTAACGAAGGGCAAAATGGTAATTTCTCAAATTAAATTACGAAAAGACAAATTAAATAAGGTCAATATACTGCTTTCTCAGCACATGGGATTCATAAAAAAAAAAGATATTTCCAAAGCATCGACACGTGGAAGGCATTGTGGACTCTAGAAAGTTTTGGGGGCAATGCAAGTCTATAAGCCACCAGACCTATTCTCTCTGTAATCTAATAAGGCCCAATATAGCAAGAACTCAACTTCCTACATCTACCAAACCGAACAATGCCTTTCTAAGGTGATAGTTTCAAGAACACTCAATCCCCAACTTTGAACTCAAGGTCCCTTAATAGGTGATTGTCGTAAATTTTTTGACGACTCTAGGATGCCTTTAGGTTATCCTTGATGATCTTAACCTTGTCCTATGTCCAATATGCCTATCAGATGTCATTAATCTCCTCTCACCCATCTTAATCCAACAAATAGGTGTCCTGCACTGTTACCTATACAGTGGCTCAAATGAAGTCATCCTAATACTCGAATGATAACTGTTATTGTAAGAAAACTCTATCAACATCAAGTAAGAATCCCAGTTCCACCTTGAACTGAAGCACACAATCTCTTATCATATCCTCCAGGGTCTGAATGTTGCTCTCAGGCTAGTTGTCAGTATGAGGATGAAAAGTTGTACTGAAATGTAACCTTGTTCCTAACAACCACTGTAAACTCTGTTAGAATCTCGATGTGAACCTCGGATCATGATCCAAAACTATCGATTCTAGAACCCTATGTAGTCGTATGATCTCATCAATAAACAACTTGGCGAATTGGTGCATCCTAAATTCCGCTCGCACTAGTAAGAAATTTTTTGACTTTGTAAGTTGATCCATAATCACCCAAAATCCGTTGTGGTCTTTTTGGATTCTAGGAAGTTTAAGTACAAAGTCCATAGTGATATGGTCCCATTTCCATTTCGGGATAGGGAGTGACTGCATGGCTCTGTAAGGACTCCGTCTCTCAACCTTAACCTCCTGGCAAATCAAGCACATGCTCACAAACTCAACTATTTCGTTTTTCATGCTAACCCACTAATAGTGCTCCCTCAAGATAAGATACATCTTCTATAATGGCCCGGATTTCGAGAAAACGTAAATTTGGAAAAAATTTGAGTCAAATGACAATTTTACCCTTAGAAAAGTCAAAATGTTGACCTTTTCTACATACCTCTTTTGAGAATTCCAACAAGACCATTGTGATGGTCTCGGAATTCTGAGTTCGTAGACAGGCAGCACGTTAAAATAAAAGATCGTTTGAGGTTGTTTTGGGCCAAGAACCCTTATGGGGTATTTTGGTCATTTTTCCACCAAGGGCATTTTGGTCATTTTACAATAATGACCAATTGGATGCTGCCATGTATGTCTGACATTTTGGCTTTTCCATCGACCTCCCTCTGCCTATAAACGTGGGTGTGTGTGTTGATGGTGTTTTCGGTGGTTATGGGCCGAACACCATGAAAGTTGTTGGTCGAGAAAGAGAGAGCTTAAGTTAAGGGTGGAAGACTCAGTTAATGGATATGAGATTGAGGGGATGAGACCCTGAGGGAGAAATGCAAGTCTTGGTGGTGTCTGGAGGATAGATCCTGATGTCTTTCTGGAGGTTTGGTGATCGAGAAGAGCTTGAAAACAAAGGTTATGAATGTGGGAGGTTGCTCAGGATGAAGGTTGGAGGTTGCTCAGGATGAAGATTGAAGGTTGGCCGAGAATGAAGGTGAGATATCTAGATCTTGTCATTGGTTTTTCGTTGTTTTGAGTTATAGATCCAACTTAGAAGTATTTTAGAACATACCAGTCAAAAAATTGACGAAAAAGGATGAGAATTGAGTGAGAAATGTCTAGGTCAAGCCGCAGGTCAACATACCCGTTTTGCAGGAAAATAGGTTGATGACCCAAGGTTGAAGAAGTTGAACAGTGGCGTGTGGCCACCACGTGCAGCGCCTTTGGGCTGCACATAGGGGTATATGCCACCTCATCTGGGGATGCTTCTAACACGAAAGTTATAGTATTCGATGTTACAAATCCAACAGTACAATCTCGGGGCATTTTGGGTTGTCCAAAGATTTATGGATCGTTTTAATTCTTTTAAAAATTCTAGAAAATATGAGATTAAATATTAAGTTAATTGAGGTGATTAGTAACTCTTAGAAGTGATTTTTGGATAGGAATTGATGTACTTAGATAATGACGGAAAAATGTGTGGTTCTGTTCAATTGTATATAAGGTATGTGTGAGTGGACTTTCATTTTCCTTAAACCTTATGCATGCATATTTATGTGTTTTAAATGTGTTTCTATGGGTCGTTGATGATGATTGGGTGATTGGAATTTAAATTTGATTTTTGGTAATTTTATATATAAATATTATTTTATTTCACATTTTACAAGATTTTTCGTAAGTTATGTTTTGAATCCCGATTTGATTATGGTTTCAAATTGAATATGATTTATGACATGGGATTTGAGATATTGAATTTTTTGGTGTTTTCCATATGATTTTGGATGGGTTTTCGAATATATGTTTTGATGGTACGTTTTAATGAATTTCAATTAAATTGTGTTTTGGGCTTAGGCCCGGAATGTTGGATTATGGTTTGGATTGTGAGGTTGATATGAATATGTGGTTCCTTCATATTCGTGATGTGAGATGTTTTGATGATTGTGATGATTGTGATGGTGTGAGATGTGATGTGGAGACTCTCCTCGAGATGCTAGATTGGTTGGACGGTCTTGGACCTCAAGGTAAAACTCTGTAGTTCTCGAGGCCGATATTGTGATGGATGGTCTCGGATGTTGAGGTAATACTCTGTAGTTCCCGAGACTTGTGAGCAGTCTCAGACGTCGAGGTAATGCTCCGTAGTTCCTGAGCCGGTCCACACTCGGACTTCGAGCCTGTGGTTCCGTAGTTGCCGAGTGATATTAGCCTACCGGTAATGCACATTGACATGATGATTCAGCTTGCAAGCATCGAGGTTGGGTCATTTGAATGAATGGTTGATTTGATATGTTGATGGGTGCATTGTGATCGTTGTGGTTATGCATTGGTATGATCGTGTTTGTGTTGATATTTGGTCTAATTTTTATAGTTGCCTTGGTTATGTTATTACTGGTTTTATGATTGTTGCCTGTATTTCGAGATTTGTCATTTTATCAGTAAACTTGATGCATGCATAGTTTTAAAACGGAAGGTAAATAGTATGTTTTCAAACTATGTTTTAAAAACCTTTAATTTTGTCCACTCACACTTTTCTGATTGTTTTTGAAACACTATATGGCCGTTACACGAGAATCGGGGTTGCTTGCGAAGCGAAGGCATGAATTCACAGTTAAGCAGGTATCCCTTGTCTAATAGGGTTATGATGGTACTTTTGAGGTTTTAAGTTATCTGTCAGAAGAGAGTAGGGCCAGATATGGTTTTTGACGTGTTTCCGGGGTCGGGTCTTGTCGTCTTCATTCCACTTGGATGCATAGTATATGAGAAACTGTGAGCTTCCTCAAGTATTTACCTTTTCAACTCTAAGTCCTCAGACCCACACATTTAGCCTTTCTTTGAGAAAATCTTCATCGTCCCTGAGAATATAATCCTGCTTATCCCCAACTTCTACCTCCCACTTAACAATACATAAGGTAGGATTCTAAAATTGAGCTTCAATAATCCAATTAATCAGGACATGCCTCACATGGAAACTTGCTAACACGACTCCCTTATCTTCTAGTCCAAGTACATCTCCTGCTCTCCGGAGTTCCACTAGTAGTGGTAAGTGAACAGTGCACAAAAAAGTTATAGAGCCCGCAGACGTCTTACTTAAAGCATCAGTTACCACCTTATCTTTCCTTGGGTGGTAATCAAAAGTGCAATCGTAATCCTTAATCAGCTTTGACTACCTCATCTGTCTCAGATTCAAATCCTTAAGAGTAAAGAAATACTTTAAACTTTGGGGTTAGTGAATATTATGCATGTTTCTCTGTAGATATAATGTCTTCAAGTCTTCAGGCCATGCACCACCGCTGTTAGCTCTAAGTTATAGGTTGGGTAATTCAACTCATGGGTTTTCAACAATCTAGAAGTATACGTTATAACCCTCACATGCTGCATCAATACACATCCTAAACCCTATAAAGATGCATCCTTGTGAACCTCGAACTCCTTATTATCATCTAGAAGGATCAGTACCAAAGCAGAAATCAACCTCTTTTTTTGGTCCGAAAAACTCTGCTCACAGTCTTCATCCTAGATAAACTTGACCTCCTTCCTAGTTAATCAAGTCAACAGAGCAGCTATCGTAGAAAACTCCTATACGAATTGTCGAAAATAGCAAGCTAAACCCAAAAAACTTCTGATCTCAGATACATCTGTTAGCTGATCTAGTTTGCTACTGCTTCTGTCTTATGAGGAACCACACTAATCTCTTCAACTGATATGACATAACTAAGAAAACCAATTATGGTCATCCAAAACTACACTTGTTGAACTTGGCATATAGGTGTATCTTCCTTAATGCATTCACGACTAGTCTCAAGTGTTTCTCATGCACCTTCGCACTCTTTGAATACGCCAAGCTATCATTGATGAATAGAATCATGAATCAATCAATGTATCACCAAAACTCCATTTTTATCAATTCTATGAACGTCGCAGGTGCATTAGTTTACCCAAACAACATTACTACAAACTTGTAGTGACAGGACCCGTCCCAATCCCCCTGGGACTATAGTGGGACGTGCCCTGCTCCCGTCTGACAATCATACTCAAATACCGAAAATAACATTTAAGGGTTCAAATATAAATATGCAGAGTATACTACCACATTGTCGGACAAAGGATACGTATCTATTATACATGATTGAGCATATATGTATATGTCAGTACAAAATAAGTACTAAAACTTACCCCGTAGGGTGTCAGGTACGCAGCAGTACAATCTATGTCTTAGCCTCGGTATCCGCCCCTGTCTCTGTATCACGGCCTAGAGGGTCAATAAAAATAGTCAAAATGTGAGTGGAACAAAAATAAATAAGTTGGAAACTCATTTTGAAAACATATACAGTTTAACCCTCCGTTTTATAAACATGCATGCATTTAAGATAAATCGTATGAAAACAGGTCAAATCATACACATACATATATACATACACATCTGGACACACACATCAGTAAGACACACACAATATAACCAATCTTCCTCGACATCCGCGATGTCTATATGAAAACTAGTCACGATTTCCAATGCTAAGCGTGAAACTTGGGGTCTCATCTCCGAGTACTTCCCCATGACCCAACTCAACGTTGTCCGGGGTGATATCAATGTCAGGACCTAACCCTCTTCGATCAGAACCCGACTATAGCACGATATTGTCCGTTTTGGGCCGCATTGCCCTTACCCTCACGGTTTTGTTTTCGGGAGCTCATGGTGCAACTTCCCAGGGGGTCACCCATCATGGAATTGCACCAGCCTCAACTCGCTTAACTTTGGGATTCCAATCCCCCCCAAAGCCACTTGAGCTCCCAAAAGGCCTCGTGCTAGATAGGTGTGTGCCTGCACCTTTAAGGCACACCACCATTCCCTTCCCAGACCATTCCCCCCTCGAAGGAATGTGGGATCGTTCACCGTTCCCTCCAGGACACGGGTCTTACAATCCACCCCCCTTAGGGCCCAGTGTCCTCGCTGTCACACTTCCTGGTTGGGGTCTGGCTCTGATACCATTCTGTCAGGACCTAACCCTCATTGGTCAGAACCTGACTCTAGCACGATATTGTCCGCTTTGGGCCTCCTTGCCCTTGCCCTCACGGTTTTGTTTTCGGGAGCTCATGGTACAACTTCCCAGGGGGTCACCCATCATGGAATTGCACCAGTCTCAACTCGCTTAACTTTGGGGTTACAATCCCCCCCCCCCCCCAAAGCCACTTGAGCTCACAAAAGGCCTCGTGCTAGATAGGTGTGTGCCTACACCTTTAAGGCACACCACCATTCCCTTCTCAGACCATTCCCCCCTTGCAGGAATGTGGTATTGTTCACCGTTCCCTACAGGACATAGGTCTTACAATAAATTGTCAGGACCCGACCCTCCTCTATCAGGACCCGACTCATCTAGCACCATATTGTCTGCTTTGGGCCTCGCCCTCACGGTTTTGTTTTCGGGAGCTCATGGTTCAACTTCCAGAGGGTCACCCATCATGAAATTGCACCAGACTCAACTCACTTAACGTTGGGGTTCCAATCCCCCCCAAAGCCACTTGAGCTCCCAAAAGGCGTGGTGTAGATCAGAGATTGTGCAGTGGCCAACTCTATCTAGCACTATATTGTCCCCTCTGGGCTGCACTAGGATAACACCACAACATGCGCCGCAGGGTTTTGTTCCCAAGACCTCACGCCTGGGATAACACCTCAACCAGCGCGGCCAAGGGAGGCCTAGTGCTAGATAGGTGTATGCCTATACCTTTAAGGCACACCACCATCCTCTCCCAGACCAGTCCCCCTCGCAGGAATGTGGGATTGTTCACCGTTCCATGCAGGACACGGGTCTTACAATCCATCCCCCTTAGGGCCCAAGGTCCTCGCTAGCACACTTCCCGGTCGGGGTCTGGCTTTGATACCAAATTGTCAGGACCCGACCCTCCTCTGTCAGGACCCAACTCATCTAGCACCATATTGTCAGCTTTGTGCCTCGCCCTCACGGTTTTCTTTTCGGGAGCTCATGGTGCAACTTTCCAGGGGGTCACCCATCATGAAATTGCACCAGACTCAACTCGCTTAACTTTGGGGTTCCAATCCCCCCTAAAGCCACTTGAGCTCCTAAAATGCCTAGTGTAGATTAGAGATTGCACAGCAACCAACTCTATCTAGCACTATATTGTCCCCTCTGGGCTGCACTGGGATAACACCACAACATGCGCCCGCAGGGTTTTGTTCCCAAGACCTCACACCTGGGATAACACCTCAACTAGCGCGGCCAAGGGAGGTCTAGTGCTAGATAGGTGTGTGCCTATACCTTTAAGGCACACCACCATCCTCTCCCAGACCATTCCCCCTCGCATGAATGTGGGATTGTTCACCGTTCCCTACAGGACACGGGTCTTACATCAACATGGGGTGCCTGCCCGGATCTACCATGTTTGGGACGATATTGTAACCAAGCACTCTTGATCTTGAGCCTCTGCTTGGAGTCACTCATCTCATGTAGTGCAACGTGACTACTCCAGGATCCTTGACGTCTAGAAGAGACTAACCAACTCACCCAATATGGTATATGTGGAACTGTAACCAAATCTGGTGAAAATCGTATTAAAATCATTTATTGCTCAAACTAGATTAAATACTGTTCAATTGGGCCTATGCCAGGGATATAATTCTCACAAATATGTTCCACAAAAACCACTCGAAAATCGTGTCCATAAATTGTTTATAAATCATGATTTAGCGTTTTTCAAATCTAGTTGAAATGCATTCTTTCCTTTCAATCTCTTGTTGACTCTAAATCTAAGTCAAATCATCATTCCATTGGGTCTCAAGCCCAAAACTTCATTTTCACGAAAGTCCGTAAAACATTTCATAAACCGATGAATACAATCCACATCATCATCAAATCACAATATCAAAAAAATTCAACTTAAATCATGTAATAAAGCATTCAAAATAGTTATGCATGCATTCAGTTCTAAAACAAACCGTCCACTCACACTCGGTCCACGCTGCGTGCTAAACCTTAGCGTTAAATCTATCACTGAACTAGTCCAAAGTCCCCAGGCATGTCCAAATCATGTCGAACGGTCACTAACATGTTATACGAGTTCATACACTACACCCTCACAAAGCCCGATATCAGAAACACGTCCAAAACACGCTTCTCGAGGAAAAAAACCTCTAAATGACCAATTAAACGGTCTCTGATCGACCTGAAACCACCACCATTGGTTTCAGAACGTTGAAACCTTGCAAACAAGATCGGTTTAACCTTGAAATTCGTGCCCACGTTCCCCCACGCGCCAGTCAAACTTTCGGTCAACGCTGGTCAATGATCAACTGCTAACGTCAGCCTGACATATCTGACACCCGACACGTGCCACTGTCTGATTGGGCTACATGTCCCCTGACACCTCTAACACACTGCCACGTGGGACCACCATATTGGTCCATGTGGTCTGACAGTTTTTGATTAGACCTACCACGTAAGCTGCCACATAAGCCTAACAGGTCCTAACAAGTTACCACGTTGCATCACCCAATTGGTCCATGTGTTCTGACAGTCTAACATGTCAGCTGCTGGCTGTGTCTGACAGCCTGCCATGTGGCATAATCTGATTTTCCATGTGGATTCACAGATGATGACGTGGATTGCCACATCATCATTGTCAACCTTGAGTTGGGTTGACTCGTTTCTCTATAACGGGTCGATTCGACCCGCAACCCGACCCGATCGTATCTCACTCAATTCTCAACCATTTTCGACCATTTTTCTTCCTATCTACTCACAATGATCCTATGAATGGATCTATGGAATCAATTTTGATTAAAAAGGGGTAGAAATTACCTTCCAAGCTTGAGGATTTTTGGGCTATTTTCCGACTCGATTTCCAGGCGATCCCGGCCACCTCAATCCTTCCTTGTGTCCCTATGTGATCGTACAACTCCTAGGAATCACTTTTGATCATTAGAAACCCCCAACAATCCCTCAAAATCGAATTCGAATTTTTGGACCCAAATCGGTTTTTACCTGGGCCGTGAGTCATCTGTCGTGCTTAGCCTCTCTTCGTCGTCTCTCAGCCTTCCTTTCACTCTCACTCTCTCAGGCAACACAGAGGATGAAGGATTGGTGGTTGTGTTGGGTTGTTTGTGTGGGTTTCGGGTGAGAATGAAGAAACAAAGAAGAAATGAAGATGATACAATGAATCCATAATTTAGAGGCTTGGGCCAATTAGATGAGTGACATTTGTCACTCATCAATTGGTCCCACTGAGATATTTTGACCAATTAAATCCTGACAACTGTACACGTCCTCGAAATACGTGAATAATGCTGATTTTCTTCTGTGACCTATAACTTTCCCGTCGAATGTCTAATTTCGACGTGTCACCTGTCTACGGATTTGTGACATCTCGATCTACGTAACGGGCCATGGTCAAAGTCCAAATAGTATTCCAAGTCAAAAGTCAATATTTTTCCATGACCATGGGTAAAATTAGGCTTCACCATTTGGCCCAAAAGCCCATGGGCTTATGGGGGCCCGATAAGCCCGATGGACAAAAGCCCGACCCGACCCGCTATGGGCCGTGGGCCAGCCCGGCCCGAGAGTTAGCGGGCTGGGCTTGGGCTTATGGTGTTCAAACCCGATAGGTCTGAGCCCGATAAAGCCCGATAAGCCCAGCCCGACCCGCCTGTAATAAACCCGGCCCATAAACCCGAAAATATAAAATATTTATTATTTAAAAATTAATACTCAACCCATTTTTATTACTAATATTTCAACTCAAACCCAAATCTCAGCCCCAAGTCCACCTAATTTATTTTAAAAAACCTAATACTCAATACTCAATACCCAATACCCAATACAAACTCTAACCACTCATCCACCTACTTAATAAGCCCAACGTTTTTGGACCCTTGAGTATTTTATTTTAACGAGACCACATTTTTGCACCCTTGTGTATTTTTTTTCATTATTAATTTTTTTTTTGTAATTTTAAAATTTGAGACATAATTTATTGCAAAAGCCCACGTAAGCCCGATCCAAGTGGGCTTAATAGGCCCGACCCGAAAAGCCCGATATAAACCCGGCCCGATAAAAGCCCGTGGGCTCTTTTTTATGTCATTAAGCCCGCCCGGCCCGGCCCGCAAATTTAAAAATTATTTAATAAGCCCGGCCCAATGCCGAAGCCTAGGTAAAATAGTCATTTTACATCTAATTTCCGAATTTACGATTTATTAAAAGTTTGGGGCGGCACATGTAGTGACCATAACGAGCTCAAAAGACTGTCTTAGAAGTATCCTCTTCCTTAATCCTCAATTGATAATATCTGGACTGAATTTTAATCTTTGAAAAGTACTTCGCCCCTCTCAGTTGATCAAACAAGTCATCAGTACGAGGCAAAATATGTTTATTATGTACTGTCACCTTGTTCGACTGCCGATAATCAATACACAGCCTCAAGATACCGTCATTCTTCCTCACGAATAGCACCAGAGCTTCCCAAGGTGACACGTTCATTCATATAAACACTATATCCACCAATTCCTGAACCAAACCTTAAGTTTTCTGAATTCCGCCAGTGTCATCTGATATGTTGCCTGCGATGTGGATCTGGTGCCAAAAAGAAACTCAATGGTAAATGCAACTTCCTTATGAGGTGGTAATCCTAGTATATCATTTGGAAACACATCTAAAAACTTACTCATAATTGATATGCCCTCCACTCTCACCGGAGCACCTCAAGTGTCCACTGCGTGAGCTAAGTAACCATCGCAATCCTTCTTCAACAATTTCTCTACTACTAAGGCTAATACCACACTCAAAGGAAGCATTCTTTGATCCCCCTAAAATATGAGCTCTGGCAAGTCTGGTCTCCGAAAAATAACCCTCTTCTCGAAATACAAGATAGATGCATGATGGGTGGTCAAACTGGACATCCTTAGATCATTAGGTTTGCAACGAACATATCCCCTATAGAAGTACGTATACCTATTCATATCTGATCAGTTATAACTCTCGATTGATAAAAAAAATAAGAAACCTTGGGATAGGAACAAGTGTGTGGCCCTACGATCTATCAAAACATATGTCTCGTGGCCAAAGATAGAAAGTATACCTGTCACCAGTTCTAGTGCATCTCGAGCCTTATTCTGCGTCACTAAAAACACACGGGCTTGCGGGCCTGAGGAAAGACCATGTCCTCTCGGCCTGCCATCGGCTCTGTCAACTCCACTAATAGGAGTTGGCCTCCCTCCTGGCATGCCAGATGTTGATGATGTCCTCTGACTCAGCTCTCCAACATCCTTCCTTGCGCTACCTAGCTGATACCAACACTCCATCTTGATATGACTTAGCTCGTCACAAAAGTAACAAGTGGAAATACCAAAATGTGCCCGTTGATTACTCTGCCCATCAGTCGTCTGACCTGAAGCCCCACTAGACTGGGCTGAAAACTGGAGTCTCAATGAAGCACCTTTCTATCCAGCCCCACTTACAGGAATGGTTACCACTAGAGAATCTGGAGCTGTAGTTACCCCTCTTTGGGGCTCTTTAACCTAACTATTCAGAAGGCTGACACTCGTGACGTCGTTCAGAACCTTCATACTGCTTCTAGGGTGGAAAGCTCATCTCAACCTCGATGACACCATCTAATATTTCCCAAAGGATGGCAAAGAATCTCATCATCACAACTGCCGTGATATCGTCCCGTAAGCCAAGCCAAAAATGACGACACCTGTTGGACTCACTCAGTACTGCACTCAGTGAAAAATGGGACAAATACATGAGCCTTTGCTCGTACTAAGCGATAGTCATATCACCCTACTGTAACTGTACGAACTCCCCCTCTTTAGCTTATTGATAAGAGTGAGGGTATAACTACTCCATGAAACGTTCTTGGAACGTCTCCCAGCCCGTTTGCCTGAATCCCTACCACCAACAGCCTGCAAAAGTGCCTGGAAGGAAAGTAGCTATCAGTACCATTCGCTCAGAAAGGCACCACACTAACTCGAAATTTTTCTCTGATTGGATGATCTACTCGTCCGCCTCTTCTGGGTCTGTTACACCCATGAACGTAGTGGCTCCGAGCCTCTGGGCTCTCTTTACCTCCGAACTCTTGGAAGTCTTCCTGCCCTTAGTACATCATCTAGGGCCGAACCCAATTGGTATAGGGTCAACCATAAGAGTGGCTCTTGGAGGCATCGTAAATTGAAAAGAAACACAATCAGTACGAAAAAAATGCCCTGCATACCAAGTGTGCAGCCGTCTAAAGTTAACCCAGTGCTCTGATACCAAATTGACAGAACCCCTCATTGGAAAGCCTTAAAAATTGTGAAAGGTGATGCTCTCATCTGACACATTAATTGAAAATCCCTAAGTACCCTTAACACATGTCAAACAAGGGAAAATGCACTAAAATGAATCAGATAAACCATAAGTACGATCGTTTACGAGTGTCCAAAATAGTAAACATAGCAACTAGGAAAAGAATACGACAAATTATTACAAGGATCTTACTCTGAGGATCAAGAGTGCGTAGTTAACTGAAAATAAGCCTTCGTCGTAATTATGCCCCTGCTCTTTCTTCATGGTCTGGAGGGTAAGTAAAACCATGAAAATATGAGTGGACAAAACAATTAAGTTAAAAGACATTTACCAAGGAAAAATAACATTTACTCTTTCGTTCCCAAAACCTGCATGGATAATAAGAAAACAACTAGATTCAAGTCACAATTCACGAGTATTCAGATATAAAATTCAAATAAAAAAATGCGGACCTATCAAATGTGAAAACATAAGATGTATATGAATACATGTGACACACATTTCCTTGAAATCCCTATTTTTAAACCATTTGGAGAACCTGGGCACAATAATAAGTAATCAGTATAACCAATCCTCAATATTTGGGCCACTGTTAGCTAAAATCACATACTATGCATAGAATACGTCGGAATCTAAGGAGCCGAGCTCCAGACGTTCCTAGTCACATCTCCAGGATCAGCAATGTCTGGGAGGCCACTCCAAGATCTAACTATAACATTCAGAGGATATCTGAATAATATCTCCAGCCTCAGAATATGCGGAGTCGAGCTTTGATGACGTCTGAGAGCTGATCATAACTCCCGAGGATCGTTAACCTTGAAAAAAGTTAAAATGATAAAGCAAAAACATTGCTTTTAAATAAAACATTGAATCAAGATCCAAGTCAAACATATTTAGACTAGGCCTGAGCCCAAAACACTATTTCTACAAAATTTCGTTAAACATGTGTCTAGAAAACTGTATTCCGAATAATTATTCTAAAAATAGTAAATCATCAAATAACATCCAATAACATTTAAAATAATTATTCAAACTATTTCAATTCATATAATATCATAAATCATTTCAAACAGTTCAATATGAATGCATTCACATTAGAAAACAAATGTCTACTCACATTCAGTCTGATCGAGCTCAGTCTCAAGCTGTGTGCCCCTCCGAGGTCCTTGGAGCAGTATCACCTATTAAAATTAATAATCGAGGATTACTAATGTTACGTAAAACCCTGTATTTGAAACCTCCAAAATCTCGGGATGGCACACGCACCCAAACGTACACAATGTCACTTTCGATGCTGAGAAACACCCTTAAACCATCTCTAATCAACCTGAAACGAGCGCCATTAGATTCAGAATGTCAAAAACTATCAAACACGCGATGTCGTGCATCGGAAAACTCACCCATGTGCCTTATGCGCCGCTCTACTAATTGGGCTGCCACGCGGTGTGGCATCCATGTGTCGACCACATCAACTAACAGGACCCAACCCGAATACATAAGAACAATACACTTGGGTCCTACTCCCGTCTGACAGAAACGATGCCAGATAAGGCATAACACAAATTCTGCGAATTCATGTCTCCGCCTCTCGAGCCTCGTTCTCCATGCAACGACTCTGGAGGGTTACAAAACCAGAAACGTGTGAGTGGTAAAAAATGAATAGTTTAAAAACCTAATTGGAAATCATTGAACCTTTACCTTTCGTTTTCCAAAACCATGCATGCATACCAAAACTAGGTTAAAGACGTTTCACTTTGATTAGAACAAAACTCAATTTATCATCTCGAAATACGTGAAAAAAATTCTCAAATCAATAGTCATTAAACCATCTAAAGCTTCTACCTCGATAAGTTAATATAACCATCACAACAAGAACAGTACATTAATCACAAACAATCAACTCACCAACATCACAATGTCACACATGAAACCACTACCCCACTGGTAAGTACACCACAAACTCACTCGGGATTCGGAGCCCAGCTCGACGCTTGAGTCTTCACAACACAATCTCACAAGCTATCATGCCAATCCACACAATCAATCCCTAACCAACATCAGCACAAAACTCACACATAGTCAACTCATCATCAATACATAAACACAACATCAATCACCACATCACAAGGCACTACCGGTAGGCCATCACACACTCACTCAGGATTCGAAGCCCTACACTCGACGTCTGAGGAAAATCCGACTCAGAATTCGGAGCCCTTGGCTAGACGTCTGAATCGCCACCATAATACAATCCCAGGATTTGGAGCCCCGGGCTCGACGTCTGAGACTCACATTCAAACCACACAATCAGCAAACATCATCATATCATTACACATTGCGCATATCGAGTAAACACGTCTTCACATCACAACTCAATGTCACACTTCAAAATTATCATCATAACTCATACCATCAATACCAATAATACAGACACACACCATATATCAATATCACGAGTCAAATCTACAATCAGAAGCAAGGGCCTAAGTCCAAAACCATAAGCCACAACATTCTTGTAAAATGTGCCATTAGGGCTGCTTTCGTAAAAACCGTCGAGAAATCATATGGAACTCGTAATTATAGTAAAACCACTTATTTCCATAGTTCAAACCTTGTTTAGTCCAAATCTACACTTAAAACCAAGTCTGGAACATATACTCAAAGAAAACCTCATAAAATGAGCCCTCGAGTAATTTCCGTAAAAACCAACATCATAGTCTATCAAATCACATTTCACGCCAAATCCCCAAAGTCACATTCGAATCGGAAATCATACGGAATATACAAAAATCCTTGAAAAGCTTGTAATAAAATATTCATAAATTCACCGAAAAATTCAATAAAATTACCATGCACTCAACATCATCAAAATTACATTGAAATACATTGAAATCATATAAACATGCATGCATAAGAGTTTAGAGAAAGAAAGTCCACTCACACACCTCTGTAGCACCAAAATCCGCTTTGCACATGTTTCTGTAATTCTCGAGAATGTCAATTCCTGCCAAAATTCACATTTAAGGGTCACAAATCATTCCAAATAACTCTCATTTTAATCCCATAATTTTCCAAGATTTTTAACCGTATTTAAAACGGATCATAAACCTTCGGACACCCAAAACAACCCTGAAACGTTGTTCGATTGACTCGAAATACGTGCCAAAATGTCTGTAACATCAAAGACATTGAAAACCGTGTTGGATGCCTCCTAAAAATGCTAGCACATGCCCCATGCGCTGCCTGAAGTGGATGCGTGTGAGACCACGTGCCAGCTACAGTACCTGCTACATTAATCCCTTCCACCCGACTCCTCTACTATTCGAGTCGCCTAACCCGACGACCCAACCTGACCATAAAACCTCCATTTTAAGTCTGTATTCGATTCTAATTCATCTAAACTACTCTATACTAAGTTAGAGAGAGACCTATAAGCTCAAAAACGCGAATTAAACTTACCCAACCTCGTCATCTGATTCACCTATCACTGCCGAAATTATGTTCCTCGTTTTAGGGCAACCGTGACATTTAATTGTCGATCTGAGGGCTTATTTAGCATCACAAGGATTCCAGAAGAGCAACCTCAGCCCTATTTCCAAGGTTCCAAGTCAGAAATAGAGTCGTGAGCTCAAAACCCGAATTTCCTCCACGGGTTCACTCGCAGTCCAGATTCAAACTTCTTCATCTCTCACTCCTTCTCTCTTACTTTCTTCTGTTCTTTTTCTAAGCCCCTGCTTCTATCTCTCTCTCTCTCTTCATCCTCCCTTAATCTTCGATTTTTCCTTCTCGGCAGAACCATCTCCAAAGCAAAACACACACATACAATTGAACTTTACACAAATCCAAGTCGGTGGCACCAAACCATATGGGATAAGAACATTTTTCACTTCCCAATTTAGCCATCAAACAAAATCTCCAAAAGAGAATTACCAAAATATCCTTTGAATAAAATTACCAAAACGCCCCTACGTAATCTTGACTTGAATTAACCCGTTTGAACTTTGTTTCTGACATGCCGTCTGCCAACGTACTCGAGAGACAGAGACCTTCCTAACGGCGTTTTCGAAATCGCTAAAAACCATCTCGGTCAAAAAGTCAACTTTTTAACTTTGACCAAGGAAGTCAACCTTTGACTTTCGGGGGTAAAATGGTCAATTTCATCCAAATTTTCCAATTTTACCTTCTTTGAAATCCATGATCAATTCAATCTTGGCCCTTGATTCCTTATGCATGATCTGTATTAAAATCCATGAGACCATACATCTATGTTTTCATTCTCTCAACCCGATTAGCACGATTACCTCTTGGAACCAACTCACCAGCCCTCGCCACTCAACCTCACACCCCCAGGCAGCCAACAGCCACCCCCCGGACGCCGGCCACCACTCCACGGCCACCCTGCATGGCCGGATTTCCCCCAGACCCGAGAAGAAACCCGAACCACCCAAACCACCCAAACCATCCAAACCTTCACACCTGGATTCGAACCAACGTACGGTGGGGTTCTCTGTGACGACAGGACGACCAGGAACTAGACTAGGCGGCGTACGGCGGCGACACGGCGGCGATAGGACGAAAAACCCGTGAGTGCCCGATTTCCTTCCCTACTTCGAAACGTCCGTTTTTTACGTTGGAATTGTTTGTTTGTTGTTATGACACATTTAGGGGACCTTGACGACCAGTTTGAACCAAGTACCGTGGCTGGAAACTCGACGGCTCGCCGGAGAAGATAACCAGAACCGGCAGCCAACCTTCCCGTCGATTTTTAGGTAGTTTGTTCAAACCTAAAATCTAGTTTCTTTGCACAGAAGCATTGATGAGGTAGAGACGAGTCCATAGGAACAAATCCCACCTGAAATGGTGGTCGGAATCACGATCTGTGATCGGGTCGAGCCGTGGGTCTGCAGTGACCCGGTTACTGTAGCTAATGACGTCATCATGCTGACGTCAGCAGTGACGTCATGATGACATCATCATGTCAGAAACTGTCAGATCAGGGACCAATGGACTGCTGACACGTGTCCTCTGACACTGGCAGTGATGACGTCATGCTGACATCAGCAGTGACGTCAGCAGTACTGTAGCACAGTTGACCAGAGGGTTGACCAGGCACGTGGGGGCGCGTGTGAACAGTACTTTTGGTGGGACCACCACCATTCTTTAGGTTTCGACGATCCGGATCCAATGGCGGTGGTTTCGGGTCGATCGGAGATCATTAAGTTGGTCAAAATGAGGTTTAATGCCTTGGGAAGCGCGTTCGGGCGGCTTTTCCGAGCCAGTTTCGGTCTAGGGTTTCATGGTTGAATGTTAGGGGTTTAAATTGACCTTTACGAATACTTTGGACTTGACAGGGATTGTACATTTGTACCAGGACGAGGGTATACGTTCGGTTCCTAGCAGGATTGTACTGTGTGTGGGCCCGATTTCATTAAACCCTTGCATGCTTAAATGTTTTCTGATTTACTTATATGTTCACATGCTGGAATCAATAAATGGTTTTGATGATATTGAAATTTCGGTTATGGCACGTTTCACGGTATTTGGGCATGAGACCCGTTTGATGAAACGTAACGATCGGTTCGGATTTTACCTATGTATACATATATGTTTTGCATGTGGATATCAATAAAATGTATTTGGTACTGCACTGTATAGATCCTTCCATATGATACTGTCTCCTCCGGATGAGGTACCCCGGAGTGGTCACGGACGTCTAGAACGTCCAGCGTCTATGACGCTAAGCATCGGGGATGCTGTAACCGAACAGGGTTCGGGGATTGAACTCGGAATTGAGACCCGAGTGGCACGCGTAGCCTTGTGATTGTGACCTTATTGGACGTCAGGGATTGGAGTGTATAGTGCAGTGGCTAAAATCATGTTTACGGTTTTACTATATGCCTTATGGTTTATATTATATGATTGATGGTTTTAAATTCGGTTGCATGCATGATTGGAAAACGGAGGGGTAAATTATATGTTTTACTTATCAAATGATTTTATAAACTTGAGTTTCGGTCCACTCACCCTTAATGTTTTGGTAACCCCTCCAGGTCATGATACTGAGGTAGAGGAGGAACCTGAGGCTGAGGCATAGATCTACTTCTGCGTACCTGAACCCCTGTTGGGTGGTTTACCCACAGGTTTATTTTAGAGTTGTGCTCGCAACTTGTAATTTTGGATTTCATCCCTTGTCTGACATCTGTTTAATTCGGATTTGATGTATACCTTTAATTTGGTTATTTATGCATTTGATGTTTTGAGGTCAAAATTTGTATGAATTATTGGCTGTCAGACGGGAGCAGGGCACGTCCCCTTGTGGTCCTTGTGGGATCGGGGCGGGTCCTGTCACGCCGTGTGGTTGGTTAAAAACTGCCATTGTTGACTGAAAATTCAAAGTTTCCTACCTCTCTCATTTCTCAACCAAATTCGACGTTGCAATAATTAAAATTTATTTACTCAACCCCAGGATCAATAATCTAAACTTAGTATTCCTGGAAAAAAAATTTAAACGTTTCCTAGCTCAAAATTTTTGAATTTCTTCCTTCTCGGATGTGGGCCCTTCCTGCGTCATTTTTCTTGCAACTCTTGGATGGTTTTTCTCGCGGGAGTCTCAGGGAGTCGAATTCATGCTTGGTTGGATGTTTAAACGTCCAGAAAATGAAATTTATTCTTGGTTGGATTAATTTGGGTTGCACAGGTGAGGGGAGAGAGAAGAGAGAGAGAGAGAGAGAGAGAGAGAGAGAGAGAGAGAGCGAGATATATATATATATATATATATATATATATATATGTGTGTGTGTGTGTGGTGAGATTGTGTGGCTGGTACAGAAATGGAAGGGAATAAAGGATAAGGGAATCCTTAACCTTTCCCAAAATATCGCATCTTCAAAAGACCAAATTGCCCCTCAAGGCACCGAAAATCGTAATTCCCACATATGAACTCTGATTTGCAAGTCTCGCCTGCCTACAAACTCGTGAGTCCAACACCTACACATTAATCCAATAAATTCCCTCATAAGTATCCTCGAACTAAAAGTGATTACCGTGCCCCACTAACGAAAGGTAAAATAGTAATTTTTCAAAATAAATTATAAAAAGACTAATTAAATAAGATCGGATTGTTACAATTTCAAAAATAATAAATAAAATTTTAAAATGGATTATAAATCAAAATTATTTTAAAGAAAACCCTCCCCAATCCCTCAGCTCGCGGAGGGGATTGCATTGTATTCAGATTTATATAAACAATTATAATGTTGTTTAAGTGATTGACTTTTGTAGATTTAACAGATTATTATCGACTTACATTAACTTTTATAGAGTTAATAATGAAATTAAACAGAATTATGTTATAGAATTTTATAGATTTTTTATGAGATTTATAGAATTTGATAGAGTTTTTCAAAATTCAAAATTGAGTATTATAGAATTTGTTAGCCTTTTTTTAAATTTGAAATTATTTTAAGGAAATTTGAAGGGTTTTATAAATATATCATAATAGTTTAATTAATTATTTAATTATTAAATCTATGAAAAAATTAATTACAAACCCAAACTCTAACAATCCATAAGAGGCTAGCCATTATTGTGATAATGTATGAAAATTTGACACCGTAAAGAAATTATCGGTTCTATAAACAATAATTATAATTGATGATCATGTCCTAACTAGAACAATACAAGATAGATATTTTCACATGGTAAGGAAACATAAGTATGTGATAGTATTGGTTCTCATCCTATAAAAAACAAATATATATATATATATGTACACATGTGAGAAAAAAATTCATTGTACATAATAAAAAGAAGAATACATACAACGATAAAGTCTAATAATTGAACATCACAAGATTTCTTTTCTACCTATAGAACAATAGGCCACTAACAATTTTATCCGAGTATAAAAAATATTGTTCAAAAGACATATATATAACGTCATTACATTGATCATTCTAAATCGATTATAAAGATAAGAAAATTTTGTTAAAGCATCCATATTGAATGTACAATAACAATCTTACCTATTTTTTCTTTCCTACTTGTGATTAGGGTGTTATAACTTGGATTATTTTCCTACATGTGATTAGGTTTACTTCCGTGGTGATCCAGGTGGATCCAATATAATAAATTGTATGATATTAATAAATATCATATAGAAATATTTAATTATTTCAAACCAGTGAAACTTTGAGACTCAAACATTAATCATTTGAATCCATTCAAAGTTAACGGTTTGTTTTGATTAAAGAGTTTAAACCATTCATTATTTTTGGTTTATACTCATTAGTTATTTTTAGTTATCTATTCTAGAAAAACTATGATGTATATAAAGTGCATTAGTTGTATGAATTAAGCATTGAATCAGAAAGCATTTTTTATTGTTTCATTCTTCTTCCTTTCTCCAGTCATTCCTAAAATATTTCTCTAATTAAGCAGTTCACTTTCAAAGAGAAGTAGCGACACTTATTTTCTACCAAAGTTCTATCTCTTAGAAGTTTTAGATCAAGTGGTATCAGAGCACCAGATCCGAAAAGGGTAAAGGTGGTTTATGGTCCTAACATGCGGCCGACGCAAAGCTTCTAAAGAAGAACTTGTAGGTCCCTTGCTTGTTCATCGAAATCTGAGGAATAAGAGAGGAGAAATGACAGGAAAAGTTCCTTAGCCAAATGGTGACGGTGATCGTATCACAAAGCTAGAAAAACAGGTGGAAATATTATCAACATCTATTTCTGAACTGGTGGAAAGTTTGAAAGCCTCAAAAAATTCACATGCATCCCCTTCAAGGAGGAATGTTGATGATGATAGTGAAGATGAGGATGACACCATCATAGAAAATGACACCGAAGAAGTAAGAAATCATATAAATCCTGCAAGTGCCTTAAAAATTGATTTTAAGGTTGAAATTCCAACATACAATGGTGTTATAGATGCTGATAAATTAGATAATTGCATAGACACATTAGAAACTTATTTCACTATACATAAGTATTCTAATGTTGAGAAGATTCAATTTGCAAGTTTGAAACTCTCGAGCTATGCTGTTACATGGTGGAAGTCATACAGAAAACGATACAACGTTTTGGAACTTACTTGGGGTAAATTCAAGAAATTGTTGAGAAAAAAATTCTATCCTATTGGCTATGAAGAAGAAAGATGGTACAGATGGCAACACTTCAATCAAAGGTTCGGTCAATCGGTGCAAGATTATACTTCAGAATTCCATAACCAGGTTTTGGTATTGGATATAGATGTGGACGATTATGATGTATTCATGAAGTATTCTGGAGGTCTTGCCGACTACATACGGAAGGAACTAAAATTGTTCACCGTAGAATCAATTGAAGAAGCGACAGTCAAAGCCATTTCTATTGAAGCCAAGTATAAAAGATTGGACAAAAAGGACGACAAACCGAAAACTGCAAGTATATCTGATTGGATGAATAAAGGCAAACTTATCAAGGATGGCCCAAAACAAAACAATTATTGTGATCACTGTCGTGCTAGCGGACATGTCAAAGAAAAATGCTGGATACTTCATGACAGGACCCGTCCCAATCCCATTGGGACCACCCGGGGACGTGACCCGCTCCCGTCTGACAATGACTCTAAACATACCAAAATTACCCTTAAATAAAAACCGAATACTTAAATAGATGGATAACGTACAACCACAGTGTTTAAAGCGATACTGTCAGACAATGGAAAGTAAAATACAACACGTGAGCACAATAGATAGAGTACATTTATTCGGTGCTCAACCTACCCACAAGTGGGTGTACAGGTGCACAGCTAGGCAACTAAACCTCTGCCTCCTCCTCCAGGTCCTCCTCCTCTATTTCCGTGTCAGGGTCTGGAGGGGTCAGTAAAACAAGGGTGAGTGGGCCAAAAATAACAGTTTAGAAATCAATTTAATAATAAAATAATCATAAGGTTTTACCCTTCCGTTTTCCAAATCTTGTATGCAGTGAAAATATAATATTATAATGAAATCATAACAAATAAACCACAATAATAATCGAAAGGTGAAACTAACATATCAGTGCACTGTAAAACCCAACCCAAATGATCTCACGGTTCTAAGGTTACGCGTTGCCACTCAGGGTCTCACACCCGAGACTCTCTAGGTACATCAGCTCCTGGTATCCCGGTCACTGCCCGAAGTATATGAACATGTCTTCCTGAGAGTAAGCAGCCCAACGGGGGTCAACTCCACTCAGTCAGGGCCCCGTGACTACTCCAGGGTCCACCCAGGCCAACGACCCTCCCTGGAAGAGACAATATACACAGGTAGGAAAGTACAGTACAATAACAGTATAGTTTACCCTATGTCCCACGGACATCCCAAACAAAATCCACATATAATCCAGACGGGTCTCATGCCCAAAACATTGTAATAACATATATATAAACAGTTCATAAGACTCATCGAAAATATAAGTGGAAATAGTAAAACAGTTTATGCATGCAAGCCTTTTATAAATCAAACAGCCCACTCACACTCGGTCCTTGCTGCTCAACGATCTCTAAAAACCTGTATTTTTTATACCTGAGGGTTACTTAAGGACCCTATAACATCAATACCAAGACCCTAGAACACATCCGCCTCAAAATCGCATCCCGGGCACTATTCCCGGTGCTTCAAACCCCATTTTGACTAATATAACGATCTCCGATCGACACGAAACCACCTCCATTGGATCCGTATTGTCGAAACCTTGAAAATGGTACCGGCCCACCAAAATCACTGTTCACACGCGCCCCCACGCGCCTAGTCAACGCGTGGGTCAACGCTGCTACAGTACTGCTGACGTCGGCAGTGACGTCATGCTGACGTCATCACTGACACTTGTCAGGTGACACGTGGCATGTTCTGATTGGTCCCTAGTCTGAAAATATCTGACAGGATGACGTCATCATGACGTCAGAAGTGACGTCAGCATGATGACGTCATCATGCTACAGTACCGGGTCAGACCCGTTTGACTGGAACCGGGTCGCCGTCGACCCACGGCTTGACCCGATTCCACCGTACGATTCCGGCCACCATTTTCGACAGGGTTCATCCCTATAGGGTCGTCTAGGTCTGTTCTATGGTTCTACAACCTCAAAATGGAAAGAAAACTAGGAGAAACTCACCAGTCCGTCGTTGAAACTCACGGTCAAAGTCTGATCGTCGTCTCCGTCGATCCACGCCGTCTCCGTCGATCCACGCCGTCTCCGTCGTCCAAACTGATTCCAATCAACTCGTATCTAACCCTAGGACATTTCTAAGACCAAACAATCGATTTCCTAGCATTAAAACACGTTGGTTCGAAACAGGGAAGAAAAACGGGGCTTTCGGGTTTTCGACTTTACCGCCACCGTGTCGCCGCCGCAGGCTTCGCCGTCGTCCAGTTACGCTCCTGGGGTCCTCACGGTGCAGACTGGAGCTTCCCTTGCGTCGAGGTGCGGTGGATATCGTGGTTTGCTTCTTGGACCTGATTCCTCTGTGTTTCGGGTCTGAGTTTTCACGGGGTTTTCAGACGGGGAAAACGGGCCGGTGGTCGCCGGTGATGCACGGTGATGATGAGTAGATGATGGTGGTGCTGCTGGTGGTTGGCTGGTGCGATGAGGGTGGCTGGTTCGATCGCCTAGTTTGAGAGAAAATGGAAGGAGATGTACGGGTTAGGGGGGCTGAATGTGTTTGTGTGTGTTTGAGAGAAAACAGGGAGGTGAGATCGTGCATGAAGCAGAAAAAGCAGAGGAAATGGAAGGCTAGGATTAGTTTAGGCAGGGATCCAACGGCTGGGAATTTGGGAGGGAAAATTAAATGATTTTAAAATGGGTAAATAGTGTAATGTTGCTTTATTGGAATAGTATGGGCTTGGATGGGTGACACTTGTCACCAATCCACTGGTTTGATTTAAATATTAGTTGGCACGGATTCCCATAATAAATTATTATTTTATTCCGTTGTTCTCGGTTCGTAAATTCCGCTAAAACGCTTCCTTGACCATAACTTCTTCATACGAACTCCGATTTCGGCGTGCCGCCTGTCTACGGATTCGTGACGTCCCGACCTACGTCATAGTCATGGGTCAAAGTCCAAATTGTTTCCCGGGTTAAAAGTCAAAGTTTCCCCCCTTCAGGGGCAAAATAGTCTTTTTACATTAAAATATTATTATTCTCGGTTCGAGTCGTTACACTTCATCCTGAGTTGAAACCAAATAACCAAAGGAACAACCATGGAAGGAACGACAGGAAGGTCACGTTGACAGTGCAACATGCAGAAGAGCTTCCAGAGTTGAAGCAATCTGACACTACACTCGTCCTAATGACTTTACCAAAAGACGCTACAAATGCTTACAACCGAGAAGAGCTATTCCATTTGAACATTCAAGTGAAACAAAGTGTTGTACAAGCAATTGTTGATCCTGGAAGTCAAAAGAATTTGATTTCGGAGGCGCTAGTGAAGAAGGTAGGCTTAGAAACAAAACCTCACCCTAAGCCTTACCCACTAGGCTGGATTCAGAAGGATATTGACATGCAGATTACAAAGCAATGTACCTTCAAATTTGCAATCACTAATCGTTACATCGATGAAGTGACATGCGAAGTGGTTCTGTTGGATGTATGCCAAGTTATATCGTGTAGTCCATATTTATGGGACCGTGATGCAATTCACTACAGGAGGCTTCGTAAATATCGTTTAGTGTAGGATGGAAAGGAATTCCCCATCAATGCTTGTAAGCCCATAAGTGAAGATATTTTGCTGACAGTTAACCAAGCCAAGCGATTGGTTAACTCTTGTGGGTGATTTGTCTTATTGATGATTCGACCACAAGATCAATGTTCCAATATTGTCACTCTATCATCAATAACTCTAACACCTTCACAATGTTCCGATATTGGAAAATTACAGAAGGGTTTCAAGGATCTTTTTCAGGATGTGCAGGGATTACCACTGCGGAGAGCTGTAGAACATGAAATTCAGTTGGTAAGAGATTCACCTCTACCAAACTTAGGTTTATATCGCACCTCACTGACGGAAAGTGGAGAGATCAAAAAGCAAGTTCAAGGACTTCTTGAACAAGGAGTTATCAAGCCCCGCTGCTCACCGTGTGGTTCACCAGTGTTGCTTGTGCCTAAGAAAGATGGAGGATGGCGCATGTGCGTGGACTATATAGCTATTAATAAGATTACTATCAAGAACCGGTAGAAAATAAGTGTGAGAATATGCTTGCTCATTGAGATATGCTTGCTCATTGAGATATGCTTGCTCATTGAGATATGCTTGTTCATTGAATATTCTTGCTCATTGAATATTCTAATTAGTTGAAACTCGAATCATGAAAACAAACACCCTATAAAATTGTTCATATCAGGAGAAAAAAAGTCAAATGGACTAAATAGATCAATGAGCAAGCATAGAAACTTTCCCTTACCCAAAAAAAAAAATTCACATGAAAAAATATCTATGAGAATTTTTTGGGGTTAGATAAAAAAGTGAATTGACATTGGTATGAATTGACATTGGTATGAATTGACATTGGTATGAATTGACATTGGTATGCATATCTCATACCTCAAAGACTACAAAAGTCGCCTTTGATACCCTCTTCTCTCAGGGTGTCCATGACTCTTTTCATTTTGGAATGAATTAAATAAATATCAATTCAATTTTGAATATCACTCAATTTTTAGTGGCTATCAAAAAGTTATCCTTGGATAACTTTAATGTTTCATTGAGTTCAAATTTCAATTCAACCTGAAAAATTGAATATCTCCTAATCTTTATAGTGTTTGTGAATATTTTAAAAAAAATTAATTGAATACACGATAAGTTATATAAAATTTTTAAAACTTTAAATTGAATAAATTAAAAATTAACTAAAATTTATAAAAATTGACCAAATCCTATACTCATCAATACGCCCGTCACAAAATTTGATATGAAAAAGGCTTATCACAAGGTTAACAAGTAATAATGAAAATTAACAATGCTGAAGATATTAAAGATGGATTTGACCAGTCAAATATGTATAATTACATTTGGGCTTTAATGATTAAAAAAATAATCGTAACCACCAAAAAGCAAGAGTGTAGGCAGCTCCTCATCTCATGCACCGCAGACTATCCCAACCTCCAATGAGGAAGCTGAAACGAACGGGAAAGTATGAGAAATTGACTAAAGTAAAACGAGAAGGAGAAATTGGATCTTTCACCGTTTCACGGACTGCAACAGACGTAAGGGCTACGATCAGTTACGAGTCTCCCCCAGTCAACACGTGTCTATACTGGAGCTACCCGGTTTCCGGTACCATAACGGCGACCTCAGGCTTTTTGCGGGGCCCGCCGCCCCCACTGCCTCCACCTTCACATCTTCTCTTTCTCTCCTGCTATCTATTAACCAATAAGATAATACTATTTTAAAACCTTTTAAAAAATTAAAATTATATATTAAAAAAAGACTGAAATTAATTTTTATAAATTATAAAAAATGGTTTAAAAGAGATAAAGGGGGGGGCCTCCTACTAAAGATTTTGCTCCAAAGCCAAAGCCCAGAGCTTTCTTCTCTGATTTGCAGAGAGAATCCAAAGGACAATTAGGGAGAGAGAACGCGAAGAACAGAAACAGAAAATACACAGAGAGACAGACAGAGAGAGAGATTAAAGTGGGAGATTGATAAATTTTGAAAATTCCAACCGGGTCCTTTTTCTTCTTATCCAATCCGTAAGTCACTAAGTCCCTCGCATTTGTTTACTCTTTCCTTTTTTTTTTAATGGATTTATTTCGCTTTTTTATGGGTGAAAATTGTTGGGTAATATGTTTATTATGAATAACCAATTGTAAACAGATCTAATTTTAGCTTTTAGCTTTGTTATTGATTTTTTATTTGATTGCATCTCATAAACTAAACTCTGATTTTGATAACCTTTTGTTGCTTTGATTCACTGGGTTTACAGATTTTATGTTCATATAGGGAACCCAATTTTCATTACTGAAATACAAGGATTTCTGCTTTTGATTCTGAAAAGAATTGTCAATGTTCTTTTATCTTTGTTTCTTATTCTGGTTTTTGTTATGAATTTGGGTCCAATAGAGACATTTTGATTTGTCAGCAAATCATTGGAAGGTTAGGTGTCTTTGTTGTCGTGAAGATAATTTAGCTCTATCGCTGATTGATTGCATTCCGAAAGCTGAAAGTTTGACAGGTAGTGATGTAAAAGTTGAACTTTCTTCTTTCAATTCATGCAATCAGTGATACAGATTGGTTTCTAAAGTATTTTAGAGAAAGAAAATCATTTTTTTTTTTGAATAAAATTGGTTTTAATTCTCTCTGAATAGGTTGCCTCTGTATTTTGACTGAGTTGCGTTTCCTGAGGGACTTGGTGGCTTGGGATTTGTTTAAATTTAGCACTGGATTCGTCATTTCTACCCAGAGAGAAGCTTTGGATAGGATTGGGTCTGTGAATTTGGTGCCTTTATTTTGATTGTTTTACGGAGACATGTTGGAAGGTCGATCCTGCTTGCTTTCCAGGGTGTTTTCGAGCTCTTGCCAGCCAGAGATCAAGTGGCCTTACATGCCTTACAGCGGGCGTGATGATATTACCAATGGCAAGCGCCCATTAGGATTTGATGGGGGAGAGGACGAAGAGCATCGAGAAAGGAAGTTGTGTAAGCTATTGGATTGTTGCGAAATGGAGGAGGAGACCACTCAATCTTCCCGTGAGCAGCCCAAGGACCAGCAACATGCTGATTCAGATTCCCTTATTCATCGGATTGGCAGGGACAATTCGATCAGCTGCCTAATTCGGTGCTCCAGGTCTGATTACGGTTTCATTGCCTTGTTGAACAAGAGCTTCCGCTCGTTAGTTAGGAGTGGGGATCTCTATAAACTGAGGAAGCAAAATGATGTGATTGAGCATTGGATTTATTTCTCTTGCCACCTCCTTGAATGGGAAGCCTTTGATCCCAATCGCCGCAGGTGGATGCACTTGCCAAGAATGACTTCCAGTGAATGTTTCATGTGTTCAGATAAGGAGTCTTTGGCCGTGGGAACTGAGCTTCTTGTATTTGGTAAGGAGGAGACTTCCCATGTAATCTTTAGGTATAGTATTTTGACAAACTCTTGGTCTTCTGGAATGAGGATGAATGCCCCAAGATGCTTGTTTGGGTCTGCAAGCCTTAAGGAAATCGCAATTTTGGCAGGTGGTTGTGACTCACAGGGAAATATACTCAGCTCGGCAGAGCTATACAATTCTGAGACTCAGACATGGGAGATACTCCCGTGCATGAATAAGCCCCGGAAGATGTGTTCTGGGGTGTTTATGGATGAAAAATTTTTCATTATTGGTGGGATTGGGGGGAGTGAATCAAAGGTTCTTACGTGTGGGGAAGTATATGATTTAAAGGCGAGAACATGGACAGAAATACCTAACATGTCTCCTGGACGAGGTGGTGCAGAGCCTGATGCGCCTGCAACAGGCGAGGCACCGCCTCTAGTTGCAGTGGTAAATAATGAATTGTATGCGGCTGACTATGCTGACATGGAAGTGCGGAAGTATGACAAGCAGCAAAGAAAGTGGCTTACAGTGGGGAGATTGCCTGAGCGGGCGGTTTCAATGAATGGTTGGGGTCTTGCATTCAGGGCTTGTGGAGACCGGCTTATTGTTATTGGCGGGCCTAGGGCTCTGGGTGAAGGTTTCATAGAGATCAATGCATGGGTTCCGAGTGAGGGTCCACCGCAATGGAACTTGCTTGCAAGAAAGCAATCTGGTAACTTTGTCTATAATTGTGCTGTGATGGGTTGCTGAAGATACGGATGTATAAGATTGGTTTTATCCGTCAACACAGGAGTCTTGCTAATTGGTAATTCCCCCTTTCTTTTTTGATTGTCAAATCCCTGTAGAGTGGGGGGGATGGGGAGGAATTTTAGATTCAGCTCAAGATTAAATTGAATGTTTTCTTGGAATGAGATCTTGAGTAATTTTTTTTAAAAATTTCCTTTTCAAACTTCTATTGTTTTTCCTCGGATGGAATTTGTCTTCCCCCCAATTTTAGTGACACGATAAATTTGAAAGGTTGGCATCATGTAGGATAGGAACACTTTCAATAATTTGAAGTACCAATACATTGGTAATGGTAGGTCGTCAGTAGTGCTTGCTGAAGCCTTAAATACACAGAACTAGTTGTAACGAGTTTTTACTGCCTTAATCAGTTAAATGTACTCGTGTTGTCTTCGTAAGAGGAAATAAATTCTGAGAGTTTGTTATCTATGATGCTGGCTTATGTGCTGCTTACATTAATCCATGGCATTGATAGGATATACATATATTTGCAACTTTCAATCTTTTTATCCTCATAATTTTAATGAGAAAGATTGAATCTTCTCATCTTCATAAGTTTCAAGGTAGAAACGATGTGCCATATGCATCCTTGATTATGTAAATAACAATGGAATTGATGTCAAAAGAATTCATTGTTGAATCATATGATCGGTGTATGCAACATTTTCTGTTATTCGCAAAACCATAGTTATGAACTTTCCTAATGGGATTGATAAAGGATTTCTCAGAGTACTTTTGCAAATAGTTTCTTCTTTGTTGGAATAAGTTTATGTGGATTGCGGTTGTGCAATTGAGTGTTTTGAATCTGGTATCCTTCTTTTTGTTACAATGGCTCTGATGGATTCTGAGTTCGGAAGAAGAGCTGAGTTGTTTTGGTATGCAGTTTGTTGTGACGTGCAGTACGTACAATTATGAATGGATTTGTTTGGTAGGGCTGAAATTTGTTTTGAGTTGCAGGCATCGGCTTACCATTTTTAGTCAGACAAGACTGATGTCGTGGTGTTCGTTCATGCACGTTTTTATCTGCGGCACATGATGATAGCTCTCTTTTTTTTCCTCCTCATCTGATGCTGTTGGCTATGGAATTGATGTTTGCGATGGTTCAATTTAGGCTATTTTTTTTCCCTATCTTTATCTTGTTTACTGGATGGGACCTTTTAGATGACATTTTTGTTCTTGTTTGGGTTGAAATTAGGGTACCAAATCATGCTCTTTATGTGTGTTCTTTCTCCTCTGGAACCTGGTCTTAAACGAACAACCAAGTCGGGCTTCGGTAAAGGAATTTTTGTTATGCACAAGTCGTTATTGGTATGTTATTCACAAATCACAATGATGTTGACATTTTATCAAAGTCATGATCTGTAAAGAATGGGCCTTACGGGCCTTTAATTTTAAAAAACAGTACCAATGTGTGTTGTTCGAATTCAATAGCTACCTCCTTTGATAAAAAATGGACGACGGATCTAGAAGCAACAAT
The DNA here is from genome assembly GCA_032719365.1 of Prinsepia uniflora. Taxonomy (NCBI): domain Eukaryota; kingdom Viridiplantae; phylum Streptophyta; class Magnoliopsida; order Rosales; family Rosaceae; genus Prinsepia; species Prinsepia uniflora. The sequence goes on from CM064871.1 coordinate 65,169,834, forward strand.
TGCCCAAAGCTCCTAAGGCTAAAATGGGCCTCTTCTTGTTTTGTATTGGAAAAATTGACCTTCTTTTCATGAGATCAGTTGAATGTATGGGCTGTACTTTTGAAGCCCCTGAAGGCCTTGTATGGCCCACTAAGAATGTCAACGAAAGCCCAATTCGCGAAGAAATCAATCACTTTTTAATAGCTTCTGGACCCATAAATATTGTTAGTCTAGTCGAGGAGGAAGATATAGTTAACGAGTTATCAAAAGATTAGGTTTGGGCCAATCGTGACATTTAATTATTAGAAGATTAGGGCCTTGGGCTCTTGAGGCTCTTGAACCTTGACTCGGACCTTTTTTTTAAAAACATTGTATTTGGAGTTCCGCATAGAGTTTGCAATTACGTGTCTGATTTTTTCCTCCTTCAAGCAGATTAAAAAAATAAATAAAAAATAACTTTTGTCGACGCTATATTTATTCAATAACCAAGCCTAAATAGATGACTTAAAAGATCGCATTAAGCTCCAAAGCCCACTAACAAGGTTTACCATTAAGGTCCACTAAAAAAGATTCACCATCAAGGTCCATTATTAAAGCTCATTCTTAAGTCCCACCATCAAGACCTAATCTTGCCTATATAAGAGGGTTTTCCCCCATTTGCAAAAATCTCATTCTCTCATTAGAGAACTACACATTCTCTCTAATCTTCAGAGCTCTCCTTTCTCTCTATACTTTTCCTTCTCTCTAAAAGATTGTAAGCCTATTGTATCATGCACAAATAAACACAATTATACTAATGAGAATGGGGTAATGCCGTGAACGTGGCTCAATTTAGAGGAACCATATAAATGCTTGTGTTCATGGGTAAGTGCGATCTTCCTATATCTGCGTTGGTACAATTTATGCATCAACAGTTCTACGCCATTTGTGAGGATCGTAACAAAAAACTATGCAATTCCTTCTCTTCCTCACACCTACAAGAAACCTGTGTGTCCAAGAACACCGAGCATCCTACTACAAAATCAGCTTTGGTCTGAGAACATTTTCTTCTCTTTCGAAAAGTTAGACCGGTTGGCATGACCCACCACAACAACCAACCAAACAGTCGGCATGACTCACCACACTAATTGACTAGCAAGACTAGTCGGCATGACACACCACGCCGACCTGTTCTTCAACATATTTGACTTTCAAGCTTGCCCACCGACCAACCAAACCAATCGGCATGACCCACCACACTTATCGACTAACCGGACCAGTTGGCATGACTCACAACGCTAATCAACCAACCACACCAATCGACCCACCAAATCGGTCGGCATAATCTATAACATCGACAAACCAGCTAGACTGGTCGGCAAGACCCACCACACCAACCGACTAGCCAACTTAGTCAGCATGACGTATCACACTGGCCAACTAACCAGATCGATCGACATGATCAATCACGCCATCAAATGATCTAGACCAGTCGGTATAACCTACCACGTCGACCTGTTATTTGACATTATTAGCTTCCAAGCTCAACCATCGACCAGCCAGACTGGTCAACATAACCCATCATACCGACTAACTAGAGATCGGTCGGCGTGACCTACGAGTCGACCTACTATTCAACATTATTGGCTTCCAAAATCGACCACTAAGCAACCAGACCAGTCGGCATGACCCACCTTGCTGACTGACCAGCCAAACTAGTCGACATACCTCACTATCCCGACCAACTAGCCAAACCAATCAGTATGGCCCACTATGCCAAATTACTTTTTGACATTATTAGTTTCCAAGCTCTACCATTGACCAAATAGACCAGTTGGTATGACCTACCACACATACCGACCATCCAAACCGGTCGACATGACTCACCATGCCAACTGACCAGCCAAATAAATCGGCATAACCCACCATGCTAATATACTCTTTGACATTATTAGCTTCCAAGCTCGACCTCCGACCTGTCAGACTAGTCTATATGACCTTTTATGCCGATCTGTTCTTCGACACTATTGGCTTCCAACTGCACCGCGTAGACCCACCAATTGGCATCACTTCTTCAAATATAGCAAGGAACATGCTCAACTCGACACTCAGATAGGTCTGCCAACTGCAACCATTTGCTTATGGGCCTACCAACCACAGTAATTTTCTCATACCGAGCCACACTTCATGACAAGCCTAATTACAATTAGGTAACACTTTAAAACAAAAACTTATTATGAAAATCATAAACATCATAAGCATCATGTTTTCACCATTACTTATAGACACATAGGCATCACACAATTGCCATTTAGTCATGTGCCTCACTATATAAAAATTGACATAAGCTCATACATGTCGAGGATACATTAGCTCATACATGACGAGCACACATTTACTTAACACATTACTGAGCCGCTCGATGCATTACCGAGCCCACATTCGCTCAACAGATTGCTGAGCCACTTGATGCATTATCGAGCCCCCATTCGCTCAACACATTGTTGAGCCGCTCAATACATTACCGAGCCCCCATTCGCTCAACACATTGTTGAGCCGCTCAATACATTACCGAGTCTACATCCGCTCAATACATTACTGAGCCCACATTCAAAGTTAAACTTAACTCATGTGCTAGCTGGCACCCACAACTAGCAAGAAACACTTGCAATGAGTTGCCCGGTCAATGCACTTTCTTTAAAATTATTTAATCAAGATTGTTCACCTTAGTCAAGAACTTGGGGACATGTCGATACTACATCTGACCAAACAACAAGTCCATACAGATGACTTAGAAGATCACATCAAGCCCCCAAGGCCCACTAAAAATGCTCACCATTAAGGCTCACTAAGAAGGCTTACCATTAAGACTCACTAAGAAGGTTCACTATCAAGGTCAATTACTAAAGCCCATCTTCGAATCTCATCATCAAGACCTAATCTTGCCTATATAAGGGAGCATTTCCCCCATTTGCAAATATCTTGTTCTCTCACTTGAGAACTACTCTCTCTCTCTCTCTCTCTCTCTCTTTAACCTTAAGAGTTCTCTCTTCTCTCATTACTTTTCATTCTCTCTCTAAAAGACTCTAAACTTATTGCATTGTGTATAAACAAACATAATTATACTAATAAAATGGGGTAATACCGTGTGCGTAGCTCAATTTAGGTGAACCACGTATATGCTTGTATTATTGGATGAGTACGGTCTTCCTATTTTTAAATTTGTACTCTTTACTTTCCATTCTCTCCCTAAAAAACTCTAAACCTATTGTATTGTGTATAAATAAACGTAATTATATTAATAAAAATGGGGTAATAATGTGGGTGTAGTCCAATTTAGGTAAATCACATATATATTTGTATTTTTGAGTGAGTACGGTCTTTCAATTTTTAGATTGGTATATTTTATGCAACAACAACTTTAATATTTTTATTTTTTTTAGAAGTTCAAAATTATTGTCGGAAAAGTTGTTCAAAAAACGAACTTCTCAAATATTTTCAATTATTAACAACTCACTGACTAGTTCAGCCCAAATGACCTGTGTGCGCGACGTTCCACCATGTGTTTTGGTAGGTGATTGTGATAGGGCAGGAACTAGGGAGGAATAAAATTTACCCAAACATGAAACATGGATAGGGTAAACACTGTCAGAAATTCAAAGCAAACACATGAAAGTTGAAACAAGTAACTGTCACTGAGTTTGGCTTTGGTCTAATCACACCCAGCTGCTCAGTTGTGTGTAATGGAATATAACGCAAAATTTACAAATCAAATCTGGTTAAGATTCTTTAACTGCCTTCGTGGCTCCTGCCGATAGTAATATTATTTCTCGATAATAAGTAAGAAGTTTCATTTGTCACTTTAAAAATAACAGAGATGTTATTGCTCCGAAGTCGACGTCTAGTGAGCAGTGACACGTCCATGTTTTCCAGGAGCAGTTCTGGAAACCGAGTGCATAGTGCAGAGATGGCCTACTAGTACTATAATGAAAATGAAGACATAAAGTGCAAAAATGCCAGCTGCTAATTCTTTTCTAGTGGAAGTGGTTGATCTATATATATAATGCCATCATGGATTTCAAATTCCTTTTGATGCCCTACTAACAAAGTAACAAGTAACTAAACTAATAATGCCTTTAATTGTACGTTCATATCCCACTAACTCAACATGGCCGGGATCATAGAATAGGAGAAAAAGCAGATTTCATTTCTCCTTTTATTAAAAAAAAAAAAAATCAGATAAGAATTTGGGGCTTAAAATATTGGATATATTCCCCATTTCCTCCTTAAAGTAGTACCATAGTTTTTAACTTGTTCTACATTTTTGGAGTGGTTTTTATTTTTAGTTTTTTCATCACGATTTAATAATATTTATCCCACGGATTTTAATATTTAACTTATATAATCACAGTTTAATAATATTCAATAACCGCTTTAATTGATGTATTGCTCGATTTAATTTTGATTCATCTCGTTAAAATAGAATATCCTTCTATAAATATGAGGTTGTTTTGCCAATTTCCCTCTTAACTTGTACTCCCATATCAATAATCAATCTCCTCTATAATTTTTTTTTTTGGGGGGTAAGGTCTATAAATTGTTTTTAATCAGATGACCTTAATAAAGAAAAAATTGTTCATTTAAAAATATTTAATAATCAATATATGAGTTTTTGATCGAAATTAATAGATGAAATATTTATAAACTTAAATAGAGGGAGAAAGTTGACAATAAATAATACTTTAGGGTGCAAAATTAACTTTAAAAATAAAAATAATAATAATAAAAAGAGACAAATTCGTAAAATAAATTAACTAATTACGTACTCATTTGAAAAAAGACCTGTGTAAGAAATGTGGTGTTTGGAATCTCTAAAAGATTAAACAACAACAACAATAAAACTTGCATAACGCATGCATTGAAATTTTAAACCCACGTAACATATAGTAGGAATGGATACGCGCAGTTTGATGTAAATATTGACAGTATTTAAATTTTAATAATTTAATATAGTTTGAATTGTCTACAATTACAAATGAAACTCGATACATATAATTTAGATTTAATAAACAATTTGTAGTATAGTAGACTAGGACTCATCGTCGCATTCACAACTAAAATATCTTAAAGTTCTTTTATTCAACCATTCACAATCCCCATAATCAAACTTTTAAATATTCCAACTAATTTTTTTTTCATATATTCCAACAAAATATAAAAAAAAGACACAACAACATTAGAAATGAAATTAACAAAACAAAGTAACATTTGAATTTTTTCAAAAACAACAAAACACAACAATATTTATTAAATTTGCTTCAAACATTCCACTGGAAATATAAAAAATATAACAACAATATAAATGAAGCTAATCAAAACATAGTTTCTCAAAAAAAAATAAAAAATCAAAACATAGCAACTGGGATGTACTTATATATAAAGGCATATGATAGATTTAAAAATTAATAAAAATTATTATATTTCTTAACGGTCCAATTTAGATTTAATATTTTTTTAGTTAAAACTCAAAATTAATATATTAATTCATAAAGTAATTTGAATTCTCAAACTATTATGATGACGTAGCTTAATAATTTTTGTATTCTCAAACTATATATTTTTTAACGTATATATATCTAGGGGTAGACACAGTGCGATTCGATACGGATATTGACAATATCCAAATCCAAACCTTTAAAATTTTAACGGTTCGATACAGTTTATATTTTCTAAAATTAAAAATAAAACTGTTTCGATTCAAACCGTTATTAACAGTTTGGTTTGGATCAAAACGGTTTAAAACCGTTAAGAAATAAAAAAAAACAAGGATATATGAAAAAATAAGGATATAACAAAAATTAACATTCAATACTCAAAAAATTATATATTAAGTTTGCTACATATTGAATTGTAAATATTATCACTATTCTAAGATTTATCAAATAAACAAACTATTTAATAATCTTTTATTATACTCTTATATGAGTATACATATACTTATTTAGATATATCTAATTATCTTTTTATTTTTATTATTTTTATTTTGTATTAATGATAAATTGAAAAATTAATATATTATTTAACGGTCCGATTTGAATTTAACGAATTTCTAAAATAAAAATGAAAATTCAAACTATTACTTACGAAAAGGTTTAGATTTTCAAATCGTTTAACTTTTATCCAATCAAATTTAAATTATTAGAGAAATAATAATTTAAAATAATTCAATTAATAATTTTAACAAATTTCTATCCACTATATATATATATATCTGATATTATGTTATAGATCGAAATACATTTTATTAAGGGCTTAATTAAGATCTAGGAAGATATCATGACGTAGTCTTAGTGCCTAATCATCCCAATGCTATATGAGTCGCTGCCTAGTGCCTATGGGATATTTATATTCCCTCCAGGCTCCATCTAGTGACTGAACAATTACTGAAATTGACATCAACGGTGGAGAATCTTCAAGAAAGCCAATCAAGACAGTATATCTGCAACTGATAAAAAAAAAAGACAGTATATCTGCAAAATATATTTGTGCCATGATTATGCTAGGGAACTGAATTCAAATCTAATGGTTCTATATGCAGGTATAAAATCGATGTGGATTCTTGATGTAATAAATAGATTAATTTAGATTTGTTATGCGGAATCCATTTGGATACTCTTTTTATATTAGTAAAATCTGAAAAACAAAGAAAACAAAAGTAAATAATTACACTGTGATATCGACTTAATAAATTCTAATATTAAATATAGAGAATATTGTGGTAATGTAGGTAACGTAAAGATAAGATTGTCATTAATTTTTTTAAGGGATGATATCCTTATATTTAAAGTAACATTGAGAATGTTATTAGAAGAATAGTTCGATATGATATTAATGTCATTGTCTCAGAAATTGACAACTGTCTTCGTGTGGTCCTGAGCTACATTTCAGATTCAGTTGATCGACCAGAAGATAGGCTCACTAGATGTGGTCGGCCTGGGATGCATATGTGTAGTTCGAGGTGTACCTAAGGCCATGGGTTTGATCGAAAAACGAGGAATGACCGAGCATGATACAAGCCGATCGAACGTGCTCAGCCAGGGTATCTTTGTGTTGTGTAAGGCTTAGCCTTGCATGTTTAGTCTAACCAAGGGCTTGGGATTGTATTAGATGAAACTATTCCGCTTTTAATCAGACTGACCAAATTAGGTACAAATAATTGTATATTTTTTTATCACATATATTCTTCTCCGTCCATGTAATCCTGATATGAATGTAATGTAGTCCATCGAGTAGCTAAGAAAATTCAAGAATTCTGACTTCTTGCTTTTTTTTTTGTTTGTTATCATTTGAATATCTAGTAGGATATCGTATTTGACATTTCCAATCACACGGTTTTCCTCTATTTTCAAGATGAAGAAGAATAATGAATATTTTTTGTGGACAATACTTGTGTATTCTCTTTTGAAGCATTTTTTCGTTTCATTTTCACCAATTTTTTTTTTTATATATATGTCTATCCTAATCAAAATTGTCAAAATCTGTAGTAAGCATTATTGATGCACATAATGCAATTGCGTTGAAAATTTATAGTCATTCATATGAAATGAACTATATATAAATGCACGATTACTAAGAGTTATTGTTAATTTGTTGGAGACATCTAACCAACTAAATGAACTTCAGTCTTATTAATTTATCGATGATATCAAAATAGTAATTTATATAGAAGTTATAATAAAAAATCATTCAACACTGATTACTTCATTTCAAATCATTTACGCAAAAAGGTTTGATAAAATTGGAGATAATTTACTAAGAAAATCTTAATTATTATTAATATCGTTAATTCGTTTGAGACGTGAATGGTTAAAAAATACTAATCTTGTTAATTCATTTATATAGATAATATTGAAATGATACATTAAAAATGAACAATTTCAAATATAAAATATGTATACGAAAGGTTGTGCACATGTATTAATTAAATAGACGCATACTAAGAGAATTTTAACAATTTTGATTATAAAATATGCATATAAAAAAATTCTCAAAATATTATATTTATGAAAAATAGACAAGTTACTAGTTTACAATTTTTTTTTTTTTTTGTGGTCTAAAATTCATACAATAAATCGTCATCTGTAACTCATTCCTAAATTAAAATCAATAATTTGTTTATGAGTTAGCTAGGAAAGTTGTGGACATCGCTTGCATTATTACACATAGCTAGTAGTTTGAATATGTACCAAATACAGCCAGGAACCCTACAAGAGTGACATCATTATCATTGAGCCTCCTTAAGCCCATGCAGCCAAACAACATGATAATATAGATATGTAGATATATACAGGTACAAATTAAGGTGCTTGAAAATTAAGCTAAGGATGAATGGTCCATCTGCCAAGTTGTTGAGGCACACCCATTATGAAAACTTACAACCAAATTTTCATGCACCGCATATCATCCATACATGAGTCAACCCATTAAGAGTCTTTTTATAATGACGGAATAATTCCAGTTATCATCAGATTTGAGTCTTCATCATGTTATTTTGTTATTCTCTTACCCAAAATTTTCCGGTAATATTTATTCTTCTTTCCTAAATCTTGTTTTACCTTATTATTAAAGAAATTTACCGAAATATCTCCCATTAATTTTAGTCATAATAACTAGATTAGTTTTTTTATTCGCTTTTATGCATAATTGGATTATTGGGAATCAAGTTTTCCTCAAATCTATCATATTCTACAACCTCTTCAAGATTAGATGTAATGAATTTGACGGCAGTGATAATTTCTTTTAATAGAGGTAAGTTTATATAGATTATAGGCGTTATTAGAGATTTAATTGTTAATTGAGGTAAGTTTACAAAATTTTAATAATTTGGGTTTGTTAATTGTTAGTATGTATATATATATATATTTGTATTAGTATTATTATATTAATTTATGAATTTTATTGTTATAATTTAATTTTGATAATTTAATTCTATTTTTTTAATTAAAAAATATTATTCAATCAATCGAGCGCTGTTTCACAAATCAACAATAAACAAACACATCCAATTTAGTGAGATCAGATTGGCATGTTCAGATAATAATAATAAAAAATATTAATTCAAATATTCAATTATAGATAAAAATAGGACGTCTTCTTGGTGTGTACGAATTGAACTTAATAATTTTATTATTAAATTAGGTATTGAGGGTATTTTTAAAATGGAATATTTAGACGGAGCATCGAAGACACCTAAGCTGGCGTAATTGTGACAGCTCAAAGGATCTCATGACTCATGAGCGTGGGGGCACCTCGTAATTAATTAGGGATTGAAGATCCATGTTACGGGGATTATGTGATGAACAGATGAAGCAGTGAAGCACTTTGGATATTAGGTTCACTGACCACGAGCTCTGCACCATCAGATGACCCGCCCACATCGATGATCGATCAACCTCCACCTTCCACATGGAGGATTTTTTTTTTTTTTTGGATCCATCTCTTCTCTTGCACGTTCTTATCTAATTTCAATCTCAAATTTCGGATGATGATCTGTAATCAGATATTCAGATTCATGCCTTTTGTCCTAATTTTATTTATTCATTAATCTGCAGCTGCCATGGACCATGGTCATGCTCTTCTTTGGTCAATGCCCAGATGGAAAAATCGAGAAGAAAAACCCAAGAGAACCCTACAACCAAGATACACTTGCATTTTTTTTCATTTTAGTATATAGATATTTTTAGTTGATAAAACATAAAAGGGGGCAAAATTTCTAGGAAAATTGCAGGTTATATATATAAAAAAAAGGCCGAAGAAATAGGATATGATTGGTTCAAAACAATGTCATTTTGAAGGAGGTGGGTGTGATTGTGTGAAGTCCTGTATATATTATTTATACATACACTCGTTGAAATTTCTTGTGTTTACATAAATACTCCTCATATTTCAACAATTACACACTTCTTCAGGTTTCAAAACTCTTAAACATAATTTTTTTATGTTTAAAATTTTATTTATAATAACAAAATTACCTTTGAATAACAATCCTTAATAAACATTAAATTATTTCACAACCAAACACATTTCCTCAATTTTTTAATTTTTTTTATAAAAAAATTCTGCTTATTTTTTTTTTATAAAAAATTATGTCATTTTTAATAATATTAAAAAAAATTAAAAAACGCAGAACTAACGTGAATTATAAAAAATCCTGTCATCTTTTTTTATAATTATTAAAATGAATTATAATTCGTGCTCAAAACAATGTCGTTTTGAAGGAGGAGGGTGTAAAGTCCTATATATATATTAGATGTTTATATAGGATTATTTATACACACTCGCTTAACTTTCTTGTGTTTACACAAATTTCCATCAGATTTTAACAATTACTCAAATATTTCCTTAGGTTTCAAAACTCTTGCATATAACCTTCTGTATTTAAAGTTTTATTTATAATAACAAAATTATCCTTGGATAACAATCCTTAATAAAGATTATGCTATCTCACAACCAAACATTTTTTCTCAATTTTTTATAAACAAATTTCTGCTATTTTATAAATAAAAATAAAAAATTCTACAATTTTTAATAATATTAAAAAAGTAAAAAAAAATGGAGAATTTATGTGAATTATAATCCGTGCTCAATTTTTTTTTTTTTTATAAAGATCAAGCTATCTCACAAATGTGAAATTTAAATTTTTAAATTTTTAATATTATTAAAAAATGACAGAATTTGTTATTTTTCGTTTTAAATTTTATTTCTATTTTTATAATGGTAGAATTTTTTATAAAAAAAAATTGAGGAAATGTGTTTGGTTGTGAGATAGCTTTAAACAAAAGGATAATTGTCATTATAAATAAGACTTTAAACATATAAATTATATACATGGGCTTTGTAACCTAACTAAGTGTATTTGTGTAATTATTGAAATCTGAGGGGTGTTTGTGTAAAAATGAGAAATCTCAAAAAATGTATGTGTACCCAATTTTGTTTCTAATTGCTTGGCTATCTTTCTCTCTTTCTTTTTTTTTTTTTTTTTTGATGAGGTGTCTCCGGGTGATAAAAATAACATAAAAATGAAGCGGGGCGATCGAGCATAATCCAGACAAAGCGATTTAGACGATACAAGTGTGTCCCCTTTTCTTAATCTTAATTTGTTGCTTAAGATGCCTTTCACGAATCCTAATTCATTATTAATTTGATCTTAATAATTATTAAGGCGAACACCGAACCCTGAATAATCCTCCAACACAATATCTATATATAACGCAAATACGGTGCCAGTGGTGGGGGATGGCTTTAATGATCTTCCTCGACAAAGTGGCCATGATGAACAAAACAAAATAATATCATTAGCTTAATAAAGTTTCAAGTGAGTTGAGTTTTATATATAACGCAACAATCGACGTGAGTAACGAAGCCATGCCCCTATATTTGAGCTTACTTTAACTAAATAATTATTTTGTCAGCCATGAAGCAAGCATCAACTAGCTGCTCAACATAAACCTAGCTTCTTGCTTACTTAAACAAACAACCCATCCATTCATTAACGTACTACACAAAACAAAAAGCTAATAACATTACAGTTTAATATTATTATTTTACATTTTATAAATCAAAGATAAAGACGATTTGTTCTTGAATAAAATAATATTAATTTAATTTAAATTGTAATTTCATTAGAATATAATATCGTTGCAATATAAAAAGGCTATGCTTGATACTAAATTTAATTAACCCAGTTGCAAAAACTATGATTAAGAAATAGATAAGATGACGGTCTAAGTTTAATTTCGTTGTTAATTAAATTAAATTTAATCAAAAGAAATTGTTTTTTAAAAAAAAACTTGGGAAGTTGGCATCATCGATCGGTGCTAGGGTTTTGTCGTCTTGACCGGAATTCATGAGCAACTTCTTCAATGCGGCCGGCCGGCCTCAATATATATTAAATACGGAGCGACTACATCACCTTAAATAATTAATTAATTTGTCCTAAATAGATCTCATTAGAGCCACTTTGAACATATATGGCCACTCGCCTTCATTATTGAATCACACAAAGGAAAAGGACCCCCCGAGTCCCGACGGAGGTTTTTCTTTTCTTCTTTAATTAGAAATGAAGAATATGTTGAAAGATCAAAAGCGACTGATGACAAATTTTCGCTATTATATATATATATATATATACAATCGCATACCTTCCTGGAAAAACCTCCAACCATGAACCATATTCTAAGTAATCACTCAAGCTAAAAGGAAAATAATAATACTATTATGGAAAAATAATTGTTAGAATTTCTGAAAAAATAATTGTTAGAATTTCTGAATTTTTCATTACTTTCAAGAAATAATTACAAATCAATCCATTTTTTAGGTATAACATATAAACTAGTCCATTTATTGTATTATCAGATTTCATTAAAGGTTTTTATTATTTTTTTAAAGTTTTCTAATTTTATTTATACCCTTTTATCAGACATGGATGAAAAATTTTCAAAATTTCATATTAATATTTTATATTGATTTTTTTTTTAAAAAAATTATTTGATAGGATAATTTGTCTAACTAAATTTCATATGTGTACATCTTTCTTTTAGAAATAAATTTTAATTAACCAATCATTTTAATTCATCAAACTTCTCATATACTATCTTATACTTTTGTAGAAGTACAGACTTACACATATTTTATGTATCATATAAAGTTTTTTATTTTAGTCCTTCGTAGGTACATCGCATATAATATACCTATATAATACAATTAAATTCCTATTAGTAAATTACATTTTTAATTATGTGAGAAATTTAGATTACATTTACATGATACCCATCCATAATGTCTGAAATACTCTTTAACATTCATAAACAGCCACTCTTATTCACTAGATCAATAAATGAATAAATATAAATGAAAAATAATTAATAGAAGACAAAATTAAAAGTAAAAATCTTGTTTTTGGGGGCATGGGAAGGGAAGGAGGCTCCCTTGGTTGTTTTCTTTGTTCCAATGCTTGTCAAATACTTGTACAAACTCTCGTCCAAGTATGCTGCCTATCAAGAAAGGAATATACTATGCTTGAAATCCAACTCCGAGCTTGGAATCCTCTCTTGCATTCACAAACAAGAAAACGTATCCGCAGTAATCAATTTCTTAGACGCTTGCACTCCAACCAATTACAACCCTATGTTCTTCACCTTATCCAGATGTTTGGCCAAGCGGCGACGGAGGAAAATTAAGAGATTGGAAGGTAGTTAATTTACCTATGTGAATGCAACTCATTGTCCATTCATATTGGGTGAGAGCAGTGGCGTAGCCACGATTTAACGTCGGAGGGGTCTTAATCGTTTTTTTTTTATATACAAAATACTTTTAATAGGTAATATTTTTATATTAGTTATTCCAAATTTGCAATCATATATGATATACAAAATTTCACATTTTAATAAATTCCAAGGACTTTTTTGGTGGTTTTTCAAAAAAGAAAAACTGTTTCACGATTTTTTTTTTCTAATTATCTATATGAACACTATGAATCATATATATCATATACTTATATGAATACTAAGAATCATATATTTATAGTTTTAAGTCTAATAATAATTTAACAAAGTTCATAAGTTTCATTATCATTATAAACATTTATAAATAAAACAAAATAAGTAGGAAACTAGAAATTAAAAATTGAACCATTTGGAAATATGGAATAAACACATTTTAAGAGTATTTGTATTTAAGAAAGAAAAGAACAAAACTAACAAAGTAGGCCAATAGGGTAAAAAATAGTTAAGAATTTAAATATTTTAAATGAATATATGGTAAATTAGTATAGTATTATATGTTTAAATATTTTTTTTAAATACATAAAAATTGAATACAAAACTACAAGAGAAGAGAACATATAAAAAAAAAAAGTATACATAATAAATAAAATATCGAAATATATATTTATTACTCTATAATAAATATCTAAAATAAAATTTATTTATTTTAAAATTATATAATAAATGAATAAAATATATAAAAAATTTGACTCGGGGCCCAAGCCACCTCTGGGCCTTACTTGCCTCCGTCCATGGGTGAGGGAGAGGGAGTCGTTAATTTACCTCCAGTAGCGGCGACGTAAGGTGAAATGGGGTGGCGGAGGCGATCGGGAAGCGAGGGTGGAGACGGATGAATAATTCATAACAATTATCATAGTTATATATACAAAAAATTCATCGAGATCATCACAATCATACAATTCAACATTAAAGAAAAGAAAGAAAAAAAAACCAAAAAATACTACCTTCTTCGCAGCAAAAAAACCCCAACAAATCTGAAGGATAAAAAATCTATAGTAAAATTTTGCACCTCCTAGACCTATTTCTACATAAATTTCATTAGAATAAATGCTTTATATTTATATGCTAACTTCAATATAGAAACTCATAGTCCGATTTCCTCCAAAGCCTTTTTTTTTAATAGACGATATGATAAAATTCAAATTTGAAAATTTGAACAAAAACTCTCGAAAATTCAAAACAAACAAACATGTTTTTGTCAAAATTTATAATGGCATGCTTGTAATGTTTTTTAAAAAACAATGGACTAAGACTGATGCTACATTTTGACTAATAGTAAAACAAATTAATTAAGTTGTTTCTTATTTACTGTTCCTATTTACGGTAAAGCCCTAATTTATAATTTGGACTTTAAACAATGATTTATTTATAATATCGTTTATGAATTTTATTATTAATAACAGACTTCGTTTATATGAATTATATCCAAGTGTGTACACTGGCGAACCTTATATTAAATTTCTCTATAATTTGATGTTAAAAAATATAGTTGATAATATCAAAATAAACTTCAACTCTTATTCTCAATCATTTTCGTTTTAATATTGCTAGAGCAACATTTTCTTTGCAAATATCTTCACAAATAATGGTGACACGCGTTAGTAACAAGTTATTTTAGAATAAATAATATATAGTGTAATGTTGTGGAACAACATCACTATGACGTTGTGAATTAAGACATGAAGATGACCGAGTACATATTTTTCAAACTAGCTCGATCCAATTCAATAATGTAGAGTTCTTAATCCTTCATGAAACAATTTGACCCGACTTTTCATTCACCAAGAACAATAGAACAATTACGTACGTTTGACTTGGAAGACTTGGACGATGATTCATTATCTCTAATCAATTGGCTACAAAACACGAAAATAATAAAGTGCAGGGAAATGAAATGCAAATTAAGTTTGAATTAGTTGGGAACGCAGTATCGGTCTATTTTATATATGAAATATGAATGCCTGCCATGAAAGAAAAAAGAAAAATAAATGTAGATGCTATTGCTGTCTCACTAAAGTCTAAAGTTTAAAAGTCGAAAACCATAGCCAGAATTCTGTTTGTTTTATTCCATTTTGAATTGCCGACTCGGAGAGGCTTGCATTTTTCTAGTTGGACCTTGTACTAAAAGCCTTTGGGACAAAGACAGTCCAAAATAAAACTAAATAATAATAATAATATTAAAATCAATTGCAGTATAACTGTTGAATACAGCCTTTTCTTCTCAGAAGGCGATACGAAATGAATTCGTCTGGTCCATTTGTTCAAAGTTCAGATCTTATCTTCCTCTTCTCCCTTCTCTCATACGTCCGATAGAAATTAACCTCCACCAGAAGAAACGAAGAACCAAAACCCTAGAGATATAAATTAAAATAAAAAATCATTATTAATTATATTACTTTTTTCCGCCATAGAAACACGTCATACCGCATGCTCCACACTCCCCAGTTTTTAACTTTTACCTGCCTTTATCATACGTGACGAAAAAATCTTTTATCTTTATTGGAATCTACGATCGGTGATGTTAAAATTTAGTCTTAAAAAATAATATTTTTTTAATAAATAAGAATTATATTTATTATCTCTAATTATTAAAAATTATATTAGTACTGTATCAAATATATGGTTAAAAAATAATTTAATTTAAAAATATAATATTTTTTAATTAAAATAATTTAATTAAACAAATATAATATTTTTAAATTAAAATAATTTAATTAAACAAATATAATGTTTACAAAATTTAAATTAATCAAACTAAGATAATATTTTAAACAATTGTTTTTTTAAATAATTGTGTGATAACATTCGATCCACTACATATTTCGAAATTTCTTAAATTCCTGCATAAATTTTGAGAAAATATTTGGCTCTTAATCAAAATTTATCCATGACTCTATGCGTTGCGATTGAAGAACATTTTTTTTTCTTCAAATATTCCTACAATTTAGTTTTATAACCCAAGATCAGAGATGCCTTAACATCAACTACCCGATATAATTAATTTTAGTTTATAAAAGAGTGTAACTACGTTATTTGTCTGTGATATATGACTTGTAATTGAGGAAAAAAAATTTGGATTACAAGTGAGAATTTGTTGGTATTATTTACAATTTTATTATATTTGTATAAAATTTGATCATTTTTACCATAATATTTACAAGTAAAGTTATCTTCAGTACATAAAAGTTTCTGACTACTAAATAATTGTAAGTATTGAGCAATATCGTCTAGTGCCTTTTTTTTTGGGTAAAAAATCATCTAATAGTATTCGTTTATCTTTATTAATAAATGAAAGGTCTTAGACTTAATAGTATCCGTTTATCTTTTTTTGTCAAAAATCATCTCATTTATCTTTTTTGTTTTCAAAAAGCATCTAATAGTATTCGTTTATCTTTCAGGTACTACAAAGTGGGATTCGATGGAGGATAAGAGATGGTATAAACATGTTCATATCCTATGTGACCCATGGCTGAACACACATAAGCCATTCTTACCACTTTCCATGACAGGACCCACCCCGATTATCGCCTCGATAATCGGAAAGCATCCTGCTCCCGTCTGACAATCGAACCCAAAAGACCGGAAAACTAGTTAATATTACAACACACCCATTGTCAGACCAGAGAGATTAAACAAATACATCCGACTGGACGTCAAGTCCACAGTTTCACAGAGCAATATTACAAAACAAGTTAAAGAAACAAGTCCTACTCTGTGAACTAACTACTCCGCAACGGAAAACTTTATGCCTCCGCCTCTGCCTCGGCGCTTGCCCCCACGCTTGTACCACGACCTGGAGGGAATTTAAAACAACAAAGTGTGAGTGGACCGAAACATAAGTTTTAAAGGAAAAACAGTTTTTCCGAAATCGGGTTCGCCCTCCAGTTTTGTAACACGCATGCATAACCAAATATTCAAAATTTGTATATTAAACTTTTGAAAACTCTTTTTCCGAAACACATGGAAAACGTTATAAATGATCGTCATAACTCATGTAAAACCATTTAATAATGCCAGGTTCCAGAAACCGTCATTTTGAAACATTATTTGCACAAATCAAGTAAAACGTAAATCAATAATCACAATTATGCCGTTGGATCCATCCGAGTCTTTAAACTCAACATAGGCCTTCCCGGGATATCAACGAGTCTTTAAACTCAAAACATGATTAATAGGCCTCAGGGGGGTATCATAATAATCGAGTCTTTAAACTCACGAGTCTTTAAACTCAATTCGGGTCTTTAAACCCAATTTTCGGGCCCGCCCCCGTCATCAACATACCGGGTCTTTAAACCCAAAACCAGATCCAACCATTAACCGGGTCTTTAAACCCAAAACCGTTTTTAAACACAAATAACCAGGATTCATCACAAACCGTTTTCCAACATTATTCCGAAAACATTTCTCATCATAACGGGACTTATGTTCGAATTCACATGCAAATTCCAATACATGCAATTCCCAAAAATTACTTCACATTGTGATCAAACATCATAAATCCGAAACATGCATATTCATATCCAGGTACTTCATCAAGATCATCACGCATGCAATAGCAAAAACCGTAATCTCGAAATGCGTGAAATACGATAAATATCTCGAAAAACGTGGAAACATGTAAAACCGATATATCATATCACCATCATAAAATCATAGGTAAAACCATGAGATAAATAAGCAAAATAGTCATGCATGCCCAATTTAGAAATCAAAAGGTCCACTCACGGTTTTAGGACGCGTCAATCGCGTCCCGCGTGCTCCTCCGTAGCTTCGGAATTGTCCGGGCCTGTAAAAATGTACAAGAAAGATTACAAACATCCTCAAGTAGCTCGTATAATTTTTCCCTAATTTCCCCGGATTTTTCGGCGAAAATAAACTTAAAGACTTAATCTTCCGGACTCCAGAAATTATCCCAAATGACTCCCGAACAACTCGAGTCCTAAAGGTAAAATGTTAATTGGACTGAAAGGAACAATTTCCATGTTGACCGTGATCGGAGATGACATCGCACGCGCCGTCACGCGCCGCCCAAAGTGGCTGCGCGTGAAGGCCACGCGCCATGCTACAGTGTCATCGTTCCTACCCGGATAGACTGATAAACGGGTCTATTACCCGCGACTCGACCCGACCAGTTCAAGCCCAATTCTCAATCAATTCCTCTCGTTTTTGATCCTATTATCTTCTCTAATCCATAAATTTTAGGTCTGTGTTGATGATTAACCTCGGCTGTCCGTAAATCGATGCAATCCAGACTCGAACAGACGAACGGGTCGTCACTCAGAACTCACCCAACCCAGTGCCACAATCAAATTAGCTTCACCAGCAGCTTAAGGGAACCCAAACGAACCAAAACATCCAACCAATTAACCCCAAACTAACCTGGAAGTCGTCGTCCTCAACACTGTGTTTTTCCAGAAACTGGAACTTGAGTCCCTGAGCAAACCTTGATCAATCCTCCTCAATTCTTGCACGGTTGCGTTAGCAAGGATCCCAGAAGACTAATTCCACCCTCAGTTTGGTTCAACTCGCCTCAAAACCCAACCTTTGAATTTCCCTCCATTTCTGCGTTTTTCTCTTCCCCGTCTCAGAACCTCGCTCAAACTCTCTCTCAGACTGCCCAAATGATCGAAATGAGTTCCCCGACTCAATGACACTCAGCTAAACCCCTCAGAATGGAAGACAGCCCGTGGGAATCCACTGAACCTCTCTGGAGACTGTTTCCCGCACACAGAGCCCACGGCCATTTTTAAAACTCCCCGTGCACTGAAGCTCTGCACAGCCACGATGAGGTGCTTCCAATGCCTCAATTTCCATAAACAAAGTGTCTGATCCCTCCACCAAACCTTAAACAATTGCACGCTCAACCCACAGCCGCACACTCTGTTTTTCCACGGTGATGAACAGTACCCCGTGTGAAAAGACCAAAATGCCCTCAGGGCAAAAATTACCAAATTGCCCTCCAGCTTCCGTGACCCATAACTCGGTCATCCGACGTCCGTTTCAAGCGTGCCGCCTGTCATTGTACTCGGGGCGTCGAGACGAACATAACGGTCTTCGAGTCAATTGCATATCAATTGTCAAACAAAAAGTCAACTTTTTCCCATATGACGTCCAAATTACGATAATGCCCCTGAACTTCCGAACATCATAACTTTCACCTTGTTCGTCCGAATCGAACGTGCCACCTGTCTATGAACTCGTGACGTCCCGAACTACGTCACGATCATCGCTCAACGTCCGTTCAACGTCCGAATCAAAAAGTCAGTAAATTGACCATACGAATCACAAGGGTAAAAACGTCATTTTATTCAATATTTTATAATATTACATTTCCAGAACGTCCGGGGCATTACATTCCCGACATCCCCTTATGCCCTAATTAATTGCTGATCTAATTGATGGAGATAGTGGACGGTGGAAGACTGAACTGATTATCACGGTTTTTTAGTTAGGAGGAGGCTCAAAGTGCCCTAACCCTACCCCCTTAGCCTTTTGGGATGTTCTAAGAGATATATTTGGAATTATGTTCAGAGTGGTATGTACGCGATGAAATCAGGGTATCATGTGGCTCTTGATCTTCTTAAAAATAGGGAGTTCAGACGAAAACAGGGTTGGGGGGAAGCTAGTAATCCTACCACGTAAAAGAAGCTTTGGGATTCCATATGGTCAGTGAATATTCCCCCTAAAATCAAGATTTTCTTGTGGAAATGTTGTAAACAGTTTTTGGCGGTGCGAATGAACTTGGTCAGGCGTCATATTTTGGTGGATATTATATGTCCTCAGTGTGGTAATGCAGTGGAATCTTAGGTACAATTATTCTTCCAATGTAAAATTTCCCAACTCTTTTGGTATGAATGTCCTTTGAAGCTTGATATGAGTGGGGTTGAGGATGAAGACTTTGTTGGGTATTGGCAGTTCTTTACTCAGAATCTTATTCAGACCGAACATAGGGATGATGATATTCAGATGTTCAGTTTTGGTATTTGGCGGTTATGGAAGTGTCGAAATGAAAGGTGCTATAATGACATCATCATTGATCTCGAATTTCTTGACAGGACCCATCCCAATCCCCCTGAGATTAATGCGGGATGACCCTGCTCCCGTCTGACACGAAGTGTCAAACAAGGGATATTTCCAACCTTTGCCATCTCGGGCTATCAGAGTATGTCAGGATCAGGAGGAGGTATGTGATATCTCGGTCTCTGCTACAGTCCACATCCGCTGTCAGCCTGAAGGACAGTCAAAACATTAAAAACTGTGAGTGGACAAAACAACCAGTTTATAAAAACATTTCATAAGAAAGACATTTGTACCCACTAAAAAGCCTGCATGCATTCGAAAACCATTTAACCAAATGAACCACATGTGGAAACTAAGCTCAAAACCATAAAGATACCAACCATACGGGCCACTGCCCAAATCCATATGGGACTCAGCCCAAAATCATAATGAAACCACGTACACGGGCCACTGCTCAAAACCTGTGCATATCACATATCATATACATCATATATACATATAATTCACACAACCAATCCTGTCATGGTTTCCAAAGCTACGTGACAGGACCCATCCCAATCCCCCCGGGATTAACGAGGGATGACCCTGCTCCCGTCTGACACGAAGTGTCAGACAAGGGATATTTCCGACCTTTGCCCTCCCGGGCTAACAGAGTACGCCAGGATCCGGAGGAGGCATGTGATATCTCGATCTCTGCTACAGTGCACATCCGCTGTCAACCTGAAGGGTATTAAAAACAGAAAGACTGTGAGTGGACAAAAATAAAGATTTTATAAAACATTTCCATAAAAGACATTTATACCCTCCACTAAAAAGCATGCATGCATAGTAAAACCATTTATCCAATTAAATAGGGTCTCAGCCCCAAATTCTGTAAATACAAGTCACACGGGCTCCTGCCCAAAACCAATTTACAGAAAACCAGAACATAGTAAACATGTGTGGGATCTCAGCCCAAATCCATTTATCATCATAAAACACAGTTTTCCCAAACCAATTGAAACCATGTTTATCCAATATATTCATATCCAGAACCTGTCACGGTAAAATAAAGCTACATGTGTGCTAACCGGGGTCTCAAACCCAAGTCTCTCCAGGGTCCACCCAGGTCAATGTCCGTAGATCAATGACCCTCCCTGAAGGTAACGAACCATGCCCATCCTGAGAGTAAGGAATCCAACTGGGGGGCGACTCCACTCAGTCAGTGCTCCGTGACTACTCCGGGGTCCACCCAGGCCAACGACCCTCCCCGGAGGAGACAATCATATATAAAGGATGGAATATGAAAAACCTTTGGAAATCATTCTTGAAACCTTTCAAGGATTCATGCCCGGCCCCCATAAGTCGTCATGAACCATAAAATCCTTTCATGGGTTCATGCCGGTTCCCATAAACCGTCATGACCCGTAAAAACCATTTGTAATACATAACTGGGCACTAGGCCCGAATTCACATAGAAACTGGACCCCCGGTCCGAATCGTAAACCAATTGGGCCTCTGGCCCGATTCCGTAAATCAAATGGACCTCAAGTCCGAGAATTACCTTTTCAAATCCAAAATTATTTCATTAAATTATTTCCAAGACCATAAGAATGGAAAATCGGAGTAAAACCGAAAAACCTCGATTTACGTGCAAGCACGTAAATCGCCTCGAAATACGTGAAACCATATAATTCACAAACATCCAAATCAACATCATAAAATCATATTCATAATCCATTTAGAAATCCAAAATCATTTCATTTAGACCAATAAAGACATACAGCCCCGTATAGGAACCGTATAGGGCCGAAACCTCGAAATACGTGCCTATACGTAACCGCACATCCAAATGCACTCATGGCATCACAAACAAGTATTTAAAACATATAATAAACATTTATGCATGCACCAATTTAGAAAACAAGGTCCACTCACAGACCGTCCGAAGCCGCGTCTCGATACGCGTGCCATACGGCTCCCCGAGCCGATCACCATCACCGGGACTTCCAAACCTGTCCAAATTAATTTAGAGGGTTACTAACTACTTATATAACCCCTCACTAACCTAAACCTAAACCTTCCGATGCCCCGAAACATATCGAGACGGTGTCCGATCGACTCGAAACCAGTCCCAAAATGTTCGTTACATCGAATAGATGATTTCGTATGTTGAAGACATCCCCAGAAACCCTAGCACGCGCTGCCACGCGCCGCCCAAAGGCCCCTGCGCGTGGGCCTCACGCGCCGCTACAGTACCGTCGTCCTCCTTCGATCGAACCGGTCCGACCGGGCCGGTCCGGTCCAACCTCTGCAACTGGACCGGCGTAACCGGTCCAGGCCTTCTTCTCCCTCATTTTTGGTCCGATTTCCTCCATTCCAATTCCTAAATTCCTATTTTCTCATTTCTAATCTAACCCAATCAACAAAACCAATCAAAACTTGCCTAAACCTATGGTTCCAAAATGAACCTCACGGTTATGTTTTTCCATTTTCCCTTCCATGGCTTCCCAGCCGTCCTACACCATACAAACCCTCTTAAAACTCCCTAAGCAACCTATTTAAATCAACCAAACCATCCAAATCGTTCCATAATCATTAAATCGAATTTAAATGGGTTTTGGGCCTAACCGGGTAATCTTCTCGGGTTCAAGGCCGCCGTCCACGGCGGCGTGGCTTCCAGCCGGCCACCATCGTCCAGCCTTCATCCTCTGCACGCTCCTGGCCTCTCAGTCATGATCAGTGGGGTTCAGTTTTGGATTGGGGAGGGAGAATGGATCAGTTTGGTGTTTGGGTGGAAGGAAGATAAATGATCGATGAAGGGATGGTATGCATGTATGGGTGAGATTGGCCAGTGGATGGGTGACAAGTGTCACTCATCCATTGGTTGCTGAAAAGTAACTGGACCCAATAAAGACAAACTGCACTTTTTGTCTCGTAAAACGTGCCGTCATGAATAGTAACCAGAAACTTCCGTGAACCGTAACTTCGCCGTCGAACGTCCGAATTCGACGTGCCGCCTGTCTACGGATTCGTATCGTCCTTATCTACGTAACGGTCTTCGGCCCTCGGCCATCGGACCTCCCGATCAAAAAGTCAACTTTTGACCTCCTATTCACCCAAATTACCAAAATGCCCCTAAACTTCCGAACGTCATAACTTCTTCCTCGAACGTCGGAATTGGACGTGCCACCTGTCTATGAACTCGTGACGTCACGAACTATGTCACGGTCATCGGTCAAAGTCCATTTGACTGCCCGATTGAAAAGTCAACGTTTTGCCACCACCAGGGGCAAAACGGTCATTTCGCATCGTTCGTCCGATTTCGCTCTACTAATCACGGATTAGCCTCACTAATCGTGATTAGTCACTAATCTAATCATGGAATTTGGGACGGGTCGTTACACTACGCGTGTGCTACCCAAGGTCTCAAACCCAAGTCTCTCAGAGCCCAAGGTCAATGTCCGTAGACAATGACCCGTCCTGAGGTTACGATCTATGCCTTCCTGAGAGTAAGGAACCCAACTGGGGGGCGACTCCACTCAGTCGGTGCTCCGTGACTACTCCGGGGTCCACCCAGGCCAACGACCCTCCCCGGAGGAGATAATAGAAGTAAAGGAAGGTATATGAATACATATATATACATAACATAAACATTCATGCCCGGTCCCCCTGAACCGTCATCATCTATAATATCTCTGCCATTCATATATATATATATATATAAAACATCCTCCATGCCCGGTTCCCATAAGCCGTCATGTACCACAATAACCTTTCTAAGGTTCATGCCGGTTCCCATAAACCGCCATGAACTTGGAAATCCATCTAGGGTCCCTGACCCGAAATCATAACCATAAAGTAACTGGGTCTCGTGCTCGAACATATGACATCAGCTGGGCATCCTGCCCGATATCTCAGGGTCAGTCACGACTCCAATCGTAGTGATGCATGCAACCATCCATCTAGAACCTCCCTCAATCCTGGTATGTCACCGTGAACGAATCAACCGACGCAACCACCACAAGATCATGGTGCACTCATCATCGATCGATATCCTGAACCGTCAGCACTCTGAAGTCGAGCCTCCATCGGCTACCCGACCACAGATCGTGCATCGTGACCTCTCCGGAAGGAACACATCCCAATCCGGAGGTGATCGTCGTATCGTCGGTCGCCGTGCACATAGCACTCGCCGCGACCACGATTCAGACCCGTAGGTCTTAAATAGAGCCACATGCCCGAGACAAAACCAAATGGGTCTCATACCCGAGTTTATCCTTTTGGAAATCCAAATTCATTTCATTTATACCATCAAAGAAATACAGACCCGTATACGCACCGTATAAGGTCGAAACTTCGGAATACGTGCCTATACGTAACCACAACCAAATGCACTCATGACATCACCAAACATGTATTAAAACATATAATAAACATTTATGCATGCACCAATTTAGAAAACAAGGTCCACTCACAGACCGTCCAAGCTGCCGCCTCGATATGCGTGTCATACGGCTCTCCTGAGTCAATCACCGTCACCGAGACTCCCAAACCTGTCCAAATCGTAATAGAAGGTTACTAACTACTTAAATAACCTTCCACTAAAGCCCCGTAATTTTCCGGAATTTTTAACTATTTTTAATTCCGATCCTAAATCTTCGGACACCCCGAAACCTATCAAAACGATGTCCGATCGACACGAAACCAGTCCCAAAATATTCGTTACATCGAATAGATGATTTCACATGTTGGAACCATTCCCAAAAGATGGGACATGCTCCCTCACGCTCCTAATGAAGCCCCTGTGCGTGAGCCCACGTGCCGGGCACTATTCATCTTCTTCTTCACACGTAAAACCGGTTCACTGCAACTGGACCGGGCCGAACCAGTTTGGACCGGTTCAAGGCCATAACTGGTTCATTTTTGGTCCATTTCAACCCATTTTCATCCTAATCTCATCCTACGTTCATTTCCTATCTATTAAGCCATTAAAAGCATAAGAAACTCACAAAAACTGGTACCTTTATGCTCGGCCATGGCGGTAGTGACTGTCACCTCCGTTCACCATCCAGTCCAGGACGTCCTAAGCCTCGAAAACAACTCCACTTGCCTCACTAGACCCCCAGAAATCTAACCACATCGTTAGTTTCGATCAAAGACCAACAAAAACCGATTTCCAATTTTTGAATATTAAAAAGGCTCTCGGTTTCTCACCTCCGCCGTCGACCACCGTGAGCCACGGTTCATCACGTCACCGTTGTGTCCTCATCACTCTCTCACGGTCACGATGTCGCTAAGGTTGATGTTGGTGGTGAGGGGTGGTGTTTGTGTTTGAAGGAAATGGAGAATGGAGGTATGGATATGGTTTCGGGTTTGTGAGAAACAAAGGAGATGAAGGCAGATCAGATGAGAGGGAGATGGAATGGATGGTGTAGATTGAGAGATTAAATTAGATGGAGGGCTAGGATTGAGTGTTGGGTGGGTTTAATTATAAAATAATTAAAATAATAATATTTAATTAGTGAGATCCCTTTTTTAGGGAAATTGGCCAATGTGACTTGTCACTCATCCATGGGTCCCAACAAAATATCTGCCCAATCAGATATTACCAAATCATCATCGTCTCGAAGTACGTGCATAGTGAAATCGACCTTCTGTGACCTATAACTTCCCCGTTCGAAGTCCGATTTCAGCGTGCCACCTGTCTATGGATTCGTATCATCTCGATCTACGTAACGGTCCTCGGCCATTGGACCTCCCGGTCTAAAAGTCAACTATTTACCCCTTTTAACCAAAATTACCAAAATGCCCTTAAACTTCCGAACGTCATAACTTCTTCCTCGAACGTCGGAATTGAACGTGCCACCTGTCTATGAACTCGTGACGTCCCGAACTACGTCACGGTCATCGGTCAAAGTCCATTTGATCACCTGAACGAAAAGTCAACGTTTTGCCCGCGCCTAGTGGCAAAACGGTCATTTTGCCTTGTTCGTCTGAAAGTACCCCACTAATCCCCGATTAACCTCACTAATCGTGATTAGTCAATAATCTAATCCTGGAATTCGGGACAGGTCGTTACAGTAGGCATCCTGCAGGTTTTGTGAAAGTTAATTATGAGGGGCATTTTAGTGGCACATATGGTCATGGTGCTTATGGTTGGGTTCGCCAGTCCTCATTGGGAGAGTTCATTGCTACTTGGGTGACGGTGGCTTCCCTTGTGGTAATGCCTTGTGGACTGAAGCTTATACTCTCCGAGCTGCTATACTTGTATGTGCAAACTTTGATTGTAAGCAAGTTATCTTGGAGTCGGATTCGCAGTTTCTGGTACAATATGTTACATCAGGTGTTTGCCTCGGGGTTAGTATCGAAAGAGTGATTCATGATATCTTAGTTATGCAACCCTTATTCGAGACTATACAGTTTAGGTACATCTCTCGTAAGCATAATATTGCGGCTCATTAAATTACAGTTTTCTATAGGCGTTTTAACACTGTTTCATATGGGAAGGCCTAGAGCCTCCTATGGTTACTTAATATTTTAGCTCATGATGTAATATTCCAATTCGATTGGGATAATTAAGTTTTGATTTTGACTAAAAAAGGGTCTTATACTTAATTTGCATGAGGTATTTGTTTATCTTTAATATTAAATGAATGGTCTTAGGACAAAATCATTTAATAATATTTGTTTATCTTTACCAAAGAAAAAGTTATATATTATATCTCTTTGTATCACATTTTTAATTATTAAATTATATATATTATAATTATAAATTATTTATTTTTAAATTATTATATTAAGATTATTCATTTAAAAAACTAATAAGAATGAAACTCATTTAGTTATTTAAGTATACTAATTAAGTGAATGATTGATTCATCATGAATATTTTAATTTTTACAAACTTAATCAATTTTATACATATAATTAACTAAATAATTTTTAATTTTGTTTATTTTTAAAAAATAATTTGAAATTGATAATTTAGAGAATAAATAATTATAATTATAATAATATTATAAAAATAATTTAACAAATTAAAAAAAATAATATGAGAAGATATTTAATATTAATATGAGATATAAATATTGTTCTAGAAAAAACCACAAAAGGATTGTAAAAGAGAGATGTGCCACTACCTGATCCAAAAAAAAACAAGAGAGAGATGTGCCACTACTTGATAAAAAAAAAAAGAATAAAAAAAAAGGAGAGATGTGCCGCTTGTCTACTATCGGCCTCGACGCAGGCATGAATCTGCAGCTGTGGCTTTAATACTCCATGACCCCCACGAGCCACGACACAGAGTTATCGTTTTTCCTGCCTCGATATCTTAATCCTCAATCTCCTACCGTTCGTTTTTCCTCGATAACAACAAAATCAAATCCAACGGTCTCATACTCCCATACAGATATCAAGACCAATAATAATAGTTTAATTAATTTCAAAACACTAACTTTTTCCTTTAATATTAATTTCCCAAATTCATTATTACTTAAATTTTATACAATCTCCCAAAGGCCATAGCATCTTTTTCCATCTACCCCTGCCCCTTAAAATGCATTAAATATTCCCATCTTCCATGTTTAACTTCATTTGAGCCCTTTTGACCGGACTCTTACTCTTCCTTCTCTCTCTCCATAAATCTATATAAAGCCTCTCCCTCCCCTTCTCTCTCTCATCAGTCATCACAGCCCTCTGTCTTCCTCCAAGCCATTTCCTCTATCCACATTTCTACACGAATTAAATCATCCTTGTCTATCTATCTCTCTTCCTTCCAACGGCAAAATGGCCATCGCCGATCAAACACCATCAAAGCGCCAAAGGGAAATTGAAGAAGAAAAAATACAAACCCGCCACGTGGATGGCTCCGATGATTCCAAACGCCAAAAGCCCTACAGCAACATTCTCTCTCTCCTCGACGACGAAGAGGAAGTGCCCGTGACGGACTTGTCCTCTCTTATCTCAACTCTTCAGCAAGAGCTCTCCCCCGATAACATTGCTGCATTTCCCGTTTCGGAAAATGAGAACGAGATTAATATGAATCAGCCCGACCCGGACCCTGCTTCCAATGAAGGATATGCCTCATCTTGTTCCGGATCTTCCTCGCCTAATTCGGGTGATGACGTGGAGGATGAGGGTGAGAGGGTCATGAGGCACCTTTTAGAAGCTTCGGATGATGAGCTGGGAATTCCGCAGAGGGAGGTGAATGGGTTTGATGGAGCGGGTGCCGGGTTAATGAATGGGTTTGATGGGTTTTCTTTTGGAGATGGGTTGTGGGAGTTTGAGGATGAAGCTGCCAACTACTGTTCCTGGGTGCAATCTGAACTGTTTATGTAGGTTGAGTTGTCAAATTGGAAAAAAAAAGTATATTTGGGGCGGGTTGGGATGAAAAATGTTCTAAGGAGTTAAGGCGGGACAACTTAGGAAAAGTGGAGAGATTTTTTTATTTTTTATTTTAGTCACTGATCTTTTGTAAAAATATCCAATCTCCGCCGCTATTTAGAAGAAATTTAACTTGTAGAAGATAAAAAATTTCAAATTTAAATTCCACCAATTTCTTTAGTGCTTACCATCCATCTTTCTTTTCTGAGTGGTTCTAGATTGTTCCAGAATGGGTAACATTTCGTATTATTTTAACCGGCAGTTTTATTTTGATTATCATCCTCATTTTTTGTAGGGTTGTAACTTAATATTTACATCTCAACTCTATTTGTTTTTATATGGGCTAAATTTTTTTAAAATTATTCATATTGAGATTTATTCATACGAATTAACTGAATTATTCGGACTAAATTTTTTATAAATTAACATTAAAATTAACTGAATTAAATTTATTAGACAAATTTAACTTTGTGTATATGCAGGGATGAAATATAAAAAAATATATTTAGTCATAATGGTGTAATGGGTGCTCTTCAAATACACAGATATACAAAAATTAAAATTTGATTTCAATAAAAAAAGTTTACAGCCAAAAATCCTAATTAAACTTGCAAATAGAAATTATTACATTTTAAGTTTAAATTGTATTCTTTGAAATTTAAGAGTTAAGATTCTTCATTATCATTTATTTTATTTAATTTGAAGTCGATTGCTTTATAATTCACATGAATAAAAAAACTCGTTATGTTATTCCTATTGAAACAGAAAAAATCAATATATATAGAATAAGTCTATAAATCAAACAATAGTTATCTATCAAAATTGATTTCATCAACATTTGACATAACTAAAGAAAAGTGAGGGTTTTTACCCAATCAACTCAAACATCTAATATCAACAATTAGCAAAGCATTGATTAACCTTACTTCCTACAATAGTAACTAGTATATGAATACAATCCTCATAGTCATAGCCTTATGTCTCAATTATTCATACAAACACCTCAATTTCAACTTCAAAATTTCAAATTGTTAAAACTCAAAAAAAAAAAAATTCTCTAATACTTAAATTTCAAAGCCAAAACTTTTCATTCAATTTATATTAGAAAATAATATTTTATGCTTTGAATATTTGATAATAGATAAACACAATAAAATTTTGAAGAAAATAAAGAAAAAGAAAAATGTGAGATGAATTTGAAGAAAAATGTGAGATGAATTTGGAGAAGAAAAATAATGCTGAAATGGAGTGCATAATTTATTGATGCATACTTTTCACTTTGGGTTTGAGACTTTGAGATTAATATAATATTATTTAATTGTGTGTTAGTTTTTTTTTTTTTTGGAATTTGTTTTCTAAAGACTAAGTTAATTGGAATACATATTTATTATTGGAGGAATTAGCCCAATAATTATCAAGGAAGGTACTTTGGGTGGAAAGGGCTATAACATTTCTAGCCCAAGGCCACCCCCCATCCCTATATATATGTACGTAACTACTAATAATTTTATTAATAAAGTTAATGTGTCGAATAATTACAATTGTAAATAAATAAAAAGTAGACCTAAACATAAATTCTAATATTATTATATTATTTATGTACTATAGAAAATGTCGGGTATTTATTTTATTTAAAATTTCTTGTTACTTCGTATATCATGAAAGTTTTTGAACTTATGAAAATTGAAATTTGAAATACTACCTAATTAGGAATATCCTATTCAATTGTTTCCATAACTTCACTTTTTTTCTCCATTGTTTAGAACGAAAAGATGTTTAGGAATTATGTCCGTCAAAATTAATATTCTTGAGATTTTGAGAATAGATCGATTTTTCAAATTTTGAAATGAAATCATTATTGTTTATTCAAATTAGAAAAAAAAAATTTAGCTGAGGGAAACAGATTTTGTCGTTGGTGTTTTAGACAATACTTACATCTCATTTTAGTGATAACTCCTCATACAACTATTTTCAATTTATCGACTTGTTTTTGCACATATGTGATAATAAAAAATAGTTCATTTTTAAATTATTATATTAAGATTATCTCTGTAAAAGATTAATAAGATTAGAAGTCGTTTAATCGTTTATTTGTATTAACTAAATGGACAGTTCACCATGAAAATATTAATTTTTACAAAAATAGTTTATTTATTTAGTACATATGAATGACTAAACGACTTCCAATCTTAATTTTTTTTTTATAGAGATGATCTTAACATGATGATTTAGAAAATATACGCTTCTAATTGTAATAATAAGTACAAAAATAATTCGATAAATTGATATTATTCTTTTTATTTGGTCAAATTGTTGGATATTTGAATGGATTAAATTGTAAGGACCCGTCCCGAATATCGGGATTGAATATTAATTAATTACGAATTAGAATGACTAATCGGGGATTAGTTGAGTGAAATCGGACGAAACGTGCAAAATGACCGTTTTGCCCCTGGCGTGGGCAAAATGTTGACTTTTAGTTCGGGCGGTCAAATGGACTTTGGCCGATGACTGTGACGTAGTTCGGGACGTCACGAGTTCATAGACAGGTGGCAAGTTCGATTCCGACATTCGTAGAGAAAGTTATGATGATCGGAAGTTGAGGGGTATTTTGGTAATTTGGCATAGTAGGGGCCAAATGTTGACTTTTTGGCCGAGAAGTCCAACGGACGAGGGCCAAGGACCGTTACGTAGGTCTCGTCGATGCGAATCCAACGACAGGCGGCATGCCGAAATCGGAGATTCGACGACGAAGTTATGGTCACGGAATCAGGCTCGATTAACCGAACAAACCGGGAATAAAATAATATTTTAATATGAATAGTACCCGGTGACTGAACACACTTGGATGAGTGAAAAGTGTCACTCATCCCTTAAAATCAGGCACAAAACATGGATCCATGATTTTGGGGGAGACCTAATTATTATGTTTTATTATATTAAATTAATTAATTAATCATAATTTCCATTAAACCTCCCTATTTTCTTAACCCGTGTATAACCATAATCCAATTTTCTTCCTTCCTCCATTTCTCTCCCATTTTTGAACCAGAGACTGAGGAACTGAGAGATTTTCGAAACTGGGTTGAATGGGGAAAACACGAGGGATCGAGGGAAGCTAGAAACTGAGAATCGAAGGTTTGGAAATTTTGGGGGGAAAATCGGATTTTGAACTATGAGCTACGGGGATCGAAATTGAGCTTGTAATTAGCTTCCTGAGGTTGAGACGAGTGGAACCAGATCAAAAACGAGAGGAATCGAGGCCGAATTGGCTCTGAACGGGCCTGGTAACAGAGAGCTTGAGTCGAGGTTGAGTCGTGATCATTGAGGGATCAAACGACTCAATTGATGGAGGGAAACTGTTTATCTTAGTCCATTGATGCTTCTGGGTTCATCAATTGGGAGAATTCAGTGGCCATTGTGGTAATTCCATGATTGCACAGTACCCAGGTGTTCTTCGTGTTCATCATCGAATCGATGGGTTTTAGGTAAGTGATCGTGCAATTGAGTTTACAGACCTTTAATTTAAGTTAAAACGAAGCTAACTGAATGATCAATTGGAAGGTTTAAGGCTGAATTGATGGACATTGAACCGGGTCTGATCGCGGGTTGAATGGCCCGTTTTACAGACAAACGGGTTGAGACGACAGCACTGTAGCTGGCGCGTGGGTTTCACGCGCAGCCACTCACGGCGGCGCGTGAGGGCGCGTCCGGCCTAGTCTCAAGGTGAGGTCAACATGACTTTTGATCCTCTCAGTGTAACAAACATTTTGACGTTGATTTCGGTGAAATCAGATATTGTTTCGATAATGTTCCGCGTATCCGACGTTTTGTTTTACGTTTAAAATACGTATTTAAATTCCGGAAAAATTGGGAAAAATTATATGATGTATTTTGAGATGTTAGTAACCCTCTATAATGATTTTGGACAGGAGTTGTGATTTCCAGATTTTACGGAAAAACGTGCAGCTCGGAAACGGACCGTTTTGGACGGTGTGTGTGAGTGGACTTTTGGTTTTCTAACTGTGATGCATGCATAATGGTTTAAAATGCTTATTTATATGATTTTCTATGATTTGACATGATTGATGCATTGATTCGGTGATTTCTCGATTTTCTCGGTTTTATGATTATTATATTATTATATTCTGGCACAATTTTCGAGAAATCATGAAATTGGTTAAAAATGATATTGTGGGCGTGAGAACCCAAGTAAATAATGATTTTGACTCGGATTTGGAGTTACATGTGAATTTGATGAATTTGATGATTTTTTGTATTCTCGTGATTTTGTGATTATTTTAATCAGTCTTTCGGGCACGTTTTACGAGGAACGTGCAAATGATGTTTTGGGCTAAGCCCGGATTGAAAATGATGTTTTGACTCGGGTTATGAGTCAGGAAGTTGAAAATGATATTTGGACTCAGATTATGAGTCAGTGATTGATTTCATGGATTTACGTGATCGTGGCAACTCGGGTTTACGGTTGCACGGATTTACGTGATATTGATATTTTGGGCTTGAGACCCAATGGAATTGTGATTTTGGTTGGAATTGTATTTCCGTGTGATGACATGATGATATTGATGATTTTCGGATTTATAAAGTAAATCGGGACTTGGGGCTGAGACCTTGTATTGATATATGATTTGGTTTTCAATGCAACTGTTTTTCACTGGTTTTTGTGATGGTGATATGTTGCGGATAATTAGGGCTTTCGGGAGAAAATATGTTTTTCCCCGGAGTGCACCCTGGAGATAACGCTCGCCTTCGGGATGGAAGTGTTTACCCCGAAGAGGTCACGTAGCACGATCTTTGTCTTGCAGCCCAGGGGAGGCTTGACTCAGATCAGATGTGCTGGATTATATGGATCGGTAAGTGATATGTTCACGAGATCCGGATCGTCGGCTGGTGAGGTTTTTCCCAGCGACGGATTGCTGACTGATGATGTGTTCACAGCAGCGGATGCTCGGATTTTGAGCGGTCCTTGAGCCTATTGTTATGCACGCGTTGCAGGGATAAATGTGACTCTAAGCAACAGGATATAGAAATAAGTCCCGTGGATTATGGAAAATGATTTTGAGGAAACCGTGGTTTAGCGGTTAAAATGATTTAAAGAAACTGTGAACTTTTTGAGATGTTAAACTGATTTGATGAACATGAGTTTTTGTGGACCATGGGAAAATATGTTTTGATTTTATCGGTCCACTGTTCATACTTGAATGATTTCATACTATTACTCATGTTTCACGTTATGCATGCAAGTTTGTGAAAACTGGAGGGTAAGAATGTATTTTGGTAAATGTTTTTATAAGAGGTCATTTTTGTCCACTCACACCTTTTCTGTTTTGTTAACCCTTCAGGTCGTGGCACGTTGATCGAGGCTATTCTAGAGGTGGAGGTATGTGCGGGCACAGACGCAAAAATTCCCTTGTCTGGCAGGTATTGAAGGGTAGTTTCGGACTTTCAGTTGACTTGTCAGACGGGAGCAGGACCGTGTACGGTTTTTAACGTCCAGTTGGGACGGGTCCTGTCATAAATTGACTAATATTTAATAACGCTTCATGTATTAATTAATAAATTATATTATTTTAATAGAATAAATTACTTAATACTTATTTTTATTATAAATTAATTATCACATTAAATATATATAGTTTCTCTAACACTAATCATACCATGAAGTCACTCATATAACATACATCAAATAGTATTTTATTAGATCAAATACTAGGTGACTCATTTACATATATATATATATATATATATATATATATATATATATATTTTAAAAAAATGACCGTTAGTATTGAAAAAGTTGTAAATATTAGTAGAGCAAAGTTTGTACATGGAAATATGGAATTTATATTATCAGCCATATTAATTTCCTATATGTTTTTTATTCCGCTATATAATAAAAATAAAAACAATTAATTATGTCAAATTTGTAGTTAAAAGTAATTTTTATAAAAAATAAAAATCAACTAATCAAATTAGTACTTAAATGTTATACTAATTGTTGTCTTATTGTCATTATAAAAAATATATAATATTTATATTTTATCTCATTGATGATTATTTATATCTTCTGTTTTCTATATTTTTTTCTGTAAGAAAAATTTATTATTAACTTAAGGATCTAATTTTTACACTCAAATTTTAATTTTTAATTTTTCAATGAAAACTGAATTATAATAAATGAAAAATTGAATGTGAAAATAAATTTATTATTATATTAATTAGAAAAATTTACTCGATTAGAATAAACTGTAAAAGCTGTTTTTAAACTTGAGCATTCCTGCACGCGGTAGGGCTTTTGGTGGAATTAAAAGTCCCACCAGTGAAAGTAAAAAAGACGCTTTGATTTCCATGCTCTGCATCACCCACCGTTTCCACCGTTTTTTCTTTTTTATGAATGGGGAACAAATTTTAAGTTCTTGTAGAGCATAAGTTGTCCTTTAATTTTCTTTTCATAACAGCCTTATTAAACCATCCTCAATTTAAATAATAATATTAAAATAGTATTTATAGTGAATAATAATGAATTATAGCTGGTTGAGAAATTCAAAATTCAAAATTCAAAATTTCTCAAAATTTCTCAAAATCATAGCCCGTAAGTCCGTAACGGAGTTCCTTGACCGGCCTAGTGGGATTTACGTTGCGACTTTGTAACATTGGATTCTATCTCACGGCTCTCTTCTTACAGTAGCTCACTTGCCGTCTTCGGGCGTACGCTTCCGATGTGTCCATCGACTAAAGCTTCGACGAGTACGACACACCGTTCCATAAAAAATAGAAAACAAAAATAAAAAAAGTTATGTATTGATTGGCGAGTTGCTGCGAAAAACGACGCGACTGCCACGAGTGGTACGCAAAGAGCAGGGCCGGGTCCAGATGTGGGCCCTTGACGGATATCAAAGAAATACCCAGTGGCAACAAATTATTTTTGTGGGACCGACAAGGTGGGACGCCAGACGAGCCTGGATGCAAATTGCAACCGGTGTTTGGGGTCCACAAATACGACAGTGAGATACTGACGAGGCAAATGCTTTGTCGGCCCATATTTTCTTTTATTTATGTGAGTTTTAATATGTTTTTTAATAATTTTATTTTTACTCTAGAATAAGATCCTTATTATAATAATAAATGTATATAAATTATATTTTGATCGAATATTGATAATATAAAAAATAAGAAAATAATTCAAAATAATTTCTAACTATTGTATATAATTGAACCGGGTTATTATGAATGGGATCTTTGTAGATCCATGTTTGTCACCTGTGCGCAATGGCAGACTTGGCAGGTCGAGGCATATGTTGAGACTAAAACAGTATAATACAGTATTGATGGGATGAGATGGGATTCGGTGTGATTATGAAGAGAAGATATTATGGATGATGGTCCAAGGTGGGAAGCAATGGACCACGGGGTGTATTAGGTGTGACAACGACTAGATTTACAGAGCTGCCATTATTTTTTTCTATCTTTGTATGACGTTGGTGCCCGCAAAAGTCAATATGGGCGCCGATTAGATGTCAGCATTAATCAGCGTCTCTGGTACAGATCGGACGCGAATTAGATTTGGGGTTTAGTAGATACTAATAACATATTTCCGTGCGTTTTTATGGGGCTTGTTATTTAATGATAAACCTAATTTTTATATAAAATAATATATAAAAATATATTTAAGTTATAAAAAATATACAAAAAGTAATTAACTATTTATTTATATTATAATTTGTTCTTTCATATATTTTCACATATATTATAACCAATAATGAAAATATTAATTTTAATAGAAATATCGATAATTTAAGTTCTAAATTTATTGATAAATATTTCAATATTAAGGTCAACATAATTGATGATAAATAAAAATACCGGAAATGAAAGGAAATAAAAAAAAGACTGGAAAAATAGCCTTGAAATTGATGATTATTTTACATGAGGATTACTGTACGAGGATTACTGCTTTTAATTTATGTTTTTGAATTCTAATTTCAATTCCATATTTATTAATCACATCTTGGAAATATGTGAATTATAAGATTATATGCTTAGTTTAAAATTAAATTGCATATTTTTAAGATTATATGCTCCGCTTATTTACTTAGAGCTTAAGCTTGAGTTTTTTTTTTTTTTTTTTTTTTTGCCATTTGGAAGTAAACTATACATTAAGGGTGTGTTTGATATGCCGTATTATACTCCGGATTAGGCTTCACCATTTGGCCCAAAAGCCCATGGGCTTATGGGGGCCCGATAAGCCCGATGGACAAAAGCCCGGCTCGACCCGCTATGGGCCGTGGGCCAGCCCGGCCCGAGAGTTAGCGGGCTGGGCTTGGGCTTATGGTGTTCAAACCCGATAGGCCCGAGCCCGATAAAGCCCGATAAGCCCAGCCCGACCCGCCCGTAATAAACCCAGCCCATAAATCCGAAAATATAAAATATTTATTATTTAAAAATTAATACTCAACCCATTCTTAATTCTAATATTTCAACCCAAACCCAAATCTCAGCCCCAAGTCCACCTAATTTATTTTAAAAAACCCAATACTCAATACTCAATACCCAATACCCAATATAAACCCTAACCACTCATCCACCTGCTTAATAAGCCCAACGTTTTTGGACCCTTGAGTATTTTATTTTAACGAGACCACATTTTTGCACCCTTGTGTATATTTTTTTTCATTATTAATATTTTTTTTTGTAATTTTAAAATTTGAGACATAATTTATTGCAAAAGCCCACATAAGCCCGATTCAAGTGGGCTTAATAGGCCCGACCCGAAAAGCCCGATATAAACCCGGCCCGATAAAAGCCCGTGGGCTCTTTTTTATGTCATTAAGCCCGCCCGGCCCGGCCCGCAAATTTAAAAATTATTTAATAAGCCCGGCCCGGTCCGGCCCAAGCCCAAAAAATTTGGACCGGGCTTGTCCGGCCCGTCCCAATGCCGAAGCCTACTCCGGATAAGTTAAATAATCCGAAACATGTGTTCGGTACCAGTCGTATTAATTAGTCACCGTATAAGTTAATACGGTTGAATATTTTTATACGGTCTAGACATGCTAAAATAATACGCTCGAAATTGTCCGTATTAAATAGTCGGATAACTAGTAATTTTGTAAAATATAATAATAATAATAAATAGTAATATAATAAAAATAAAATATTAATTTAGTAAATATTAACAATAAAAAGTAATAAAGTAATAAATTCTAATAATAATACATTAATAATTAATGATATTTTAATAAATAATAATGATAAAAATAAAAATAATTAATTAATAAAAATATAATAAATAGTAATAATAATCATTATTAAAATAAATAACAATAAAAATAATGACATATATAATTAATATTTAAGATATAAGTATTTCGTCAATTACTATAATATAATCCGGTTAGTATAATATAGTCGACATTCTAATCCGGAAAAGTACCAAACACCCGACTAAATAATCAGTCTATCCGGTGGACAGATTAGTCTATCCGATTGAAATAGTCAGTACAGTACAACATACCAAACGAGAGGTGTATCAGACTTGAACAGTCTCAAAGATTTCCTACAACCCAAGAATATCATGTATAACACCTTCAAGGTTGGTCTCCACATCACAGCTAGTTGTAACATACTTCACCAACATTTGTGAATCTGTTTCAAGGATAACCCTTTTGCAATCATACTCCGCACATGCAAGTATAGCAGCACACAAAGTACAAGATTCTGCTTGCAAATAGCTCGCACCGAGGAAACCCCCATCCCCTCATGCTGTAATGATGTAACGACCCGAAAATTCAATTATTGTAAATTCAGAAAGTTGAATGTAAAATGACATTTTTTTCCCTTGGATATATATATATATATATATATTGTGGTTAAATATTGACTTTTGACTCAAGATGTTATTGGGAATTTGACTAGGACCCATTACGTAGATCGAGAGGTTACGAGTCCGTAGATAGTCGGCACGTCAAGATCGAACATCGGACGAGGAATTTATAAGTCAAGGAAGGTTTAACAAACTATTTATGATTACACGTTTTACGAGGTATTTGACTTTTGGCAGTTTTAATTGGGCCCTAAAATATCTAAAACAGATCAATGGGTGAGTGACACTTGTCACTCATCCCATTGGCCCTGCTTCCCACATACATGTATCTCACAATTTCTTCCTTCTTCATTTACTCGAAAACCTAAACCCCACCATTTTCTATCATCTTTCTCATCCTTTCGTGTTGCTTGAGAGAGACTGAGAGTGAGGGAGAGGCTGACGGTGACGATGGATGACGACGGAGGCACAGAGGGGCTACTTGAACCTAGAAACCAGGTAAATCCGAGAACCCTTTTTGCCTGATTTTTGTATTGGGGTTGGATTGATTGTGAGGCCATTTTGATGCTTGGGTAAGATTCCTTGGGATTGGGCGAGTCCACAGGAACAAACACGAAGGAGAAAGGCTGCGGGAATCGTACTGGGTTCGTGTTGAACCTTGGTCGCGGGCAATTGATTTGGACCAGGAGATTTAAGGTGAGTTCTTCCATTTTTAAGCCCATATTCTTGTTCTTGGGTTAAAGACGAGTATAACTCGTTACAGGGTCGCGAGTCGACCTGTCTGAAGGTAGGAGACGATGTCGTGGCATGCCACCTCATCATTGTCAGGCTACATCGCAAATCAGATGATACTACATGGCAATGTGTTAGGTCGAGTCAGCGTCGACGTGGCAAGTCCACGTCAGTGCTGTTAGGCCACGTGGACTAGTCAGGTGGTGCCACATGGCAGCTTGTCAGAGGGTGTCAGGGTGACATGGTATGTAATGACCCGTCTCGAATTTCGAGATTAGATTAGTGACTAATCGGTGATTAATGGGGTACTTGCGGACGGACGATGCAAAATGACCGTTTTGTTCTTAGTCGGGGTAAAACGTTGACTTTTCGTTCAAGCAGTCAAATGGACTTTGGCCGATAACTTTGACGTAGTTTGGGACGTCACGAGTTCATAGACAAGTGGCACGTTCGATTCCGACATTCGAGTAAGAAGTTATAACGTTTGGAAGTTAAGGGGCATTTTGGTAATTTGGTTAAAAGAGGTAAATAGTTGACTTTTCGACCGG
Source organism: Prinsepia uniflora (assembly GCA_032719365.1). Classification (NCBI taxonomy): domain Eukaryota; kingdom Viridiplantae; phylum Streptophyta; class Magnoliopsida; order Rosales; family Rosaceae; genus Prinsepia; species Prinsepia uniflora. The sequence goes on from CM064871.1 coordinate 65,209,640, forward strand.
GTGGTCCGATGGCTGAAGGCCGAGGATCGTCATGTAGATCGGGGCGATACGAATCCGTAGACAGGTGGCACGCCAAAATCGAACTTCGAACGGAAAAATTATGGGTCACGGAAGTTCGATTTCACTATGCATGTATATCGAGGCGATGTTGAGGTGGCAATATCTGATTGGGCAGATATTTTAAGTGGGACCCGTGGATGAGTGACAAGTGTCACTCATCCCATTGGCCCAAACCCCTAATTTGTGGATATATCATAATTAAATAATATTAATTATATTATTTTATAATCATCACTCATCCCATCTTTTAGTCCTAATCTTCCATCTCATCTAAACTCTCAATCCTCACCATTCATCTCATCCTTCCCTCTCTCATCTGATCAACATAATTTTCTTCTTCTTCTTCGAACAACCCGAAACACCCCCCCTCCATACCACCATCTTCCATTTCTTTGAACAACACACACCCACATCACACCATCATCACCTTATCTACATCTCTAAGACTGTGTGAGGGTTTTGAGGGACTGTGAGAGGCTAGGACAGCAGGGGATGGAAGGCGAGCCACGGTGGTGGACGGCGGAAGTGAGTAACCCGAGAGCCATTTTCCATTTTCAAAATTCGAAGGTTGGTTTTTAGGGTACGACGATCGATTTTGATGATTTGTGACAGGACCCGTCCCAATCCCCCCAGGATTAACGCGGGACGACCCTCCTCCCGTCTGACACGAAGTGTCAAACAAGGGAAATTTCCAACCTTTGCCCTCTCGGGCTATTAGAGTACGCTAGGATCCGGAGGAGGTATGTGATATCTCGGTCTCTGCTACAGTCCACATCCCCTGTCAACCTAAAGGGCAGTCAAAACATTAAAAGCTGTGAGTGGACAAAACAAAGAGTTTATAAAAACATTTCATAAGAAGACATTTGTACCCTTCACTAAAAAGCATGCATGCATTCGAAAACCGTTTATCTGAAAGAACCATATGTGGGAACTAAGCCCAAAATCATAAAGAATCAAGCATAAAGATTCCACCATACGGGCCACTGCCCAAATCCATGCGGGACTCAGCCCAAACCATAATATAACAACGTAAACGGGCCACGGCCCAAAACCTGTATCCATCACACATCATATTTCATATTTCATATATCATATCTCATATCTCATATAGCATATATCATATATCATATCTCATATAGCATATATTATATATACATATAATTCACACAACCAATTCTGTCACGGTTTCCAAAGCTACGCGAGTGCTACCCGGGGTCTCAAGCCCAAGTCTCTCAGAGTGCAAGGTCAATGTCCGTTGTCCAATGACCCGCCCTGAGGTTACGATCCATGCCTTCCTGAGAGTAAGGAACCCAACTCGGGGGCGACTCCATTCAGTCGGTGCTCCGTGACTACTCCGGGGTCCACCCAGACTAACGACCCTCCCCGGAAGAGATAGATTCAAGTAAAGAAAGGTATATGAATATATATATATACATATATATATATATATATATATATAACGAACTCATTCATGCTATTCATATACATATAGAAAACATCTTTATAACCTTTCAAAGGATTCATGCCCGGTTCCAAAAACCGTCATGTATCATAGAATCCTTTCAAGGGTTCATGCCCGGTCCCCATTAACCGTCATGTATCATAAAATCCTTTTAAGGGTTCATGCCGGTTCCCATAAACCGTCATGAGCCTGGAAATCCATTTAGGGTCCCCGACCCCGAAATCATCAATGTAAAGTAACTGGATCTCGTGCCCGAACACATGACTCACCGGGCATCGTGCCTGATATCTCAGGGTCAGTCACGACTCCGATCGTAGTGATGCGTGCAACCATCCATCCAGGACCGCCCTCAATCCTGGTATGTCGCCGTGAACGAATCAACCGATGCGACCACCACAAGATCATGGTGCACTCATCACCGATCGATATCCTGATCCGTCAGCACTCCGAAGTCGAGCATCGTGACCTCTCCGTAAGCAACATATCCTAATCCGGAGGTGAACGTCGTATCGTCGGTCGCCGTGCACATAGCACCTGCCGCGACCACGATTCAGACCCGTAGGTCACCAATAGGGTCATATGCCCGAGACAAAACCAAATGGTTCTTATACCCGAGTTTATCCTTTTGAAATTCAAAACCATTTCATTTAAACCAATAAGGAAATACAAACCCGTATCGGCACCGTATAAGGCCGAAACCTCGAAATACGTGCCAATACGTAATGACAGCCAAATGCACTCATGGAATCACAAAACATGTAATAAAACATATAATAAACATTTATGCATGCACCAATTTAGAAAACAAGGTCCACTCACAGACCGTTCGAACTGCCGCCTCGATATGCGTGCCATACGGCTCTCCCGAGCCAATCACCGTCACTGGGACTCCCAAACCTATCCAAATTGTAATAGAGGGTTACTAACTATTTAAATAACCCCTCACTAAAGCCCCGTAATTTTCTGTAATTTTTAACTCTTTTTAAAGTCGATCCTAAACCTGCAGACACCCCGAAACCTATCGAAACGATGTCCGATTAACACGAAACCAGTCCCAAAATGTTCTTTACATCGAATAGAGGATTTCATGTGTTGAACACATTCCCAAAAGATTGGACACATGCCCCCACGCGCCCATGGAAGCCACTGCGCGTGAGCCCACGCTCCGGGCACTGTAGCGTCATCTTCAAACCGGCCGGTTCGGTCCACCCTCTGTAACTGGACCGGCGTGACCGATCCAATGGTTTTACCTTCTCATTTTTGTCCGATTCCCTTCCTAATCAATCCTACAATCTTCCTTACATCCCTATGAATCTAAATATAGGAATTAAAACATCAAAAACCTACCCAAAACTCACGGTTCGATCATCCCCCTAACGGTTCAAAACCTCCATTTTGTTCCCAAGATTCACAGCCATCAAACCCCATTCAAAACCTTCATATCAAATCCCTAGCAACCTAAATAACCTTATCCAAACGTCCAAAACAACCCATAATGTATAAATCGACAATTATAGGAAAAATGGGCTAACCGAATACCTTATCGGGTTTGCCTCCTCCACGTCGCAGTCCACGGCGGTTCAGGCTTCTAGCAGCCTCCTCTCAGTCCTCAGTCTCCCTCTCTGCCTCAAACTCAGGTTGAACCATGTGAGGGGAATGGCTTGGGTTGTACAGAGATGAAGAATGGTGTGAGATCGGGTTTGGTTTGAAAAACAAGGAATGAGATGGTCGATGCATGAAGGTATAAGGATGGCCTGTGGATAGGTGACACTTGTCACTCATCCATTGGGCATGGATTAAATATCTGGGGTCCACTAGGATCCAAAAGTTAAGTCGTTTAGTAAAACGTGCAATAGTGTTCTGAAACTTCCGTGAACCGTAACTTCGCCGTCGAATGTTCGAATTCGACCTGCCTCCTGTTTACGGATTCGTATCGTCTCGATCTACATAACAGTCCTCGGCCCTCGACCATCGGACCTCCCAGGTCAAAAGTCAACTATTTACCCCTTTTAATCAAAATTACCAAAGTACCCTTGAACTTCCGATCGTCATAACTTCTTCCTCGAATGTCGGAATTGAACGTGCCACCTGTCTATGAACTCATGATGTTCGAACTACGTCACGGTCATCGGTCAAAGTCCATTTGATCGCTCGAACGAAAAGTCAATGTTTTGCCCACGCCTAAGGGCAAAACGATCATTTTGCATCGTTCGTCCGAAAGTACCCCACTAATCACCGATTAACCTCACTAATCGTGATTAGTCACTAATATAATCCTGGAATTCAGGACGGGTCGTTACAACCTTCCCTCCTTAATTAATTTTGTCCTCAAAATTCCAACCAACCTAATTCCAACCGTTCTTCCCGCCTTAATAAGTTTCGTTCTCGAAATTCCAACTGTTCTGATTGCACAACCACCAATCTCACAACACGTGTACAGTAGTAAACCCACTAGTCAACACAAAACTTGTCTGCACCCAGACGTTCCACTAACACTCACGTCGTATCGACTACACTCGACCACATCGAATGACAATAGCCATACGTTCCGAATTGACACCACTTGTCAAATCTACTATTTTGTTGACACAAACAACTCGACGATTCCTTCTTTAATTACCAATCTATCCCGACGTCAGCTCCCACTGGGAGTCACCAGATCTCACTCATCGATCCACGCTTAAAGGCGGGTGAGCAGTCTGATGGGGACGTGTTCAACACGTCGAATCTTTTATTCGATGTAACAAACTTTTGGGACTGGTTTCGTGTCGATCGGACACGGTCTCAATAATGTTAGGGACATCGGAAGGTTTAGGTTCGATATTTAAAATAGTTAAAAATTTGGGAAAATTATGGGACTTTAATGAGAGGTTAATAAGATAGTTAGTAACCCTCTAGATTGATTTGGACAGGTTTGGGAGTCTCGGTTACGACGATTTTCCCTGTGAGGCTTATCACACGCAAACTGAGGCGGCAACTTTGGACGGTCTGTGAGTGGACCTTGATTTCTAAACTGTGATGCATGCATAAATATTTTATATGATTTATGAATATGAATCTATGATTTTGAATTGGATATTGGTGAATTATATGGTTTCACGCTTTTCGAGGTTATTTATGTGCTTGCACGTAAATCGAAGTTTTCGATTTTGCATTGATTTTCCGTGCTTATAGTTTTGGAAATGATTTAATGAAATGGTTTTGGACTTGGAAAGGTAAACTGGGGGTTCAAGACTCATTTATTTTGGAAACCCTAGGACTCGAAGTCTCTTTTAGCTACGTTCTCGGGCTAGAGGCCCAATTGGTTCTTGAATCGATTTCGGATTTGGAAATATGGACCGGGCACGAGACCCAATCGATTTACGAACTCTCGGACCTGAAGTCCATTTGATTTAACAAGGTATTCGGCCGGAGGCCCAGTTGATTTACGTATCGGGCTCGAGGCGCAGTTGGTTTACGATTCGAGTCGGAGGCCTAGTTTGTATGTGGATACGGGCTTAGGGCCTAGTTATGTCTTAAGATTGTGATTTCGGGTCAGGTATCCACAAATGGATTTCTGGTTCATGACGGTTTATGGGAACCGGCATGAACCCTTGAAAGGTTTTATGGTTCATGACGGTTTATGGGAACCGGCATGAACCCTTGAAAGGTTTTATGGTTCATGACGGTTTATGGGAACCGGCATGAACCCTTGAAAGGTTTTATGGTTCATAACGGTTTATGGAGGCCGAACATGAATCCTTATAACGTTTTTTCGTATACTGTCCTTTATATATGAATTGTCTCATTCAGGGAGGGTTGTTGGCCTAGGAAGACCCCAGATTAGTCACGGAGCACTAACTGAGTGAAGTCGCCCCCGTTGGGTTCCTTACTCTCAGAAAGGCTATGGTTTATAACCTCCAGGGAGGGTCATTTATATACGGACATTAACCTGGGTGGACTCTAGAGAGACTTGGGTTTGAGACTCCGGGTAGCACGCACGTAGCTCTAGATACCGTGACAGGATTAGTTATATGAAATATATGGATAAACATGATTTCAAATGGTTTAGGAAATTGTGTTTTATGATGATAAATGGATTTGGGCTGAGATCCCACATATGTTTACTATGTTATGGTTTTCTGTAAATGGTTTTGGGCAGGAGCCCGTATGGATGTGGTTGTTTAAACATATGTGATTGGATAAATGGTTTTACTATGCATGCATGCTTTTTAGTGAAGGGTATAAAGGTCTTTGTAAAATGTATTTACGAGCTATTTCTTTTCGTCCACTCACAATCTTTCTGTTTTCAATGCCCTTCAGGTTGAATACGGTGCGACTGTAGTAGAGACCGAGACATCACATACCTCCTCCGGATCCTTGCGTACTCTGGTAGCCTTCGGGCTAAAGGTTTTAATTTTCCCTGGTTTAACACTCTGTGTCAGACGGGAACAGATGTAACGCCCCGAAAATTCGAAAAACGAAAAGTTGGAAAATTTGAGGAAAATGACGATTTTGCCCCTCGTGATAAGGGGCAAAATCGTCATTTTCCTCAGATTTTCCAACTTTTCTTTTTTTGATCAGGACCTTGTTTGGACTTTTCAGAAGTACCGTTGGATAGGTCTCGGGATGCTGAATCCGTAGACAGGCGGCATGCGTCAATCGGAGTCCGAACGAAAAAGTTATAGGTTTGGGAAGTTCAAGGGCAAAATGGTCATTTGTGACCTCAAGGGTAAAATGGTAATTTTATGCAAGGGTCTTAATTAAACGGTGCAGAGGATTGCTATTATATGGTTTAAGTTGCTGATTCAACCCTTTTAGTTGAGAGAGTGACACCTGCCCATGTTAAGAAGCTCATTAGTGGCACTTGGGTGCTTTGTTGTCTAATTAATGACATTAACAAATCTGTGTAACATTATCATATCGTGCTTATAGGAATATCAGTCATCGACCAAGACAAAAACAGAGAACACTAAACCTCCTCAAAACCTTGATCGATTCTCAGCAAAACAAAGGAAACCAGTGCAATTAAGTGAACAATAAGAGTAATTTTGGAGTGAAAAACCGAAAGGGAAGAGAGAAAACCCAAGGAAAACCATACTGGGAACACCCGAAAAACCACCTAAAACTATAATTGTCAAATTTGATTTCTTAGACGATTTCAATTGCAATTGAGGTGAGATTGAGCTTTTTGGGAACTAGACGACTCGAACCAAATCAATTGGGAATTCAATTGATGGTGAATCAACGAAGAACAGGCCCTGCGACTTCTTTGAAATTTGGAGCTTGAGTTAGATTACTTGGAGGTAAGGAACTCTGAAATTGATTTCACAATTGTATTTAGAATGGACCTAGGATGCTTCTGGTGTAATTAATTGAATGAAACCGGCCAGTTTTGGGTAGAACCCGAGTTAGGATCCGTCGGGTGTTCATCTTGAGTCGAGGAGTTTTAGGACTTGTTTAATTAAATTGAAGTCGCAGATCCTTAATCTATATAGAATTGATGCTAAGGAGTGAAAGAACGGGAGGAATTGGGTTCAAATTGATGGAAAACGCACCGGGTCTGATTGCGGGTTGTAGACCCGTTTACCAGAGAAACAGGCGAGAGAGATGCACTGTTCACGACGCGTGGCTGTCACACGCAGCCGATTGCGGCGGCGCGTGAGGGCGCGTGACCGGGAATCTGACCTTGGGTCCAACATAATTTTTAATGCTTTCGATGATACGGACATTTTAAAATTTGTTTCGAGTCAATCGGACACCGTCTCGATAATGTTTCGAGGGTCCGACGGTTTATGTTATGTTTTAAATTAATATTAAATTCCCGGAAAATTTTGGGGAATTGATATGATGTAAATTGAGTTGTTAGTAACCCTGCATAATAATTTTGGACGGATTGATTGATTCATTGTATTGTTTGATGTTGATTGTGATTACGTACTGGTATTGAGTACGGGATTATGGTCTGTGTGGCCAGGTGCGTATGTTTTCATATGTTTTGGCCTAAGAACCGGGATTTGATTTGTTTTTTGATTTGGCTGGAAAGCCGGTGCTTGTGATTCATATATTTTTCCCTATGCATGCATGGTTTGATAAACTGGAGGGTAACTGATGTGTTTCAAAACGTATTTTAAATGATATTATTTTGTCCACTCATACCTTTTCTGTTTTAATGACCCTCCAGGCCGTGGCACGACGTTCGGGGCTGATTGAGAGGCGGAGGCATGAGCGGAACTCAGTGCAGTTATCCCTTGTCTAATAGGTGCTGAAGGGTACTTTCGGGACTTCAGTTGACTTGTCAGACGGGAGCAGGACCATGCACGGTTATCAAGGTCCAGTTGGGACAGGTCCTGTCAACAGAGTCGTCCCGTGTTAATCTCGGGGGGGGGGGGGGGGGGGGGGGGTTGAAACGGGTCCTGACATGGTAGATGACATAGTAGTTCACATCATTCTGTCAGACCACGTGGTAGGCCAGGGTTGCTCATGTTACTCTTGGTTCCGGAGCGGGTTTTGCTCTCTGAGCGTAGGTCGAGGATGTGATGTCTCAATGGGCTACAGTTCGTTATCAACCTGATAGTTAGGATGTCGGTACGATAGTTAGTAGGATTGGATCGTGAAACGTCTTGGTTCGACATTTGATGCCGGGGTTGCCATACTTCTGTCGTGGATGACAGTGTGGGACCCTACTAAGAGATGAACGTAGAAGTATTTTAAAGTTTTGATCTTGAGACGGTTTGTTGGGATCTTCTTTCACGATGTGGTAGGATCGTTATGATGACTGGTTATGAGTTGTGACCATTAGATGGTCGAATTTTGTTGAGTTAGGTGGCTATGTTGTTGGGGGCAGCCGGGTTCGAGGAACCCTAGTTGAACTTACGGTAGGATTGGATTGACGTCTATACGATGTCGAGACCGCAGGGTCGGTCATATTGTGGATTATACTGCCTTATGCAGTTGAGTTCAGAGGAACCCTAGGTGTAATTGTGGAATCCTGAGGTAGGATGTATGGTTCGGAAAGGTGAGTTGGCGAGTGTTTTGATGTTGCCGACTTTTCAGAGTCGAGACCGTCAGTCGGTCTAGTCACGTCAACTTTGGTGATGGGACTGCACTCTGCAGTCGAGGTTGTACTTATCGGTTATACTTAGTTGGTTGTCGTACTACTTTAGTTGTAATGGATTGTTGGTGCAACTAAGGTCATGGGCGACATGGTAGACGACATGGGTTGTGTCGAGTTACAACTGGTTAGAGATTGGCTGGGTAGGTTACTAGGGTTGGTACTTGTCGTTGGAATCCCGGAGTGGGGATACAGAATAGTTAGTGCGGATGGTTGATTCCGTTGGATGCGGAGTTTCGATAGTGATGTCTGGTGGTTAGGTCTGCACGAGTCTGTGCAGGCGCTACTACCGAGAGTGGTTGTAGTTACGGTTGTTGGGAACCGGGGACGTTCGGGGAACTTTTCCTTTTCTCGTATGAGATGTCAGGGTGATTGTACCGAGAGTTGTTGGGTACGAGGGAGACAGAGTTTCTCCCATTCGGGCAGAGGTACGGGGTCGTCGTTCGGTATGAGCGGAGTTCCAGGGTTGTCTCATTCGTATAGTGTGTGTTGGTACTAGTACTGGTGCTGGTGCCGGTGATTGTGATGACGATGAGTCACGAGTCGGGATGTGACTCTGTCAGGACCCATGTAACGACCCGTCCCGAATTCCGGGATTAGTTTAGTGACTAATCTTGATTAGCGAGGTTGAACGGTGGTTAGTAGGGCGGAATCGGACAAAATGTGCAAAATGACCGTTTTGCCCCTGGTCGTGGGCAAAATGTTGACTTTTGTTCGGGCGGTCAAATGGACTTTGACTGATGACCGTGACGTAGTTCGGGACGTCACGAGTTCATAGACAGGTGGCACGTTCGATTCCGACATTCGTAGAGAAAGTTATGGTGTTCGGAAGTTGAGGGGCATTTTGGTAATTTGGCTTATTAGGGGCCAAATGTTGACTTTTTGACCGGGAGGTCCGATGGGCGAGGGCCAAGGACCGTTACGTAGGTATCGTCGATACGAATTCAACGACAGGCGGCATGCCGAAATCGGAGATCCGACGACGACGTTATGGTCAAGGAAACGAACTAACGAACCGAGACCGGGATTAAAATAATAATATAATATTGAATAGTGACCGTTGACTCAGTACACCTGGATGAGTGACAAGTGTCACTCATCCCTTGAAACCAGAATCCTTGTCTTAGGGGAAACATCATTATGATGTTTTATTATTAATTAAATTAATTAATATTTATTTTCTCCATTAATCTCCTTTGTTCTTCAAACCGTGCAAAATGGGGGAATCAAATTGGAGAGAGTTTGCTGCCTTCTCTAACTGGGTTTGAGGGCAAAATTGAGTGCTTGTTGAGACTAACTCAACTGGGTAAACACGGGAGATTGAGGAAGGCTGAGGAACTGAAATTCGAAGATTTGGATTTTGGGGGGGGGGGAGTTCGGATTTTAAACTTGAGGCCGTGAGGATCGAAATTGAGCTCACATTCAGCTTTCTGGGATCAACACGAATCGATCTGCAACAAGAACGAAGGTAATTGGGGTCGAATTGAGGAAGAACAGAAGGATGGAGGTCTCTGAAATTTCGAAGCTGAGTCGTGGAATTGGAGGCTTCGTTGGATGCAATTGAGGTGGGGAAACTACTTCTCATGATCCCACGATGCTTCTGGGTTCATCAATTGAAGGAAACTGATTGAGATCGATGGACCTCCATTGATGAACAGTGACGGTGCTCGAGTTTGTGTCGTGACGATTGAACACTGGATTGAAGCAATTGGGTTGGGGGAAATGATCTACGGAGTCCATGGAAGCTTCTGGTTGAATCAATTTCAGGATATCGATCGAAATGGATGGGGTTCGAAGGATGAACAACGGACGGGTGTTCTTGGTGTTCATCATCGAATCGTGGAGTTGTAGGTACGGTCTTGTGTAATCAATGTTACAGAACTTAAATTAAACTTAAACGAAGCTAATGGAATGATCAATTGTTGTAATTAAGGCTGAATTGACAGATTTGGAACCGGGTCGTATCGCGGGCACACTGGACCCGTTTACCAGACATACGGGTTAGATGGTGACACTGTAGCAGGCGCGTGAGTTTCACGCGCAGCCACTCACGGCGGCGCGTGGCGGCGCGTGGACACGAATCTCGAGGTGAGGTCAACATGACTTCTGTCCCATTTAATGTAACGGACATTTTGGAATTGGTTTCGGGTCGATCGGACACCGTCTCGATAGTGTTCGGGATGTCCGAAGGTTTTAAATTAAGTTTAAAAATAAGTAACAATTCGGGAAAATTACGGGACTTTGATAGGATGTTAATGATGAGGTTAGTAACCCTCTAATGTAATTTGGACAGGATTGGGAGTCCCGGTGATAGTGGTGTGGCCCGGGAGGGCCGGTGGCACGCGTATCGAGGCACACGGTTAAAACGGTCTGTGAGTGGACTTTGGTTTTATAAATCCTATGCATGCTTAAATGTGTTATATGGTTTATATACATGATTTCTATGATGGTATTTGTGAGCATTGATTTTGGATATGTTGCACGTATTTCGAGGTGTTTTCCGTATTTCACGTATATCGGGATTAACGGTTTATTTGCGGTTTTGTGTGCTTGTGGTTAAATAAATAATATGATGAAATGGTTTTGAAATTGGAAATATGAACTCGGGCTTGAGGCCCACTTGTTTTGGAAATTTCGGACTTGGAGTCCATTTGAGAATCGGGCCGGGGGCCCAGTTGGTTAATGAAATCGGGCCAGGGGCCCAGTTGGTATGAAATCGGGCTGAGACCCATTTGAGTTATATTATCGGGCCAGGGGCCCAGTTGATTTGTGAATTCGGGCCGTGGGCCCAGTGGGTTTATAAGTCGGGCTGCGGGCCCAGTTGGTTTACAAATCGGGCCGTGGGCCCAGTGGTTTATAAAATCGGGCATGAGGCCCAGTTGGAGAATAAATGTGATTTCGGGTCAGGGACCCTATATTTTATAATGGTGATTTTGGGTCAAGGACCCTAAATGGAATTATGTGGTTTTATGGAAATTTCGGGCAGGGCCCAATGGTAATGATGTGATAAAAGGATTTAATAAAACTGTTTTCCATATACCATCTGGATACAAGGATATATGATGGTCTCCTCCAGATGTCTGGGACACTGGGGAAGTCACGGTGCATTGCCTGCGAGGGGTCATTATACGGAGCAGCCGGACCGTAGGATGACTCAGGAGCAGGATTGCTATGATTGACGTCAGGGACGTCAGACATCAGGGATGTCAGATATATGGACCCGGAGAGACCCCGGGCAGCACGCGTAGCTTATGAAACCGTGAGATATGACGTCAGGGACGTCTAGCGTCTGGGACGCTAAGCATCTGGGATGCTGGTGATGGTAATGGTAAAATATGGTTTAATGAATAAAATGGCTTATTGGTTGGATATGTGTTATGTGGTAAAAATGGATTATTGGTTATGAAATGGTATGTCGGGTCAGGGACCCTAAATGGTTTCGGATTTTAAATTGATGTTCAATTATGGTCGTGGGTGGTGACCCACATGGTTTTATTATGTATGGTGGTGGTATTCCACGGTTTTGGGCTGAGTTCCCACACTTGGTTTTTGGTTAACGGTTTTTGGGCTAAGGCCCTAATGGCTCGGTTGAGCAAACGTTTTGGTTACTGGTTTTTGGTGGCATGCATACGTTTTTATTGGAGGGCATAAATGTCTTATAAATGTATTTGGTAAACTTATTGGTTTTTGTCCACTCACAGCTTTTGGTTTTAATGCCCTTCAGGTTGATTACGGATGCGATTGCAGCAGAGACTGGGACATTGCACACCTCCTCCATCGGTCCTTGCGCACTCTGGATGGCCCGTTTGGGCAGTAGCTCTTGGTTATCCCTTGTCTGACACCCCTTGTTGGACGGGAGCAGGGCACATTCCATGGTAATCCCGGGGGGATTGGGATGGGTCCTGTCAACTTGGTATCAGAGCACGGTTGCTCTGTTTGTGTGCGCAGGTCGAGGGTGTGATGTCTCATTGGGCTGCAATTCGTTATCAACCTGAGAGATAGTTTTTGGGTTTGGATAGTGGATGGAGTGTGATTGGCCCGATACGCCGTGCGTTAATGTGATTCGACCCAAGTGGGGTTGATTGTGGTGAACTGGTATAGTGGGACCGTCGGTTCGGTCATGTGATATTGGATTGTTGTGCTGCTAGGTGCAGCCAGGTTCGGGGAACCTCACGTGAGTAATGGTCTAAAATGTGAACCCTTGTGGTGGTTTCTAGTGTGAGGGATGTTGGTTCATCGGAGTTGGCCGATGACCTAGTGGTGGAACCCACGTTGATGGGATGGTAGGATTGGATTTGATGTCTATTCGATGTCAGGACCGCGGGGTCGGTCAGGTTGTGGATTTTATATTACGGAAAACTGTTTGGTTCGGTTGAACCATAGGGTGTGATTGTGGAACCCTAGTATTAAAAAGGTAAACCTTAATTGTGATTAGCGGGTGAGAACTTGTGCTGCGATGAGTGGCTGAGGTCATGGATGACCATGTGGATGGCTCTGGTGAGTTTAGGCAGAACTATGGGATTCGATGTACGGATACGGTTCTGAAATAAATTATGGAATCCCGTGTTGGATCGGGTATTGGTGTGATGTGTGGATGCGGATCTCGATAGCAATGACAGTTAGTCGGAAGTCATATGGAGATGACTGGCTATCGAGGGTAATTGGTATGGTTCTGATACTTGGGGATCAGGGGACGTTCGGGGAACGTTCATTTTCCTGATAGGGATTGTCAGAATAGTGGTACCCATAGTCGTGAGGTACGGGATCGTCGTTCCGTATGAACGGAGATCCAGGGTTGTCGTATTTGCACACGGTGTGCAGTATGGATGTTTGCGGGGTTGGTACTTTTGTGCTGATGCTAGTATGGATGCCTGTGTGCTGATACTAGTGTTGCTGGTAGTGTGTTGGTGCTGGTACTAGCGCTGGTGCTAGTGTCGGTAATGGTGTTGACGATGAGCCACAAATTGGGTGTGACTCCGTCATGATGAACGTATGTTCGGTCCTTGAGATTCGGTGGTGGTTGAGTGATGGACTGGATGGGATCCAGTTAATATTGTGCTGTGTTGGGATAAGTCCCAATAGTGGTGAGATAACCAGTGATTAGTGGATTTGGGGAGTTGTTGGCAACTCCAAAATTTGTGCGATTTTATGTTTTTAAATATCCCTAAAATGTACATGGAAATGATTAAAACTGGAAAAGACGAGGAAAACCATTAGTGGTATAAAGGTAGGAATTTGTAATTGAGAACTTGGGAAACCGAGTGTTGAACCTGTAAAGGTCGGGATGTGCGAACGGAACAATAGCGGATTGATTGTGGACCCGGGGTTGTCCAAGTGAATTGAGGAGGTAGGAAGTCTAGTGGTTAGACTTGACGTCTTGTTGGGAGCATGTCTGTTTCCAACATGGTTGGAACCTTAGTGTCGAGGAGAGTTGTGATTGGGGAACGAGCGTGGTGCTCGTTTTTGGTGATTGGTATTCCGAAGTCATTGGGGTTGACTTCTTGCTTTCTGCCCTGGCAGACATTGACTGTAGTTACCAGTACGTTGAGCGTGTATTGGTTGGTGGGCCCAGGTGTAATTGCGGGTCATTAGGAGGAGCTACGTATTCGAAATTAGGTAAACGAGATTTCTCATTTTCTGCTTGGTGGCAGACGATGTTGGGGTACATGGCGTGGTGAGTGCAGTGAGTTTTGTTGCATCCACGTAGGATGAGTATTGGTGTCATCATTTTGGATCATCCTTGGTTTTTCCTAGGTGGAATGACAAGGATCGATACGAACTTGGGTATGTGAGTCGTAATGACGGGATTGAACTTCTTTTCGAAGGGCCCGTAGGGTATTCTACTCGGGTGAGTAGGTTTTCAAGGTAGTTGAATTTTGTCAACCTTAGACGTGTGGAGGTTGGATTGGCTTCCCTATGAAGTCAATCAAATGTATTGAACGGGTAACCGATAGGTTCAGTTTTGGTGTGTCTTGGTAAATGTGAATGAGATTTCGGGATTTGGAATCGAATTTCTAGGTGACGATTCAGGATTCGATTTTGAAACTTGAAAGTATATTTCCGGATTTGGGTACGGAATGGTTATTCCAAATGCTAGCTTACGGAATAATGATTTCGGATTCGGATTTGGAAATGAGTTAAACTGTGATGTCTGGGTTTGGATCCGGGATTTCTTACGAAATTGCGGATTTGGATTCGGAATTGGAACTAGATGTTGGGTGGAGTTTCGTTTTGTCTCATGCTGGATTGGGCAAACGTACTCCATTATTGGAACGCGTTCGGCTATGACCTAGGTGGTTGTAGTCAGGTTAGTAGGTAGATGTGTGTACTTCGTACATGGTTCGAGGTACAATACTTGTAGACTTGTGATGTCTAGTTACGGTATACGGGATATACCCGAGGTGTGTTGGTGAACGTGTTGGTAGTCGGATTGGTTCCGATACCATGGATTGGTTGTGGACCGGACATTACTATGCAATGGGTCATGGTAATTCCGATGTGTTTAATTACACACAGGTCGTTTGAAAGGTCGGTAATCGTTTACTAAGTTAAGTACGTTGGTGGCATGTGTAGCCACGAGTGAGTCTAGTGTCAGTTTTCGACTGACAACAACTGTGTGGTGACAGTTTGTCAGGATGTGTCAACATAGATTGTTGAGTGGGGTCAGCTGACTCCTAGTGGAGTGGGAAAGGAACCGTCGAGTTGTTGCGTCAACGAGAGGGTTGATTTGACAAGTGGTGTCAAATTCGAAACAAGTAGTTTCAGTCATTCGACGGGGTCGAATGTAATCGTTGCGTTTTGAGTACTAGTGCAAGTTTTGTCTAAGCAGTTGGTGTACGGGTATACACGTGTTGCGTGGTCGATTCCACTTTCCGCGGGTGTTTGTGGAATCAGGATAGTCGAGTTTCGAGAGCGAAACTTATTAAGGAGGGAAGTACGTTGAGATTAGATCGGTTGGAATTTCGAGGACGAAATTTATTAAGGAGGGAAGATTGTAACGACCCGTCCCGAATTCCGGGATTAGTTTAGTGACTAATCTTGATTAGCGAGGTTGAACGGTGGTTAGTAGAGCGGAATCAGACAAAATGTGCAAAATGACCGTTTTGCCCCTGGTCGTGGGCAAAATGTTGACTTTTGTTCGGGCGGTCAAATGGACTTTGACTGATGACCGTGACGTAGTTCGGGACGTCACGAGTTCATAGACAGGTGGCACGTTCGATTCCGACATTCGTAGAGAAAGTTATGGTGTTCGGAAGTTGAGGGGCATTTTGGTAATTTGGCTTATTAGGGGCCAAATGTTGACTTTTTGACCGGGAGGTCCGATGGGCGAGGGCCAAGGACCGTTACGTAGGTATCGTCGATACGAATTCAACGACAGGCGGCATGCCGAAATCGGAGATCCGACGACGACGTTATGGTCAAGGAAACGAACTAACGAACCGAGGCCGGGATTAAAATAATAATATAATATTGAATAGTGACCGTTGACTCAGTACACCTGGATGAGTGACAAGTGTCACTCATCCCTTGAAACCAGAATCCTTGTCTTAGGGGAAACATCATTATGATGTTTTATTATTAATTAAATTAATTAATATTTATTTTCTCCATTAATCTCCTTTGTTCTTCAAACCGTGCAAAATGGGGGAATCAAATTGGAGAGAGTTTGCTGCCTTCTCTAACTGGGTTTGAGGGCAAAATTGAGTGCTTGTTGAGACTAACTCAACTGGGTAAACACGGGAGATTGAGGAAGGCTGAGGAACTGAAATTCGAAGATTTGGATTTTGGGGGGGGGGAGTTCGGATTTTAAACTTGAGGCCGTGAGGATCGAAATTGAGCTCACATTCAGCTTTCTGGGATCAACACGAATCGATCTGCAACAAGAACGAAGGTAATTGGGGGTCGAATTGAGGAAGAACAGAAGGATGGAGGTCTCTGAAATTTCGAAGCTGAGTCGTGGAATTGGAGGCTTCGTTGGATGCAATTGAGGTGGGGAAACTACTTCTCATGATCCCACGATGCTTCTGGGTTCATCAATTGAAGGAAACTGATTGAGATCGATGGACCTCCATTGATGAACAGTGACGGTGCTCGAGTTTGTGTCGTGACGATTGAACACTGGATTGAAGCAATTGGGTTGGGGGAAATGATCTACGGAGTCCATGGAAGCTTCTGGTTGAATCAATTTCAGGATATCGATCGAAATGGATGGGGTTCGAAGGATGAACAACGGACGGGTGTTCTTGGTGTTCATCATCGAATCGTGGAGTTGTAGGTACGGTCTTGTGTAATCAATGTTACAGAACTTAAATTAAACTTAAAACGAAGCTAATGGAATGATCAATTGTTGTAATTAAGGCTGAATTGACAGATTTGGAACCGGGTCGTATCGCGGGCACACTGGACCCGTTTACCAGACATACGGGTTAGATGGTGACACTGTAGCAGGCGCGTGAGTTTCACGCGCAGCCACTCACGGCGGCGCGTGGCGGCGCGTGGACACGAATCTCGAGGTGAGGTCAACATGACTTCTGTCCCATTTAATGTAACGGACATTTTGGAATTGGTTTCGGGTCGATCGGACACCGTCTCGATAGTGTTCGGGATGTCCGAAGGTTTTAAATTAAGTTTAAAAATAAGTAACAATTCGGGAAAATTACGGGACTTTGATAGGATGTTAATGATGAGGTTAGTAACCCTCTAATGTAATTTGGACAGGATTGGGAGTCCCGGTGATAGTGGTGTGGCCCGGGAGGGCCGGTGGCACGCGTATCGAGGCACACGGTTAAAACGGTCTGTGAGTGGACTTTGGTTTTATAAATCCTATGCATGCTTAAATGTGTTATATGGTTTATATACATGATTTCTATGATGGTATTTGTGAGCATTGATTTTGGATATGTTGCACGTATTTCGAGGTGTTTTCCGTATTTCACGTATATCGGGATTAACGGTTTATTTGCGGTTTTGTGTGCTTGTGGTTAAATAAATAATATGATGAAATGGTTTTGAAATTGGAAATATGAACTCGGGCTTGAGGCCCACTTGTTTTGGAAATTTCGGACTTGGAGTCCATTTGAGAATCGGGCCGGGGGCCCAGTTGGTTAATGAAATCGGGCCAGGGGCCCAGTTGGTATGAAATCGGGCTGAGACCCATTTGAGTTATATTATCGGGCCAAGGGCCCAGTTGATTTGTGAATTCGGGCCGTGGGCCCAGTGGGTTTATAAGTCGGGCTGCGGGCCCAGTTGGTTTACAAATCGGGCCGTGGGCCCAGTGGTTTATAAAATCGGGCATGAGGCCCAGTTGGAGAATAAATGTGATTTCGGGTCAGGGACCCTATATTTTATAATGGTGATTTTGGGTCAAGGACCCTAAATGGAATTATGTGGTTTTATGGAAATTTCGGGCAGGGCCCAATGGTAATGATGTGATAAAAGGATTTAATAAAACTGTTTTCCATATACCATCTGGATACAAGGATATATGATGGTCTCCTCCAGATGTCTGGGACACTGGGGAAGTCACGGTGCATTGCCTGCGAGGGGTCATTATACGGAGCAGCCGGACCGTAGGATGACTCAGGAGCAGGATTGCTATGATTGACGTCAGGGACGTCAGACATCAAGGATGTCAGATATATGGACCCGGAGAGACCCCGGGCAGCACGCGTAGCTTATGAAACCGTGAGATATGACGTCAGGGACGTCTAGCGTCTGGGACGCTAAGCATCTGGGATGCTGGTGATGGTAATGGTAAAATATGGTTTAATGAATAAAATGGCTTATTGGTTGGATATGTGTTATGTGGTAAAAATGGATTATTGGTTATGAAATGGTATGTCGGGTCAGGGACCCTAAATGGTTTCGGATTTTAAATTGATGTTCAATTATGGTCGTGGGTGGTGACCCACATGGTTTTATTATGTATGGTGGTGGTATTCCACGGTTTTGGGCTGAGTTCCCACACTTGGTTTTTGGTTAACGGTTTTTGGGCTAAGGCCCTAATGGCTCGGTTGAGCAAACGTTTTGGTTACTGGTTTTTGGTGGCATGCATACGTTTTTATTGGAGGGCATAAATGTCTTATAAATGTATTTGGTAAACTTATTGGTTTTTGTCCACTCACAGCTTTTGGTTTTAATGCCCTTCAGGTTGATTACGGATGCGATTGCAGCAGAGACTGGGACATTGCACACCTCCTCCATCGGTCCTTGCGCACTCTGGATGGCCCGTTTGGGCAGTAGCTCTTGGTTATCCCTTGTCTGACACCCCTTGTTGGACGGGAGCAGGGCACATTCCATGGTAATCCCGGGGGGATTGGGATGGGTCCTGTCAGCCCACCCCTAATCCCCCGAGATTAAGGGCTAAATCCTGATCCCGTCTAACTTACGAATGACACGAAGGCTAAACTGACGTCCAACCTCCATGTGACACGTAAGTTGGACAAGGGATTCTCGATCCAACTGTCCCAAAAGTAACTGGACTTCCCAGAGTGCATCGAACTACTGTGGATCGCGGGTGTGATGTCTCCCTCTCTCTCTCTCGACCAACAACCTGCACCGCAACTACCTGGAAGGTATCAAAAACACGAAGAGACTGTGAGTGGACAAAAATAAAGTACAGATAAAAAACAGTTCAATAAAACAATCATTACATTTATACCCTCCATTTGAAAAACAAATGCATACATATCAATCTCAAGTTATGAAACCATTTCACATCAAAAACCATCAACGAAAACCCGAATCACATTCGTCATTCAAAGCCAGGCCTCAGCCTTAAATCACAAATCAAACTCAAGTATGGGAACTCAGTCCCCAAAAATTTATCAAATCCAAATCAACCGGGCTTCTGCCCAAAATGTCTAAAAACCAATGAAAATATCAATCATACAAGTTTACTGGATTTCAAGCGCGCCCGAGTCTTTAAACTCAAAACCATGCGCAAATAACCAGGCCTTCCCGGGATATCAACGAGTCTTTAAACTCACAACACAATCACAGGCCTCAGGGGGTATCACAATCACCGAGTCTTTAAACTCAAAACATATACCGAGTCTTTAAACTCAAAACACATCAATCCAGGGCCCTCCCCCCGTCAATTAATCCGAGTCTTTAAACTCAAAACCAGATCCAGTGGGTTTTCTCTTTTTTCGGGTCTTTAAACCCAAAACCATTTTTCATTCAATCAATGAAAACCACAAAAAATCCACAGTCAATCCGTAACGATGATTCCGTAAGCTAGCATCTGGAACCACCATCCCGAACCCAAATCCAGACTTCCTTTTCCAAGTCTCAAAACCAAAACCGAAATCTCATCTCCAAAAATTAGTTTCAAAACCAAAATCTCAATCTCATGAATAGGGCTCCAAGCCCGAAATCTCTTTTCCGAAATCCTTTTCAAATCATTGAAATCAAATCACATTTCAAATCCCGAAATCAAATCATTAAAACCACAGTCAAATCAAAAGATCGTGCGAAATCTTGTAAAACGTGAAATTCCGTAAAATACCTCAAAAAACGTGCAAAATCGTAAACCAACAAGATCATAAATCAAAGCATAGAATAACATATGAAAAACATATAAAAACATATATGTATGCATCAAGAGTTAGAAAGCAAAGTCCACTCACAGACCATTCTGACGTCGCCTCGATACGCGCGCACTTACGCCGTTCCCGGCCATTTCGCTATCCATGGCTTTCCCAAACCTGTTCAAATCCCATAACGAGGTCACTAACTACCTAATTAAGCTTATACTAAAGCCCCGTAATTTTCCCATATTTTTAATTATTTTTAACCGAGCCCTAAAACCTTCGGACATCTTGAAACACATCGAGACGATGTTCGATCAACTCGAAACCAGAGCCAAAATGTTCATTATATCGAATACTTTAAAAGTCATGTTGGAAACTTCCCCAAAAGGCGTGCCACGCGCCTACAGGCACCGCATGAAGTGACTGCGCGTGGGACTCACGCGCTAGTCACTGTTCATCGTCTTCAACCTCAGTCGACCGGTCTGAACCGGTCTACAAATCCGGTCCAACCGTGGACCGACGTGGCCGGTTTTCGTTCATTTGTAAGCCGTTACACTTCCTATTTCTACCCTTAGCTTCATCCCAACATTTATGATCGATCTAACTAATAAAAACATGAAGTAAAACGTTAGATAATACCTTCCAAGTCGCGAATTCGAAATCAATTCCTCCTCCTAGCAGTTCGTAGGACTCCGACCGGTGTTGGCAGTGATTCTGGTCCCAAACAAGTCCTAGGAGTTCCAAGATCCTCATCCAAACACCAAATTCGATTATCAGTCTCTAAAATTCATGCTGACCAATTTAATTGCCGAAATGGTTTCCACGGGAAAAACAACCTTACCTCCACTGTCAAGTCTCATCGTGACCTTACTAACTTTTTCCTGCCTCCTTTTGTCACTTTCCTTCAAATACTAACAACAGAGGATGACATTCGAGAGGTTTGGATGGATTGCATTTTTACGGTCTTTCCCCCGTCTCTGTTTTCCACGGTCTTGCATCCACCGTCCACGACAGCTAAACTTTTTGCCACCAATCCACCCCCTCACCTTCCTGCATCATTTCACTTCAGGCTTGTCAAGCTAGTACGAACGTTTGCAGCCATGGTTCCTTCTTACTCTATCTCCCCTATTCTCTGTTTCTCTGGATTGAACACGCCCCACCGCTCACGACGGCTTCACAACGATCACCAGTGAGCCTCTGATCACTCACTCCCACTTACAATGAACTCACACATGATTCACTTACAAAGAAAATGGTCGATTGCCTCCATGCCTCACGGTCTATGTTCCTCTCATTGTACGATTTAAAACAACACACTTAAAACCAATTTAACCGTGAGAAGGCTAGGAGCCTCTAGGGTGAAGCCAGGTGCCACACACCCTGTGGTCCACTCACCAAAATATCCAATTAATTCAGCCCATGTGACAGGACCCGTCCCCGAAGGACATAGATAACTGTGCCCGGTCCTTCTCCCGTCTGACAAGTCAACTGAAGATCCGAAACTACCCTTCAGCACCTGCCAGACAAGGGATATTTGCGCCTGTGCCCACTCATACCTCCACCTCTGGAATTGCCTCGATCAACGCACCACGACCTGAAGGGTTAATAAAACAGAAAAGGTGTGAGTGGACAAAAATGACCTCGTATAAAAACATTTGCCAAAATACAATCTTACCCTCCAGTTTTCACAAATGTGCATGCATATCGTAAAACATGAGTAATAGTATGAAATCATTCAAGTATGAGCAGTGGACCGATAAAATCTAAACATATTTTCCCAAGGTCTGTAAAACTCATGTTTACCAAATCAGTTCAAGTTATAACACATCAAATCCCAGCTTTCAGGCCAAAACATGTGAACACCATCACCTGGCCACAAAGACCAAAAACCCGTACTCAAAACCGGTACGTAATCACAAACAATATGTTTCTAAATTCCATGTCCACATTTCCTTAAAACTCATTTTCATTAAATCAATTTGAATCTCAATAAATTCACGTTTTCCTTAAAATCATTTTTCATAAAACCACAGTTTTCTCAAAATCATTTTCCATAAAACCACGGGACTTATTTCCATATCCTGTTGCTTAGAGTCACGTTTATCCCTGCAACGCGTGCAAATCAATAGGCTCAAGGACTGCTCAAAATCCGAGCATCCGCTGCTGTGAACACATCACCAGTTAGCAATCCGTCGCGGTGAAAACCTCACCAGCCGACGATCCGGATCTCGTGAACACATCACTTACCGATCCATATAATCCAGCACATCTGATCTGAGTCAAGCCTCCCTCGGTTGCTCGACAAAGATCGTGCTACGTGACCTCTTCGGGGCAAACAATTCCATCCCGAAGGCGAGCGTTATCTCCAGGGAGCACTCCGGGGAAAAACATATTTTCACCCGAAAGCCCTAATTATCCGCAACATATCATCATCACAAAAACCAGTGAAAAACAGTTGCATTGAAAACCAAATCATTTACAATACAGGGTCTCAGCCCCAAGTCCCGATTTACTTTATAAATCATAAAATCATCAATATCATCATGTAATCACATGGAAATACAAATCCACCCAAAATCACAATTTCCATTCGGTCTCAAGCCCAAAATCTCATTTTCAAGCAAATCCGTGCAACTGTAAACCCGAGTTGCCACGATCACGTAAATCCATAAAATCAATCACTGACTCATAATCCGAGTCCAAATATCATTTTTAAATCCCTAACTCGTAACCCGAGTCAAAACATCAATTTCAATCCGGGCCTAGCCCAAAAACATCAATTTCATCATTTCTCGAAAATCGTGCCAAAATATAATATAATAATCATAAAACCGAGAAATCACCGGATTGAAACATCAATCATGCCAAAGCATATAAAATCATATAATAAAACATTTAAATCATATATGCATGCATCACGGTTAGAAAACAAAGTCCACTCACACACAACGTCCAAAATGGCCCGTTTTCGAGCTGCACGTTTTTCCGTAAATTCTGGAAATCACAACTCCTGTCCAAAATCATTGTAGAGGGTTACTAACATCTCAAAATACTTCATATAATTTTCCCCAATTTTTCCGGAATTTAAATACGTGTTTTAAACGTAAAACAAAACTTTGGATACGCGGAACATTAACGAAACGATATCCGATTCCCTCGAAACTAGTGCCAAAATGTTCGTTACATTAAATGGAACAAAAGTCATGTTGAACTCACCTCGGGATTCTCAACCACGCGCCCCCACGCGCCCCCAAGCGCCGCCGCAAGCGGCTGTGCGTGAAAGCCAGGCGCGTAGCACAGTGTTGCTACAGTGCTCCTTTTTCACCCGTAAGTCTGATAAACGGGTTGGAAAACCCGCGATAGAACCCGATTCAAACTTACTCAATTTGACCTCAAATCAATCCATTCTTTCAACTGATCCCTTCTATTCCATCTCCATTTACGTTCTGTAAATTTAATTACTCGAATTATGGTCTAAATCTTCACGACTCACGAGCACTCCTCGACGGGTAATACATTCGGCTTCACTGATTCTGTCCCTGATTTTCAAATTAATTCATAGAGTAAGCATCGTGAGAGTGTAAGGAACATTTCTACAAGATCAATTTCATACAATCTTACCTCTAACTAGTTGAACTCAAGCTCGAATTTAAGCTGCCATGGAAGCTTCTGTTCTTCCTCAATTCGACACCATTTCTTGTCGTTTTCGTTGCAGAGATGTTCGTTTTGATCCCAGAAGTCGAATTAAATCCTCAATTGTGATCCTCACCGCTCATATTTTCGAATTCGCATTTCCCCCAATTTTCACGATTTTTCGATTCTCAATTGTCCCAGATACTCAGTCCCTCGAGTTCCTCTCTCTCAATTCGGCTCTCCTAATCGTTCAATTACACAATTGCAGCAGAGACAGTGGTTATTACTTGTTAATTGGCAATGATGAGGACAATCCCTAATTTAGGGGTTAATGTCCAAAGTCCTATGATTGTGTTTCCCCCTAATACCCGATTCCATGTTATCTGGGGCAAGAAAGATGACAAAGTGACAGTGTCACTGTCTGGCAGCAAGATTCAATGGTAAAAGACCATTTTGCCCTTCGTTCGACAAATTACCATTTTGCCCCTAGACTTCCGTGACCCGTAACTTGGTCACCCGAACTCCGTTTTCGACGGGCCACCTATCGTTGGATTCGTATCGACGAGACCTACATAACGGTCCTTGGCCCTCGTCCATCGGACCTCTCGGTCAAAAAGTCAACATTTGGCCCCTAATATGCCAAATTACCAAAATACCCCTCAACTTCCGAACGTCATAACTTTTTCCTCGAACGTCGGAATCGAACGTACCACCTGTCTATAAACTCGTGACGTCCAGAACTATGTCACAGTTATCGGTCAAAGTCTGTTTGACTGCCCGAACTAAAAGTCAACATTTTGCCCATACCCAAGGGCAAAACGGTCATTTTGCGCATTTCGTCCGATTTCACTCCACTAATCCCAGATTAGTCATTCCAAACTATAATTAATTAATATTCAATCCCGACACTCGGGACGGGTCATTACAACCTTCCCTCCTTAATGAATTTCGTCCCCGAAATTCCAACTATCGTTATTCCGCATCCACCTCGTGGAAAACAAATGGTTTCACAATATGTGTACACCTGTACACAAACTAACCAACGCAGAACTTATCTGCACCCAGACGTCTCATCATAGACTCACGTCGTACTGACTTCACTGGACCACCTCGAGTGAAATTGATCACCTGAAATTGACAATGTCATCAATAAGCTGACTTCTTTAGCTTGACGTTTCCTCACAATAACTAATGTGCCCTGACCTTCGCTCTCATTGAGAGTCACCAAATCTCACTTGTCAGTCCAAGCTGACACTACAAGCCAAACTGTCACCACTAAGCTTTACCACCCTAGTAAAGCTCCAATCAACAACAAAACAGTGACACCACCTCGGACTACAACTCCGTCAATGGAGCGTAAGATCAACCACATGATCTCACCTCGCAGGGCGAACTCAATCCTGCAACAAATACCACTTCTCCATATCCATAACTATCACCCCCCAACCATCCTAGATGCTGGTAAGGTCGTGACACGGTAACATCTCGCCGCAAAGCAACTTGCGGTCACACTAACCACCAACTCACTCATCCTGAGTATACGCATACCGTCATCCCTCTCAATCAGACGGTGTAATTGGAACACGTTGAACACCAGCCTAGCAGTGATCACACAACTCAACTCTAGAGTTACACTAGCCAACCATGGCTAAGAGCATCTGCTCAAGAAATCCCTGAATGCAACAGAATCACCCTGCCCAGTGCATCGTGTTCAATGTCCAGTTCACGTTCACAATTAAAACCAAGGGTATTGGAACGAAGCCGACTACCCACACGCTCACCAACGTATTACTGGTATACCTAGTATACCGTCACCAGGCACCACCAGTCTGCAAAGTATCGTACTTCAAACCATGTACAAGGTACATACATCTATCCATTGACCAGACTACAACCACCTAGGTCATAGACAAACACGTTCCAATAATGGAGTCCATTTGCCCAAAACAGCAGTAGACAAATCGAAACTCCACCCATCATCTAGTTCCAATTCCAAATCCAAATCCGCAATTTCGTAAGAAATCCCGAATTCAAACCCAGACATCACATTTTTAATCCATGTCCAAATCCGAATCCGAAATCATTATTCCGTAAGCTAGCATTTGGAATAATCATTCCGCACCCAAATCTAGTATTCCACTTTCAAGTTCCAAAATCGAATCCTGAATCGTCACCCAGAAATTCGTTTCCAAAACCAGAAATCTCGTTCACGTCCACTCGGACACACCAAAACCGAACCTATCGGTTACCAGTTCACTATATTCGGTTGACTTCATAGGGAAGCCAATCCAACAACCACACATCTAAGGTTGACAAAATCCGACCACGTCGGAAACCTACTCACTCGAGTAATATACCATACGGGCTCCACTTCGAAAAGAAGTTCAGTCCCGCCATTTACGACTCACATACTAGAGTAAGAGTGATAAACTCTCTCCATATCTGGATCATCGAAATCACGACCCAGATTCGACATCCCGTCCCAGACTAAAAACGTCATAATACTGCTCCACCTAGGATCCACACAGTTAACTACTAGAAACCATAGGGTCTTACACCCTCATCTAATTTGCGTACTGTCACAACGTTTGACAACCAACTCCCACAATTAAACAGTTCTGTCAACGACGAGACGCGCCGCGACTGTGGGTTCTCACTGATTACCGCGTATCTATCCTTGCCATCCCACCTAGGAAAAACCAAGGATGATCCAAAATAATGACACCAATACTCATCCTACGAGGATGCAAACAAAACTCGCTGCACTCCCCACGCCATGTAACCCAACATCGTCTGCCTCCAAGCAGAAAATGGGAAACACACATGGGCCCATCAACCAATGCACGCTCAACGTACTGGTAACTACGATCAACGTCTGCCAGGGCAGAAAACAAGAAGTCAACCCCAATGACTCCAGAATACCTAATCCCAATGCGGAAAACCCGCAATCCTCTTATCACCACAAACACCACCTCTCACGATTCCGTAGGTCCAACCATGTTGGAACCAACTTACTCGGACACCAACCACGTGTCCCTTTTAGACTGGTTACTGACACATGCCCATCTCGACGAAGTCACAACTCGACTCGTGACTCATCGTCAACACAAACACCGGCACCAACACCAGCACTAGTACCAGCACCAACACTAGCACTAACTTCAACATCAGCACACAAACAACAGCATCAGTATGAGCACACCGTGTGCAAAATTGACAACCCTGGATCTCCGCTCATAACAAGCGACGACCCCATACCTCTGCTCGAATAGGAGAAACTCTGCCTCCTTCGTTCCCAAAAACTCTGGGTACAGTCACCATGACAACTTATATGAGAAAAGGAAACGTCCCCTGAACGTCCCTCGATTCTCCACAACTACTCTTGGTAGTAGTGCTTGCCACATACTTGTGCAGACCTAACCACCAGACACCGCTATCGAGACTCCACATCCAATGGAATCAAGTACCCGTACAACTACTCTGTATCCCCACTCTGGGATTCCATCGACAAGTACCGACCCCGGGTAGCCTGTCCAACACATCTCCAACCAATCGTAACTCTACTCTACCAATGTCGTCTACTAGGTCGCCCATGACCATAGGTGCACCAACAATCTGTCACAACTAAGTAGCACGACAACCAACTAGGCATAACCGATAAGTACAACCCCGACTGTGGATTGCAGTTCCACCACTAAAGTTGACATGACTAGACCTGACACAATCGTCAGTCGGTCTCGACTTCGAAAAGTCATTAAAGTCAAACCACTCGCCATCTCACCTTTCCGAACCAAACACCCTACCTTAGGGTTCCACGATCACTACCTAGGGTTCCTCAAAACCCGACTGCTCCTGAGTCCTAAGATATTACCATGACTCCTCTCGAGTCCTAACCGAAATCTTGGCATCCCTGGCATACTCGGTCACCTAGAAAATTACCGCCGGTGAACCACATCCTATACCACTTAACAAGCTTAAGGAATGCCCCATCACACTCTAGACATTGGAACTCACATTCCGCTCAAGGAATTTACTGAGAATCATCTCATCATGGGTCCAACCTACCCAATTGTTCTACCCTTCGAGCCTCTGGTTTCGTCCAATCCTGAGACTCATAAAAATACTGATTCGACAATTAGTAAGTCGCAATTACACTAATTACATCTGACCCACAAACCAAGGTCAATTACATTCCGAGATCTATCACAAGGTCTCAAATACCCTAATATACCCATCTCACTACCAGGTCGCTCACGAGGCTCACATTTCGGAGGTATGACGTGGCACCAGCATCAGCAACCTAGTGCTCTGATACCAATTTGACAGGACCCGTCCCCGAAAGACATAGATAACCGTGCCCGGTCCTGCTCCCGTCTGACAAGTCAACTGAAGATCCGAAACTACCCTTCAGCACCTGCCAGATAAGGGATATTTGCGCCTGTGCCCACTCATACCTCCACCTAGACAGTGTCACTGTCTGGCAGCAAGATTCAATGGTAAAATACCATTTTGCCCTTCATTCGACAAATTACCATTTTGCCCCTAGACTACCGTGACCCGTAACTTGGTCACCCGAACTTCGTTTTCGACGAGCTGCCTGTCGTTGGATTCGTATCGACGAGACCTACGTAACAGTCCTTGGCCCTCGTCCATCGGACCTCCCGGTCAAAAAGTCAATATTTGGCCCCTAATATGCCAAATTACCAAAATACCCCTCAACTTCCGAACGTCATAACTTTTTCCTCGAACGTCGGAATCGAACGTACCACCTGTCTATAAACTCGTGACGTCCCGAACTACGTCACAGTCATCGGTCAAAGTCCGTTTGACTGCCCGAACTAAAAGTCAACATTTTGCCCACGCCCAAGGGCAAAACGGTCATTTTGCACATTTCGTCCGATTTCACTCCACTAATCCCAGATTTGTCATTCCAAACTATAATTAATTAATATTCAATCCCGACACTCGGGACGGGTCATTACACCATGTGTCCTTTTCTGATTGGGCACACTTCCCCAGATGTTAAAAGACCAAAATGCCCTTGCAAGTCCAAATTACCATTTTGCCCTTTACTTATTTAGACCCACAACTTATCCGTCCGACGTCCGATGACAGCGTACCGTCTGTCGTTGTACTCAGGACGTCGAGATCTATCTACGATCCTCAGTTTACGTGAAGAAAACGGGTCGTGTAAAAAGTCAACAAATTCCTTCTTTTTGACCAAATTACGAAAATGCCCTCGACCTTCCGAACATCATAACTTCCTCCTTGGATGTCGGAATCGGGCGTACCACCTGTCTATGAACTCGTGACGTCCCGAACTACGTCACAGTCATCGGTCAATGTCCATTTGACCGCCCGAACTAAAAGCCAACATTTTGCCCATTGAGGTGCAAAATCGTCATTCTGCACCAACCTTACAAAAGTATCAAACTAATTGCCGATTATCTTCGTTAATCCATCACTAATCACTAATCTAATCCCGGCTTCCGGGACGGGTCGTTACAGACTCCGTCAAAATGGGCATGTGTTCGTTATCTGTGGTCTGGGAGTGAATCACGGATAGAGTTAGACTGGTTACGGACACGTGGTTGATGTCCGAGTGTGTTGGTTCCGACATGGTTGGGACATCGAAATCGGGAGAGGTTGTGATTGAGGTGACGAGAGGAATGCGAGTTTTCAGCATTGGTAAAAGGTATTTTGAAGTCATTCGGGGTGACTTCTTAGATTATGTCAGGCCAGATGATAGTTGTTATCACCAGTACATTGATCGTGTATTGGTTGGTGGACTCATGGTTTGTCTTGGGTCATCAGGAGGAGTTGAGTATTTCAAAGTTAGGTGAAGGAGATTTCCCATTTTCTGCTTGGTGGCAGACGATGTTGGGTTACATGGCGTGGTGAGTGCATAAAGTTTTGTTTGCATTCACGTAGGATGGCTTTTGTTGTGATTGTATTGGATCATCCTTGATTTTCCTGGGTGGAATGCCAAGGATCGATACGAGGTAATTGGAGAGAACCCACAGTCTCGACGTGTCACGTCGTTGACTGATCTGGTTAGATGTGGGAAATGGTTTAGGAGTGTTGTGACTGACGAAGGATTCAAGAGGGTGTAAGACCCTATGATCGCATCTCAGGTGGATTATTAGCTGAGTAAGCATGTGTGGATCCTAGATGGATCAGGATTCTGATGTTGAGGATGTTGGGACTGAACTTCTTTTCGAGGTAAATCCCGTATGGTATATTTCTCGGGCGAGTAGGTTTTCGACGGGGTCGAATTTGGTCAGCCTTAGATGTGTGAATGATGGTATTGGCTTCCCTATGAAGTCAATCGAATGTGATGAGCAGGTAACCGATAGGTTCGGAGTTGGTACATCTTGGTAGACGTGAGTGAGATTTATTGACAGTTGGCATGAGCGGGTACGCCTTGGTGGGCGTGAGTTGGATTGGTACGTATTGAATTACGGGATTTGAAGTAGACGTTGTGTTGCTGGTCAAGTGACCATGGACTCGAAATGGACGATGTATTAGAGTTTTGATATGTCTGGCACTAGATTGGACAGATGGACTCCAGAATAGAAACGTGATTAGCTACGACCTAGGTTGTGGTCTTCATCGTCGTTGTTGTAGTCTGGTTGGTGGATCGATGTACGTACCTTGTACGTTGATCGAGGTACGATACCGGGCAGACTTGTGGTGCCTGGTGGCGGTATATAGGTTATACCAGTAGTACGTTGGTGAACGTATTGGTAGTCGGCTTAGTTCCGATACCATTGGATTAGTCGGGGTTGTGAACTAGACATTGGACACTGTGCACTGGGTCATAGTGATTCTGATGGGTCTAGTCACACACAAGTCGAGTGAGATGTTAGCAATAGTATAATCAGGGTGAGTGAGTTGGTGGTTAGTGTAACCACAAGTAAGTATAAGGTTAGTTTTTGACTGACGACTATCAAGTGGTGACAATTTGTCGGATGTTTCAGCGTGGATCGATTAGTGAGTTTGGTGACTCCCAATGGGAGCATGCGTCAGGATAAATTTGAGATTGAGTAAGGAACCATCAAGTTGTTGTGTCAGCGACATAGTAGAGTTGACAAGTGGTATTAATTCGGAACGTGCAATTTCTGTCATTCGACGTGGTCGAGTGTAGTCGAGGTGACGTGAGTACTAGTGGTACGTCTGGGTTCACACAAGTTTTGATTTGGTTAGTTGGTGTACGAGTGTACACGTGAGGTGATACCGAATTTGCTTTCCACGTCGTGGTTGTTGAATCAAGATAGTTAGAATTTCGAGAACATAATTAATTAAGGAGGGAAGGTTGTAACGAACCGTCCTGAATTTCGGGATTAGATTTGTAATTAATCAAGGATTAGTGAGATTAATCAGTGATTAATGGGGTGCTCGCGGACGAACGATGCAAAATGACCGTTTTGCCCCTAGTCGTGGGCAAAACGTTGACTTTTCATTCAGGCGGTCAAATGGACTTTGACCTATGACTGTGACGTAGTTTGGGACGTCACGAGCTCATAGACAGGTGGCACGTTCGATTCCGACATTCGAGCAAGAAGTTATGACGTTCAGAAGTTAAGGGGCATTTTGGTAATTTGGTTAAAAAAGACAAATAGTTGACTTTTCGACCGGGTGGTCCGATGGCTGAGAGCCGAGGACTGTTACGTAGATCGGGACGATACGAATCCGTAGACAGGCGGAAATATCTGATTGGGCAGGTATTTTAAGTGGGACCCATGGATGAGTGAGAAGTGTCACTCATCCCATTGGCCTAAACCCCTAATTTGTGGATCTATCATAATTAAATAATATTTATTATATTATTTTATAATCATCACTCATCCCATCTTTTAATCCTAACCTTCCATCTCATCTAAACTCTCAATCCTCACCATTCATCTCATCCTTCCCTCTCTCATCTGATCAACATCGTTTTCTTCTTCTTCAAACAACCCTTCACACCCCCCCTCCACACCACCATCTTCCATTTCTTTGAACAACACACAGCGACATCACACCATCATCACCTTACCTACATCTCTACGACTGTGTCAGGGGTTTTGAGGGACTGTGAGAGGCTAGGAGGACACGGGATGGACGGCGAGCCACGGTGGTGGACGGCAGAGGTGAGTAACCCGAGATCCATTTTCCATTTTCAAAATTCAAAGGTTGGTTTTTAGGGTACGACGATCGATTTTGATGATATGGTTGTGTTCCTAGGACTCATACGAGTCGAGTGGGACTGGTTTCAGGACCCATGGTGGCCGGAGACGAGGGGGAGGAGCAGTTGCAGGTGGCTGGTTGTGTTCCTCAACGAACAGGTATGAAAACGTTCTCAATCCTTAATTTTTAAATCCTAGAAAGGTTCCTGGGAAGTAGACGAGGAAATAGGATGAAATAGGGAGGAAAATGGGTGCGGAAACTGTGAGAACCGGCTGGGTTGGTTCACCGATTCGGTCGAACCGGTCTGAACCAGTAAACCGGGTCCAGTTCGAGGAAGACGATGACACTGTAGCAGTGCGTGAGGTCACGTGAGCAGTCCAATGGTGAAGTGTTCAACACGTCAAATCTTCTATTCGATATAACGAACATTTTGGGACTAGTTTCGTGTCGATCAGACACCGTCTTGATAATGTTCAGGACATCGGAAGGTTTAAGTTCGAGATTTAAAACAGTTAAAAGTTCGGGAAAATTACGGGACTTTAATGAGATGTTAATAAGATAATTATTATCCCTCTAGATTGATTCGGACAGGTTTGGGATTCCCGGTGACGATAATTTTCCCTGTGAGGCTTACGGCACGCAAATCGAGGCGACAACTTTGGACGGTCTGAGTGGACCTTGATTTCTAAGCTGTGATGCATCCATAAATATTTTATATGGTTTATGAATATGAATCTATGATGTTGAATTGGATATTGGTGAATTATATGGTTTCACGCTTTTTGAGGCGATTTACGTGCTTGCACGTAAATCAAGGTTTTCTGTTTTGCACTGATTTTTCGTGCTTGTAGTTTTGGAAATGATTTAATGAAATGGTTTTGGACTTGGAAAGGTAAACTCAGGTTTGAGACCCATTTATATTGGAAACCCTCGGACTCAAAGTCCCTTTTAGCTACGTTCTCGAGCTAGAGGCCCAATTGGTTCTTGAATTAATTTCGGATTTGGAAATATGGACCGGGCACGAGACCCAATTGATTTACGAACTCTTGGACCTGAAGTCCATTTGATTTGACAAGGCATCGGGTCAGAGGTCCAGTTGATTTACGTATCGGGATCGAGGCCCAGTTTGTATGTGGATTCGGGCTTAGGGCCCAGTTATGTTTTAAGATTGTGATTTCGAGTCAGGGATCCACAAATGGATTTCTGGTTCATGACGGTTTATGGGAACCGGCATGAACCCTTGAAAGGTTTTATGGTTCATGACGGTTTATGGGGACCAGCATGAACCCTTGAAAGGTTTTTATGATTCATGACGGTTTATGGGAGCCGAACATGAATCCTTATAAGGTTTTTTCGTATACCGTCCTTTATATATGAATTGTCTCCTCCGGGGAGGGTTGTTGGCCTGGGTGGACCCCGGAGTAGTCACGGAGCACTGACTGAGTGAAGTCGCCCCCGTTGGGTTCCTTACTCTCAGAAAGGCTATGGTTTATAACCTTCAGGGAGGGTCATTTATCTACGGACATTGACCTGGGTGGACCCTGGAGAGACTTGGGTTTGAGACCCCTGGTAGCACGCGCGTAGCTCTAGATACAGTGACAGGATTGGTTATATGAAATATATGGATAAAAATGATTTCAAATGGTTTGGGAAATTTTGTTTTATGATTATAAATGGATTTGGGCTGAGATCCCACATATGTTTACTATGTTATGGTTTTCTGTAAATGGTTTTGGACAGGAGCCCGTATGGATGTGGTTGTTTAAACATATGTGATTGGATAAATGGTTTTACTATGCATGCATGCTTTTTAGTGAAGGGTATAAAGGTCTTTGTAAAATGTATTTACGAGTTATTGCTTTTCGTCCACTCACAGTCTTTCTGTTTTCAATGCCCTTCAGGTTGAATACATTGCGACTGTAGCAGAGACCGAGACATCACATACCTCCTCCGGATCCTGGCGTACTCTGGTAGCCTTCGGGCTAAAGATTTTAATTTTCCCTAGTTTAACACTCTGTGTCAGACGGGAACAGAGTCGTCCCGTGTTAATCCCAGGGGGGGGGATTGAAACGGGTCCTAACATGGTAGATGACATAGTAGTTCACGTCATTCTGTCAGACCACGTGGTAGGCCAGGGTTGGTTCCATATGGCAGGGTATTAGAGGTGTCAGAGCTGAAGTGATAGCTAGCGTGGAAGGCTGTCAGGAGTAGTCAAACCTATCAGACGTCTGGCTGACGTCAGCAAGGACACATGGCACATGTCATAGGGTGACACGAGGCACCATTCTGAGAGTGCCACATAGCATTTGTTAGATGTTAGTAGGGCTGACGTCAACAGTGGCGTCGACGTTGACCGCTGTGGATCGAATAATGATTAGCGCGTGTGGGCGCATAGACACGTATTTCAAGATTAAACCAATCTTCTTCGAAAAGTTTCGATGATCTGAATCTAATGGTGGTGGTTTCAGGAAGCGTGTTCAGGACATGGTTACTGTACCGAGTTTTAGGTGGTGTTTACCTTTGAACTTGTATAGATGGTTAGTAACCCTCAGGCCTGATTTGGATAGGCCAGGACGTCCCGTAGACATTGGACTAGCAAACAGTGCGGGTTGTGAGCGCGCAGCTTGGACAGTGTGTGAGTGTGCTTTTATTTTATAATCGTGATGCATGCATAAATGTTTTAAACGCTTTATAGTATGCTTTGAGTTGGGATGATTTAATACCTTTGCTTGATGATTTTGTGGATTTAATTATCGATTTCTGAAGGATTTTACGAATTTACGTGAAAATGGTATTTGGGCTTGAGACCCAACTGGATAATGATCGTGACTTGGATTTGGAGTCAAATGTGATAATATGATGTTTTGGGCTTGAGACCTTGTTGGAAATATTTTTTAGTCATAGTATGAGTCCAAGTAAATTTGAAAGAAATATGTGATTTGGATACCGATTTGGTATGTTTGATTTAGTGAAATTTGAATTTATGAAACAGGTTCTGGATGCTGTTTTATGGTGGTTTGTGGACACTGTTTTTGTGGGAGCTATGTCCCGGGCATAGGCCCAGTTGAAATGTTTTGATTGGATTTGAGAGATAAATGGTTTTATACTGGAGTTGGTGACCTTTCCACATATACCATCCTTTGTGATTCGATAGTATCCTCTAGATGTCATGGATCCTAGAGTAGGCACGATACACTGTTTGGAGATGAGTAGCTTCGAGGGAGGCTCAGTCTCAGGAGTGTGAGATTATGATATCCTCTGGACGTTGTAGATCATGGAGATGATATCACCCCAGACGTCGTAGATCATGGGGATGTACTCGGATGTGAGATCTCGAGTTTACACGCGTAGCATTAACATTATGACATTGTTACATTGTGAAAATTACTTGGATATCGAGGATTGGTTATACTCTTGATCTATTGATATTTGTTTGAGATATTTTTTGGACTTTCCATGAAAACCGTTGCGCAGGTTCCGAGACGTTGAGTCCGTAGACATGTGGCATGTCGAAATCGGAATTCGGATTGAATAGTTATAGGTCTGAAAAGGGCCAGGGGTATTTTGGTACTTTTATAAGGAGTGGCAAAATAGTAATTTTGGTTGAATCTTTGCTTAGTCACTATGTTGGAATGATTGTGACATGTGACACTGTAATAGTAGGGTTGTTGGCACCACGTGGTGTGTGTGTGTGAGGTGTGTTGATGATAAATCAATTGTGTATGTGTGTTTGTTCATCGAAACAAAAACAAAAGGAATCATACAATTGATTAAAATCTAGGAGAGACTGAACAACAGAGAGTTAGAGAGACAGAAAGAGTAAGAAAGAGGAGGAGAAGAGAGGTGTAACGACCCGCCCCGAATTTCAGGATTAGATTAGTGACTAATCAAGGATTAGTGAGATTGATTGGCGATTAGTGGGGTACTTTTGGATGGACGGTGCAAAATGACGATTTTACTCCTAGAATGGGTAAAACGTTGATTTTTCGTTCTGGCAGTCAAATGGACTTTGGCCAATGACTGTGACGTAGTTCGGGACGTCACGAGTTCATAGATAGGTGGCACGTCCGATTCCGACATTCGAGGAAGAAGTAATGACGTTCGAAAGTTCATGGGTATTTTGGTAATTTGGTTAAAAGGGGCAAATAGTTAACTTTTGACTTAGGAGGTCCGATGGCCGAGGGCCAAGGACCGTTACGTAGATCGGGTCGATACGAATCCAGAGACAAGCGGCACGCTGAAATCGGACTTCGGACGGGAAAGTTATGGTTCATGGAAGTTCGATTTCATTATTGCACGATTTACGAGACAGACAACTTTTGTATTCTAGTGGGCCCAGATATTTAATTCCTGCCCGATGGATGAGTGAAAAGTGTCACTCATCCACATGCCATCCTTATACATTCGTGCATATCATCTTCATTCTTTGTTTGTCCAAAACCAAAACTCGATCTCATCCATCCCCTATCAAACCATCACCCAATCCTCTCCCTCACCTGACCCAATCCATGAAGGAGACAGAGGGTGGACTGATGGGCTAAGGACGGCGTGGAGGTGGCTGAGACGCCGTGCACGGTGGAGAGAAGGTAAGGTGGTCGGTTTTGTGTTTTTGAATCCAATAATTCAATTGCGACAGTATAGATAGTTTTGGATGTTTGGATAGTGATAAATGGGTTGCAAGAATGGTATAGAGGAGTGTTTGGAGGTTGGTTCATGGCCGATGAACCCAGGGAAGAAACTGGGCATGTGAACCGTGAAAGAAGGAATTAAACCATGGGGTTTTGGGTGGGTTTCTTAGGTTTCTTGATTTAAGTAGATAGGAAAATAGAAAATAGGAAGAATGGAATCAATTGGGAAGAGATAGGATGAAAAATGAAGAGTGGAGGGCCTTGGACCTACCACGCCAGTCCAAGCAGACTGCGATTGCAGGATGAAACGGGCCGGCTGGTTCAGATGGGCCTGGCCGAAGGTTGCTGGTGATTGAACAGTGGTGCGTGAGGCCACGTGCAGGGCCCTTTGGACTGCGTATGGCAGCGCGTGGGACACCTTTTGGGGATGTGTTCAAGACACGAAATCATCCTTTCGATGAAACGAACATTTTGGGACTAGTTTTGTGTCAATCGGATATCGTTTCGATAGGTTTTGGGGTGTCCAAAGGTTTAGGATCGGGATTAAAAACAGTTAAAAATTCCAGAAAATCACGGGGCTTTAGTGAGGGGTTATTTAAGTAGTTAGTAACCCTCTATTACGATTTGGACAGGTTAGGAGGTTCCGGTGACAATGATTAACCCGGTGAGGCTTACAACACGTAAATCTAGGCGGCAGCTTGGACGGTCCTCGGTGAGTGGACCTTGATTTCTAGGCTGTGATGTAACGACCCGTCCCGAATTCCGGGATTAGATTAGTCACTTATCTTGATTAGTGAGGTTGAACGGTGGTTAGTAGGGCGGAATCGGACAAATTGTGCAAAATGACCGTTTTGCCCCTGGTCGTGGGCAAAATGTTGACTTTTTGATCGGGCGGTCAAACGGACTTTGACCGATGACCGTGACGTAGTTCGGGACGTCACGAGTTCATAGACAGGTGGCACGTTCGATTCCGATATTCGTAGAGAAAGTTATGGTGTTCGGAAGTTGAGGGGCATTTTCGTAATTTGGCTTATTAGGGGCCAAATGTTGACTTTTTGATCGGGAGGTCCGATGGACGAGGGCCAAGGACCGTTACGTAGGTATCGTCGATACGAATCCAACGACAGGCGGCATGCCGAAATCGGAGATCCGACGACGACGTTATGGTCAAGGAAACGAACTAACGAACCGAGGCCGGGATTAAAATAATAATATAATAGTGAATAGTGACCGTTGACTATGCACATCCGGATGAGTGACAAGTGTCACCCATCCCCTGAATTCTGGTCCTTGTTTCCCTCCAAACACAATCATTCCTACACCATCATTCCTTCTCCATCTTTTTCCCCCATTTCCTTATTCTTTGTTTTTCTTACCCGTGGACGATTTCAAAACAGAGAGTGTGAGGGCTGGAGGATTTGGCTGCCTTCTCACGGCAGAATTGAGGGAATTGAGAGGCTAGGGAGACTGGATTCATTTCGGGAATCACTGGGACTGAGTGTGGGTGGTGAGACAGAAAATTCGAAAATTAGATTATGGGAGGGAAAATTCGAAATCAAATCCTAAGGCCGTGAGGATCGAATTGGAGGTTACATTCAGCCTTCTGGGAATGCCACGATCAGAAACGTCGAAAGAACGAAGGGAATTGGTGCCGTTTTGACTCTGAACGAGCTTGGTGACAGAGGAGGAATTTCGAAGCTGAGTCGTGGAATTGGAGGCTTCGTTGGATGAAATTGAGGTGGGGAAACTGCCTATCATGATCCCACGATGCTTCTGGGTTCGTCAATTGATAGGAAACGGTCGTGGTTGACGAAACTCCATGCTTGAACAGTGACTGTGTTCGAGCTTGAGTTCATTGGGTTAGAG
Source organism: Prinsepia uniflora (assembly GCA_032719365.1). Classification (NCBI taxonomy): domain Eukaryota; kingdom Viridiplantae; phylum Streptophyta; class Magnoliopsida; order Rosales; family Rosaceae; genus Prinsepia; species Prinsepia uniflora. Next base: position 65,248,085 of record CM064871.1, read on the forward strand.
GTGAGATTGTACGAAATTAATCTTGTAGAAATGATCCTTACACTCTCACGATACTCACTGTGTTAATTAATTTGAAAAACAGGGTCGAAATCTATGAACCCGAATCGGAGATCCGTCGAGGATCGATCGAGTGTCGTGAGGATTTAGACCACGATTCGAGAAATTGAACTTGCAGAACTTAATTAGAGTTGGATTGGAAGGAATCAGTTGAAAGAACGGATCGAATTGAGGTTAAATTGAATGAGATTGAATCGGGTCTGTTCGCGGGTTTTTCAACCCGTTTACCAGACAAACGGGCGAAGGGGATGGCTTTGCTGGTACTGTAGCTGACGCGTGGCTTCCACGCGCAGCCGCTTGCGGCGGCGCGTGGGGGCGCGTGATTGGGAATCTTGAGGTGAGGTCAACATGACTTCTGTCCTATTTAATGTAACGGACATTTTGGAATTGGTTTCGTGTCGATCGGACACCGTCTCGATATTGTTCGGGATGTCCGAAGGTTTTAAAATAAGTTTAAAAATAAGTAAAAATTCGGGAAAATTACGGGACTTTGATAGGATGTTAATGATGAGGTTAGTGACCCTCTAATGTGTTTTGGACAGGATTGGGAGTCCCGGTGATAGTGGTGTGGCCCGGGAGGGCCGGTGGCACGCGTATCGAGGCACACGGTTAAAACGGTCTGTGAGTGGACTTTGGTTTTATAAATTCTATGCATGCTTAAATGTTTTACATGGATTATGATTGTGATTGTATGATGTTGGTTTGGTTGTTGGTAAATTGTACGGTTTCACGTATTTCGAGGCGATTTACGTGCTTGCACGTAAATCGAGGTTTTCCGGTTTTACATGGATTTACCATATTTATGACTTGGATACAATGTGATGAAATGGTTTTGAAATTGGAAATATAAACTCGGGCTTGAGGCCCAATTATGTTGGAAATTTCGGACTTGGAGTCCATTTGAATATCGGGCCGGGGCCCAGTTGGTTAATGAAATCGGGCCAGGGGCCCAGTTGGTATGAAATCGGGCTGAGACCCATTTGAGTTATGTTATCGGGCCAGGGGCCCAGTTGATTTACGAATTCGGGCCGTGGGCCCAGTGGGTTTATAAGTCGGGCTGCGGGCCTAGTTGGTTTACAAATCGGGCCGTGGGCCCAGTGGTTCATAAAATCGGGCATGAGGCCCAGTTGGATAATAAATGTGATTTCGGGTCAGGGACCCTATATTTTATAATGGTGATTTTGGGTCAAGGACCCTAAATGGAATTATGTGGTTTTATGGAAATTTCGGGCAGGGCCCAATGGTAATAATGTGATAAAAGGATTAAATAAAACTGTTTTCCATATACCATCTGGCTACAAGGATATATGATGGTCTCCTCCAGATGTCTGGGACACTGGGGAAGTCACGGTGCATTGCCTGTGAGGGGTCATTATACGGAGCAGCCGGACCGTATGATGACTCAGGAGCAGGATTGCTATGATTGACGTCAGGGACGTCAGACATCAGGGATGTCAGATATATGGACCCGGAGAGACCCCGGGCAGCACGCGTAGCTTATGAAACCGTGAGATGTGACGTCAGGGACGTCTAGCGTCTGGGACGCTAAGCATCTGGGATGCTGGTGATGGTAATGGTAAAATATGGATAAATGAATAAAATGGCTTATTGGTTGGATATGTGTTATGTGGTAAAAAATGGATTATTGGTTATGAAATGGTATGTCGGGTCAGGGACCCTAAATGGTTTTGGATTTATGGATTGATGTTCAATTATGGTCGTGGGTGGTGACCCACATGGTTTTAATATGTATGGTGGTGGTATTCCACGGTTTTGGGCTGAGTTCCCACACTTGGTTTTTGGTTAACGGTTTTCGGGCTAAGGCCCTAATGGCTCGGTTGAGCAAACGTTTTGGTTACTGGTTTTTGGTGGCATGCATACGTTTTTATTGGAGGGCATAAATGTCTTATAAATGTATTTGGTAAACTTATTGGTTTTTGTCCACTCACAGCTTTTGGTTTTAATGCCCTTCAGGTTGATTACGAATGCGATTGCAGCAGGGACTGGGACATTGCACACCTCCTCCATCGATCCTTGCGCACTCTGGATGCCCTGTTTGGGCAGTGGCTCGTGGTAATCCCTTGTCTGACACCCCTTGTTGGACGGGAGCAGGGCACATTCCACGGTAATCCCGGGGGGATTGGGATGGGTCCTGTCATGTGAGGCATGCATAAATTTTTTATATGGTTTTTATATATGATTCTATGATGATGATTTGGATGATTGTGATTTACATGGTTTCACTGTCAGGACCCGACCCTCCTCGGTCAGGACCCGACTCATCTAGCACCATATTGTCCGCTTTGGGCCTCGCCCTCACAGTTTTGGTTTCGGGAGCTCATGGTGCAACTTCCCAAGGGGTCACCCATCATGGAATTGCACCAGCCTCAACTCGCTTAATTTTGGGGTTCCAATCCCCCTTAAAGCCACTTGGGCTCCCAAAAGTGTCAGGGCCCACCCCGGTTTCACCCTGAAAACTGAGATAAATCCTGCTTCCGTCTAACACCTCGACACACATAAAAGTAAACTCACTCTAAACCACCACAGGACTCAGTCAAACGCAGGAGAAACTATACAAAACTTTCCAAAGTCAAAGGTTTACAGAGCATAGTTCTAAATACAAAAGGAAGAAAACCAATAAACTAGATACACGCACACGGAAAATTTAAAACACTTCGGGATCCCTCTCGTGACTTCTATGCCTCAGACGCTGCCTCGATGCCGAAACCCCGCGCTAGCTCCACGACCTGGAGGGCAATTTAAAACAAGAAAATTGTGAGTGGAGCAGAATAAAAGAAAAGTTTCCAAAACCATTTATAAGAAAACCGGGTTTGGCCCTCCGTTTTGAAACCACATGCATAACCTAGTTATTAAAACAGTTATAGTTCACATAAACCTCATCATAAAAACAGGAACACTATAAAAGACAGTTATAGAAATCATAACATAAGCATCATAAAACCGTTTCATAAACCATGAATATCAAGTCATCATTATCCGATCAAACCTGCTGGATCTATCCGAGTCTTTAAACTCCCGAGTCTTTAAACTCAATCCAGGCCTCAATAATATCCGAGTCTTTAAACTCCCGAGTCTTTAAACTCAACAGGTCTACGGGGGAAATATCAATATATCCGAGTCGTTAAACTCCCGAGTCTTTAAACTATATCCGGGTCTTTAAACCTAATCCGGGACCGTCCCCCTTCAATCAATATCCGGGTCTTTAAACCCAATAACTAGATCCAGAAAATCCAATCCAAAACCGTTTGAAAATCATTTCTCAATCCACATCCAAACTCGAATCCGAAATCACTGGTCTAATGCCTTTCTGGCATCCAAAACCGTCATTGCGAACCCAAATCCAGAATCCACTTTTCAACTTTTAAACCAAATTCCATTTCCGAAATCCGATTCTAAAACCGAAAATTCTTGATCATCGGAAATCATGTTCCAAAATCCAGTTAGAACCAGTGAAAACCAGTTATCACTTGAAAACCCCAAACCATGGCTTTATACTCAAAAATCGACATTTCTCGTAAACCGTGCTGAAAACCGAACTTCTCGAAAAACGTGCAATTATGTAATATCAACAAAAAATGTTTGATAAACATAAAATCATAATTAAAACCATAAAACAATTATAGAAAACCAGTTATGCATGCTCGAGTTTAGAGAAAGGGTCCACTCACAGTACCGAGCCCTCAATCGCGTCCCGAACGTCTCGTACGTTCCTCAACTTCCTCGGGAAGTCCCGATCCTGTCAACAACCACCAAAGTACGTAACTAACACATCTACGAAGGTCCACCTAATTTTCCCCAAAAATCCCCGGGTCCTAATGTAACGAACCGGAACCCTAAACTTTCGACCTCGCGGAACTAACTTTTAACGACGTCCGAACAACCCAAAACCAATCCCATTAGACTCGTCACAACACCTAGACTAAAAACCATGTTGACTGTTTTCCCAGCCGCCGCCGCACGCGCCCCCACGCGCCGCCCAAAGTGGCTGCGCGTGGCCCTCACGCGCCAGCTACAGTATCATCGTCTTCCTCGAGTCGACCCAGTCGAACCAGCCCCTGCAATTCGAACCGGCAAGGACGGTTCACTGCCGTACCTGCACCAAAACACCTCCTTTCTTCACCATCCTCTTTGTCCTATCCTAAGCTATCCATCCCTATACTCCAAACACCTCGACTCAACCTAAAACCTATCGACTCAAGCTCGAACAAAAACCCAAACTGTCCCCTGTTTTCTACTCCGTCCACCAGGGTCTTCCCCCGCCACGGCAACCACCATAGACGGTACCTAAGGACCTAAGAAGTCAAATAGGACCAACCAGAACCCTCGACTCGCACTTTAAACCCACGACTCAACGTCTGAAGCAAAACGGAAAAACAAAGAACACAGGGTACTCTCCGTCGTTCTAGCCTCCGCCGTGCACTCCTCCGTCACAGCTACATAACCAGCAGCTACCTAGGGCCCTACTGAGTTCCCTAGACCTCACTGGACTCCTCGATTCAACCCCAAAAGCCACGACTTTCCAATTTGTAAATCACGGCAAAACAGAGCACTTACACAGGGAGAAGGAATTACCTGCTGTCGACCGCCGCCGTGCTCACCGCCGCACTCCCTGAAGTCCACATAGTCGTCCTTGTTCCCTGTCGAGTCCAATTACACCGCACACGGCCACACCACCACCACGATCACTCACTTCCTCCCTGTTTTGCCCCTGGTTTCCCGTGGCTCACCTCTCACACACACACACACACAGCCAGTAGACCTCCAAACCTCCTCACTAAGTCCCTCTCACTATCTGGTCACTATCACACACTCATAAAACTCACCAACCCTCACGATCACCTCTCAATTTCCTCTCAATTCCTCCCTCTGTTTTATGTTCTTCGAACACACACACACAGCACACACCTGCACGATTACCCCAAATAATTGGGACCGTGCACGAGCCTAGAACCAACCAGAACCCCTACGCGTGTCACCATCCCCTCAGATGGGGACCGGCATGAACCCTTGAAAGGTTTTTATGGTTCATGACGACTTATAGGGGCCGAGCATGAACCCTTGAAAGGTTTTGAGAATGATTTCAGATGGTTTTTCGTATCAGAAGGGATCAGGAGCTTCCCTCGTTAATCCCGGGGGGATTGGGACGAGTCTTGACAAGAGGGTTATTAATCCTGGAAATTAAAAGGGAAGGGCCTCGAAACCCAGGAAACTCGAATACCCACCATAACAATTTTTGAAATTGAACTTAGTTTTTAGACGTTAAATTCATTCAATTGAACTTAGAACTGTAATCTTTGGTCTTTGACGAGTAATACTGAGGTTTCAACGTATAAAATTGGGTACTGGAAGGCTTCGATTGAACACTTGGAACATTGGCCGAAATTCAAGTCCGGGTTATTGGCTTGGAGGTAAGAATTCATGTAATGGAGGTTATGACTCTTTAATTGGGATTGATTGGGTGAATTTGGATGAACGAATTATGGTAATTGACGCAGAATTGACTGTACTTGGACTGGGTCGAACACAGAAACTGGCGTGGAAGGAAATGAACAGTGCCAGGCACGTGGGGGCACGTGGATGGTAGTTTCGAGGTACATTCAACAGGTGATTTGAGGCTTTTAATGTAACGAACGTTTTAGAACAGGTTTCATGTCGATCAGATACCATTTCGATATAGTTTCGAGGGTCCAATGTGTTTTGTTACGTTTTTAATACGTATTTTAATACCCAGAAAATTATGGGAATTTAATGTGACATTAATTGAGGTATTAGTAACCCTTAGTGATGGTTTTTGACAGGATTCGTGATTCTTGGAATTACGGAAAAGCCTACGGCTCGGAATCGAGTAGCTTGGATGGTGTGTGAGTGGACGTTTATTTTATAATCTGTTATGCATGCATAGTTAAATTTTTTACATGATTGATTGCATAATTTGATTTCAAATTATTGCATAACGATTTGATGTGATTACTTGTTGATTTTATGGATTATTTCATCGGTTTTCATGCACGATTTATGATGAACTGTGAAAACGATGTTTTGGGCTAGGCTCAGGTTTGAAAGTTGTGTTTTGACTTGAATTATGAGTCAAGGATGACTTTATGGAGTATTTAATGATTTTCGGATGTGTAATTCCTGGAGAAACCGGATGTGTAACGACCCGTCCTGAGAACCGGGATTAGGGAAGTGATTAGTAGCGGATTAGTGAGTCTACCTGGTGTTTAGTTGGTTACGTTAGGCCGTTAGTGTAGAATGACGATTTTGCCCCTAGTTTGGGCAAAATGTTGACTTCGAGTTCGGGTGGTCAATTGGATATTGACCGATGACCGTGACGTAGTTCGGGACGTCACGAGTCCGTAGACAGGTGGCATGTCCGATTTGGTTAATCGGAGGGAAAGTTATGACGTTCGGAAGGTTAGGGGCGTTACCGTAATTTTGGCTAAATAGAGGAAAATGTTGACTTTTTATTGAAATTTTGATATTCATGTAGACCGAGGACCGTTAGATAGGTCTCAATGTCCTAAGTACAACGACAGGCGGCACGCTGTCATCGGACGTCGGACGGTTTAGTTATGGGTCTGAGAAGTTGAAGGGTAAAATGGTAATTTTGACTCACAAGGGGTATTTTGGTCTTTTGGTGCCTTGGGATTCGTGCAACCAGATTGGGACAAGTGTACAGGGGGATTGGATATTTTGGAATTGGGCCATGCGATGGAGGACACGTGGAAATGGCCTAGAGGTTTCTAGGTGGTTACAATGGACACGGGTATAACTTGGTCGATTTCAAACCGTACATTTTGGGTTTGAGAAACAGAAAACAGAGAGGTGTGGCGGTGAAGTTCTTGATCGATTCAGTGAGTGTGTGAGGTTTTTGTGATTTGTGAGAGTGACAAAGGGAAAAAGAGAAGCTGGTGACTGGAGTTGGGAGTAGAATCGCGCAAAAAACAACGTGGGTGTGAGGTTCGATTTCTCTGTGAAACAGAGGGTTGTCGCAGGAATTGGTGGTGGTTGTGTCGTGTGTTGGTCCAATCCAGGCTGAGAGGAAGCTAAGACGGCTGAAGGAGACCCAGTGGACACCGTGGTGCACGGCGGTGCGAACGGCGGAGGACGAATTGACGGTAAGCCCAAATCCTCTGTTTTTCCCGTTTTACTTTATCCAAAAGTCGTGGCTTTTGGGACTGAGTCGAGTGATTTGGTGAGTGGTGTTAGACTCAGGTGGTTCCTAGGAGTCGTCTAAGGTGGTTACCGTGACGGGGGAGTGTCTGGGTGGCCGGGAACCGAAACAGGGGTTTGAACGGGTTACGATTTCGAGTTAGGGACGATGGGTTAGAAGCTGTGTCTAAGTGTTTGGAGTAGGGGAATAGGTTGCTTAGGACTAGACGAAGGTATTGGCGAAGAGAGGGAGGAAAACGGTGGAGGAATGGAAGAGAACCGGGTACGCCGGTTCTGACCGGTTCACCTATTGAAGACGACGATGAACAGTGCACTGATGCAGGCGCGTGAGGCCCACGCGCAGCTACTTCGGGTGGCGTGTGGGGACGCGTGCAGGGTTATCTGGGGAAGTGTCCAACTAGGATTTGAGTCTAATTGTTGTAACGAATCTTTTGAGATAGGTTTCGGGTTAATCGGACGTCGACTCGAGTTAGTTCTGTGGGATCGAAGGTCTAGGGTCCCGTTTAAAGTATGTTTAGAAGTTTGGGAAAATTATGGGATTTGAGTAGGTCTTCTGTGAAGTAGTTAGTATCGAGGCGTAAGTACGCGCGTATCGAGGCGACGTCGAATGGTCTGTGAGTGGACTTTGCTTTCTAACTCTTGATGCATGCATATATGTTTTTATATGTTTTATATACTTGATCCTATGATTTGATTTATGAATGTGATGGTTTACGGTTTTCACATTTTAAGAGGTTTTGATAAATATCGTGATTTGAACCTGGTTTAATGATTTGATTTTGGGTTTTGGAATCGGAATTCCGGGTGACGATTCGGGATTCGATTTGGGGCTTGAAATGGATTTCCGGGTTTGAGTTCGGAATGGTTATTCTGGATGCTAGCTTACGGAACGATGGTTGCGGACTCGGATCTGGAAAGGAAATGGAGATGAGTTCTGGATTTGGATTCGGAATGACGGTTCTAGATGCCAGAATGGCGTCAGACCAGTGGTTTCGGATTCGGGTTTGGATACGGATTTAGAAATTGATTTCACATGGTTTTGGATTGGATTTACTGGATTTGATTATTGGGTTTAAAGACCAGGATATTGTGATTGACGGGCGACGTGCCAGGATTGGGTTTAAAGACCCGGATTGAGTTTAAAGACTCGGATATATTGATATTTTCCCCCGTAGGCCTGTTGAGTTTAAAGACTCGGAGTTTAAAGACTCGGATTATTGAGGCCTGGTTATTGAGCTTAAAGACTCGGGAGTTTAAAGACTCGGATAGATCCAGCAGGTTCGATGGATGGGAATGTGGCTTTAAATTTGTTTGGTATTCACTGAGACTTGATGGTGATGTTTTGGGCAGTGGCCCAGATGAAATGGTTTTCGTTGGCTATAATGGTTTTGGTGGTTTTGGGCTGAGGCCCGGGAAAGAAAAGGTGTTTGGTTTTTCGTGTATGGTTTTGTGACATGAATTGGATATGCATGCATTAGTTTTTAAACGGAGGGTATAAACATATGTGTTTTCTGATAACTGTTTTTGAACTTGAACTTTATTTTTGTCCACTCACAGTCTTTTCGTGTTTTCGATACCCTCCAGGTTGTTACGGCGTGGGCTGTCGGTCGAGAGGGATGGAGACATCACACACACAATCCACAATAGACTCTGCGCACTCGGGGAAGTTCGAAAGTTATTGAGAAGGTCGGATCGGAACTCCCTTGTCCGACTTACGTGTCACACGGAGGTTAGACGTTTGTTTGGCCCTTGTGTCATGCGTAAGTTAGACGGGAGTGGGGTTTAGCTCTTAATCCCGGGGGATTAGGGATGGGCCCTGACAATGTTTCATGCCCGATAAGTCTAGATGAGTAATTCCCAGAAATCTTGGATGTGTAATTCCCAAGAAAGACCTCAGATGTGTACTTTCTTGAACTTTAAAGTGTTGAATTGTGTTTGAGAGTGATTTTGTACTGAGATGTTTTATGATGATTTTTGGAAATGGATTTCTGGAAATGTGGGCCATGGACTTATTGTGGTCCCATGGTTTGTGATATGATGTGATTGAAATCTGGTTGTTCGTATGTTTTATTCTATGCATGCAAGTTTTATAACTGGAGGGGAAAATGATTCGTTTTTAAATGTATTTTTCAAACGATATTATTTTTTTCCACTCACACATTTTCTATTTTTGATGAGCCTCCAAGTCGTGACACGCAGATCGAGGCTGATCGAGAGGTGGAGACATGAGTGGAAATCAGTGTGGTTATCCCTTGTCTAGCGAGTGCTGAGGGTAATTTTGATACTTCAGTTGACTTGTAACGACCCGTCCAGAATTAGCGGGATTAATTAAGGATTAATGACGGATTAGTGAGACTAATCGGGGATTAGACGAGGATTATCGGACGTTCGGAGCAAAATGACGATTTTGCCCCTAGAATGGGCAAAACGTTGACTTTTCGTTCGGACTGCCAAATGGACTTTGAACGATGATCGTGACGTAGTTCGGGACGTCACGAGTTCATAGACAGGTGGCACGCTTGATTCCGACATTCGAGGAAGAAGTTGTGACTTTAGAAGTTCTAGGGCGTTTTGGTAATTTGGGTGAATAGGGGCCAACAGTTGACTTTTGACACGAAAAGTCAGACGGCCGAGGGCTAAGGGCCGTGATGTAGATCACGATGATACGAATCCGTAGACAGGCAGCGCGTCGAATTCGGACATTCGACGGAGAAGTTACGGTTCACGGAAGTTCGAGGGAACTATTGCACGTTTTACGAGACGATGACTGTTTGACTTTTAGTGGGGCCCAGATTTTATTGGACAGGCCAATGGATGAGTGACAAGTGTCACCCATCCATTGCCCATCCAAACCAAACCCATGCATATCCACCCTCCCCGTGCATCGATCATTTTCTTCCTAACCCATCCAAACCTGATCACCATTTTCAATCCAATCCAAACCCTTCAACCCTAAACCTATTTGTGAGAGGACAGAGAGTGAGAAGAAGAGCTGAGGAAGGTGGTGGCCGGCCCAAGGAAGCACCGTCGCGGACGGCGGAGGGAGGAACCCGTGAGGTAATCGGTTTTAACTAATTTAATCCATTTTTGAATTCTAGTCATTATGGGCTTGTTTGGATGTTTGGTTAGAATTAAATAGGTTGCTAGGGTTGTGTTAGGATGGTTTTTAGGGTGGTTGGAGGTTGAGAAACCCCTGGGACAATTTTGGAAAGATTGAACAGTGTAAACCATTTTGGACCAGTCGGATTTCGGGTGTTTTAGGGGTTCTAATTAATTGGGTTAGGTTCCTAGGATCTTTACTAGAAGAATAGGATTGATTAGGGAAGAAAACGGTGAAAACTGGACCGTGTAAAGGCCTGGACCGGTCACACTGGTCCAGTTGCAGAGAAAATCGGACCGGACCGATTCGGACCGTTCTGACCGAGGACAGGGGTGACACTGTAGCTGGCGCGTGGCTCCCACGCGCAGTCACTTCAGGCGGCGCGTGGCGGAACGTGGGGGAGAATCTGAGGAAGGTTCCAACATGTCAAATCATCTATTCGATGTAACGAACATTTTGGGATTAGTTTCGAGTCGATCGAACATCGCTTTAATATAGTTCGGGCTGTCCGAACATTTTGGTGCTCGTTTAAAAATAGTTAAAAATCCCAGAAAATTAGGCGGCTTTAGTGAGGGGTTATATAAGTAGTTAGTAACCCTCTAACAGGATTTGGATAGGTTTGGGAACACCGGAGACGACGGTTGACCCGGGAAGGCGTATGGCGCGCGTATCGAGGCAGCATCGCGGACGGTCCGTGAGTGTACTTTCTTTCTGAAATCGATGCATGCATAAATGTTGTATATATGTTTTAATATGCGTTTTATGATGACTTGAGTGAATTTTGGTGTGTATTTACGTATGGGCACATACTTCTCTTGAAATGGTTTTGAAAAGGTAAAATCGGGCATGAGAGCCATTTGGATTTAGTTTGACTCGGGCATGAGACCCTATTGATGACCCGTAGGTCCGAGTCGTGGTCGCGACGGGTGCTGTGTGCGCGACGAAGGACAATGTGAAGCTCGCCTCCAGATTGGGATACGTTCCTTCTGGAGAGGTCACGATGCACGTCCCGTTGTTGAGCAGCCACTGGAGGCTCGAGTTCGGAGTGCTGACGGTTTAGAGGATCGACCGGAGACGTGTGCACCATAGTCTCGAGATGGTCGCTGCAGTGATGTGTTCACAGCGACATACCAGGATTGAGAGCGGTTCTGGATTGATGGTTGTACGCATTGCAAGGATCAGAATCATGAACGACCCTGAGATATCGGGCCCGATGCCCAGTTGATTTACGAGTTCGGGTGCGATACCCAGTTATTGCGAAATTGGGCTAGAAGCCCTGTTGAGTTTTATGTTCGGGCTAAAGGCCCATTTGCTTTGTGTTATCGGGCGTGAGTCCCACTTTTATGGGTTTTGATATACTGGTATGTATATACCCTCCTTACGAGAGTATTGATTGGTCTCCTCCAGTCGTCGACCTGGAGAGTCACGATCCACAGACCAGAGTGGGTATCCCCATAGGGATCCCGTTCCAGGAGTGGTGGTTACTTGTTATGTTGTGCTCCTAGACCAGATTCCGGAGAGATGATCGGACTAGATCCAGAGAGAGAGCGCGGACTAGATCCAGAGATTGAGCCTTCCAGATGGAGAATTCCTGGGAGAAGACTCGGAGTGAGACCCCGAGTAGTGTGCACACTAGTATAGAGATGACATCGTGACTATATCGGGGATGTGTTCCCTAAGGGATGTGTGCCCCGAGTTGGCATCTTCTCGTGAAGTGCCTAGGATGGGTTATATATGTATATGTGTATGAGTTTTCACTGAGATGGCGTTGGGTTGAGACCCACGCGTATTGGTTTGGGCTGAGACCCTTATGAGATGGTTTTGGGACGAGTTCCCACGTGTTTTTTGACAGGACCCACCCCTAATCCCCCGTGATTAAGGGCTAAATCCCGATCCCGTCTAACTTACGCATGACACGAAGGCTAAACTGACGTCCAACCTTCATGTGACACGTAAGTTATGCGTTCGACCGTCCAAAAACTTCCGAACTTTTCAGTTAGCCTTCGTGTCATGCGTAAGTTAGACGGGATCGGGATAATCCTGTGGGATTAGGGGTCGGTCCTGTCAATTTTGGTTTGGGCAATAGTTCTAGGTATTGTTTGATTGATTTCGGGCCAAGGCCCAAATGGTTTGATGGTTCATGATGGTTTATGGGAACCGGGCATGAACCTTAGAAGTGGTTTTTTGAATGCATGCATATGTTTTTAATGAAGGCATAAAGGTCTTTTATGAAAATGTTTTTATAAAATATTTGTTTTGTCCACTCACATATTTTATGTTTTGAATGCCCTTCAGGTTGATCGCGGATGCGGCTGTAGTAGAGACGAGACATTCGCATTCCTCCTTCGGGTCCTGGCGCACTTTGATAGCCCTGGTTGGGTAAAGGACGGAAATATCTTTGGTCTGACACTTCGTGTCAGACGGGAGCAGACACGTCACACGATAATCCCGAGGGATTTGGGACGGATCCTGTCATGACTTGTCAGATGGGAGCAGGACAGGGCACATTTTTAAAAGTCTATTTGGGACGGGTCCTGTCAAGTATTTTGAAAATGTTTATTTTTTTCCACTCACACTTTGACTGTTTTATTGATCCACTTAGTCGTTCCGTAGATGACGAGACTGATACTGAGGCTGAGGCATAAAGAGTACCGTTGTACACTTGGATACCTTACGGGGTAGCACTTGATACTTTTTCTGTACAGTCACATATGTTCTATGATACCGTTGACTAGTTCAACTTTTGTCTCAATGGTTCTGTTTAGATACTTAATTCTGGTTTGGCAATGTTTGATGTTTGAACTTTTCGCTGAATAAAGGTTACTTTTGGTATTTTGAGTTTGATTGTCAAACGGGAGCAAGATCCCTCTCGATTATCGAGATGGGTCCTACCAAATGAACTCATCGATACTAGATCTACGAACCCAACCATATGCTACATGGCCATTCATAGCAGAAAAAAAAATCACCATCACAATTAATTTTCACATAACCATCCAACGGGCGATGCAAACATGAGCTAGGTTAGCCCTGGGTATGGTTCGGTATGTAGGTGATATCGGTATCGTACCAAATAATTTTAACTAGTTTGATAAGGTATGGTATTTCTAAATATAAAATTGATACCGTACCATACCGTACCAATTGGGTTCGGTATGGTTTCGGTTTTGAAACCAAATTCATAATTTCATTTATTTATTACTTGATTCAATGTCTAAAAGTAACATTTTGATAAAATTGAGAAATTAGGACACTTGTTGGGTAACAAATATTGCTCAAAATGTATAGAAAATTCATAACCTAATCAATCTCAATACATCAACTAAAATTAGCAACATTAACTAGAAAACCCTAACAAATTATTAAATCCATCAACTAAAAAACTCTTAAAATACAACTAAATCTACCAATTAAATTAATATACAATTAAATTTATCATCTAAATTAATATACAATTAAATCCATCATTAACTATTAGATTATTAGGGGTTTTTTTATTGTTGAATTTAATTTAATTTTTAATTAATTAAAAAAATTAAAATCGGTTCGGTTTTTGTATGAGATGGTATTCCGTAACATCGAAACCGAACCCGTACCGATTTAAACCGTTACGGTATCGGTAAGGTACCGATAATCCTTTCAATTTTACTATTCGGTTATTTTCCGATTTGGTATGATACGTGACAGGATGGTTTCAGTATTTCGGGACAAGATGCCCACCCCTAAGCTTGGTCGGCTAGCCATGTAACAACCCGAACCGTATTTGGTTTGTAATTTCGGATAATTAATGTAAAATGACAATTTTACCAGTTATCGAGGGAAAATGTTGACTTTTGACTCATGATATCATTTGGACTTTTGACTCATGATATCATTTGGACTTTGACCACTGACCGTGACGTAGATCGAGAAGTCACGAATCCGTAGAAAGGCGGCACATCGAAATCGGACGTCGGACGTGAAAGTTGTGGGTCACGAAAATAATCGACAATATTCACGTAAATCGAGATGGATGTACAATTTTCCTTACCCAAATGACCCAAAATATCTGGTTGGACCAATGGATGAGTGACAAGTGTCACCCATCCCATTAGCTCATCCTCTTATGCAATTGGATCTAATGATTGGTTCATCCATTATTTCCTCTCATTTGTTCTCTCTGTAAACCCAAAATCACCTAACCCAAACACACAAACACACAACTGACAACCCACCATTACACTATCATTTTCTGTTACTTTCTGAGATTGTGAGAGGGATGTGATGACTGAGGGACGTCGGAGAAGGGCTGAGAACGGTGGAGTAGCCACGACAGATGACAGGACCCACCCCCAATCCCTCCAGATTAAGGCTAAATCCTGCTCCCGTCTAATTTACGCATGACACGAAAGTTAAACTTTCGTTCAACCTCCATGTGACACGTAAGTCGGACAAGGGATTCTAGATCCAACCGTCGCAAAAGTGAGCAGACTTCCCAGAGTGCGCCGAAACTACTGTGGATTGCGGGTGTGATGTCTCTGCCTCTCTCGACCAACCGCCCGCACTGCAACAACCTGAAGGATATCAAAAATATGAAAAGACTGTGAGTGGAAAAAAATGAGTAATAAGTTCAGAAGAAAATTACATTTTTACCCTCCATGTAAAAACCAATGCATGCATATCAATACATGTTATGAAACCATTCATATCAAAACCATCAATGAAAACCATTTGAAAACCCGAATCAAATCCACTATTCAAATCCAGGCCTCAGCCTCAAATCACAAATCAATCTCAAATATGGGAACTCAATTCCAAAACTCATCAAATCCATATCATCCGGGCCACTGCCCAAAACATCGGAAAACCAGTGAAAAACATCAATCATGCAAGTTTGCTGGATCTCAAGTGCGCCCGAGTCTTTAAACTCAAAACCATGCCCAATAATCAGGCATTCTCGGGTTATCAACGAGTCTTTAAACTCAAAACACAATCACATGCCTCAGGGGGTATCACAATCACCGAGTCTTTAAACTCAAAAAATAAACCGAGTCTTTAAACTCAAAACATATCAATCCAGGACCCTCCCCCCCCCCCCCCCCCCGTCAATCAACCGAGTCTTTAAACTCAAAACCAGATCCAGTAGTTTTTCTTTTCTTTTTTCGGGTCTTTAAACCCAAAACCATTTTTTCCAATCAACAGTGAAAACCATAGAAAATCCATCTCCGAATTCGCAACAATGATTCTGTAAGCTAGCATCCGGAACCATCATCCCGAACCCAAATCCAGACTTCCTTTCCAAGGCTCAAAACCAAATCCGAAAACTCATTTTCGAAATTCAGTTTCAAAACCTTGAAATCATATTTCAAATCCCGAAATCAAATCATGAAAACCATGATCAAATCACAAGAACAATCGAAATCTCGTAAAACGTGAAATTCCGAAAATATCTCAAAAACCGTGCAAATCATAAATCATCAAGATCATAATTCAAATCATAGGATCACATATAGAAAACATATATGCATGCATCAAGAGTTAAAACGTAAAGTCCACTCATAGACCATAGCGTTGTCGGCTCAATACGCGTGCACCTATACCGTTCCCAGCCGATCCACTATCACCGGCTTTCCCGACCCTGTCCAAATCCCATAATAAGGTCACTAACTACTTCATAAATCTTATACTAAAGCCCCGTAACTTAACCGTTCGACGTCCAACGACGGCGTGCAGCCTGTCGTTCTACTCAGGATATCGAGACCTACCTAACGGTCCTCGTTTTGCGTGAAGAATACTTGTCGTGGAAAAAGTCAACAAATTTCCCCTTTTTAACCAAATTACCAAAATACCCACGACCTTCCGAACATCATAATTTTTCCTGCGAATGTCGGAATCGGACGTGCCACCTGTCTATGAACCCGTGATATCACGAACTATGTCACTATCATCGGTCAAAGTCCATTTGACCGCCCGAACAAAAAGTCAACTGTCTGCCCATTCTAGGGGCAAAATCCTCATTTTTCACTGTCCGTCCGAAAGCAGCCAACTAATCACTGATTAACGTCACTAATCCATCACTAAGCTAATACCAATTTCTGGAACGGGTCGTTACAACAGAGGTAAGGGCGAAAACCCGAAAAATCATTTTCGAGGCAAAAATGTAAAACCATTTTCTAGGTTTTGTTGAACGTTTCTAATGACTGAAACGTGTTCCTAGGACTAGTACGACCTGGCAGGTGTTAGTTTTGAGGACGGAGGAGGTCAGGATCAACGGGAAATCGAGCTTGAAGTTTGACGATTACTGTTCATCTTTGGAAGGTAAATTTAAGATCGATTCGTGTGTTTTTGAACCCATAGATCTTCTCTAGGGACCCTGACAATCATGTAGGATTAAACGGGTCATAAATGAATTAGAAATGGGGAAGATAGGACCGGGTCGGGTCGCGGGTCTAGGTAACCCATTACAGGGATCCTTCGAGACGTCCGAGATGATGACATCATCAGCTGACATCATCAACCCTATCAGGTTGTCAGATACGTGGCCCAATCGCAGGATGACATATGTCACTGTTAGTGCCCAGTCAACATTGGCATGTTAGTGACGTAGACCAATCAGAGGTTGCTCTATGCCACTGACATTTCAGTGACGTGTACCAACCAGGTGTTAACACGTGGTACATGTCAGGATGACGTCAAGCTGACATCAGCAGTGTCGTCAGCATTGACTTTGATGGTTGACCTAACGTCAGCGTTGACTTTTAACAAAGACCTTTGACCCGTGGGGTGTGAGCGTGAATCTCGAGGTGGGACAAGTACTATTTTAAAGGTTTCGACGATTCAGATCCAATGGTGGTGGTTTCGTGTCGATCGAAGATCGTTTGATAGGTCAAATTGGGGTTTAAAGCCTCAGGAAGTGTGTTCGAAATGCGTTCCCGGGATGATACTGTTCATGGGTTTTATGTATGAACTTATAGAGTCGGTTAGTGACCTTTGGATATGTTCTAGACAGGCTGGAGACTGTGACTTAGCTTCGGAACAAATTTAGGCGGTTCGATTGTGCATCGAGGACCGTGTGTGAGTGGAATTTTTTATTTCTAAATAGATTGCATGCATATCTTTTTTCCCTATCTTACTATATGATTGGATTTAGATTACTCTGGATATTATGGTTTGGTTTTGGAGTAAAACAGGGATTTCATTGGTAATGCTATTGCACTGTACATATCGACCTTTTGGATTGTTGTCTCCTCCAGATGAATTGGTACCCCCGAGTAGTCATGGCGCATTGCCTAAGAGGGGTCGTTCTACTTGAGAAACCGTAGAGAGGCTCAATATCAGGATTGTTATTGGTATACCCCGGGCAGTGATCCGGTAATTCCTGGACACTAGTGGGCTAGGGGGGGTACTCAGGATTAAGACCTTAGGTGGAACGCATAGCCTGAGGACTGTGGCTATATTCGACATCTGGGATGTCGGGGTTGGGACATACGGTGCACTATTGTGATGGTTATATATATATATATTCTACTATATGGGCTTATATGATTTACGATTCAGTTATGATTATCTATGTGTTTGACTCAAATGCATGCATGTTTGAAAACGGAGGGGTAAAACATTATTTATTATTTTATAAATGATTTTGAACTACTGTGTATTTTCGGCCCACTCACACTTTCATTATCTTCTTAACCCTCCAGGCCGTGACAGTGAGGCAGAGGCTGATCTTGAGGCCGAGACATAGTTTGTTATCGTTGCGCACCTGAAAACCTGTCCTTGGTAGGTTGAGCACTATTTTTGTAAACTAACATTTGTGCTCACATTTTGTAGTGCATTATCCCTGGTATAACATTGTAGAACCCTAATTTGGTTATGTTTAACTTTATTTTTGAATTTAGAGCCTGTTAAGGATATTTTCGGCTTTCTCTAGGGTTGTTGTCAGGATGGGTATTGTCAAGCCACCACAGACTGTGTGACCATCTGTACAACTGGTGGTTTGCAGAACTCAAAAAGTTGTGCCACCATCATCTGAACAACATCCCTCGGGTCAGTGATAACATCATTATAACACCGCAAATTCTGGAAATTCCTGAAGAGCCAAAGGCCGAAGCTTAGGTGTTCTCGGACCTTTTCTTTGCATGTGAACATTTTTCCACAATAGTCCGCCAATACCACTCAAAATCTTCAACTGCCAAACCACCCAAATCAATCTGGAAAGGGCAGCCAATCTAGAATAACTGAGCAAATTTTCATTGGAAAAATAAATGTACCTTATTCTCCTCCACCTCTCCACACTACAAACATAACGTGTCCATCAAAATGCGTCGTTTGACCAGGTTTGCCCTTACGGCCAACTATTTCTTAATGCACCTCCACATAAATAACATTAGCTTTGAAGGCACCATCGCTAACTAGATGGAGTCCCAAAGATCGCTCTGTTGGTTCGGACAACTAGATTCACTAGAACCTTGTTTCCGCCTGAATTCACTAAAGATCACTCTATTGGTTCAGACAGGTATACCCTTCATTACTGACATGTTGCCAAATAAGACGATCAAGATAACCCAAATAGCTAAGTGGCATAACTAAAATAAACTGTGTGTAACGACCAGGAAGTTTGAGAAAAAAATAAATTGAGAAAATTAATAAGTAAAATGACAATTTTACCCTTAAAGATCAAAATTTGACTCTTTGACTGGGACATCTTATAAACGTTTCATGGGGACCGATACATAGATCTCGAACTTATGAATACATAGACATGCGGTGTGCCAAAAATGGAGTTCAAATAAATTCGTTTTGGGTCTAAAAAGTATAGGTGCATTTTGGCCATTTTAGCTTGAAGGGCATTTTGGTCATTTTGTAAGAAGAACCTAGAGAATTCTAGAACCCTCTTTATTTTCCCTATATTACCCATCCTTCCACCGACCTAACTAAGTATAAAACATGTGTGTGTGTGTGTGTGTGTGTGTGTGTGTGTGTGTGTGTGTGTGTGTGTGTGTGTGAGTGACTTCAGGGGAGTATGGTCGAAAAAGGGAAAAAATCACCATTAAGGTGATTCACCAAGAAAGAAAATCAAGGGAAGAGAAGACAAGAATGAATATAAGAAAAAGACGAGAAAATCGGGAGAACCGAGGAAGAAGAAAGTGCCCTGGCCTGTGGCCATGATCAACCCATGAAAGGCTCAAGAATGGTATATGGGGAATTAAGCATTTTGTAGGGTTGTAGCACGAACTGAGGATCTTAGGAGGTCTTGTAAATTCCTAGGATTGTTCTCAGCTAAGGAAGCGAAGGCCTGGAAGTCAGGAACGTTGCTGGGCAATTAGAAATCAGTGGCTATGAGCTAAAGTCGTGTACAGAGCTTTCGAGGTAAGTTTTCATGGTTTTAATAGAATAGATATTTTCCTGGACTTGATTGGGTGAGATTAGATCGTTAGAACTTGAGAAATAGACGTGGAAATCAGGTTTTAGAGTCGGGTCAGGTTCGCGGTTGACCCGTGTTGTCAAGACCCGTCCCAAATCCCCCGGGATTAACGCGGGACGTGTCTGCTCCCATCTGACATTGCATGTTAGATCAGGGATAATTCCAACCTCAACCCCACTTGGGGCTTCGAGAGTGTGCCAGGATCTGGAGGAGGAGTGTGATGTCTCGATCTCTGCTACAGCTCGCATCCACGATCAACCTAAAGGGCATTAAATCATTAAAAGATGTGAGTGAACAAACACGAATTTTAATAAACAATTTCACAAAAGACATTTATACCCTTCACTAAAAAGTATGCATGCATTCGAAAACCATTTCTAAAATCATTTAAATCATTAGGGCCTTGGCCCAAAACCGTAAACCAAAGTATATGGGCACTCAGCCCAAACCAAATCACGTGGGTCTCAACCCAAAACCATCTCCGTAAAACCTCGTACAAATATATATATATATATATATATATAACCCATCCTCGGCATCTTATATGCCCAATCAAGAATTTGTCATGATATATCTAAGCATGCATACTACTCGGGGTCTTACTCCGAGTCTACCCCCAGGATCTACGGCGTCTGGGAGGATCAGTCCAAAATCCAAGATCTACGACGTCTAGAGGACTGTCTGCGGACCCAGTCCGAGACTATACCATATCTCTTACTCCTGGAATGTGCTCCCTCTTAGAGTCACTCATTCCAGGTAGTGGATCGTGACTCTTCAGGATCTTCGACATCTGGAGGAGACCATTCATACGGGAGGGTATATACATTTTCAAATACTTTCTTTCAAATCATGGTTCAACTGGGTTTCATACCCGAGCGTCTCAACAGGATTCCATGAATCCCATTAAAATCTCACAGGCTTCTGCCTAAATCCATATTTCAATAGGGTCTCGAACCCGAATTTTCATTTTATAAACCACTACTGGGACTCAAGCCCGATACCACAGTAATGGGGCCTCAAGCCCGATTTCACAATCAACTGAGCCTCAAATCCGATACCACAACTAACGGGGCCTCAAGCCCGATACCATAAATCAACTGGGCCTCAAGCCCGAATTCATAAACCAACGGGGCCCCCAGCCCGATCGTACAACTCAAATGGGCCTCCAGCCCGATTTCTCATGAAATCAAATGGACTCTAAGTCTGATGGTTTCCAATCAAATGGGTCTTATGCCCGATTTCATATTTCCAAGTACAAAAACGGTTCATCAAACCATCATAGAAATACCAGCACGTATAAGCACAATATAAAACTGAAAACCTCTAAATACGTGCAAATACGTAAATACTACCTACCACAAACATATGCACTCAAGGCATTCCAAAACATGTATTTAAAACATATGAAACATTTATGCATGCATCACAATTTAGAAAACAAGGTCCACTCACAGACCGTCCAAAGTTACACTTCGATATACGCGCCATACGCCTCTACGGGCTAATCACCCTCACCGAGACTCCCAAACCTATCCAAATCCTATTAGAGGGTTACTAACTACCTCATTAACCTCTCATTGAAGTCCCGTAATTTTCCCAAATTTTTAACTATTTTTAAACCCGATCCTAAACCTTCGGACATCCCGAACTATATCGAAACACAGTCCGATCGACTCGAAACTTGTCCTAAAAGGTTCGTTACATCGAATACATGAAATTACATGTTGGACACTTCCCCAGATTCCTCCCAACGGGCCTCCACACGCCGGGAACAGTACCTTCGTCTTCCTTGCGACATCTAGTCTAAATCGGTCCGCCTGCAACGCCGGTCCAACTGAACCGACGGAACCGGTTCGGGTCCATAACTCATCCATTTTCTATCCTTTTTCATCCATTCCAATTCCTATAGCTTACTCTCCTCAATTCCAACATATATATGTGATTAAATCGAAGAAAACAATCCTAAAACCTATTGGTTCAAAAACCATTTTGAACCCAAGACTCCATTCTATGTTCTGGGCACTTCTAGGGGCCAAAACCTCAACCTAAGGATCCCATTTAGTCCCTAGGGTCCCTAAAAACGTGTTTGGAAGTTCCATTCGGGTTTACTTGGCCGGAAACCAAATTCGATGGCCAGCCACCGAAATTCCTCTCGGCCGTCATTTCGGCCGCTCAAAAACAATCCCTAATCATCCTACCAACCCCCTAAACACAACCTAAACAACAGATAACCCCCCTAACGTCCAAATCACGAAATTTGAAATTTAAAAATAAAAGGGGTTCAGTTTTCACCTGTTTCCCGTGGTTCCTTCGCCGTCCACGGTGGCTAGCCGACCTGCCACCGTCATCACAACCTCCCACTCATCCTCACCCTCACTTGGCTTCGCATGGATTCAAATGGGAAAGGTTTTGGGTCTTGGGTTCATCGGGGTGTTTGGTCGATCGAAAGAGGGAGGGGATACATATGCATGCATCTGTGTAATGGGAGAAATGGATGGGTGACACTTGTCACTCATCCATTGGGTCTGTACAAAATATCTGGGGCCCACTCTAGACAAAAGTCCACCCGTCTCGTGATTCGTGTAATAGTTCCCCGGAACTTTCGTGAACCGTAACTCTCTCGTGGAATTTCTAATTTCGACGTGCTGCCTGTCTACGGACTCGTATCAACTCAATCTACGTAATGGTCTTCGGCCCTCGGGCATCGGACCTCTCGGGTCAAAAGTCAACATTTTACCCTTGTTTAGGGAAAAATCGTAATTTCGCCCTGAATGTCCGTTAATCCTCGGCTAATCTCCGATTATTCTTGCTAATCCGTCATTAGTTCTTAATTAATCCCTAAAATCAGGGACGGGTCGTTACTCATATTGCAAACCCAGCTGAAGGTAGAGGGTGACTCCTACGCAGGCACGCGAAGCCCACGTGCAAAAGCCACTGATGTTGCATTGTGGCGCGTGGCTCACCATCTAGAGTTCCGGTCAACATGAAAAATGTTCATGTGGTCACTCTGAGTATAATAGAATAAGGTTTGAATCAATTGGGCACCATTTGAGTGTATTTTTGAATTTTGATATTATATGCTTATTATTAATTTTGGAAAATTAAATGGTTTAGCCTTAACCATAGTTGAATGTTATAAATTGGTAATATTTATGGCAAATAGTAATTTTATGAAATTGATATGAAGAGGAATTGAGCATGAGTAATTAAAGAGGCTATGGTTTATATTTTACAACGTGGACTTGATTATGTAAGTATTTTGAACTTGTGATTGTTTTAATAATAATATATAAGTAATTGAGATGGTAAATAGTGTTGATTTTAATAATGGGAGTAAGGCCTTGAACATGGCTAAATTAGCAATTTTCACCACTTAACGGGGTTAATGGGTTGGACGTAGGCAGTAACCCTACAAGGACAGATTAAAATTGGTTAATTTAATAAAATATGGACATGAATAAAGTTGGTAATATTCCTTGTTTGACAAGGTTTGACAAGAATTGTCAGACGGGAGCAGGACCGACCCAATTTTTATAGAATTTAGGGATGGGTTGTCACAAACCGACTCTCCTAACATGATATTGTCCGCTTTAGGTCACGCCCTAACAATTTTGTTTCTAAGAACTCACACGCAACTTTCCAGTAGGCCACCTATCTTGAGGTTTCTCTAACCTATCCTCGCTTAACTTCGGAGTTCCAAAGGAATCCAAAGATAGCGAGCACTCAAAAGGCCTCGCGTTAGAAAGATACGTATTCATACATATAAGACATTTCACTTTTCCCTCCCCGAGCGATGTGAGATTGCTCACCATTCTTTTCAAGATACGGGTCTTACAATTCACCTCCTCTTTGGGGCAGTGTCCTCGATGGCACACTTCTGGTCGGGGTCCAGCTCTAATACCAAACTGTCACGACCCGACTATCCTAGCACGATATTGTCCACTTTGGGCCATGCCCACATGGTTTTGTTTCTGGGAACTCAAGTGCAACTTTCTAATAGGTCACCAAACCCGAGATTGCTACAACCCAACCTCGCTTAACTTTGAAGTTACAAAGGAATCCAAAGGCAGTGAGCTCCCAAAAGGCCTCGTACTAGAATGATATGTTTCCACACATATAAGACACTTCACCCTCGCCAAGCGACGTGGGACTGCTCACCGTTCTTCTCATGTCATGGGTCTTACAATCCACCCCCTTAGGGCCTAGCGTCCTCGTTGGCACACTTCCAGTCGGGGTCCACCTCTGATACTATTCTGTCACGGCCCGTATCCTCTAACACGATATTATCCGCTTTGGGCCATGCTATCACGATTTTGTTTCTGGGAACTCATGCGCAATTTTCCAGTAGGTCACCCATCTTGGAATTGCTCCAACACAACCTTACTTAACTTTGGAGTTCCAAAGAAATCCAAAGTCAGTGAGCTCCCAACCACAGATCAGACAAAACCCTAACCATTGTACCATCTCCAATCCGCCATCTAATCCCACCGTTGAGGACTTGGAGCCCCTAAAGGATCCCCTTTCATCCCCAAGATCTTCCTCGCACTTGTTTTGCGTTCAGTATTTGCCCATCAAGTAAGTATTTTCCTTTCAAAATCTGTGTCAGTATAGAGTCAGGGCAAGTCAAAATTCTACGACAGATCTTAGCTAGTATTACCACATTGAAACATCGTAGATCCTTGAAGCCCAAACCTCCAGCCCGTTTAGGCTGTGTGAGTTTGTCTCAAGAACCCCAGTGGATCCCAGTCTTCTACCTCGTACTTCCTCATTAAAAGTTAGCCATACTTCTAGTAATATCCTGATACATAGTCACTGGTAGCAGAAAACAAGACATTGAATAAATAGGTATAACTATAGCAATAGATTTTAAAAGGACTTCCTTACTAGCAAGAGACAGAAATTGCTATGCCCAACCTTGGATACAGCCTTCAATGCGGAGCCGAGTTTCCTCAAACACTTTCTTCTTCAAGGTACCAAAATTTGTCATGAGCACCAAATATTTCCCAAATCCATCATTATTCTGGATCCCAAGAAGACTAGATAACTCTGCTATGTTTTCTTGAGGGACATCACCACTGAACATGACTGTTTTTTTTTTTTTTTCAAAATTAATCAGTTGGCCAAACTCAGTAGTGTAAGTGGGAAGGATCTCTTTGACACAAGCAGCTTCCTCCGGGGAAGTTTTGCACATAAAGACTGAATCATCAACAAATAAGAGATGAGTGAGCTTAATTTCATTAGTGTAAAAAATATTCGAATTTAATTAAATTAGATAATTTATAAAAAGTGGTATGAAAATGAATTACATTGTACGGGGACTGGTTCTAATTAGCCGAGCATAGTACAGGAAAAGCGTCAAGACAAAAATCGATGTACGTGGATTAGATGGATACTTGTGAAAATAACATCTACCTTGCTAATTGAATTAGGGTTCGACATGCAAAGTGCTGAACGGTATCGTTTCGATTGGGGCGGCTGCTGCTTGCTCAATTATTTCTTAGAAATTAAGCTAGTCAGTTCTAGAAGGAAGAAAAAGATTATGATTTTTTTTTTTTGACTTAATCAAATCCACTCAAATCTGGCTAAGTGTTTGAAAGTGACATGGGATTTTGTTTAGTGCATATGAAAAACCGGTCCGAGTTGACTTGTATCCGATTGCAAGGAAGGATCGTGCCGTGCCCGTTATCATCTTGCACTCTTGCGGCGTCAGCATTATTTTGCACCTTCCCCAGTTCAAAATTCAATCGTCTTTAACTAACACTAATTTTTTAAATATCTTCATTATCATAAAATTAAGAGGGGGAGTAGGTTTCATAAAAAAATTCAGACGAAACTACTCTTTTAAATTAATTAATAGTTAAAAATTTAATAATAAGCGGGTTTCACAAAAATAATGGTTATCGGAATGACTGGGTAGTAAAAAAAAAAGAGCAGTGCACTCAAGCGGTTTGCTCATCTCATTTTTGTTTAAAAATAAAAAATTAACTTTATTTCTTTTATTTTAATTTTTACGATAAAAATAATAAATTAGCATATCCATTAGCGATTGCAAGAAATCTAGTCCCGCATAAACAGAAATGCTTTGTATAAAAACAATTCCACTCTTTGTATAAATTAGCAGATCTATTTTAATTTCAAATTATTAGTAATTTTTTCTCTTGAATCATCTCAAGTTACTTTTTTCAATAATATTTTTTATAATAATGTCGATCGATGAACCAAGTTTTCGATTTGAAATGTCTTATTAAAAATCGATGTAGTTAAAGATATATTTAGCCCATCTATTAGATAATACTAAACAATTTCTTATAGTTAAAATGGATCATCAACAATACCTATGTTTTAAATATGTTAAATTAAGTGGCTATTTCAATATTAGGATATTTACATCCATGTGTATGACTTTAACCCTAACTTTATATATGGGGGTTAAATTGAATGAAAGATACCGGTTTTGACACGACCCATCTTAATCCTCCCGGAATTACGTGGGATGTGTCATGCTCCCGTCTAACCCATGTGTGATACGAAGGTTAGACACCCGTCTAACTCCCGTGTAACACGAAGGACAGACAAGGGATAACCCAGGTCAACAGCCTAAACGGCTTACAGAGCGCGCCAGAATCAGTAGAGGAGTGTGATGTCTCGGCCTCTGCTACTGCCCACACCACGATCAACCTGAAGGACATTAAAAACCATAAAAGATATGAGTGGACAAAAATAAATAACTTAATAAAAACTCGTTTCATAAAATACACTTATACCCTTCACTTAAAAATATGCATGCATACGAAAACCCGTTAATTCAAATATGATAAAAACCGTTTGGAAAACCAAAGTCATTTCCTTTCCTCAAATCATTAGAGTTTTAGTCCAAAACCATACAATTAACCAAGTGTGGGAACTCAGCCCAAAACCGTAAAACACCAAAATCCGTAAATCCAAATCCATATGGGCCACTGCCCAAATCCATTTATTAAACATAGAAATATCATTTCATAAATCCATAAATCATGTTTACCAAATACCAATTCTCAGCATCCCAGATGCCTAGCGTCCCAGAAGCTTGACGTCTTAAACGTCATATCTCACGGTCTAAACAACGTGTACAACCCGGGGTCTCTTCGGGTCAATCTCTGATGTCCCAGACGTCTAATCATAGAAATCTTGTTCCTGAGTCACTATACGGTCCGGTCGCTCCGTGCAATGACCCCTAGTAGGTAATGCGTCGTGACCTCCACAGTGTCCCAAACATCTGTAGGAGACCATCCACATATCCTCATATAAGGAAGGTATATGGGACACATCTTTATAAAATCATTTCAAAATATGTCAAAGGGACCATGTGCGGAAATTCCATAAAAACCATCATAAATCCAAAAATCTGATTTCTCAAATACAAATTCATTTAGGGTCTCCGAACCCGAAAAAATATTTATAAACCACCAATGGGACTCATGCTCGATACCATAATCAATTGGGCCTCTAGCCCGATCAGGTAAACCAAATAGGTCTCAACCCGATATCTCATAAAATAAATGGACTCCAAGTCCGATAGTTTCCAATCAAATGGGTCTCATGGCCGATTTCCATTTTTCCAAATCCAATACCATTCCATTAAATAATCATCAAAACCCAAGCACGTATAAACACAATATAAAACCATAAACCTCGAACTACATGCAAATACGTAAATTATAAATACCATAATCATAATCATAGAAATCACAGATATAAAACAGGTATGCATGCATCATATTTAGAAAACAAAAATCCACTCACAGACTGTTCTAGCTGTTGCCTTGATAAGCGTGTCATAAGCCTCCCAGAGGCTAATCCACCATCTTCGGGACTTCCAATCTTGTCCAAATCACACCTAAAGGTCACTAACTATCTATACAAGTACATAGGATAAAATCCTAAAACTCTCGGAAAAGTCAACGTATTTCAGACACATTTCCCGAGGTGAAAACCTCGATTTGACCAACCTAACAATCTCTGATTGACCCGAAAGCGCCACCATTGGATTCAAATCGTCGAAGTCTTAAAAAAGACAATGGTCCTACCTTCAAATTCGAGCCCAAGCGCCCCCAAGCGCATGGTCAACGCACAGTCAACGCTGGAAAAGTCAATGCTGACGTCAGCACTGATAGCTTTGACAGCTGTCAGATCTGACAGTGCCACGTGTCAAGCTCCCATTGGTCCACGTCTGACATGTCAGTATGACATTGTCAGATCTAACATGATGACGTTACCCTGATTGTCAGGGCCCACCTCTAATCCCCCAAGATTAGGGACTAAGCCCTCCTCCCGTCTGACTTACGCATGACACGAAGGCTAAACAGACGTCCAACCTTCGTGTGACGCGTAAGTCGGACAAGGGATTTCCGAACCGAACGTCTCAACATCTTCCAACTTCCCAGAGTGCGCAGAGTCTACTGTGGATCATGCGTGTGATGTCTCCATCTCTCTCGACTGACATCCCGCGCCGTAACAACCTGGAGGGTATCAAAAACACGAAAAGACTGTGAGTGGACAAAAATAAAGTTTAAGTTCAATAAGACAGTTGTCAGAAAACACATACATTTATACCCTCCATTTTAAAAACCAATGCATGCATATCAATTTCATAGCATATAACCATGTACGAAAACCAAACCTATTTTTCCTTTTTCTCAAATCCCGGGCCTCAGCCCAAAACCATCGAAAAACCATTGCACCCGGGCCACTGCCCAAAACATCGAAAAAAACCATTATCATCGATTCTCAGTGAAATCCAAACAAATTTAAAGCCACATTCTCACCCATCGAACCTGCTAGATCTATCCGAGTCTTTAAATTCCCGAGTCTTTAAACTCAATATCCAGGCCTCAATAATTCGAGTCTTTAAACTCCCGAGTCTTTAAACTCAACAGGCCTACGGGGGAAATATCAATATATCCGAGTCTTTAAACTCCCGAGTCTTTAAACTCAATCCGGGTCTTTAAACCCAATCCGGGCCCGTCCCCCGACAATCACAATATCCGGGTCTTTAAACCCAATAACCATATCCAGCAAATCCAATCCAAAACCTTTTGAAAAACCATTTCTAAATCACATCCAAATCCGAATTCGAAATCACCGGTCTGATGCCCTTCTGGCGTTCAGAACCGTCATTCCGAATCCAAATCCAGAACTCATATCCATCATCCCTTCCAGATTCGAGTCCGCAACCATCATTCCGTAAGCCGGCATCCGGAATAACCATTCCGAACCCGAACCCGGAATCACTTTCAAATCCCGAATCGAATCCCGAATCGTCATCTGGAAATCCGATTCCAAAACCCAAAATCACGTTTCACAAAACCACGTTTGAACTGGGCTTCAAGCCCAAAAACCCTTTCCAAAATCCTTTTACTTTCTTTGAAATCAAATCAAATCCCACAACCATTTCATTAAAACCAGTTCAAATCACAGTATCCTCAAAATCTCATAAAACGTGAAATACCGTTATTTCCTCGAAAAATGTGCACAAACCGTAAACCATCACAATCATAAATCAAATCATAGAATCAAGTATAGAAAAAATATAAAAACATATATGCATGCATTAAGAGTTAGAAAGCAAAGTCCACTCACAGACCATTTCGAAGTCGCCTCGATACGTGCGCACTTGCGCCGTTCCGAGTCATTCGGCTATCCTCGGCTTTCCTGAACCTGTCCAAACCCATAACGAGGTTTCGTCCAATCCTAAGCAACCTATTCCCCTACTCCAAACACTTCGACACAGCTTCTAACCCATCGTCCCTAACTCGAAACCGTAGCCCGTTCATGCCTCTGTTTCACAATCCGGCCACCTAATTCCTCCCCCGTCACAGTGGCTACACTAAACAACTCCTAGGACCTCATTGAGTCTCACACAACTCACCAAAAACCTCGACTCGTACTCAAAACCCACGACTATTGATTTGAACTTTCGCCGCAAAACAGAGCAAAACTACGGGGAGAAGAAATTACCTGTGCTCAGGCCGCCGCCGTGAGCTCAGCCGTGCGTATGTAACTCCTCTCGTCCTCCTCCGTCCTCTGGGCACCACCACCAGCCTCAATTGATCACTTACACGGCAGTACCACCAGTCTTCTGGTTTCCCGTGAGCTCACACGTCCTCCTCTCACCAGTCTTCTTCTCATAACTCACCCACAACCTCTCTCTCGATCTCTAATTACTTCCTCCGTCACTAGGATGCACAAACACACACAGTTAACACCCAATTCTTCTTAATCTCACCCTCTATTTCTCTCTTGTTTAAACAAGCACGAACACACACTGCACAACCCGTTTAATTTAGCACGTGCAACCCCTAGAATCCACTAGACACCTTGCACGTGTCACCATCCCCTCAGCTCTCTCACAAAATATCCCAATCTCCCCTGTACACTTGTCCCAATCCGGTTGCACCATTCCCTATGTGCAAAAGACCAAAATGCCCCTCTTTTGAGTCAAAATTACAATTATGCCCTTACCGTTTTAGACCCGTATCTTACTCACCCTAGATCCGATGAACACGTGCTGCCTGTCGTTGAATTCTGAATGATGAAATTTACCTAACGATCCTAGGTCAACGTGTCAAAACCTCGTCACACGAAAAATCAACTTTTCCCCCTATTTTAGCCAAATTACGGTAATGCCCTCAACCTTCCGAACATCATAACTTCCTCCTCGGATGTCGGATTCGGGCGTGCCACCTGTCTACGGATTCGTGTCGTCCCGAACTACGTCACGGTCATCGGTTAATACCTCATTGACCGCCCGAACTAAAAGTCAACATTTTATCCAAACTAGGGGCAAAATCGTTATTCTACGTTAACGGACCTATCATAACCAACTAACCACCGATTAAGCTCATTAATCTGTCACTAATCACCGAATTAACCCAAATTATCGGGATGGGTCCTTACAACGATGACGTCATCATTGACGTCAGGTTATGTCTATCTTTCAGTCGGGTAGACCCGACAGCCTGAACCGAGTCGCGCAGACCCGCGACCGTGACCCGACCGGTTCTTCGTCGTCCGACCACCAAACCACTCCATGTTTATCCCAACCTCTTCGACTCAGTCCCTAAAATCGATCTACCAGCCCAAAAAACTGAGAAAATGACTTGAAGTTACTTGTTTGAAGAGGAACAGTGATCATGACCTGCAACCGTGCTCCGTCGTCTACTCCGGCCACCTTCATCCTCGACTTTTATCTCAACCAACTCGCACAGACCCCACAGACACATCCCAATCATTAAAATCAATCAACAAATACTAAAATACAAATTTCCATTTTTGAACGTGACTCACCGTTTCGGGTTTTCTAGCCGCCTCAAACCACTGCAACCCTCGATTCCAGGCCCAATCAACTCGTCTCAGCCTCAAGTACCTCGTCCAAACCTCAAAAACTATCAACAGCCATCAAAACACGTCCTTCCATTTTTGAACTAAAAACAAGCTACGGGTTTTGCCTTACCTCGTCGTCGCGATTCCCGCCGAGGCCACCACCATGATCATCTCACTGTCCTCTCCAACTTCCATTCATGGCCCAAAAGCAATAGATGAGGATTGAGAGTTGTGGGTGTGGGATTAGGTGTACACGGTTGTGGGTTTCACGGGGAGAATGAACAATATAAAGATGATGGCTGATGAGGATGAGGATAAACCCAAAATATTGGAGTATGGGCCTATCAGATGGGTGAGACTTGTCACTCATCTAGTGGGTGACACTTGTCACTCATCTGGTGGGTCCTTCCAAATTTTTCTCCAACCAAGTCCTGCCAAGTGTCGGCCTCCCTCGGTTTGAGTGAATAATTCCGATTTCCATTTTAGACCCGTAACTTTCCCATCGAACTTCCGATTTAGACGTGTCATGTCAGGACCCGACCCTCCTCTATCAGGTCCCGACTCATCTAGAACGATATTGTCCTATTTGGGCCACATCAATACTCAACGGCAAGCCTGCGCCCTCAAGGTTTTGTTTTCAGGAGCTCACGGTGCAACTTCCCAGGAGGTCATCCATCATGGAATTGCACTAGCCTCGATTCGCTTAACTTTGGGGTTCCAATCCCCCCCAAAGCCACTGAGTTCCCAAAAGGCCTCATCTAAATCAGAGTGGCGCAGCGGCACGCTCTATCTAGCATGATATTGTCCACAGATCGGCAAGCCATTGGGAATCTCCTTCCAATGCGCCTGCTGGGTTTTGTTCCTGTGACCTCGTGGTAGAGCAATACTTGAAGGCAAGCCTCTAACCAACACCGACCACGGAAGGCCTCACCTAAATCAGAGTGGCGCAGCGGCACGCTCTATCTAGCATGATATTGTCCACAGATCGGCACACCATTGGGAATCTCCCTCTAATGCGCCCGCTGGGTTTTGTTCCCGTGACCTCGTGGTAGAGCAATACTCGAAGGCAAGCCTCTAACCAACGCGACCACGAAAGGCCTCAAGCTAGATAGGTGTGTGCCTACACCTTTAAGGCACACCACCATTCCCTTCTGAGACCATTCCCCCCTCGCAGGAATGTGGGATTGTTCACCGTTCCCTCCAAGACACGGGTCTTACAATCCACCCCCCTTAAGGCCCAGCGTCCTCGCTGGCACACTTCCCGGTTGGGGTCTGGCTCTGATACCATTCTGCCAGGACCCGACCCTCCTCTGTCAGGTTCTGACTCATCTAGCACGATATTGTCCTCTTTGGGCCACAACAATGCTCAACGGCAAGCCTGCGCCCTCAAGGTTTTGTTTTCGGGAGCTCACGGTGCAACTTCCCAAGGGGTCACCCATCATGGAATTGTACCAGCCTCAACTCGCTTAACTTTAGGGTTCCAATCCCCCCCAAATCCACTGAGCTCCCAAAAGGCCTCATCTAAATCAGAGTGGCGCAGCGACACGCTCTATCTGGCATGATATTGTCCACAGATCGGCACGCCATTGGGAATCTCCCTCCAATGCGCCCGCTGGGTTTTGTTCCCGTGACCTCGTGGTAGAGCAATACTCGAAGGCAAGCCTCTAACCAACGCGACCACGGAAGGCCTCACCTAAATCAGAGTGGCGCAGCGGCACGCTCTATCTAGCATGATATTGTCCACAGATCGGCACGCCATTGGGAATCTCCCTCCAATGAGCCCGCTGAGTTTTGTTCCCGTGACCTCGTGGTAGAGCAATACTCGAAGACAAACCTCTAACCAACGCGACCACGGAAGGCCTCATGCTAGATAGGTGTGTGCCTACACCTTTTGTAAGACCCGTGTCCTGGAGGGAACAATGAACAATCCCACATTCCTGCGAGGGGGAATGGTCTGGGAGAGGATGGTGGTGTGCCTTAAAGGTGTAGGCACACACCTATCTAGCACTAGGCCTTCTAGGAGCTCAAGTCGCTTTAGGGGGGATTGGAACCCCAAAGTTAAGCGAGTTGAGCCTGGTGCAATTCCATGATGGGTGACCCCCTGGGAAGTTGCACCATGAGCTCCCGAAAACAAAACCGTGAGGGCGAGGCCCAAAGCGGACAATATGGTGCTAGATGAGTCGGGTCCTAACCGAGGAGGATTAGCCAAGAATTAGCGGACGTTCGGGCAAAATGACGATTTTTCCCTGGAATGGGCGAATCGTTGACTTTTCGTTCAGGCTGTCAAATGGACTTTGGTCGATGACCGTGACGTAGTTCGTGACGTCACGAGTCCATAGACAGGTGGAACGCTCGATTCCGACGTGCGAGGAGGAAATTATGACGTTCGGAAGTTCAAGGGCATTTTGGTAATTTGGGCCAAATGTTGACTTTTTGACCGAGAGGTCCGATGGCCGAGGGCTAAAGACCGTTACGTAGATAAGGACGATATGAATCCGTAGACAGACGGCACGTCGAATTCGGACGTTCGACAGCGAAGTTACGGTTCAAGGAATTCCTAGTTACTATTCACAATAACACGTTTTACGAGGAGCTTTTGGACTTTAGTGGGCCCAGTTAGTTTTCATGGGACCAATGGATGAGTGACAAGTGTCACCCATCCACTGGCCATTCATTTGCATTCATGCATCTCCCTTTTTTGCATCGATCATTCATTTTCTTCATTCCAAAACCCAAACCCGAGCACCCATTTTCAATCCAATCCAAACCCTTCAACCCCAAACCCATTGGTGAGAGGACAGAGGATGAACTGAGGATGCTGGAGTGCGGTGGCCAGCCGGGGAAGCACTGCCGTGGACGGTGGAGGTCAGCCCGCGCAGGTAATCGGTTTTAACCGATTTAATTCCATTTTTAATTTTTGTTGTTATGGACTGTTTTTAATGATTATAATGAAGTAAATAGGTTGTTAGGAAGCTGTTAGGAGGGTTTTGAGGGAGATTGGACGATGAGAAACCTCTGGGGAGGTTTTGGAAATTGAACCGGTCGGATTTTGATTGTTTTAAGGCTTCTAATCAATGGGGTTAGGTTCCTAGGACAATTATAGGAAGAATAGGATCAATTAGGATGGGAATCGGTGAAAAAATGGACCGGAATGGACCTGGACCGGTCACGCCGGTCCAAGTTGCAGGAAGATCGAAACGGACCGGTCGGACCAGTCGTCGCGAGGTAGGGGATGACACTGTGCATGGGCGCGTGAGGCCCACGTCAGTGCACTCCCAGGGCTCGTGAGGGCGCGTGGCAGGGAATCTTGGGAAGGTTCCAACATATAATTTCATCTATTCGATGTAACGAACATTTTGGGACTGGTTTCGTGTCAATCGGACATCGTTTCGATAAAGTTCGGGTTGTCCGAAGGTTTAGGTTCGCGTTTAAAAATAGTTAGAAATTCTGAAAAATTACGGGGCTTTAGTGAGGGGCTATATAAGTAGTTAGTAACCCTCTAAATTAATTTGGACAGGTTCGGGAATCCCGAATGCGACGATTGACCCAAGAGACGATTATGGCACGTGTATCGAGGCGCGGCTTCGGACGTCTGTGAGTGGACCTTTCTTTCGAATTCGATGCATGCATAAATGTTTTATAATTGTTTTAGAATATATTTTGTGATGCCATGAGTGCATTTTTTGTGGTAGCCTAGGATTTACGTATTTGCACGTATTTCGAGCTTTACGGTTTTATACGATGCATATACGTTCTAGGTTTTCAACGAGGGTTTAAGAAATGGATTTCGGATTTAGAAATATGAAATCGGGCATGAGACCCATTTGATTTACGAACTCTCGGACTTGAAGTCCATTTGATTTGAACGAGGAATCGGACCTAGGGTCCATTTGAGCTATACGATCGGACCGAGGGTCCATTTGATTTACTATTCGAGTTTGAGGCCCAGTTAGTGTTACCATCGGGCTTGATGCCCCGTTGATTTATGATATCGGGCATGAGACCCATTTAGTTGAGATTTCGGGCTTAAGGCCCCGTTGGTTGTGAAATCGGACGTGAGGTCCTGTTGAGTAATGGTTTCGGGCCTAGGGCCCAGTTGATTGTAACATCGGGTTGGAGTCCCAGTTCGGTTTATGAAATGAGAATAGAGCATGAGACCCTGTTGAACTGAGGATTTAGGTTGAGGCCTGTGAAATGGATTTGAATCGGATTCGAGGAATCCCATTGAGATGAATCGGGTTTGAGACCCAGTTGAAATATGATTTTGAGAAAAGAAAGAAAGTATTTGAAATGAATGAACCCTCCATATGTTTATATGGTCTCCTCTAGCGTCGACCTGGAGAGTCACGATCCACAGACCAGAGTGGGTATCCCCATAGGGATCCCGTTCCAGAAGTGGTGGTTACTTATATTGATGTGGTCCTGGACCAGATTCCGGAGAGATATGTGGACTAGATCTAGAGAGAGCTCGGACTAGATCCAGAGATTGAGCCTCCCAGATGGAGATTCCTGGGAGAAGACTCGGAGTGAGACCCCGAGTAGTGTGCACACTAGTATAGAGATTGACATCGTGACTATATCGGGGATATGTTCCCTAGGGGCTATGTGCCCCGAGTTGGCATCTTCTCGGAAGTGCGGCGGATGGGTTATACGTATATTGATACATATGAGGTTTTATGGAAAAGTGATTTGGGGCTGTGACCCCGTATACGAGATTTGAGGGCGGAGCCCCTATGTTTTATGACTTAGAAAGTGATTTGGGGCGGAGACCCCGTATTCAATGTTTTAGAAATGATTTGGGGGCGGAGACCCCGTACTTGATGTGATTTGGGCTGAGTCCCTATTGATTTGACCTACGGGTTTTTGATTGTGATTTCGGGTCGAGGACCCAAATGGATTTATGGTTCATGACGGTTTATGGGAACCGGCATGAACCTTTGAAAGGTGTTTGTGGGTCATGACGGTTTATGGGAACCGGGCATGAACCCTTGAATGATTTCAAAAATATGCTTGATGAATTGATTGATTTTATGAATGTTTTACTAAACAGTTTTTGGAATGCATGCGTATGTATTTATGAAGGGCATAAAATGTCTTTATGCGAAAAGGTTTTTAAATGAAAAGTTTAAATTTTCCACTCACAGTTTTCGTGTTTTAATGCCCTTCAGGTTGATCGCGGATGCGGGCTGTAACAGAGACGAGACATCACTCCCCTCCTCCTACGATCCTGATGCACTTTGATAGCCCGGCGAGGGCAGAGATGGAATTTTCCCTGGTCTGACACGTGGTGTCAGACGGGATCAGGCGGGTCCCATGTTAATCCCAAGGGATTCGGGGCCGGTCCTGACACCTTTAAGGCACACCACCATTCCCTTTCCAGACCATTCCCCCCTCGCAGGAATGTGAGATTATTCACCGTTCCCTCCAGGACACGGGTCTTACATGCTACCTGTCTATGGACTCGTAACGTCCTGATATACGTCACGGTCATCGGTCCAAGCTTAATTGACCACTCGGGTCAAAAGTCGACTTTCTGCCCATTTCTAGGGGCAAAATCGTCAATGTACACCGTCCGTCCACGATTTCTCAATTAATCTTCGATTATTCACGCTACTCCGTGATTACTCACTAAACTGGTCCCGAAATTCAGGACCGGTCGTTACAGTTTTTCTCTGACTCTCATTTACTGCACGTATATTACAACATGTTAACAACACGAACTCTGATTGGAGATGGCTAATCTAGAGAAGAAGCTAAGTTTCTTTTTTTTTTTATTCCAAGATCGTGATCATGATGAATTTTTTCAATCGTTGATTCTCAAGTTTTATTTTTAATCAAATCTCAGATACAAACACCAACACTGCACGACTCCCTTTTATAATACTGGAGCCTTAAGTCAATGGATATATCTTGTCCACGTCCAATTGATGCAATGGCTACGTCAACAGCTTCCCATCGCAACAAATACCCAGCCGCGATGGACCACATCCCACCAAAAAAATTTCTTGGTGTTTCTTGATTGCTTATAACCGGAAGCGCATGGGTAAAATGAAAAACTACCTAAACCTAAACCTAAATAGAGGAAAAGTGAGTACGTGACCTCCAAAAGCTTTCAGATTCTCCCACTTGATATTCATCTTCACTGCGATATATTTGGTGCTTCGGTCATAGGAATTAGAGCATTTGAACCCAAATAGGTTGTTGATTTAACTAGTATCATCTTCAAAATGAGAGGACTGCGGTGGAGTTGTAGAGATGGATATAAAGTCTTCTTGGCAATATGAGCACCACAATAGTGAGGACTCACACTAGTCTCGTCAACCCACCCAATCCTCGTCGGTCACTATCTCCGAAAACCTGGTTCAAGTCTGGTGATGATGTGGCTTTGAGGCGTGGCGTGACACGTGGTAGCTGGTGCAAGAGGTGTGTGGAAGACCCGCTGGAGTTCCGCCGGCTTGTGGAGGCGCTTGGGAGAGTTTCCCAGGTACATGGTGGCGCGTGTTATCATGGTATTCCACGTTTCAGGTATTTTGGTGCAGGTTTTTGGTTAATCGGACATTGATTAATGGTAGTTTTATGTGTCCAAAGTGGTGGTGCTCCTAATTTAAACATGTGTAAATCTCCCGGGATCTTAAGAGCTTGAGTATAGATACCTTATATAATTTTTTGATAATGGACTAGGACTCGAAAAAAGTTAAATATTAGATTAGGACGTGAAAAAGTTGAAAGAAACGGGATATCAATATGAGCCTCGAGAAAAATGGAAATATCAAGATGTTACTTGGGAGGAATGGGGATATCAAGATGGGACTAAAAAAGAGTCGAGATATCAAGATGTGAATAAAAAAGAGTTAGCATATCAAGATGAGATTCAGAAAAAGTCGAGATATCAAGATGGAATTCGGAAATAGTCATGATGTCAAGATGGGTCTCGAGAAAAATCGGGATATCAAGATGGGACTCAGGAAGAGTAGGATACTAGGATAGGACTCGTTACGAATTAGGATATCGATTTAGGGCTCAATAAGAGCTGGGAGAACTGGGATATTGAGAAGGGCTGAGATA
Source organism: Prinsepia uniflora (assembly GCA_032719365.1). Taxonomy (NCBI): domain Eukaryota; kingdom Viridiplantae; phylum Streptophyta; class Magnoliopsida; order Rosales; family Rosaceae; genus Prinsepia; species Prinsepia uniflora. The sequence continues at coordinate 65,286,265 of CM064871.1, forward strand.
TCTTGTTCCACAGTTCGTCGGGATTAATGGGTTGGTGTGGACGATGACCCCAAAATGACGAAATATAGTTGGTTCGTATAATGAGACCATGCTTAAGAGATGGTTGATGTAGATCCCTTGTCTGGTAGGTTCTATTCTTATATTGAAAGGTTGGTTAATTTTGGAACCTTGATTTAGTTGTCAGATGGGAGCAAGACTTTGCACGGTTATCAAAGTGATTTCGGGGAGAGTCATGTCAAATGTGGTGGCAAAAAAGCTAAAAATGGTGTCGCAAAGGCCAAAAGGTGGCACAAAGGCCGAATTAGGAGGCACATAAAGCCAAATATGGTTACACAAAAGCCCAATACGGTGGCACAAAAAACTAAATAAGGTGGCGCAAAAACCCGAGAGGATGACGTGAAGGTTGAATATGGTGGCACAAAAGGTCAAGACAATAGAACAAATGCTAAATATGGTAGGTTGCAAAATTGCCGGTAAATATATAATTAGGCATGTATGGCAAAGTAAATTTACAACAAATAAAATAAAGAAAAATAAAATAGTGACAATTTGAATATTCAATATGTGTCCAATGGGTGCACGAAGTAATCAGGCTCCATACACTACACCCACGAGGGTGGAAAGACAACAGATTTAGATCTCAAGAACGATATTTTTCTGATACTATATTAAAAATAAAAAAAAAGAACAATATTTCTGCAAAAGCATTATTAAATGAATAGAGACACATTATATACTAATTACAACAAAATAACTCATAGAGAAAAAAATATTGTACTCTAATTGAACTATATATCAAATCACGATATCAAATCAATATATGATTTTGAATTAATTTAGGTGTTGTCATGATTTAATTTTTAAGAATAATCAATGAATGAATGACTTTAATTGTGTATATCAACTTCACCTTCCAAACTTGAATCGAACGGAATGGTCATGTATACTATTTACGTACGCGATTTGAACATAAAGTTTGATTTATGATTTAAAATAAGTTGAGTGCTCATGAACCAACCATTTATGAATGTCGTAGTCGACCTTTTTTTGTGGTTTGACGAATTAATGGTGAGATGAAGTGTGAGAGGTGCTCCACGAGTCCACCCACGGACACAGACGATGCTGCAGAATTTTTGAGCCTATTGTACGCCAGCCACCCAACTTAAATAAAAGGAGACCTACCAAAAAATAATGTCCGTAAAAAACACGCCGAACGAGTTGGCCCTGGAGGCTGGAGCCCGTCACAGGGCCAAGATAAGGTCGTCCAACTAAACCTAAAAGCTAATAACCACGTCAAACAAGTTCGTACTTGAGATCTTGAGTTGATAGATCATCAAATTTGGAGATGGACATATGAATTTGAAAATTCGAACTAACTCCAAACCAATTAGATTTGAATTAATAATATTTCAATAAGACCTATTGTCTCAAAGAGACCCAATGATATTATTAACTTAGCACTTTAGCCCTTCATTTATTTGGATTAGAAAATCAATTTGGATGGTGAAGAATTTAAACACAGAACTAAATAATAAAGCAAGTAACAAAATATATGATGAGGTTAATTTTTTTGAACAAATAATAACCAGTTATTTGATAACATAAAGTATAATAGAAATTACTCCAAAAAAATTAAATATTCATAATTAGGTTACCCCTCGTTAGGGATGGTTAAATGAGTTTTTTTGAGGGTGTGGGTAAACCCTTACCCTACATAGGTACAAATGGGTTTTATACCCATTCAGATCCATCCTCAATTTTTGAGGGTTTACCCAAACCCTACCTATTGGGTAATGGGTACCCATGAGATTTTACATTTATTTTCTCCTTTCAATTTTTTTTTCTTTGTGTTTCATTTTGTTTTAACTTCTAATTTTTTATACCTTTCAATTTATTTTGCTTTTCATTTTTCTTTTTACTTTTCACTTTTCTTTTTACTTTTTATATATATATATTTTTTACTTTCATTTGTCTTCAACTTTTTATTTTTAACTTCAAATATTTTTTTCCTTTCAATTTTGTTTGCTTTTTTTTTTGGGTTTTCATTTTTTTCAAATCCTCTCCATTTCTATTGGGATTTCTGTTACAATCCGTCTTGAAATTTAAAGTGAGAATTAATAAATGACCAATTTACCCTTCTATCCTTAATTATCAAAATTTGTCGAGTTGACTAAGACTAGTGAATGAGTTATTTGAGAATTTGACTCCGAAAACTTTCCAATTAAATGAAGAATGAGTAGTAAATGTCGAAATGGAATTCAAGGCTTGAAAAAAAAACTTGTTAGAAATTTTATTATAAACAATTTTTAAGAATTTATAAAACTCCCTTTAAATTATTTCATGGTTGTGAAATCTTAAAAAATTTATAGTTTACGTTGATTTTTGTTAAATCATTTAAAATGAATTATTTAAATTCTTAAAAAAAAAATTGATGTTAATATAAATTCGTAACATTTTTATGTATAATTTTTTTGATGAAAAATGAAATAACTGATATTTAATTGAAATAAAGTAATTTTAAATAATAATACATAATAAAGAATAATAATAATAAGAATAGAAAGAAAAAAATTAGTAAAGGGAAGAAAGTATTAAAAATTCATAGATAATTTGAAGAATGAATAAATAATATACTTTGAATTTAATGGGTATTAAATACCCTCAATACCCATGTGTAAACCCTCACCCTATCCATTATATGATGGGTAAATTTTTATCCATCTAATTTCTACCCATTTCAACAATACCCATGAATACCCATGCCCATGGATAATTATGCCCATCTCTACCCCTCATCCTAGTAAAGTGATTTAGCTCATAATCAGCTTAGAAGACATGACGATTTGTGATGGATGGATCTGTTTGTAGCTTGGTGAGGTAGGTGGATCATTTTACAATGGCCTATGCTTCTTCTTAGGAAAAATTACTCCTCAAATAATAAAGAGTTCACAATGGAAATTTTCAAAGAAAAATATTTAGAAAACCTTTTTCAATACAAACTAATACTAAATTGAAGTCCTAATTGGTTTCCTCACAGAAAAAGGAAGGCGAAAGCTAACAATTTGGGAAGAAATTTTCCTCCAAAATCATGGAAATCAGATGCTGCAATAACACACGCTGAACTGTTGGATTTGTAATTATTACAAGCGCGTCGATAGTTAAAGATGAGTTCGGTAAACGCCCAACAAAAGGAAGGCGCCTCCAAGGGCTTGACTCCTATTGACGCGGTGGTCAACCACCGAATTGACTTGCAAATTTTGGTAGTTGCTTTTATTTTCTCGTTATCTTATTCGTTACAATTTCGATTTAGGTTATTATTTCGCATAAATTCTCATAGTTTTATATTTTATTTAACTCTGCATTTTTTTACGAAACATATTATTTTCTCATATTTAACCACAATAATTAAGCTAAAGTATAGGTTAAAGGATATACAAGTATATATAAAATGTGACTTATCAGAACTTGTAAGAATATGCATTATTATTATGTATAAAAGTATTTTCTTGCTTTGAGCTTATATAAAATGTGACTTATCAGAACTTGGAACATTTTACTTATGAGCTTGGTCCACTTCGACATCACTCGGATTCGCGAAGATAACTTCTACATCGTCTTGAATGACGGCTGCGTCTTTGATACTCCATGTCTTCACGCTACCTGGTTTGTCATAAAAGTTAATTTCTTTTGTTTTACGCGACTAAGTCTAATGCGAATAAGAAATGTTAATGATAATTACATTTTTAATATAAAGGGAATATATATATATATGTAGGGGTGGACATAAATACGTTATTTATCGAACGGTTTATGTTTGACTGAATAAAAATCAAACAGTTTGAGAATTTAAATCGCTTTATTGGTAACGATTCGAATTTGAATTTTCATTTTGGAAATCCGTTAAATCTAAACCAAATCGTTAAGGAATATATTAATTTTCAAAATTTATTATTAATACAAAGCAAAAAATAATAATAATAAAAAGATAACATATATATTTAGATAAATACATGTATACCCAGATAAAAACATAATAAAATATTATTACGTGGTAATATTTATTTGACAAATCTTAATATAGTAATAATATTTGCAATTCAATCTTCCGTAAGTTTAATCTAAAAAAATTTGGATATTGATTATTCTGTTGTTCTTATATCCTTGTTTTTTTTAAATATCTTTGTTGTTCTTTTTATACTCAAATGGTTTCAAACTGTTTTGATCTTTGGATCGAAATTATTTTATTTTTAATTTTAGAAAATTCAAATCGCATCGAACTGTTAAGATTTAATGGTTTGAATTTAAATATTATTAATATCAATATCCAAGTATACCATACACACCTTTATACATATATATAATTTAATGATATAATTTATAATGTGATTTAATAACGTTATCATAATCATTATCATAAGAATTAATAGGGTATGAAATGGAGAGATGTAGAAGGTGGGGGGAAGCTTCGAAGAGACCGGACACAGCTGGCCCTAATACATACATAATAGGATGTGATGTGGTTATCTGGTTGTGGAGTTTCAAACCAAAGGCTGCCATGCCTGATGCCCCCACCATTTTTAAATTCTTCGTTGATTTAGATTTTGGGTTTGGGTTACAAACCATCAAACAACTCATCACCATGTTTCTTTCTTCTTTCTTTTGCGAATTTGCAACTTGCATTTTGATGGCGACCGACATCTCTCTCTCTCTCTCTCTCTCTTCAATTCTACTTTTAAATATCTTCATAAGGATTGAGTGGGACTTGTCACAATTGTTCATGTTCAATCAACAATTTCTTCTTGGCTGCATGTGTATTCCATGGGTGAGCTGTTCCACATTTTCCTAATACCACTCAAAGGATATTATGTTATTAGACACTTTGATATTTTATAGTTTATACAGTTACATTTCTCCTACATTTATTAGTAATTAAGTGGATGTTTATTTGAATGCGTTGGTTTAAATTGAATTTGTCGCAAAAGTTATGCAATTTGACGTAACACACTTTCTTATTATTCCGAGTCATAATATGAACTTTATGAATTTTTTGATGATTAATATTTTTTTATAAGAATATTAAAAACGAAATTATACATATTAAATATCGACTTTATAATTTACAACAATTTAATTCGACATCTACTAAAAATTTGAAATGGGTAAAAATCTCATTAGATCAATGACTCTAATATAAGGACCTATACTAGTATTTACCATTATGGGCTACCAAGTTTGACATGCCCCGATCCAGATCAAATGCAATCAATATGCTTCCAATTTCAAATTCTAATTAAAATTACCCGAATAAAAACATATCAAAGTCTCACGAAACCATTATCTATTAGAGAACTCAAATAATGTAAATGAATCCAAGTGATCTCAATAAGACCAACTTCCCATACTTCCTGTTTGTTTGTTTGTTTGTTTTTTTTTTTTTGGCAAAACTACTTCCCGTGCTTCCAAAATCATTTTTTGGATGTAATTGTCTTTTCATCCTTCGTTACATGGAAACTTGGATTTCTCCAAACTGAAATTTGATCCGCTTTTACATTAGCCCAATAGGACAAATAATGGGCTTGATTCTCCGACCCAATATGCGAATTTTAAGCCCATGTACCGTTTACCCATTTGGGCTTTTGCTAGGCTATGTGTGGTCATCTTCCTCTCAGTCTCGAGCTCGGTCTCTGTCAAAGTAAGGGTTTAACCTTTCATTTCTTCAATTTCACTAGTTCTCTTCATCCACTTCAAAAACAATGCAAACCCTTCGACGCATAGGTACTAAGACCGAGTTGCAGAGACTCTCGGCTACCGTCACCAAAACCAATTTCATATCTAGCGTCAATTTCAGACCTTTTTCCAGCAACTCGAAGAAAGGCGACGACGATTGGAACGACGCTTGGGAGACCGCGTGGCTCCCACCCGACCTCTCGGCAAGTAGCAGCAGAGCTCCATGGGAGAGCGACGTGAATTTCTCGTCTCCGGAGTCAAGCGTAGTGCTTCCGCCGGACGCCGACCCTGATACCAAGGCGTTCGTGGAGGACATGAACGAGAATTGGAACGAGAGACGGAAACCCGAACAGGAAAAGAAGCAAGGTGAGAATGGGTCGTCGCTTTATAGCTTGGAGAGCATGAAGAAGGACTATCGGATGAAGAAACAGAGGATTCATGCTGGGCTTTGGATGAAGGAGATTGAGAAGCAAGAGGAGGCTAAATTGGCTGATTCCAATTGGATCGGTGCCGGAGACGATATCGAGCGATTGCTCGATAGCTGCTCTGAGTATGTTACTTTCTTTCAATTTCTGTTTTGTATAACCATTTTCATAATTTGTGTTTGTGTATTAATTTGGAATGTGTTTTCTGGTTCTTGCATTTGGTATGAATTATGAATTTTCTGTTTTAATATTTGAATTTGTCTTCTGATTTGCTGGATTTTTGTGGGAAATTGTTTGTGAATTTCTATTTGGGTACATGCAGCATTTTCGATTCTGGCAACAATAATTTGGAAAACTCTAAAATCCCGAATGCTTCCGATTTCAAAAACAAACCAGATGGTTGGGAAACAACATCGAAAGCTCAGGAGGGGAACATATGGGAGATGACACAAAGAGAAGAAGATATTCTTCTCCAAGAGTTTGACCGTCGAATTGCTTACAATAAATTTCAGGTTTGTAAATACACTCACTCAAATTTGTGATTTCCTTCCCTCCTTAGACAGTATTTATCTGTTGGAGTAACCCCGGATTGCACTTTTTTAGTAGAAACCTATCTTTAATGTTAGACATATAAGTATCATACAGGTTTCACAGTTTTAATACAGTTCTTTTCTTGTTGGGATGGACCATTAGAAGACGAGTAGTGAAAATTCTATTGTATAATTGAATTTTGAAAATTTGAAGCCAAGCTTATAATCTTTCTATACTTGAACTGATTCTTTTGTTCCTTGGATCACAATCTTATTGCCAACTTGGTCCTTGTGCGTTGTTGATGCTTATGGTTGGTTATATGGCATTGGCGTCCAGATTGCTAGTTTCATCAAGACTCACATATTCAGCCGGAGGAGACCAATTGACGGGTGGAAATACATGATAGAAGAGCTGGGGCCAAATGCAAGGAAAGGCAAGGGTTCTGTCACAAGGTTACCAAGTCTATCTGATCCATCAACCCAACCATTCACGGAGGAGAAGACTCAGATGAGCAGCAGCGGCAGTCTTACCTCGTCTAAGGGACGCTAGTTAGGTTTCAGACTACTGTCATGTATTGCTTCCGTGCCCTCGGGAGACTGCATCATTTCGTGCAAGTTTTGATCTCATGGCTTTCTTTCTCAATGTATGACTGTCTCATCATTTAGGCAACTGAAACTGCAATTAGTGTAAGTGAAGAATGTATGTAATTCCTTCTGAATGGCACTTTTATATGCCGACAGTTTGTGCCGCTTGTCATAACAAACTAGCTATTGATCTTGTGGCAATTAGTTGACAAGTGAATTTGTTGGAGCGCGATATATAATAGAATGTGAGTAAATATGATGATGGAATGAAATCGGCTGCTGAAATAAAAATTCCATGGAAAATTTACAGTTTTAAGCGGAAAAATGACAAACTACACCCTGTTTTTTTTTTTTGGTAGAATTTTTATAAGTTGTACTTACTAAGCATCTAGTATTCTAGTGTATCTCTTGGCAAAAATATTTCAAACGCTGGCACTGTTCCTTGCCGCATGGCTGATGGCATTGCTAGCCAAGTCCCCACGCCTGGGGCAAAGACTCAAACTTTGGCCCGATCGCCACTCTGTGTTCTGGGAAGCTCCGGCCCTCATTTCTCGCTTAGAATCTTGCAAACAAACCTCACATATCTCACAAATCCATGGCTCTATGGTCAAAACTGGTCTTGACCATGTTCCTTTCGCCATGAGCAAGCTCCTTGCCGCTTCCATTCGAGACATTCAATATGCCGCCTCCATTTTCAACGACTTACAAAACCCAAATCTCTTCATGTTCAATACCATGCTAAGAGGCTACTCCATTAGCGACGAACCAAAACAGGCTTTTCTTGTTTTCAGTGACTTGAGAGCTCGAAATATCAGTCTGGATCAGTTCTCGTTCGTCACGACGCTCAAAGCTTGCGCTCAAGAATCAGCCAATGGGACTGGCCAAGGGATTCATGGGATTGTTGTGAGGTCTGGGCATTGCATGTTTATCAATGTAAAGAACACTCTTTTGCAATTTTACTGTGTTTCTGAGAAAATTGAGGATGCACATAAGCTGTTTGATGAATTGCCCCAGGGAAACGATTTGGTTTCGTGGAATACTTTGATGGGTGGTTATCTTCAAGTATCTCAGCCTCGTGTGATTGTAGATTTGTTCAAGCAAATGTGCAAGCGTGGATTCGAAGCTAGTGTCACCACAGTTTTGAACCTTCTGTCTGCCATTGCTGATTTAGGAAGTTGCCTTGGAGGAGAGTCTCTTCATGGCTACTGCATCAAGACTGGGTTTTCTTCGGATTTGTGTGTGCTTACTGCGTTGATTAACATGTATGCAAAGAATGGGTTAATGGATTTAGGGCGCAGAATTTTTGAGGGAGTTGCTGTTAAAGATGTTGTATTATGGAATTGCTTGGTGGACAAGTATGCAAAATGTGGCCTAGTAGAAGAAGCAGTATATTTGCTTAGGCGGATGAAGCTTGAGAAAATGAAACCCAATTCGTCTACATTGGCAGGTTTGCTTTCGGCTTGTGCTGCTTCTGGGTCTGTAAGTACAGGGAATTGGATCAAGGATTATGTGGAAGAGGAGGACTTGGTTTTGGATGCGGTTCTCGGAACAGCTCTGGTTGATATGTATGCTAAATGTGGGTTTTTGGACAAAGCATTTGACATCTTCGAAAGAATGGAAAGCAAAGATGTGAAATCATGGACCGCCATGATTTCAGGCTACGGTGTTCATGGGCAGGCCGGTAATGCCACTAGGATATTTGATCGGATGGAAGAGGACGGATGTCGACCTAATGAAGTCACTTTCTTGGCAGTTTTAAGTGCTTGCAGCCATGGAGGGCTGGTGGCTGAGGGATCTAGATGCTTCAAGACAATGGTTGGCAAGTATGGCTTTGTGCCAAAAATGGAACACTACGGTTGTGTGATCGATCTTTTGGGTCGGGCAGGGTTGTTAGAGGAAGCACATACACTAATCGGAAGCTTGCCTATCAAGACCGATGTTACGGCATGGAGAGCATTGCTTTCTGCTTGCAGGGTTTATGGGCATGTTTCTCTTGGGGAAATTGTGCAGAGGGTGCTTATGAAACTAAACGATGATCATCCCACCAATTCAATGCTAATATCAAGTACTTACGCGATTGCCGGAAGGTTACCGGATCATACAGAGAGAATGCAGGATATGGAGGATGAAAAGGAAGTGAAATCTGGGCCTTTTCGGGTAGATGAAAACCCAAAGAAGGAAGCTGGACGCAGCTCAATTGAGGCTAATGACCTATTAATTTGAGAATTGTATACTTAGTACAACAAATCTAGAAAGAAGAGCATTTAACTGCAGATTCTTCAAAATGTATCATTCTTCAGCTAATGACTATATATTTGTTTTCCTTTTTCCAATTTTGGAAAATCTCTACCTAATTTCGAAATTCTAATATCTCTGTCTACCTGCGAATATTCGGACTCCATAATATCCTTTGATCACACTCCACGAAATGATTCAGTAGTACAAAATTTACACTTCCAGTTGAGCAGAAGAGAATCATAGGATGTGTAATGTACAGACATGAGAGAGCTTACAGCATATTAATCTGCACTTTTTATATTGTGACGGTCACACAACTTGGCACCATTTTCAGCCCACCATCTCTCTGCTTGTTCTTCGGTGAAATGTCTCCGACTGTAGAACAACAATTAAATTTTCAGCAAACAAGAAAGGTAATCCAAGAGGGTAATAAAAAAACATATCATCAACATGCACCGTTTTTTACTATTATCATTTCTGATAGTTTTTGCTGAAAATTTTGGACTAAAGAGGAGTAGAGGACTAACATAGACATGAATGATTCAGAATCGAAGAATAAAGTATCAGTAACAAGTAGTGAAAAAGCTGATGGAGATTCCTCAAGATCATTAATTCAAATGTAATGACAGCATGATGTGCAAAGAAATAGAGAGGGAGGAGAGAAGAAGATACCTGAAGCGAACACGTCTGAGTTCATTACCACCCCCAGGAAAGGAGCATAAGCTTATATATACACCAGGTTCATCCTGAAGCACCCGCTCCACCCTTCCAGTTTCTGTTTTAGTTCCATTTGCTAAGATCCGATCCATTGAATTGCCAATGGTTACAGTTTCTGGGGTAGTAGGGCTTCCTCTGGGTGACTGGTTTATAAAATTGATTGCATGAGCAATAGAACCTGCATTGCAGCTAATTTGTCCTTCTGTCATTCTTTCAGCCGTCTCCTTCAACTGTTTGAGAGGTAAAATCATCCGCAAGATCAGAACATAATTAATACATAGGATGTTGCAACTGCCACCCCGAAAAAAAAAAAGAAAAAAAAATCTCGAAAGAAAAGAAGGAAGCATTGGCAAAAGAATAATCAAGGCAATATATTTAAAAGAGAATCTTTAAGATCTGGATTTGGTCTTTTAAGTGTTAATCAGAGGAATCACAAGATGACTTTGACTGTCTCATTCAATCAGACTTATACATAGTACATATATATACTCCTACCATCTTTTCATCTTCAAATGTGAACGCATCTATAATTACTCAATTAAACCAATCAACACATCTTCAAGAAAATCAATAAGTAAACAACATGAACATCTGCACTACATAAATCACGCAAAATTTAACAAACTTTGCAACATTATGTAGATTAAATGGTTTCTCTCCTTAATAAGTTGACATGCTCTCAGGGTTATTATATTTAAGATCTGTCACATCTTACATTTGAAAACTCAAGGTATTCACAAGTTGACATGCTCTCAGGGTTATTATAGAAACCTTACAGAGAGTATATACGGTGTTATTGTGTTACTAGTATGACGACTCTAATTGCATGAAATCAGTATCATATTCTAATTAAAAAAAAAAAAGAAAAAAAAAGCTCATTCATGGATAATTATCACATTAATCATATAGAGCACTTTCATCCTAAATTAAATGCTTGAAAGTTGGTATAACTTTCCAAATCCATCGAGTATATAAACCTCACTTAAAAAACTTAAATTAAAAAATAAAAATAAAATAAAATAAACAGAATATTGAACATGGAACCATTTCAACCTGAGCAGTTAGAGACTTAATAACTTCCTTCGCAGATTTGCATTTTTCAGCTTCATCTGCAGCAATCGCAGATACCTCCTCCAATTTCCTTGATGTTCTTTGAAGTTCAGCTTCAAGATATTTGGATTTGGAAGTGAGGTCTTCTACCTACATAGTGTTTGGAACACTTTCAGCTTCGAGTACGCAAATCAGTTTAACTAATTTAAAGTAGAAAAGGGGAAAAAAAATTAAAGCCACTTAATATTCAATGAAGAAAACACATCCTATGAATTTCCATGTAAAGTTTAAACAATGCCTCGGTTCATGGTCTAGGCAATCTTCTCTCCCTTTAGTTATTACAAAACGTCAATGCTTGAAACCCCTCCTCAACTCACACCACAAAGGTTCTTCACGCTAGCTAGAGAAATGATATAGGAATGCAGTAAAAAATAGAGAATACCTAATGAACAAAAGAACTAGGAAATAATCTGGTAATCTGATAAGCTGATATTGTACATATTGATTAGGAGTTAACTCATGCAGGGATGTCGTTGAGATATTAGATTGTAATCATTAAAGAGCTATAAACAGGCTTACTTGTGTCCTTAAGTGTATGATTTGTTGGCTCAAGCTTCCATTTACGAGCTTTGAATCCTCAAGAATTATTTCTTCAGCAGACAGACGCGGGCTTGACCTCTCTGAAACAGGAGATGTAAACCAAGAAGCCTTTTTGGTAACAGGAACTGAAGGTGACATAACATTGTACGAATCTCCAGTGAGAGAAGTTGAGGCTTTTGTCAAATTGAAGGCCCCTAATTGCAAATTCCCATTCATCACGGGAAAGATAAGATTATCATGCACTTCTGGTTTTCTGTCTTGCTTAGGAAGCTTCATTTCGCTCTGGGTTGTTGAGCCAAAAGATGAGAGTCTGGAGAGCGTTGCCCGTAGCATAGGGATCAGAGTCTCTCTGTCTGCCGCCTCATTGGATTTATGACGTATATTTCCAATAGGACTTCGTGCAGAAGAACTAATTTCTGCTGCCTTCTTTAGTTTAGTATAACACTCATCACATACCCGATATGGTTTGTTTGTGTTTGGAGCCAAGGCAGCTTTCAGAGATTTCTTGCTGCTGCATGCTTTGCAGAAGACTAAACCACAATTGTAACAATTATGACGTTTTCTTCTGAAACCGAAGGGGTTGTGACAATCAGAGCAAACAGAATGGTCAGTGCTAGATGCCCATCTGTGAAGACAAATGACCGCAGTAAGGTTTGGACCACATGTGACACTCCTTACTTGCTTATCCTTCATACAATCAACGAGGGTAGGTGTATTTCTATGATCATTGTCTCCATGGCCTAGTTGTCCATTTGAACCCTTTCCCCAAGTATAAACCTCTGTCATGGAAGTCAAAACTGCAACATGATAAGAACCACAGGCAATTTCTTCAACAACAAAATCTGCAATTTTACCCTCAATCAGAGTGGGAACTTTCCCCTCAGCTGAAGGACTGCCAAGCTGTCCATAAGCAGAACTTCCCATTGTATATACTTGCCCTGAGGCTGTGAGGCCAACTGTGAGACTATAGGCACATGCTACTTTACAAATGTTTTTATCAACCAATGCAGCTACACATTTAGGAACTAGTCTAGATTCCACATCCCCATGTCCAAGTTGGCCTTTTTCTCCATCACCCCAGGTATACAGATATCCTGATGAAGAGTTGCTAGTAGTCTTAGGACTCAATGATTCATTCATTGCTACAGCAACTGCTGCAGTGTGCCAGACACCACAAGCAACCCTTGTTGTTCTTAGCCCTCTCAAAGTTTCGACCTCTCGTGGAGTACTTGCACTATTATGATCCCCATGGCCTAAGGCACCGAAACAACCATCTCCAAAGGTAAACAACTGACCGGCTGAGGTAACAGCAGCTGTATGCCATGGTCCACAAGCAATATAGGATACGTGTATACCTTCCATGTTACCACTTACTTTTTTTGGAAACCAGTGACTAACTTCACTTCCATGACCAAGCAGACCAGAATTATGACCGCCATCACCCCATGTATAAAGATCTCCAGAAATTGTAACAGCACAAGTGTGATATTCTCCACATGCCACAAGTTCAACATTTATTCCACTAAGAGTGTCAATCGGCTTTGGGTGGGAAACATCTACTTCTGCACCGTGACCAAGCCTGCCTCCTGACTCCTCTCCCCAACTGAAGACTTCCCCATGCTTGGTGACCAGAACAGCGTGTCTGGAACCACAAGAAATTCCTTGAACATCTACAACCACTCTTGATTCCAATGCCTTTGGCAGAAGAGCATCTGTCCTAAAACCATACGAACTCCCCACTCTATCCACACCACCTCCTAGTACTCCACCACCAACACCTTCACCCCATAAATAAACATCTCCTAAAGCATCAAAATCATCTTGAAAAGATCCTCGACTGGACGAGCTTACAGCACTAGATAAACTCACTCGAAATCCTTCCGATGCAGAATTTCGACCATTTGAGGTGTCTATAGATGCAGGTGATAACGAGGGATTCGAAACTGACTCAGGTTGAGTGGCAGTGGCACTCTTGGGGGTTGCAGTATATGATACTAGGTCAGCGAAAGCTCGTCCTAATCTACTTTGTGGGTTGTTCTCCAAAGGAACTCCTTCAGTGTCTCCTGGATCCTGTAGAATTTTGTAAAAATACCAAAAAATAAACTTTAAATCACTGATACAGTAAAAAAACTATTTTTTTTCAACTATTGAAGAACAAAAAAATAAGTCACCCTCATACGTACAAATGGTGTGACTGATGGAGAATGTCGTCGAGTACGAGAATGGGCACTATCTAGTGAAGTGCTGTCCAATCTTGATTCGTTTCTCCAGCTCCGGTAATTACCTCGACTGATTATTGCCTTAAGACCAACAAACCAATCTTCAGCTTCATCCTTGTCCTTACATATCTGTCCAATAGGGTGGTAATGTATTAAATCAATTGACTAACAGACATGATTTCTCAGGTGTCTTTTCTATTTTTCTAGCACAAATTTCTCAGTTTTTAATCTGCCATGTGCATGCAGTTGCAAGAATGAACCTTCAGCATGGGGGCTTAAGAAAGTTAAATTTATTTTCTGTGCTCAGTATAGGTAAGAAATGTACTCACCAAGTCCAAGGACCTATCATTGTATAGAAGTGAAAATGATTGATACTCCTTTTCAGGACGTGGGTACCGCTGAAATATTGCCTGGAAGGAAAAGCCAAAGTGATGTTTATCAATATGTTTGGGAAGTATGCAAACAAGAGATATGACAATATTTTTATTTCTTTTCATTTTCTGGTCACAAGAAAGGATAGGGCAATCTGTGAGCGAAAGAAGTAGATTGGATAAAGGTTGATTGGTTCAACCATAAAAGAAAATTTCAGATATAAGCTTCGTTGAAAAGCAGAAATAAGCATTTAAGAACATTCTGACGATTACATAATTCAGCTTTGGGTGGAAACTTTCTAGCAAAGGATAATGGAATCAAACTTACAGTCCGCTGGCCAGGAATAATTGTTGAAACATGACAAAGTTTAAGATGTTTTTCTTCTTTTCCTGAGTACCATATCAACAGAGACTCATCCTGAAACAAAACCAAGATTATCTGAACCAACACTCAGAGCAGAAATGAAAGAAAGCCACATGTGGAGGCAACTTACATTAGAAAGCCGGAATGGGCAGAATTTTGGCTTTCCTCTGCGCCCATATTTTAACAAAGTTGCACCTTTCTTAAGTGCTGTTATGGCCTGGAAATAGAGTTATATGAAAAACAGAAAACTCTACCTAAGGTATATATGTGTTACCATCCGTGAGGATAAACTGCTCTTAAGTATTCATCATCATTGACTCCATATGTCTATAGATATATACATCATCAGTTACATGCAAACATGTAATCAATTGAAATCTCAAGTGAACAGAATGTTCTACTGAATAGAACCCAAAAGTCTCACCGTAACAGTCAATTTCACGGGAAATAATTAATCATAGGAAATTGAAAGTGGAACAAACCTGGTCGATATCCCTCTCGGCAGAACCGCTTCTCTGAGGACTAGCCATTCAAGTTGCAATATTAGGTTTTTCCCAGAAGTACAAGACCCATTGGAACAACAACACCACCTAATATATCCCAATTCCCAATTTCTCCCCATTAAACCAACAAAAAGAAAGCATTACTCTGTTCCTGAGCCTAAAGAAAATGTTTGCTTCACCTCTAACCCATTATTATCCCACAACTAGCCTCAGCTCTCAAGAACAACCTTGCAGCTCAAGAAACTCAACCCCAAAGCCACAAAATTTCACAATGCCGTAAAAATCAAACCCTAAAACACCACAGGCGGACGCTCCACTCATCAACACTCAGCTCCCTACCAGCTCAAACCACTTCCTTGCAAAAAAAAAAAAAAACCCTAGCATTCACAATACACGGTCGAATTGCTCTCAAACTAAACGATTCTCGTAATGTTCGACACCAAAAACACACATTCTAAACCGGAAAGAGTGCAGATTAGGGAAAACGAAGGTTGAGTTACCTACATTCCGAGAAAGTTGCAAAAATTCGCCGAATGTCAGCCATTTCCCAAAAAAAAAAAATTCGAGGTGGTTCAGTTGTAAAAAGAAACGAGAGAGAAAACAGGAAGAAAAAAGAAAAGAAAATGAGAGAGCTAACCGCTTTGAGAGCACGGCGAGGTCGTCGTCAATGCCGTATTTTTCCGAGAGAGGCTTTGGGGATTGCTGGTGTTTGTTAACTATCGTGCGCACCTCTCTCTTTTCCTTCCTTTCTCTTTTTCTTGGATTTTCAAAGTTTAACAGTTTGTTTTGTCGCTCCTGATTCCTGATTGCCAAATCAAGTTTTGTGTCGCTTCATGCCACGTCACCGACTGAAATCTCCCGGGATGGGGATGGTTTTGCTTTTGTCTTCATTTGTTGACCCAAAGAAAAAAGCATGTCTTAATTTGTTGACCAAATAAAGCATGTTTATATTCTCTAATTAAATTTTCTGGTTCTTTATTTAATTAATTTCTTGTTAAAATAAAATAAAGAAAGAAACCCTTCCATGAATACAGCCGTAAGAAACCCAAGGTAATGTAGAAGAAGCTATCCATTTTTTTTTATCAATTCTTTACAGATTCCATAGAACCCAGATTTTTTTTAATGCTTTGTTTATGTTTTTATTGAATTTTGTTGTCCATATATCCTTATAAGAAGACTGAACGAGGCATTGAGGCGACGTGCATGCTGCATGCTGTATTTTTATTTTCATCTGTGTCATTCTGATTCACTAGGACAGCTAAACAACCCAATCCTTCCAATCTGCCTATTAAACATTCGTTCATCCACCACAATTCTAATTTTAATAGACGATTAAGAACATTATTATCTCAATAAAGAATGGTGATTCTCAGGGTTTAATTATAAGAGAACTAAACAATTTCAGCAAGAACTAAACCTCTGAAAAATGCATATCATTGCTTACCTATTAACCGATTGCCAAGGTCATTTGATTTTCTCCGAAGAAAGTGAGCGGGTTTGAGAGCTAGCCCTTGAGCTTCCTTGCGTCGATGGAAAAAAGATCCTTCCTTCTACAGTTCAACGTATGCGTGGACTGAGGGCATGTGGAGGGTTTTTTTTTCTTTCTTTTCTTCTAGTTTTAAGTCGAATTTAAATTTGATCGATGATATAAGAATATCTCATTAAAATAGAATGCAAATATTATCCCGATATAAATATTACAATCAAAATAGCGTGCAAATTAGATGGTTTCATTAAACTTGGCGTTGCGGGTTGAATTTATGGCCTCAATGCATGACAATTCTTAAACCAAGTTGATCCCTACATTGAGGGTCCTCCCGTTAATTGGCAGAATACAATTATACAAATGTCTTGAGAAATGTGATAATTACACATATCAAAGCAACGACCTTTAATAATTTGATTAATAGAAAAGACATATGTGGCCTAATCCCATCTTCAAATGAAAAGATGTCTCCCAATGCCATGATGAAAGAAAAAATTATTGTCTCATGCTCCTAGCATAATTTTAGAAAAGTTTGAAAGAAGCTAATCTTTTTTTTTTTAATATCTAGAAGTAGATAAACTTTCACCCACTTAATTATTTTATTGGAATTATCCAAAGGATCAATTGGTTCAATGCTTGGCTAATTAGCTGGTCTCTAGTTAAGGTCTTATTATACCAACGTCAGTGATCTTGTCAATTTCTTTTTTCATCCGCAAATAATTAGTTCTTATAAAATTTAAACAGTACGTTTTATTTTCAAACATTATTCTTTATTGGATGGAGATTTAATTTATGCGAAAAAATGGAAAATCGTATTTATAATTTGTGAAATTTGAAGAGCACGTACTTTTTGCAGCTGCTTGATTTTGATCTTGTTTATATTTTGGTTTCTCATATGTGCTTGAAAGTTGAAAACGGAAACGGAGAAGCTAAAAACTTGACTCAAGATGCGAAAACAAAGCAAACTAATCATCATTAATTAGATCTCAGCTTCATCATGCCATGATATTAATTAAGATATTAGTGAAGCATACATACATATATATAGTTAATTAATCATCATTAATTTAACCAAATTAAGATCGATGGACTCCCGGAATAATCAGTACATATAATCATCATCAAAGATCATGTAATTGTTGTTCTTTCTGTTTCTTGCTTCTCTATCAGTCTGCAAATCACAAACACAAAAATCAATCCCCCACATAATACATACATTGCGATCGTACATTAATTATTAGGGCATATGAATGTATATATATATATATATATATATATATATAGTTACCTTGGTAATGAGCCTTTCAAATGCTTCAGTCCCATGCTCCTCCATGTACTTTTCAGCGGCGGTCAAAATGTCGTCGGGTTTGCTGAAGACGCCGCCCTTCTTTCTTGGAATATACCACATCCGATGGCCAATGTTAATTCGTGGGTTCATATAGTATGGTCTGATAAATCGCCGATAAACATATGCTGCGCCATTGAATTGTGGCAGCACCAACCAACATGTGAATATCAGCTTCGCATAATTCCATATTGGGAAGCTGATAAATGTTCGACATTTAAACTGGTTATCAAATAAGTATGTTGGCGGAACTTAAAACGGAACAAGTTGGATCGGGAGATCTCACCATTCAATGATTTTAGCAAATGTGAGCTCGAAGAGTGTCATGAGAGAATAGAGAACCCAATAAGTGAGCCATTGTTGATCATCGGTGCGTGACTTGGTCTCAATGGCATTAACCGACGCATATCTGTCGAAATTACAAATGGGTTTCATGAGGTGAGTGCAATGTTCAAATTAATAAGAACATTGAAGAAAAATCACGAGGGACAATTAATACATATTACTTACAGGGGATAAACTAGTGTGACTAGAGGCCTGCATATGATGGAGAGACAGAGTATAAGTATGTGACGTAGAAATTAATTAAGGAAAAATGGGAGAGAAGTTGATGGTATATATTTACAAAGCAAGAACATCAAAGTTGTTAGCCACAACTTGGAGAAGATTATTATTATTATTCCCAGAATTATTACGACCCATCTCTTGTTGCTGTTGCGATTGCTTGCTACTTGCTATGTTCTGTTGGCCTTCTTCTTCCTCTGTATATCAGCATTATGCATTCATGCTGGGCCGACTTAAAAGGAAGGGCTTTCAAAAAGCTACCTCAAAAGCTGACAATTGAGAAAGAAAAGCGTTGAAAAGTTGGGAAAGGGTAAGCTGATTTTGCGGAGAATATAGTCCTGCACAAGAAACGAGGCACCGATTTTTTGAACTTCGAGATTACTGTATATATGTTTTAGGAGTAAATTACTATTCGACCTCCATAAAATTTACATTAATTTTAATTAAGGTCTCTCAATTTTTTTTAGTAGGTATATCATTAAAAAAAAAACTTATCCAACTACAAGTTTACAAGAGTCATTAATAAGAAAAAGTATGAAACGTAAGAAATACTCACAAATAAACTTATAAATAAAAATGCCAATTATCATGTTTAACTTGACGTTGGCAATATCTATAATCAAAAATTAGTTCAAACTCAAAATCACAAACTCAAACAAGAAGCTTAGCCATAACTAAGCAAGGTCCATCGCCAAGGACTAGCAACGAGGTTGAATCTATGGCAGAGAGAGGGTAGTCGGAAGAGGAGAAGGGGAAAGGAGAAAAGAGGAAGAAGGAGAAAAAAACAGAAGGGAGAAGGAAAAATGAAGAGGGGAGAAGAAAAGAAGGCTGCCACTGACCCTATGAGGGAGCAATGGCTAGGGTTTTGGTCGATTATAGATGCTCTAAAAAGAAGGCGGGGAGAAGTTTCAAAAAAAGGATGTTCAAAGTGACGGTCTATCGTCCTTCAAGTTTGTTATTAGTAGTGTACGCAGTAGCGTAGTTAGAATTTTATTTGTGTGTGGGCGTTTCATAAAATACTTAAAAAATTGAACTTTGAATAGAGATCATAACAAAAGAGTCACCACCAAATTAGTCTTCAATGTCAGGTTTAAAGAGATAACAACATAAACAAAAAGCAGCATCTTTTTCTATGTTGTTGTCCAACCAAGTAGGAAACTCACAAAACCAAGCAGAATTGAAAAGTCATCGTGGATTCCCAAAATTTTGATAAGGGAAATCATGAGTTCGAGGTTGGCATGGACCTTTTAGAAGATAAGTTTTTCGAACTTGGTCTCGAGTATTTGGATGATAACTTATCATTTGATTACGCAATCTAGGATCAGCCTGGAGATTTTCTAAATAGACTTCCACAATAATTTCTTTTAAACTACTTTCATCTGTCTTTTTATTTTTGTTCGTCGGTGACGATGAATCTGATACCTCACTATTTGATTTTCTTTTGCAATATCTTTCCGTAGTTGAAAGACATATTGAGCAAGCTTAATTGATATTTACTTATATATTAAAACTATATTCATAAAATTATATTCATAGTCTTTTTATAGAGTGTGATTGAGATTGTTCTCATTCCTTATTTACTAATTAATGTATTAATATTTCTTAAAAGAAAAGGAATTGTATTCTTCTTAAAAAAAGGATTGTATAATAATAACAATGAATTAAAAAGTTTTGAAAATTTTAACAATTTGCGACTTGAGACTTAATAGATTTGAATTGTTCAAAAAGTATTCATAATCCAAATATTAATTAATTAACACTACTATTTTTATGTCAGTGGGGCAGAGTGACATACATGATATATATATATATATATAATACCAACCCAATTCATTTGGATCATCAAGATTCATGCAAGGATAAGGACCCACAATTATTTGAATCTTATATATATAACTGTGGAGAAGAAAAAGTGAAGGGGGCAGACCTTTCTAAGCCCTGCCTCCTTCTCCGCCGTTGAGTGTACGTTCATAAACTATGTCTAAAAGTACAAGGATACTACTGTATATATATATATTTTAATGATTCAGTTTTAACTTTTTAATTCAAATAAATAAAAATCAATTTCAACTTCCAATTTATTTTATGTTCTCATGACAGAGGCTTGGGGTTGGAGGGATGTAGCCCTCCTTACCAACTATGATCCTTTTTGAAAATTTTCTTTAACCCAACCTATTTTACGCCTTATATTATTAGTAATGAAGAGATAATGTAAAATTTTGATACTCTTAAGATTTAAATGGTAAAACTTAAATTTAAAAAGTGATAATTTATATTTACATTACATGTTTAATTATGGATTTTGTTGTAATTTTTTTTTTCTTTTTCTTTCCATCAAGCTTTTTTAATGTTATATAGATACATTTGAGAGCAAGGCTCATTACGTTGGTGTATATTTTTATGTTTATTAATGAAATTCACTCGTACTGTCAAGTTTCTTATACATTTAGCATGTAAGTTTAACCTTTTAAAATTCAAATTAAAAAATCATCCATATCTAATGATATTCTAATTTATTGTGTAATGCAAAATTTTAGATATAATTTTCGTAAAAAATGAAATTAGTACTCAATAGGCAATATATATAATTCTTCCACCGCCACTGTTACTGGATACGGAAAAATGTGAAATCCTCAATGAGTATCAAATTTATTTTTAAAGGACATAGAGAATGCGTGACAACATGGTTTCGTGGTGTAGTTGGTTATCATGTCAGTCTAACACACTGAAGGTCCCCAGTTCGAGCCTGGGCGAAGCCATTTTATAAAGAATATTTTTCCGGTTTTTTCTTACAATGCTTTTGTTGAGAACAAATGCCAACATGGTTTCGTGGTGTAGATGGTTATCACGTCAGTCTAACATACTGAAGGTCCCCAAAACTGGGCGAAGCCATATTGTTCTCCATTTTTTTATTTTCATATAAATCTTGCCCTATATATACATATAAAATAAAATAAGGATATTATATATATATACATATGTGTGTGTATATATATATATATAAATAAAGATTTTATTTGTATCTCACCTTTTAATATTTTTCTGCACAATTATTTCAATTTATTTAAGAGGTAATTATATATGGGTTAATAAGGTTAAGCTATAATTCAATTTATTTCACTTATTGATTTCAATTGTTTTATTTATTTTTATGACCTTTTTATTCTTTAAATAGATAGCAGGGACAAATAATCATTATTGATCCCAGATTAAAATTTTGAATATTGAACACTTTCTATTTTATCAAGAATCTAATTCTATTAAATAATAAAATAGAAAAATTTAAACAAAATAACATGTTAACAAATAATCATTATTGTCCATTTTCTTAATAAATGGGTAGGTTTCGAGTTAACATGTTAACCCGTATATTGACCAATATATTGACCAGTTTAATAAACATGTCATTACTATCTCATATATCTACCCATTTACCTACCTAAATACCTATTAAATCTTATAATTTAAATAGGTTAAACATATTAAATAGGTCAAACGGGTCATAGGTTAATTGAATTTTTTTGTAACAACCAGTCCCGAATCAACGGGATTAATTAAGGATTAATTACGGATTATAGAGGATTAATCGGGGATTAATCGAGGATTATCGGACGATTGGGGTAAAATGACGATTTTACCCTTAGATGAGTGGAACTGTTGACTTTTGATTCGAGAGTTCTAATGCACGTGGACCGAGGTCCATTACGTAGATCGAGACGATACGAATTTGTAGACAGGCAGCATGTTGAAATCAGACATCGTACGAAAAAATTACGGGTCAAGGAAGGATTTTTATACTATTCATAGTTGCACATTTGACTAGAAGTTGACTTTTGGGTTTGTCTTGAGTGGGCCCAAAATATCTCTTGTGGACCAATAGATGTGTGACAAGTGTCACCCATCCTTTGGTCCACACAACACATACATGCATCACCCTTTTTCCCTTCTCCCATTTTCGATCCAACCCGAAACCCTTCTCCCTTCCTTGTTCCTTATCTGCTGCCTGAGAGAGAGAGAGAGAGAGAGACAGACAGACAGAGTGAGAGAGAGTGCTGGAGAGACAGGGGAAGACGGTGGTGAGAGGCTGAGCCGTCGTGGATGGATGAGGAAACCTAGAGAAAGGTCAACCCGAAACCTGTTTGGATTTGGATTTGGTTTCAGACGTTTAGGGGTTGATTTTGGCAATTTGGACGTGTTTTGGGAGCTCATACAAGCTTGTGAGGATGAGTTTGGACGGAGGAGGACCACTAGACAACCCTAGAAGGAGGTTAGAAGTTTGGGCGTGGAATATCGATCTGGAACATGTAATTCCATTTCTTGTTTCTCTTTTTTAAGGCCGTAGAACTGTGTCTAGGAGAAAGACGAGTAGTTTGAGCGAAGAAGGAAGGAAAACGGTGGCTGGACGGCGGAGATACGAACGGGACAAGGTCGCAGGTCAAACGACCTGTTACAGTGACCCAGATTAACCCGTCTAGAGGTTGAAGGCGATGACATCACGATCCACGTCATCCCTGTTAGGCCATGTGGCCAACTAGAACGTGACAGGTGGCCAGGTGTTAGTCCAGTCAGCAACTGACGTGGTAGGGCCATGTTAGACATGTCAGACCACATGGACCAGTGAGATGGTGCCACGTGTAACGACCCATCCTGAATTTTGGGATTAGATTAGTGACTAATCAATAATTAGTAAGGTTAATCGGTGATTAGTTGTACGAAATTAGACGAACGATGTAAAATGACCATTTTGCCCCTGATCGTGGGTAAAATGTTGACTTTTGACCCGGGAGGTCTGATGGCCAAGGGCCGAGGACTTTTACGTAAATCGAGTCGATACAAATCTGTAGACAGGTGGCACGCCGAAATCGGACGTTGAACAGAAAAGTTATGGTTCACGGAAGTTTGATTGCACTATGCACGCATTACAAGGCGGAGATGATATGGAAATATCTGATTGGGCAGATATTTTAAGTGGGACCCATGGATGAGTGACAAGTGTCACTCATCCTATTGGTGGCTTCCCTAAAAAGTGGATCTAACTAATTAAATAATATTAATCTAATTATTTTATAATTTAATCCTACCCACCTCTCATCCTAACCCTCCATCTCATCTAATCTTTCAATCCTGGCCGTCCATCTCCCTTCCATGTTACTATCATCAGTCACCTTCTTCTGTTTTTCTTCAAATAACCCGAAACACCCCCCCCCCCCCCTCCCCTCCCCTCCTTCATTCTCCATTTCTCCCTTGAACAACAAACACCCACATGAACCACCTCACCACCATGACCATTGGTGCTCGGGTGTGACCGTGAGGGAATGACCTGAGAGGCTGAAAGACAACGGGAACGGCGGTCCACGGCGGAGGTAAGGTTGACCGTGAATCCGTGAGATTTCAAATTTGGAAATCAAGTTTTGGTTATCGTTTTGAACCCCTTTTTGATTCTATTTTGGCCTAGGGACAAGGACGACTTGTTTGGGATCGGTTTTGATGGAAATGGACGTCTGGAACGGAAAGAAATAGAGGAGGAAGGCTGTGGTCACTGTTCATCATTTTCTGGTGAGTCTATGGCCTAGTTTTCTTGGTTTTTAAATCATAGAATGGTTGCTGGGGATTAAAGGATAACATAGGAAGAAACGGGAGTCAAAATGGCTGAGAAACAAGAGAGAACCGGCCGGATCGGTTTGCCAGTTCGGTCGAACCGGAATAACCAGGCGGACCAGGTTCACGCGAGGTTGATGGTGACACTATAGCAGGCGTGTGGCTTTCACGCGCAGCCCCTTTGGGCGGCGTGTGAGCACGCGTGGAGGGTAGTTTGGGGAAGTGCTCAACATGACTTTTAATCTATTCGATGTAACGAACATTTTGGGACTGGTTTCGTGTCGATCGGATATCATCTCGATAATGTTCGGGGAATCCGAAGGTTTAGGATCGAGTTTAAAAATAAAAATTCGAGAAAATTACGGGGCTTCAATGAGAGGTTAATAAGGTAGTTAGTAACCCTCTAGATTGATTTGGAAAGGTTTGGGAGTCCCGGTGACGACGATTAGCCCGGTGAGGTTTACGGCACGCAAATCGAGGCTGCAGCTTAGGATGGTCTGTGAGTGGACCTTAATTTCTAAATTGTGATGCATGAATAAATGTTTTGTATGATTTATAAATATGATTCTATGATGATGATTTTGACGATTGTGATTTATATGGTTTCACGCACTTCGAGGCGATTTACGTGTTTGCACGTAAGTCGAGGTTTACGGTTTTGGCACTGATTTTCCGTGCTTATAGTTTTGGAAATGATTTTATGAAATGATTTTGGATTTGAAAAGGTAAACTCGAGTTCGCGACCCATTTATTTTGGAAACCCTCGGACTCGAAGTCCCTTTTAGCTGCGTTATAGGGCTAGAGGCCTAATTGGTTCTTAAATCGATTTCGGATTTGGAAATATGGAATCGGGCACGAGACCCCTTTGACTTACAGAATCTCAGACTTGAAGTCCATTTGATTTAACGAGGCATCGGGCAGAAGGCCCAGTTGTTTTACGTGTAACAACCCGTACCTTCGGGAAGGGTATAAATGTAATTTTTGTAAATATTTGTATAAAAGGACGATTTTGCCCTTGTGAATAGTGCGTCAAAAGTTGACTTTTTGATTGACCGGTTGGATGAGTGTTGACCATTGACCGTGACGTAGTTTAGGACGTCACGAGTCCGTAGACAGGTGGCATGTCCGATTCGGACAATCGGAGAAAAAGTTATGACGTTCGGAAGATTGAGGGCGTTACCATAATTTTGACTAATTGAGGAAAATGTTGAATTTTTAGTGGACTTGTGATTTTCACGTAGACCGAGGACGGTTAGATAGGTCTCGACGTCCTGAGTACAACGACAGGCGGCACGCTGTCATCGGACGTCGGATGAAATAGTTACGGGTCTGGAAAGTTAGAGGGCAAAAAGGTAATTTTAACACTAGGGGCATTTTAGTCTTTTTCCCCTTAAGCCCAATTAGATAAGGCCACTTGTCCTGAGTGGGATTGGATATTTTGCACTGAGACCATGGATAGGTGGACACGTGGGGATGGCTAGATGGTTCTGGGAGAGTCTAAAATACACACGGCTACAAATTGTCCAATTTGAACCGTGCATTTGGCTTCGACACAGAGAAACAGAGAGGAATAAATTGTGTGTGTTCGATCGATTCAATGTGAGGGTGAGTGGGTTGTGAATTGAGAGAGTGACAGAGAGACAAGAGTGAGTTGTTGATCGTGTTTTGAAGAGGAATCGTGCACGGAGACACGACGGTGGACGGCTGGAATTTCTGGGAAAAATAGAGAGACGGTGGCACTGTGGCGGTGGTTGTGCCGTGTGGTGGCTCAAACCAAGGCAATAGGAGGCTCAGGAGACTGCAGGGGACTCAACGAGCACCGTGGCACACGGCGGTGCAGACGGTGGTGGACGGTTCGAAGGTATGGTTTGAATCCCCTATTTTTCCCGTGATTTTGTTTTCAATAATCGTGGACTTTGGGCTAGATTCGAGGTAATTGGTGAGTGAAGTGAGGTTCAGGGAGGTCCTAGGAGTCGTCTAGGATGGTCGCCGTGACGGGGGAGGACCTGGGTGGCCGGCGGCCAAAACAGGGCTCACAGGCCGTCTGTGTCGAAGACGAAGTCGAGGGGTTTTAGGCCGTGATTCTTCGATGTTAGGACGGGGTTAGATTGCTAAGGATTGGACGAAGCTTCTGGGATTGGATTGGACTGAAATGGTGGAGGAATTACAGAGAACCGGGTGACTCGAGGTTGAAGATGCACTGTAGCAGGCGCGTGAGGCCCACGCGCAGCCACTTTGGGTGGCGCGTGGAGGCGCGTGGGGAGGATTCCGGCCAAACTTCCAACATGGTTTTGGTTCTAAATGTTCTAAGGAATCCATTGGTGTGATTTTCGGTTAATCGGACGATGTTATGAGATAGTTCGGGAATCCGGACAGTTTAGGGTCTAAGATTAAAATATGAATAAATTCCCGAAAAATTGGGGAAATTAGGGTTAGTATCCTTGATGTATTTGTGACCCTATTTGGTGCATCTTGACAGGACGAGAGACACCTGAGACGGTCGAGGAGCGCACGGAGCGCGATTGACTCGTTTAGATTCATGAGTGGACTCTTTCTTTTCTTTCAAGCATGCCTAACTGTTTTAATTATGTTTTATTACGTTAAGTATGTTTTATGCTTTTTAATGATGTTTATATGTGATTATATGTGATTGATATGCTTGCACGTTTTTCAAGGCATTTTTGGATTTTCGCACGTTTTTCGAGAAAAAAAACTGGATTTCGGATTTTGATGCCATACTTAGGGATTTCAATATATAATTGTTTTCTGATGATGATAAATGGATTATGAAACATGATTTTTGATAATCGCGGGTTTTGGTTTAAAAAGTGGATTTACGGATTTGGGTTCGGAACGACGGTTCTGAATGCCGGAAGGGCTTCGAACCGGGGATTTCGAATTCGAGTTTGGCTATGGATTTAGAAATGGTTTTACATTGAATTTGGACTGGATTTGCTGGATCTGGATATGGGTTTAAAGACCCGGATGTTCTGATGGATGGGGGACGGGCCCGGATTGAGTTTAAAGACTCGGGAGTTTAAAGACTCGAACATTTATGATATTACCCCCATAGGCCTATTGAGTTTAAAGACTCGGGAGTTTAAAGACTCGGATTACATTTGAGGCCTGGTTGAGTTTAAAGACTCGGATAGACCCAGCAGGTTTGATCAGACGTGGTTTTTATATAGTGGTTTATGAAATACATTATATCGCTGATGTTGTGGTTTCTGGTTTCAAAATATTCGTTAGGCATGCATGTTTTCAAAACGGAGGGAACAAATATTATTATTATTTTTCCTTACCTCTGATTTGATGATAAACTGTTTTTGAAACTTTTATTTATTCTAGTCCACTCACACTTTTTGGTTTTCAATTTTCCCTCCAGGTCGTGGTGATAGCGTTGGGATGAACGTTGAGGCAGGAATCGAGGCATAAAGCTTAAGACGTTCTTCCGTTGCGAGACTAGCATAGTAGGATTTTGTGCCCATTTTGTAGAACTATGCTCTGACTTACAGTTGTATTATATTTACTCCTTCGTCTGATAGTTATACTTATGGTGGTATTAAGGTTATGTTGGTACTTAAAGTGTGATTGTCAGACGGGAGCAGGGTTCGTCCTGGGTATCGAGGTGATATTTGGGACGGGTCCTGACATTACGTATCGGGCTCGAGGGCCAATTGGTTTGCGTATCGGGCTCGAGGCCCAGTTGACTTACGTATCGGGCACGAGGCCCATTTGGTTTACGATTCGGACCGGAGGCCCAATTTGTGTGTGGATTCGGGCTTAGGACCCAGTTATGTTTTAAGATCGTGATTTTGAGTCGAGGACCCGTAAATGGATTTATGTTTCATGACAGTTTATGGGGACCAACATGAACCCTTGAAAGGTTTTTATGGTTCATGACGGTTTATGGGGACCGAGCATGAACCCTTGAAAGGTTTTGAGAATGTTTTCAAATGATTTTTCGTATACCATCCTTTATATATGAATTGTCTCCTCCGGGGAGGGTCATTGGCCTGGGTGGACCCCAGAGTAGTCACGGAGCACTGATTGAGTGGAGTCGCCCCCGTTGGGTTCCTTACTCTCAGAAAGGCTATGGATTATAACCCCCAGGGAGGGTCATTGATCTACGAACATTAACCTGATGGACCCTAGGGAGACTTGGGCTTTGAGATCCCGGGTAGCACGCGCGTAGCTCTAGATACCGTGATAGGATTGGTTATATGATATTGATAAACATGATTTCATGGATTTGCGAAATTGTGTTTTATGATTGATAAATGGATTTGGGCTGAGATCCCACATATGTTTATTATGTTCTATATTTCTGTAAATGGTTTTGGACAGGGGCCCGTATGGATTTGGTTATTGAAACATATGTGGTTTGATAAATGGTTTTCCCTAAGCATGCATGTTTTTTAGTGAAGGGCATAAAAGTCTTTTATGAAATGTGTTTTACTAAACTTATTACTTTTTGTCCACTCACGGTCTTTCTGTTTTCAATGCCCTTCAGGTTGAATACGGTGCGGACTGTAGCAGAGACCGAGACATCACATACCTCCTCCGGATCCTGGCGTACTCTGGAAGCCGGTCAGGCTAAAGGTTCAAATTTTCCCTGATCTAACACTCCGTGTCAGAAGGAATTAGGAGTGTCCCTCGTTAATCCTTGGGGGATTTGGACGGGTCCTGACACCACGTGGCATGGTGTCAAGAGTTTTCAGGTGACATGTCAACTGACGTGGTAGTCCACATCAGACATGTCAGACCATGTGGACCATTGAGGTGGTGCTACGTGGCAAGGTGTCAGACGAAAACATGGCACATCTCACAATAATCCAATGGGATTGGGATAAGTCTTGTCATTTTCAGTACGACCTATTAATTAAATGAGTTATACGGGTTACATGGGTTACCTGGGCCATTAACAAGTCGGGTTCGGGTTGGACATCCTTAACACGATTATTAAATAGGTCGGGTTTGAGTTCGAGTTGGGAATATTTGAGTAAAATATAGTTCATAACAGGACACGAATCTGAAACGACAAGATTCACTACCAACCCTAACTGAGTAGGACAGAAGAGAGTGAAGGTGGCTTCTTGGGTTGTTGAGAGTTTGTCTGTTGCAGGC
This sequence comes from Prinsepia uniflora, assembly GCA_032719365.1. Taxonomy (NCBI): domain Eukaryota; kingdom Viridiplantae; phylum Streptophyta; class Magnoliopsida; order Rosales; family Rosaceae; genus Prinsepia; species Prinsepia uniflora. The sequence goes on from CM064871.1 coordinate 65,315,714, forward strand.
TGTAGTAGACCTGGAGGGGTACTTTTCTTTTCAAGCATCATGAAGTTTGGACTAGGCCTGAAGCAGGAGGGGGAGTGGATTAGGATTATGAAGCAGGATGGGTTGGATTTTTATCCTGGTCATGAGCAGATGGTTTTGGGTCAAGTGCATATGCAAGGTTTGACCCATAGAAGTGGATGTACTGAAGGCGATGTGATAGAAGATGGTTGTGGTTTGGGCAGAGATGAAGTTAGTGGACAGGAAGTAGGCTCGGGTCCATTTTATTTAGGTCCTTCTACTGTAAAATTTAGCATTGAAAGGAAAGCTCTTGGATGGGTTGGGCGTCCGTGGTCTAAAACCCTTGGGGGGGACCATGAGCGCTGTAATTGGCATGCAAATTCTTTGTTGGAACTGTCAAAGTATCGAGGGTGTCTTGACGGTTCAGAGCTTGGTGGACCAATGCAAGATCTCCAAGTTTGATTGTAACGACCCGAAATTTCATAAATAAAATTTTATTGCAAATTGACCATTTTGCCCCTGAGGGGAAAAAAGTTGACTTTTGACCCAAGAAATATTTAGGACCTTGACCCATGACTGTGACGTAGATCGGGACATCACGAGTCCGTAAACAGGCGGCACATCAAAAATGGACGTTCGACGAAAAAATTATGGTCACGGGAGCGAAATCGATTAAATTTGCGAACCGAGAACTAAATTAAAATAATATTAAATTAGGGAAATATGATTTAGCTCTTGATTAAATCTGGACCCTTGGATGAGTGACAAGTGTCACTCATCCCATGGTTGCTTTTCCCTAAAACATTGATCTTGCCCCCATTGGTTGTATTTAATATATTTTATTTTCTCTCATCACTTCCCAGCCGTCCATCTCCCTCTCATATTTACATCTGCACCCTCCATTTATCCCAGCTGATCAATAAACACCAGACCACACCCATTTCCTTCTCCCGTGAAGCACGAGCGCTTCCCTCACTTCGCACAAACTCACCGTCCATCCACTTCATCTCCAACAACCAGATAGACCTCATCTCCCTCACCAGACATCATCTTCATCCTCTGTTCATCACCATCATCCTCTTCTCTATGTTGCAACCCGTGAACAACCTAGACCCGCGAGGAACACCGTTGTGCTCGAAACCCAAGCCGTTCAACTCACGCGACCAAACTTCGAACCAACACTAGGGTAGGACCATTAGGACGTCTGGACACCTAGGGAACTGACAGGAGGACCCACGACGGCGACACGACGGAGGTAGACTGGAAAACCCGAGAACCCCTCTGTTTTTTTCATTTTTGAAACCCATATTTTTTACGTGTAGAAACCGTTTCTTTGTGTTGAGTCGTGTTCTAGGGACTGTGGCGAGCTTGTGGAGACTACTTTCGAAGCAGAATGTGGAGTGAGGCGACAGAGAGGACAGTCAGAAAATTGGGCTGCAGATCTTCGAACTAAAGGTATAGATCTCGATAGTTTTTCTGGTTTTTGAGTTCAGAGACTTGTAGAACGGACTTAGACGAACGCGTAGGGATAACCCCAGTCGAAAATGGTGGTCGAAAACGGTAGTTCTGATCGGGTCAGGCCGCGGGTCATCAGCGACCCGGTTGCAGGACTTCGGTAGGACCCGGTCAAATGTCAGGGATGATGACATCATCATGTCAGACATATCATACCAGTGACCAACCAGAGAGTGACACGTGTCATCTGACACCTGTCAGTGATGATGTCAGCAGTGACGTCATGATGATGTCATCATCATTGTGGCAGCATTGACCAGAGGGTTGACTAGGCGCGTGGGGGCTCGTGTGAATAGTACTCAAGGTGGGACCACCATCATCTTTTAGGTTTCGAAGATACGAATCCAATGACGGTGGTTTCATGTCGATCAGAGATCGTTAAGTTGGTCAAAATAGGGTTTAATGCCTTAGGAAGCGTATTCGGATGACTTTCCCTGGTCGATTTCATTCTAAGGTTTCATGTTTGAGTTATAGGGACCTATAGTGACATTTATGTGTACTTTAGACATGATATGGATTGCACGTTAGCACCGGGACAAGTTTATACGTTCAGTTTAGCGGTGGGACCAGACTGTGAGTGGGCCTTTGATTTCGTTTAAACCCTTGCATGCATAATTGTTTTAATTACTATATCTATATGATTGAATCAAAGTATCTGATTATCTTGAGTCATGATTCTCGCACGTATTACGAGGTTTTGGGCATGTTACCCGTTTGGTTAGTTATGCACTATTTTGAGTTATAAATATGGATTTTGATGATTCTCTTTAGTTCTGCACTGTATAGAACTACCCTAGTGATACTGTCTCCTCCGGATGTTGGTACCCCGGAGTGGTCAAGGTGCATTACATGTGAGGGGTCATTCTACGGAGGGACCGGACTGTAGAGTGACTCAGAAGCAGGATTGCTATGATTGGACGTCTGAGACGTCAGGCATCTGGGATGTCATACTGGGACTGGGTTCCGGATTTGGACTCAGGATTGAGACCCTGGGTGGCACGCGTAGCCTTGTGACTATGACCTTATTAGGCGTCTGGGATGTCAGACATCTGGGATGTCCGGGTTGGGATGTATAGTGCACCAGCTGATGTTATGATTATGATTATATTATCCTGTTTATGCTTATACGATATATTATTTACTTTATTGTGAAGAGTAGCCGATGATTGAACACCCCTGGATGAGTGACAAGTGTCACCCATCCCTTGATTTAGGGCCTAAAGTCAGATCCAAGTTTTAGGGAAAACATGATCATTGTGTTTTATTATTTGTTAATTATACTTAATTATACTTAATCAACCATTTCTTCTTCTTTGTTTTCTTACCCGTGAACAAAGCAAAACTGAGAAGTGAGTCTGAATTTGTCCACCATTTCTCTTCCATTACTGAGCTCGTGAGTGAAAAATTGAGAGTTAGTGAGATTGAATTGAACTGGGAAAACACGAGGGATTGAGTGAGAGAAGGAGACTGGAATTCGGATTTCAGAAATTTTGAGGGGGAATTTGGATTTTAAACCATGAGCTCTGAGGATCGAAATTGAGCTTGGAATTAGCTTCTTGAGGTTGTGACGAGTCGATCCAGATCAAGAACGAAGGAAATTGAGGCCCAATTGGCTCTGAACGGGCCTGGTACCAGTGAGCTTGTGTTCGAGCTTGAGTCGTGATCATTGAGGGATCAAACGATGAAATTGAAGTGGGGAAACTGTTTCTCTTGATCCATTAAAGCTTCTGGGTGGATCAATTGAAGGAAATCAGTTGGCATTGAAGGATTTCGAAGGATGAACAGTGCCTGATGTTCTTCGATGTTCATATTCGAGTTGTTTGATTTGAGGTAAGTATTAGAGAAATTAACATTACAGACCTCTAATTGGACTTAAACCGAAGCTAACTGAATGTTCAATTGTTGAAATTGGTGTCGAATTGATAGGAATTGAACCAGGTCACCTCGCGGGCAAAAGGATCCGTTTATCAGTTAAATAGGTGAGGACGACGACACTGTAGCAGGCGCGTGGGTTTCACGCGCAGCCACTTTGGGTGGTGCGTGAGGGTGCGTACTGCCTTGTTTCAAGGTGAGGTCAACTTGACTTTGAATTACCTCAGTGTAACGAACATTTTGACACTAGTTTCGAGGAAATCGGATATCGTTTCATGAATATTCTGCGTATCCGAAGTTTTGTTTTACGTGTTAAATACGTATTTAAATTCCAAAAAAATTGGGGAAAATTATATGAAGTATTTTGAGATGTTAGTAAGCCTCTATAATGATTTTGGATAGGAATAATGATTTTGGATAGGAATTGTCATTTCCAGAATTTACGGAAAAACGTGCAGCTCGGAAACGGACCGTTTAGACGGTGTGTGTGAGTGGACTTTGTTTTCTAACCGTGATGCATGCATATATGATTTTAAATGCTTTATTAAATGATTTAATATGCTTTGGCATGATTGATGTTTCAATCTGGTGATTTCTCGATTTTATGGATTATTATATTATATTTTGGCACGATTTTCGAGAAATTATGAAATTGATGTTTTGGGCGTAGGCCCGGGATTGAACATGATGTTTTGACTCAGCTTATGAGTCAGGAATTGAAAATGATATTTGGACTCAGATTATGAGTCAGGAATTGATTTCATGGATTTACGTGAAAGTGACAACTCGGGTTTACGGTTGCACGGATTTGCGTGAAAATAAGATTTTGGGCTTGACAGCCAATGGAATTGTGATTTTGATTGGATTTGTATTTCCATGTGATTACATGATGATATTGATGATTTTCGGATTTATAAAGTAAATCGGGACTTTTGTTTTCCGGATTTGAGGAAACTATATTTTGGGGCTGAGACCTTGTGTTGATAAATGATTTGGTTTCAATGCAACTGTTTTTCACTGGTTTTCATAATGGTGATGTGTTGCGGATATTTAGGGCTTTCGGGTGGAAATATGTTTTTTCTCCGGAATGCACCCTGGAGATAACGCTCGCCTTCGGGAGGAAAGTGTTTACCCCAAAGAGGTCACGTAGCACGGTCTATTGTCGTGCAGCCGAGGGAGGCTCGACTCAGACCAGAGATGTGCTGGATTATATATAGATCGGTAAGTGATGTGTTCACGAGATCTGGATTGTCGGCTGGTGAGGTTTTCACAGCGACAGATGCTCAGATTTTGAGCGGTCCTTGAGCCTATTTGATTTGCACGCGTTGAAGGGATAAACGTGACTATAAGCAACAGGATATGGAAATAAGTCCCGTGGTTTTATGGATAATGATTTTGAGGAAACCGTGGTTTTATGGATAATGATTTTGAGGAAACCGTGGTTTTATGGAAAATGCTTTTGAGGAAACCGTGGTTTAAATATAAAATGATTTAAGGAAAGCGTGAGTTTATTGAGATTTAAATTGATTTGATGAAAATGAGTTTCAAGGAAAATGTGGACATGGAATTTAGAAACATATTGTTTGTGATTACGTACCGGTTTTGAGTACGGGTTTTTGGCCTTTGTGGCCAGGTGATGGTGTTCACATGTTTTGGCCTGAGAGCCGGGATTTGATGTTTTATAACTTGAACTGATTTGGTGAACATGAGTTTTACGGACCTTGGGAAAATATGTTTAGATTTTATCGGTCCACTGTTCATACTTGAATGATTTCATACTATTACTCATGTTTTACGATATGCATGCACGTTTGTGAAAACTGGAGGGTGAGATTGTATTTTGGAAAATGTGTTTATAAGAGGTCATTTTTGACCACTCACACCTTTTCTGTTTTGTGACCTTCCAGGCCATGGTACGACGTTTGGGGCTGATCGTGAGGCAGAGGTAGCAGCAGAAATCAGCGCAATTATCCCTTGTCTGGCAAGCACTGAAGGGTAGTTTCAGGCCTTTAGTTGACTTGTTAGACGGGAGAAGGACCGGGCACGGTTTTTTACATACAACTGGGACGTGGTTCTGTCAATTTGGGTTGTCCAGATCGGCTCATATGGCACCATGTTCGTAGTTGAGGGTATACTGTCAAATCCGGGTACTATGTAGCAATTGAATTGTTAAATAATAGGGAGTTTAAGAGGAAGAAAGGGCCAGGCGTGTCTAGCTATCTAGACCAACATAGTGATCTTTGGGAGGCCATCTGGTCTGCCATAGTGCCTCCAAAGCTAAAACTGTTTATGTGGCAATGTTGTAAGGATTACCTGGTTGTGCGAGTTAACCTGGTAAAACGACGTATCTTGGTTGACACCATTTTCCCTATGTGTGGTGTGGCTAACGAGTTTCAGGTACATTTATTTTTCTAGTGTAAGTTTGCACAATTATTCTAGTTTGGAAGTCCTTTGCAAATTGATTTGAGATGCCTGGTGGGTGGATACTTTGACTGGTATTGGCGAACTCTAGTACAACAATGGTCTCAGTTTGAAAGTCGGAAGGGGGGTTATGCAATCTTTGAGTTTCGGCCTCAGGAGGTTGTGGAGTTGTCAGAACCATAGATGTTATAGCGATGTTGTTATTGATCCTAGTTATGCAATCCAACTGATGGTGGCACAATTCGCTGAATTCCGTTTAGCCAGGGCTATGACACCTGTCCTTTGTCTTATTCCTGCCTCAGAAAACATGGAATCGGGTCTTAGGGAAAACACAATCATATGGTTTTAGACATAATTCCCTAAATTATGGGTTGTCCTAATCATATCAAATTAACAACAGATAACACCAATTGTCTCAGCCTCATTGTTATTTGTGTAATTGAGAAACCGAATTGAGAGAAATTGAACTCGAGAGACTGAGAGGTGACGGGTGTACCCAGTTCGAAAATTCAGAAAAATCAAGGTAAATTCGAATTCGAATTTTTAACCTAGGAGAAAGGAAATTGAGGATTGAATTACGCTTCTGGGATCAAAACGAACATCTCTGCAACAAAAACGAAGTGAAATCGTGTCGAATTGGGGAAGAACAGAAGCTTCCATGGCTGCTGAAAATCGAGCTTGAGTTCTACCAGCTGGAGGTAAGGAATTCTCAAATTGATCTTGCAAACATGTTCCTTACACTCTCACGATGCTAACCATGTGAATTAATTGGAAAATCAGGGACGAAATCGTGAAACCCGAATAGGAGACCCGTCGAAGTACTATCCCTTGTCTGACAATGTTTTTGGGATTTGTTGTGTGGTGTATGTATATAAGTTTGGTTACTTTTGGTAGTTCTAGTTATTGTCAGACGGGAACAGGATTCATCACGACTATCGAGGGATAATCGGGATGGGTCTTGTCAAATTGGTATCAGAGCATTAGGTTACGGTCTGAGTCTTGCACATTAGTATGCACGAGTTGTGATACTGATATGTTTCTCTTACAGAACATCACAATATGCCTCCGAGACGCGAGCCCCGTACCCAGGCTGGTGATGAGTTTGAATCATTATAGAGGGTTACTAACATCTCAAAATACTTCATATTATTTTCCCCAATTTTTCCGGAAAAACGTGCAGCTCGGAAACGGACCGTTTTGGACGGTGTGTGTGAGTGGACTTTGTTTTCTAACTGTGATGCATGCATATATGATTTAAATGCCTTATTATATGATTTTATATGCTCTGGCATGGTTGATATTTCAACCCGGTGATTTCTCGATTTTATGGATTATTATATTATTATATTTGGCACGATTTTCGAGAAATTACGAAATTTGGTGAAAATGATGTTTGGACTTGGTTTATGAGTTCGGGATTGAAATTGATTGAAAATAATGTTTGGACTCGGATTATTGAGTCATGGATTGAAAAATGATGTGGTGACTCGGGAATGAGTCAAGGGTCAATTTCGTGGATTTACGTGAAAATGGCAACGGAGGTTGCAACGCATGGATTTGCGTGAAAATGATATTTTGGGCGTGAGAACCCAAGTGAATAGTGATTTTGACTCGGATTTGGAGTCACTTGTGAATTTGTGAAATTAATGATTTATTGTGATTTTATGATTATTTTAATCAGTCTCTCGGGCACGTTTTACGAGGAACGTGCAAATGATGTTTTGGGCTAGGCCCGGAGTTTAAATGATTTCTAAAATGATATTTTGGCTTTGTTGGTGAGTTTTTTTTTATTGATTTAAAATGTGATTTTAACGGTTTATGTGTAAATGGTATTTTGGGCTTTGAGACCCAGTCGGAAATGATCTTGACTCGGAAATGATCTTGACTTTGTATGAAGTCAAGATTTGATTGAAATGTTTTGGGATGTAATTCCCGAGATGGTTTTCATTGTGATTATGATATTCCCCGACGGTCGAAGCTTGGGGGGATTACCCAGACGACCGGAGCTTGGGGGATGTGATTGTAGGATCAGGAGTTGATCCTATGGTAGTCAGCTTCTCGGATAAGACTGAGCCTGGATGTACCACTCGGATGGGTCTGAGCCTGGGGATGTGTTCGTCCAGAGGTGACTGAGCCCGAGGGGGTTGAGCCCAGAGGTGTCTGTTCCCGAGAGAGTGGCTGGATATTGGCCTACGTGTAATGCCGCACTTGTGAGTAGTGCAGATGTGATTGTGATAGTTTGTCCACTTGTGAGTAGTGCAGATGTGATTGTGATGATTTGTGCACTTGTGAGTAGTGCAGATTGATTGGACTGATATATTTATTGTGCACTTGTGATTAGTGCTGATTGATGTTGTTTGTGATGACGTACTGGTATTGAGTACGGGTTTTTGGTCTTTGTGTCCAGGTGATTATGTTTTCACATGTTTTGGCCTGAGAGCCGGGATTTGATGTTTTATAACATGAACTGATTTGGTGAACATGAGTTTTACGGACCATGGGTAAATATGTTTTGATTTTATCGGTCCACCGTTCATACCTGAATGATTTCATACTATTACTCATGTTTTACGATATGCATGCAAGTTTGTGAAAACTGGAGGGTAAGATTGTATTTTTGGCAAATGTTTTTATAAGAGGTCATTTTTGTCCACTCACACCTTTTCTATTTTGTGACCCTCCAGGCCGTGGTACGACGTTCAGGACTGATCGTGAGGCAGTGGCAGCAGCAGAAATCAGCGCAAACATCCCTTGTCTGGCAAGCACCGAAGGGTAGTTTCGGACCTTTAGTTGACTTGTTAGATGGGAGCAAGACCGGGCACGATTTTTGACGTCCAGTTGGGACGGGTCCTGTCAAAGTGGTATCAGAGCATTTGGTTCTCGATTTCTGTTGTTACGTCATACCTCCGAGTCATGCGTCCCGTACACGGTCTGAAGATGGGAGGGACGAGAATAGTGTTAGCGAAGGTCCAGATATTGAGCGAGCTCGACGGTTAGAAGCCACTGTGTTTCGTGGTGATTCGGGCCCGGATGGTACCGAGGATTGGCTTACTCGATTGGAAAGGATTTTTGAGGTCATGATATGTCCCCTAGAGGACATGGTGCCCTTAGCCACTTTTCTTCTGGATGGCTATGCCTACAGGTGGTGGCATAGTTTACAGTTGACTGGTTGGAATGCCCGTACCTTGGCATGGGATGCATTCCGAGAGCGATTTCTATATCAGTTTTACCCTTGCTCATTTCCAAACGCTAAGGAGTTTGAGTTTCTCTAATTACAGCCAGGGAATCTGTCAGTGGTTGATTATGAACAGCAATTTTTGCACTTATCTAGTTTCGCTCCTCTGTATGTGGCTACTGAGGAGGATAAGTGTCGAAGGTTTGAGCATGGATTGAGGAATGAGTTACGAGGTGCTGTAACTGTGGGCTCGTATTCTACGATGAGGGAATTATCGGATGCTGCTATCCGAGTGGAGGCTACTATTTTACCTGTGCCAGAACAATCTTTGGGCTCTGGACGACACCGAGAGCGTCAGGATACTGAACAGATAAGTCAGGAAACATCGAACCGAGTTAGTCTTCATTCTCTTGTGTCGCGTGTCAGGACCCACCCCGGTTTCACCCCAAAAACTGAGGTAAATCCTGCTCCCGTCTGACACCCCGACACACACAAAAGTAAAACTCACACACCCACTAAAGTACTCAGTCAGACGCAGGAGAAACCATACAATACAACCCGAAGTTAACAGTTTACAGAGCATAGTCCCACGTACACAGAAAAGAAAAAAAAACCGATAAACAGTATGCGCACATGGAAAAATTAAACACTCCGGGGTCGCTCTCGTGACTTCTATGCCTCAGACGCTGCCTCGACGCCGAAACCCCGCTCTAGCTCCACGACCTGGAGGGCAATTTAAAACAGAAGATGTGAGTGGACCATAAATAAAAGAAAAGTTCCCAAAACCATTTTATAAGTAAACCGGGTTTTAGCCCTCAGTTTTGAAACCACATGCATAACCCAGTGATTAAAACAGTTATAAATCAATCACCATAAAACATCATAAGAAACAGAAACACTATAAAACAGTTATAGAAAACAGAGCAGAAACATCATAAAGCCGTATCATAAACCGTGAATATCAAACCATTCTTTTCCGATCAAACCTGCTGGACCTATCCGAGTCTTTAAACTCCTGAGTCTTTAAACTCAATCCGGGCTCGTCCCCCGTCAATCAATATCCGGGTCTTTAAACCCAATAACCAGATCCAGCAAATCCAATCAAAATCATTTAAAAACCGTTTCCAAATCCACACCCAAACCCGAATTCGGAAATCCACTTTTCAACTTTAAAACCAAATTTTTCGAAATCCGATTCTAAAACCGAAAACCTTGATCATCGAAATCATGTTCCAAAATCCCTTTATAATCATTGAAAACCCTTTATCATTTGAAATCCCAAAATCATAGCTTCATAATCGAAAATCAAGCATTTCTCGTAAAACGTGCTGAAAACCATATTTCCTCGAAAAACGTGCAACAATGTAAAACCAACAAAACATATTCAATAGACATAGAATTATGCTTAAAACCATAAAACAAGTATTGAAAACAGTCATGCATGCTTGAGTTTAGAGAAGGGGTCCACTCACAGTACCGAGCCCTCAATCACGTCCTGAACGTCTCGTATGTTCCTCAGCTTCCTCGGGAACTCCCGATCCTGCCAACAACCATCAAAATACGTCACTAACACATCTACGAAGGTCCACCTAATTTCCCTCAAAAATTCTCGGGTCCTAAACGTAACGAACTTAAACCCTAAGCCTTCACCCTCGCGAAACTACTTCGATTCGACGTCCGATTAACCCGAAAATTGTACCAATGGATTCCTTAAGACATTTAGAACTAAAACCATGTTGGAAGTTTGGCCGGAATCCTCCCCACGCGCCTCCACGCGCCGTCCAAAGTGGCTGCGCGTGGCCCTCACGCGCCTGCTACAATGTATCTTCAACCTCGAGCAAACCCGGTTCGACACAGTTCTGCACCTCGAACCGGCGAGGACGGTTCTCCGCCGTACCTGCACCAAAACACCTCCTCTCTTCACCAACAGCTTCATCTAGTCCTAGGCTACTCATTTCCGTAATCCAATCACCTCGACACGGCCTAATACTCCTCGACTCGAACTCGAAACAACACCTGCACACTACCCTGTTTCCTTCTCCGGCCACCCAGGTCACCCCCCATCACGGTGGCTAGCTTAAACCCTTCCTAAGACCATCCTAAACCTCACCCAACTCACCAAGACTGTCGACTCTACCCCAAACTTCACGACTTCCGATTTGAAAGTCGACGGCAAAACAGAGCACATCAGTACTCCCGTCGTGCTAACCTCCGCGGTGCACTCCTCCGTCATGGCAGCACAACCAGCAGAAACCTAGAACCCTACTGAACTCCCTAAACCTCACAGGACTCCTTGATTCTATCCCTAAAGTCACGACTTCCAACTTGAACTTCGACGGAAAAACAGAGCATGGAAAGGGAAAACAAGAAATTACCTGCCTCCTGTCGCCGTCGTGAGTTCAGCCGTGAGGACACGGCTCCTCCCGTCCACCTCCAACCTCTGGACACCTCCTCTGGCCTCGATTGGTCGAACACGGCACAACCACCACCCACAAACACTCACATCCTCCCTGTTTTTCTCCCTGGTTTTCCCATGGCTCTCACACTTCTCACACACAAGCAAAACCCCTCCCTACTCCCTTACTGTCTCTTCCTCAACCTCTGATCACTCTCACACACTCACAACTCACCAACACCCACGATCACCCCTTAATTTCTCTCAATTCTCTCTCTCTGTTTCTCTCTGGGTCGAAGAACACCCACGAACACACGGGCATCCCCCAAATAATTGGACCGTGTAAGATCCTAGAACCCTCTAGTCAAGCCCCACGTGTCACCAATCATGTCCCTTCTCACCCAACTAGCCCAATCTCAGCCATCCATCTGTCCCTCTCTGCTGCACAAATCCCCATGTGCAAAGACCAAAATACCCTTCCTTTTAAATCAAATTTACGGTTTTGCCACTACCTTTCTAGACCCGTAACTCCCACATAGTAAGTTCGATGAATACGTGCCGCCTGTCATCGAACTCAGGATGACAAGATCTATCTAACGGTCCTAGGTCAACGTGTCAAAACCCGTTCGTACAAAATTCAACCTTTCCCCCTTAATTTAGTCAAATTACGGTTATGCCCTTAACCTTCTGAACATCACAACTTCCTCCTCGGATGTCGGAATCGGGCGTGCCACCTGCCTACGGATTCGTGACGTCCTAAACTACGTCCTGGTCATTGGTCGACCCGAACTAAAAGTCAACTTTTTGCCCGAACTAGGGGCAAAATCGTCATTCTATACTAACGACCCCAACGAGACCAACTAACCACTGATTAAGCTCATTAATCCCATTTTAATCACTATCTTAACTTTAATTTCTGGGACGGGTCGTTACATCGCGACCCTCGGTGGGTGTTCATTCGAGTGGAACTTCAACCCAGTCGACAAGTAAGCGGCGTGGTGGGGCAAGTCGCCTCAGCACTGCCACTTGTCACTTTTGTAGGAAACTTGGACATTTGCGAAGGAACTGCCCCGATCGACTTGACAGTAATTCAAAATAATTGTATTATTACTTGTTTTCGCGATACTTTGTAAATAGTTTGTATTGTACACTTGTGTTTTAATATTGTATCATGTGTTTTGGTTGTGTCGGACTAGTGTTGGTCCGAATGGTTGTTTTGTGAATGGTTTGGTATGTGGATGGGCATGTTGGGCCCAGAATAAACTTAACCCGAGGGTGGGTTTGGATATTGGATTGGACTCAGAGGAAGTCCGGAAATGGTTTTGTGTTTTGGAAAGGATGTGGTTTACCTAGGAGTATTTGCTAGGTGACCGGATATGCCAGTGGTGGCATTGACGTCAGACGAAATTGGACTTGGACTCAGTAGGAGTCAGAAGTTGGTTTAGGATTCGGGATGAGTCCTAGTGTGATTTGAGGGCTCCGGATGAGCCGGTTTTGACTGTGAGTTGTTGAGACAGGTTTTCTGACCACAGTTGGGTTGGTCATGATGATGTGTTGGTGTGCCTTCATCTACGGATGGGTAACTGTTGTGCTCGATGGATGTGTTGACTACCATAGGAGAGAATTCGTAGTGTTAGTAGCCACCGGGGAGCATAGGATAAGGATTGTCGATGCTAGCTAAACCCTCAGGATTTTTACTTTTCCCTACTTGGTTTGGGATCGACCATATTGATCTATGGGTCGAGTATGCTGAGGTCATACTTCTGGAAAGGGCGACTATCAGGAAGGACAAAGGATGATAAACGGAAAAGCCTATTGTGTGTGACGGTGATAGTCAGGAGACTTTGAGAATTTCGACCTTGTAGTCGAGTCGGGTGTATGGCTAGTGAGGTAGCCGATATACTGAATTGAGAGAGTTAAAATTTTTGATAACGTGATGATCAGTGGAATCCTGTTATTAATGGAACTCCATGGGATTGGAGTAGTACTTGACATTTGATCATTTGGGCTACTGGGGTCCAGCTGTAGGATCATGTTTGGTGTACGACTTGCTGTGTCGTATGTATGATGGTACTTGATACCTAGTGACGGTACATTGGATGTACCAGTAATGTGTCGATGAATGTGTTACAGATTGGCTTAGTTCTGATGCCATTGGTTTTTGGTTGTGAACGTCAACTGGACATCGAACGATGCACTGGGCAGGGTGATTCTGATGATTTCAGTGAATGTTTGAGCAGGTGCTCTTAGCCATGGTTGGTTAGTGTAACTCTAGTGTTGAGTTGTGTGATCACTGCTAGGCTGGTGTTCAATGTGTTTCAGTTACACCATCTGATTGAGTGAGTTGGTGGCTAGTGTGACCGCAAGTTGCTTTGCGGCGAGATGTTATCATGTCGTGACCTTACCAGCATCTGGGATCGCTGAGGGGGTGATAGTTGTGGATACTGAGGTTGGTATTTGTCGCAAGATTGAGTTTGCCCTGTGATGTGAGATCAGGTTGTTGATCTTATGCTACATTGACGGATGTTGTAGTATGATGTGTTGTCACTAATTTGTTACTGATTGGCGCTTTACTAGGGTGGTAAAGCTTGGTAGTGATAGTTTGGCTTGTAGTGTCAGCATGGACTGACAAGTGAGTTTTGGTGACTCTCGATGAGAACGATGGTCAGGGCACATTAGTGATTACGAGGAATCGTCAAGCTGAAGGAGTCGGCTTAATGGTGACATTGCCAATCTCAGGTGACCAATTTCACTCGAGGTGGTCGAGTGTAGTCAGTACGACGTGCATCCATGATGTGACGTCTGAGTGCAGACGAGTTCTGCGTTTGCTAGTGGGTGTACAGGTGTACACATGTTGTGAGGCCCATTTGTTTTCCACGAGGTAGTTGTGGAATACGGATTGTTGGAATTTCGGGGACGAAATTCTTTAAGGGAGGAAGGTTGTAATGACCCGTCCCGAATATCGGGATTGAATATTAATTAATTATGCTTTAGAATGACTAATCGGGGATTAGTTGAGTGAAATCGGACGAAACGTGCAAAATGACCGTTTTGCCCCTAGCGTGGGCAAAATGTTGACTTTTAGTTCGGGCGGTCAAACGGACTTTGATCGATGACTGTGACGTAATTCGGGACGTCACGAGTTCATAGACAGGTGGTACGTTCGATTCCGACATTCGAGGTGAAAGTTATGGTGTTCGGAAGTTGAAGGGTATTTTGGTAATTTGGCATATTAGGGGCCAAATGTTGACTTTTTGACCTGGAGGTCCGATGGATGAGGGCCAAGGACCGTTACGTAGGTCTCGTCGATACGAATCCAACGACAGGCGGCATGCCGAAATCGGAGATTCGACGACGAAGTTATGATCACGGGAACATACTCGATTAACCGAACGAACCGAGATTAAAATAATATTTTAATATGAACAGTACCCGGTGACTGAACACACTTGGATGAGTGACAAGTGTCACTTATCCCTTAAATTCAGGCCTAAACACAGATCCTTGTCTTAGGGAAAACATCATTATGATGTTTTATTACTATTTTAATTAATTAATCCTTTTATTTTTCCATTATTCTCTTCTGTCCTTAACCCGTGTGCAAGCAAAACACAGAGAAGAGAGCTTGATCTTTGTCCACCATTTCTCTTCCATTTATGAACCAGAGAGTGAGCAATTGAGAGATTATTGAGATTGAATTCAACTGGGTAATCACTAGAGATTGACAGAGTCAGAGGGACTGGAATTTCGAATTTCAGGAAATTGGGGGGGAAATTCGAGTTGGAAGAATTGAGCCATGAGGATCGAATTGGAGATTGAAATTAGCCTTCTGAGGTTGTGACGAGTTGTTTCAGATAAAAAACGAAGGCAATTGAGGCCCAATTGACTCTGAACTGGGTCTGGTAACAGAGTGCAAGTTCGAGCTTGAGTCGTGGAGTTTGAGGCTTGGATTGATGCAATTGAGTTGGGGAAAGTGTGTAACGGAGTTCATTGAAGCTTCTTGATGAATCAATTTAAGGAAAACGCTTGACATTGACGACTTTCGAAGATGAACAGTGTTCGGGTGTTCTTCGAATGTTCATCTTTGATCTTAAGGTTTAAGGTATGATTTTGTGTAATTGACGATACAGATCTCTAATTAGACTTATAACGAAGCTGTATGAATGTTCAATTGATGAAATTGGTATCGAATTGACAGACATTGAACCGGGTCTGTTCGCGGGCAAAAGGACCCGTTTACCAGTTAAACGGGTGAGGACGACGGTTACTGTAGCTGGCGCGTGGGTTTCACGCGCAGCCACTCACGGCGGCGCGTGAGGGCGCGTCCGGCCTAGTTTCAAGGTGAGGTCAACATGACTTTTGATCCTCTCATTGTAACGAACATTTTGACACTGGTTTCGAGGAAATCGGATATTGTTTCGATAATGTTCCGCGTATACAAAGTTTTGTTTTACGTTTAAAATACGTATTTAAATTTTGGAAAAATTGGGGGAAATAATATGAAGTATTTTGAGATGTTAGTAACCCTCTATAATGATTTTGGACAGGAGTTGTGATTTCCAAATTTTACGGAAAAACGTGCAGCTCGAAAACGGACCGTTTTGGACGGTGTGTGTGAGTGGACTTTGTTTTCTAACCGTGATGCATGCATATATGATTTAAATGCCTTATTATATGATTTTATATGCTCTGGCATGGTTGATATTTCAACCCGGTGATTTCTCGATTTTATGGATTATTATATTATTATATTTGGCACGATTTTCGAGAAATTACGAAATTTGGTGAAAATGATGTTTGGACTTGGTTTATGAGTCCGGGATTGAAATTGATTGAAAATAATGTTTGGACTCGGATTATTGAGTCATGGATTGAAAAATGATGTGGTGACTCGGGAATGAGTCAAGGGTCAATTTCGTGGATTTACGTGAAAATGGCAACGGAGGTTGCAACGCATGGATTTGCGTGAAAATGATATTTTGGGCGTGAGAACCCAAGTGAATAGTGATTTTGACTCGGATTTGGAGTCACTTGTGAATTTGTGAAATTAATGATTTATTGTGATTTTATGATTATTTTAATCAGTCTCTCGGGCACGTTTTACGAGGAACGTGCAAATGATGTTTTGGGCTAGGCCCGGAGTTTAAATGATTTCTAAAATGATATTTTGGCTTTGTTGGTGAGTTTTTTTTATTGATTTAAAATGTGATTTTAACGGTTTATGTGTAAATGGTATTTTGGGCTTTGAGACCCAGTCGGAAATGATCTTGACTCGGAAATGATCTTGACTTTGTATGAAGTCAAGATTTGATTGAAATGTTTTGGGATGTAATTCCCGAGATGGTTTTCATTGTGATTATGATATTCCCAGACGGTCGGAGCTTGGGGGGATTACCCAGACGACCGGAGCTTGGGGGATGTGATTGTAGGATCAGGAGTTGATCCTATGGTAGTCAGCTTCTCGGATGAGACTGAGCCTGGATGTACCACTCGGATGGGTCTGAGCCTGGGGATGTGTTCGCCCAGAGGTGACTGAGCCCGAGGGGGTTGATCCCAGAGGTGTCTGTTCCCGAGAGAGTGGCTGGATATTGGCCTACGTGTAGTGCCGCACTTGTGAGTAGTGCAGATGTGATTGTGATAGTTTGTGCACTTGTGAGTAGTGCAGATGTGATTGTGATGATTTGTGCACTTGTGAGTAGTGCAGATTGATTGGACTGATATATTTATTGTGCACTTGTGATTAGTGCTGATTGATGTTGTTTGTGATGACGTACTGGTATTGAGTACAGGTTTTTGGTCTTTGTGTCCAGGTGATTATGTTTTCACATGTTTTGGCCTGAGAGCCGGGATTTTATGTTTTATAACATGAACTGATTTGGTGAACATGATTTTTATGGACCATGGGTAAATATGTTTTGATTTTATCGGTCCACCGTTCATACCTGAATGATTTCATACTATTACTCATGTTTTACGATATGCATGCAAGTTTGTGAAAACTGGAGGGTAAGATTGTATTTTTGGCAAATATTTTTATAAGAGGTCATTTTTGTCCACTCACACCTTTTCTGTTTTGTGTCCCTCCAGGTCGTGATACGACGTTCGGGACTGATCGTGAGGCAGTGGCAGCAGCAGAAATCAGCGCAAACATCCCTTGTCTGGCAAGCACTGAAGGGTAGTTTCGGACCTTTAGTTGACTTGTCAGACGGGAGTAGGACCGGGCACGGTTTTTGACGTCCAGTTGGAAACATAGTGTCCCTAAAAACTCAGAAATTTTACCTAAATCGTAGGTAAAAAAACATATATATACTGTTATTTTATAAGCAAGTGTACCTAAAATATATATATACAACTTATTATAACCTATTATATAGGATATAAGCTTAGTGTACCTAAAAAGCCAAAAATTTTACCTTAACTATATGCAAAAAAAAAAAACGTAATACTTTTATTGACCTACTATATAGGAGAAAACACAATGTACTAGAGCTAGCTTGCCAACATTGCCCGCGGCTAGTGCTCATTCTCTCTTCTTCCAATTCTTCATCAATTATCGGCCTTCATTTATCTTCTTATACAGAATTAATTCAATTAGATTGATATTTGAAGTTCAAAAATAGATTAATTAATATATGATAATTAATTAAAAAAATAGGTATATTTTAGTATTTTTTAAAAATATTATAATATGTGTTAAAAGGGTATAAGAGGTAGTAAAAAAAATAAAATAGGATAAAATGTTGTTTTAGATTTACAATAATCAGTTTAATGGAATACTTCAAATGTTGCTCGTTAAAAATGAACTAATATATAATTAATTCTCATTAATTCTCTATTCAATTATATATATATATATATCTAAATCATAATGTCAAGATCATCTTCATAAAAAAATCAACAAAATTGGAGGTCATTTAGTCATTCATATGTATCACATAAATCAACTGTTTTGATAAGAACTGAGATTTTCATGGCGAACTGTCCATTTAGTTGATATATATATATATATATATGGTAAAATGATCTTTAATTTTGTTAAATTTTTTGCGTATATATAAATGGCTAAATGAGCTTTAAATTTGTTAATTTTTTTTTGCATAAATGATCTTGAAATAATGATTTAAGAGTTGAATAGTTTCAATTACAATATATTTATAACGATAATTAGATAAATCAAAAGGGTTGTACAATGAGGTATCACCAGGGTGGTACAAGAAGGTATCACCAAGGCGACATAAGGAGTCAGGAGGTACCACCATGGCGGCACATGGAGTCAGGAGGTACCATGATAGGACTCCTCTTGAAACCAATTTGATAACCGTGTAAGGTCCTGCTCTCGTCTGACAACTCAACCAATGTACCTGAAGTACCCCTAAGATTTCCAACATAAAACTAGAGACTTGTCAAATAAGGGATGAACACCGACTATCTTGATAACATCATTTAGATATACAAACCAAACATATATAATATTCTGACTATATTATCTCTCCGGGCACAAGTCTTTAAACTCACCTCCGGTATATCTGGCCTCCCCAGGCATGTGTCTTTAAACTCACCTTCAGTATATCAAGTGTCTTTGGCCACGAGTTTTTAAACTCACATCCAATATATCTGGCTCTTCAAGCACGAATCTTTAAACTCACCTTTGGTATATCAAGTCTCACTAGGCATGAGTCTTTAAACTCGCCTCTGGTATATCAGGCCTCCCCAGAGACATGAGTCTTTAAACTCACCTCTGGGATATCATGGTCTCTTCAAGAACAGACATATCCGATGATATCCCCGCAACCAGTCACATCTGGAGGTGTATATCATAGCTCAATTGAAAAGAAAATCAATAGTGGAAACAGTTACAAATAACACTAAAACTTTGCTTTAAAAAAATGCTTGACTGAAAATCCGAGTCAAAACATTTCCAAACTGGGCCTAATCCCAAAACATTGTTTGCACAAAAATCGTAAAGCATGTGTACATAAATCAATCAAATCCTAAATAAATACTATAAATCCGGAAAATCACCAAGAAAATTTAAAATCATTTATTCAGCTCATTGTAATCCAAATCATGAAATAAAGCATTTCAAACATTTAAGTATGCATGCATCACAGTTTATAAAACAAATGCCCACTTAACATGCATTTCAATAATCTCAATCCCAACTGAAACCCTGGGATAGTGTTACTTAGATTGCTCTGATAAAAATTGATAGGACCCATCCCGAAATCACTTTGATAAATGTGCAAGGTTATGGTCGTGTCTAATAACTCAACCAATGTACTAGAAATACCCTTAAGATTTACAACCACTTTGAAAACGTATTAGTAGCTCATCTGCCATGAGAGGTCACAATTCTGAAGATGTGGTACTCATTAGCGAGCATCTGGTATATAGAGATATTTATACTTCTTTTCATATCCGAAAATATTAAATTCAGACTCATGTGACAAGCACCGGCCCTGAAAGAATCACTAGCGAAATACCGCATCTAGAAGCTCATTTACTTCATAAATTAGACAAAACTGAATTTGAGGCTTGGGTCTTGGGTAAATACAGGTGATATTTTAGTAGGTAAATTAATGCCTCATATGGTGAAAGAATTGTCGTATGCTTCAAAAGATAGAATATTACGAGCCATACTTCGAATTCAGGTTTCTACTTCAAAGGAAACTTATCTAAAATTACCTATAGGTGGTAGAGGTCAAGTTATTGATGTGAGATGGATCCAGAAAAAAAAAACGAGGTTCCAATTATAATCCATAAACAATCAGGGTATATATTTCACAAAAATGTGAAATCAAAGTAGGTGATAAAGTAGCTGAAAGGCATGAAAATAAGGGTATTATTTCAAAAAATTTACCTAGACAAGATATGCCCTATTTCCGAGATGGAAGGCATGTTGACATGGTCTTCAACCCATTAGGAGTTCCCTCATGAATGAATGAAGGACAAATATTTGAATGCTCGCTCAGGTTAACGGGAGGTTTGCTAGATAGACATTAGCGAATAACACCTTTTGATGGGAAATATGAACAAGAGACTTTGAGAAAACTCATGTATATGAAGCTAGTAAGAAAACAACTAAACCATGGGTATTTGAACCTGAATATCCAGGAAAAATAAGAATATTTGATGGACGAACGAGAGATCCTTTTGAACAACCTGTTATAATAGGAAAGCCTTATATCTTGAAATTAATTCATCAAGTTGATGATAAAATACATGGACGTCCAGTGGACATTATGCACTTGTTACCCAAAACACCCCTTAGAGGAAGTGACAGGACCCATCCCAATCCCCCCGGGATTAACGCAGGATGACCCTACTCCCGTTTGACACGAAGTGTTAGACAAGGGATATTTCCAACCTTTGCCCTCCCGGGCTATCAGAGTACGCCAGGATCCAGATGAGGTATGTGATATCTCGGTCTCTGCTACAGTCCACATTGCTGTCAACCTGAAGGGCAGTCAAAACATTAAAAGCTGTGAGTGGATAAAACAACCAGTTTATAAAAACATATTTCATCAAAGACATTTGTACCCTTCACCTAAAAGCATGCATGCATTCAAAAACCATTTAACCAAATGGAACCATCTATGGGAACTAAGTCCAGAACCATAAAGAAATCGACCATACGGGCCACTGCCCAAATCATAAGGAAACCAACAAGGGACTCAACCCATAACCATAACCATACTGAAACCAAATACACGAGCCACCGCTCAAATCTTGTGCACACCTGTGCACACCACATATCACATAACATATATATATCATATATACATATAAGTCACACAACCAATCCTGTCACGGTTTCCAAAGCTACGCGCGTGCTACCGTGGTCTCAATCCGAGTCTTCTCAAAGTCAAGGTCAATGTCTGCAGACCACTGATCCTACCCGAGGTTATAGTAACCATAGCCTTCCTGAGAGTAAGGAACCCAACTGGGGGGTGACTCCACTCAGTCGGTGCTCCGTGACTACTCCGGGTCCACCCAGGCCAACGACCCTCCCCGGAGGAGATAATAGAAGTAAAGGAAGGTATATGAATATACATACACAAATATACATAACATAAACACTCATGCTCGGTCCCCCTGAACCGTCATGATCCATAATATCCATGTAAGGGTTCATGCCCGGTTCCCATAAACCATCATGTACCACAATAACCTTTCCAGGGTTCATGCCGGTTCACATAAACCATCATGAACTTGGAAATCCATCTAGGGTCCCTGACCCGAAATCATAACCGTAAAGTAACTGGGTCTCGTGCCCGAACATTTGACATCAGCTGGGCATCCTGCGCGATATCTCAGGGCCAGTCACGACTCCGATCATAATGATGCGTGCAACCATCCATCCAGGACCGTCCTCAATCCTGGTATGTCACCGTGAACGAATCAACCGACGCGACCACCACAAGATCATGGCGCACTCATCACCGATCGCTATCCTGAACCGTCTGCACTCCGAAGTCGACCCTCCATAGGCTACCCGACAACAGATCGTGCATCGTGACCTCTCCGGAAGCAACACATCTCAATCCGGAGGTGAGCGTCGTATCGTATGTCGCCGTGCACATAGCACCTGTCTCGACCACGATTCAGACCCGAAGGTCATCCGTAGCGTCATATGCCCAAGACCAAACCAAATGGGTCTCATACCCGAGTTTATCCTTTTAGAAATCCAAAACCTTTTCATTTAAACCAATAAAGAAATACAGACCCGTATAAGCATCGTATAAGGCCGAAACCTCGAAATACGTGCTTATACGTAACCACAACCAAATGCACCCATGGCATTGCCAAACATGTATTAAAACATATAATAAACATTTATGCATGCACCAAATTAGAAAACAAGGTCCACTCACAGACCGTCCGAGCTGCCGCCTCGATTTGCGTGCCATACTGCTCTCCCGAGCTAATCATCATCACTGAGACTCCCAAACCTGTCCAAATCGTAATAGAAGGTTACTAACTACTTAATTAACCTCCCACTACAGCCCCGTAATTTTTCGGTATTTTTAACTATTTTTAAACTCGATCCGAAACCTTCCGATGCGCCGAACATTATCGAAACGGTGTCCGATCGACACGAAATCAGTCCCAAAATGTTCGTTACATCGAATAGAAGATTTCGTATGTTGGAATCATTCCCAAAAGATTGGGCACGCGCCCTAGGAACCCCCTGCGCGTGAAGCCCACGCGCAGGCACTATTCATCGTCTCCTTCATGAGACGAACCGGTTCTCTGCAACTGGACTGGGCCGAACCGGTCTGGACCGGTTCAAGGCCATAACTAGTTCGTTTCTACTCCATTTCATCCCTTTTTAATTCTAATATAATCCTAACATCAAACCCTATCTTTCTAACTAATTAAAAATCGAAAAATCATTCAAACCCGCACCTTCGAAGCTCATCAATGGCGGCCGTGATTTTCCTCCGCTGTTCACGGTCGTTCCCGACCGTTCTAACCTTCAAAAGCGATCCCATTCCTCTCCTAGGTTCCCCAGAAGCACAACCCAATCATTAGTTTCGAATAAAACCTAACAAAAACAAAACTTGGATTCTAAATATTTTCACCTCAAGGTTCGAGCTCCTCCGCCGTGTCCTCCGTCGTCCCCAGCTATCGTCCTTGTCATTAACCTCATCCTCACACTCTCTCACGCTCACACACGACGCACATGATGATTATGGTGGTGAGAAAACCGGGTGGTGTTTGTGGGTTTGTATGGAGGGAAATAAAATGGGGTTTCGGGTTTTAGGAAGAACAAAGAAGGAATGGTGATATCTGATGGGATGAGAGAGATGATTAAATGGATGGCTAGGATTTGAGAGATTATATTAGATGGAGGCCTAGGATTCATTGTTAGAAAAGATTAATTATAAAATAATAAATATAATATTTTTAATTAACATAGATCCACATTTTAGGGGATTGGGCCAATGGGATGAGTGACACTTGTCACTCATCCATGGGTCCCACTTAAAATATCTGACCCAATCAGAATAAGACAAGTGTTCTCGCCTCGTAATGCTAGCATAGTGAAATCGACCTTCCCTGACCTATAGCTTTCTCGTTCGAAGTCAGATTTCAGCGTGCCGCCTGTCTATGGATTCGTATCGTCCCGATCTACATAACGTTCCTCGGCCCTTGGCCATCGGACCTCCCGGTCTAAATGTCAACATTTTCCCCCTTTTTAACCAAAATTACCAAAATGCCCCTTAAGTTCCGAACGTCATAACTTCGTCCTCGAATGTCAGAATTGAACGTGCCACCTGTCTATGAACTCATGATGTCCTAAACTACGTCACAGTCATTGGCCAAAGTCCATTTGACCGCCAGAATGAAAAGTCAACGTTTTACCCACGCTAGGGGCAAAAACGGTCATTTTGCATCGTTCGTCCGATTTCGCCCTACTAATCACGGATTAACCTCACTAATCTTGATTAGTCACTAATCTAATCCTAAAATTCGGGACGGGTCATTACAACCTTCCCTCCTAAAATTCGGGACGGGTCGTTACAACCTTCCAAAATCGAATCCCGATCTAAATGTCAACATTTTCCCATTTTTTAACCAAAATTACCAAAATGCCCCTTAAGTTCCGAACGTCATAACTTCGTCCTCGAATGTCAGAATTGAACGTGCCACCTGTCTATGAACTCGTGACGTCCTAAACTACGTCACCGTCATTGGCCAAAGTCCATTTGACCGCCAGAATGAAAAGTCAACGTTTTACCCACGCTAGGGGCAAAAACGGTCATTTTGCATCGTTCGTCCGATTTCGCCCTACTAATCACGGATTAACCTCACTAATCTTGATTAGTCACTAATCTAATCCTAAAATTCGGGACGGGTCGTTACAACCTTCCCTCCTAAAATTCGGGACGGGTCGTTACAACCTTCCAAAATCGAATCCCGGTCTAAATGTCAACATTTTCCCATTTTTTAACCAAAATTACCAAAATGCCCCTTAAGTTCCGAACGGCATAACTTCGTCCTCGAATGTCAGAATTGAACGTGCTACCTGTCTATGAACTCGTGACGTCCTAAACTACGTCACCGTCATTTTCCAAAGTCCATTTGACCGCCAGAATGAAAAGTAAACGTTTTACCCACGCTAGGGGCAAAAACGGTCATTTTGCATCGTTCGTCCGATTTCACCCTACTAATCACGGATTAACCTCACTAATTTGATTAGTCACTAATCTAATCCTAAAATTTGGGACGGGTCGTTACAACCTTCCCTCCTTAATTAATTTCGTCCTCAAAATTCTAACCTACCTAACTCTAACCGTTCTTCCTTCCTTAATTAATTCCGTTCTTGAAACTCCAACTATCCTGACTCCACATCCATCTCGTGGAAAGTACAATCTACCTCGCAACACGTGTACACTCGTACACCAACTAACCAGAATAATACTTACTCATCTGCAGCCAGACGTACCACTAACGCTCGTGTCGCATCGACTACACTCGACCACGTCGAAGGGCAGAAGCCACATGTTCCGAACGGACACCACTTGTCAATATCAGAGCCGCCCAAGTATCCTATGAGCTAACTACTTGTCAGATCTACCATCTTGCTGACACAAACAACTAGACTGTTCCTTGCTCAAACACTAACTATCTCGATGTCTACTCCCGCTAGGAGTTACCAGACCTCACTAATCGATCCACGATGACACCTCTGACAAACCGTCACCGCTTGACAGTCGTCAGTCGAAAACTGACACTATACTTACTCGTGGTTATACTAACCACTAACTTACTCAACCTGAGTATACACATACCCAAAAAAAAACTCGACCTGTGTGTAACTGGACCTATCAGAAATACTATGACCCAATGCATTGTATCCAATGTCCAGTTCACGACCTCAACTAATCCAATGGTGTCGGAACTAAGCCGACTACCAACACGCTGACCAACCTACTACTGGTATATACTATATACCGTCACCAGGCACCACAAGTCTGCCCGGTATCGTACCCCAGACAACGTACAAGGTACGTACATCTACCCATCACTCAGCCTACAACCGCCTAGGTCGTATTCATTCACATTTCCATTTTGGAGTCCATCTTTCCAATACTGTACCAGACAGATCACAACTCCCACTCATCATCCATTTCCAAATCCGAATCCAAATCCGCAATTTCGTAAGAAATCCCGAATCCAAACCCAGAAATCATATCCATAATCATGTCCAAATTCGAATCTGAAATCATCATTCCGTAAGCTAGCATTAGGAATAACCATTCCAAACCCAAATCCATAAATCCACTTTCAAGTTCCAAAATCGAATCCCGAATCGTCATCCAGAAATCTGATTCCAAAACCCGAAATTTCGTTCTCATCTTCCGAGACGCACTATATCCGAACCTATCAGATACCTGTTCAAACGATTGCCTCATTACGTTCGATTGACTTCATAGGGAAGCCAATCCCAATATCAAAACGTCACTAAGGCTGACCAAATCTGACCTCGTCAGACACCTTACTCGGGCGTAATATATCGTACGGGGTTCACTTCGAAAAGAAGTTCAGTCCCAACATCCTCAACTCAACATCCTAGTAAGAGCAATAAACTCTCCATCTATCTAGATCATCAAGATCACGATCCAGATCCAACACTACGTCAACCGACCATAGACGTCATGATCGAGATTCATCATGATGCCCAAAGTTCTCAACAACACAATCTGGATCCACATTGCGATCCACATAAGCTCACTCAACTAACAATCCACCTGAGATTCGAACATAGGGTCTTACACCCTCTCGAATTCTTCGTCAATCACATCACTCTTTAACAAATTCCCACATCTAAACAGATCAATCAATAACGAGACACGTCGAGACTGTGGGTTCTCCCCAATCACTTCGTATCGATCCTTGTCATTCCACTGAGGAAAAACCAAGGATGATCGAATACAATGACATCAAAATCCATCCTACGTGAATGCAAACAACACTCGCTGCACTCACCATGTCATGTAACCTGCCATCGTCTGCCACCAAGTAGAGAATGAGAAATCTCAGTTACCTAACTCCGATATACTCACTCCACCTGATGACCTAAGACAAACCACAGGTCCACCAACTAATACACGATCGGTGTACTAGTGGCAACCAACAACATCTACATTATCAACATCATCTACCATCATCAATCATGATAGAATATGAGAAGTCACCCAAAATGACTTCGAAATCCCCATTGCCAATGCGGAAAACCCGCATTCCACGTGTCACCTCAATTACAACCTTTCGCCATTCCAAAGCTCCAACCATGTCAGAACACACTCGGACATCATCCACGTGTCCCCCTTTTTGACTATTTACAGACACATGCCCATTTATGACCGTATATGTACCTCTCGACTAGAGAGTCACAACAGACCCCTGCTGTGATCTGCAATCAAATCTCTTCATACCACCGTACCTGACCAGTTCTAACCAACACTGACCAACTAGTCGCTAATCCCCATGACAATACTCTTTCCTCAAGTCTTATTTAGCGCTGGATCCAATCCGGTCCATCACTATCCGTGATCCACTCCCGAACCACAGATACTGAACATATGCTCATCTTGACGGAGTCACATCCCGATTCGTCAGCATCAGTACACAAGCATACGAATCAGACAACCCTAGATCTTCGCTCATACCGAGCGACGATCCCGTAGCTCTACTCGAATTGGAGAAACTCTGCCTCCCTCGTACTCAAAAACTCTGGGTACAGTCACCCTGACAACTCATATGAGAAAATGAAACGTCCCCTGAACGTCCCCGTCTCATTCTGTTATCGCACTCAGCCGTAACCGAGTCGAATTCAGAATCACGCCTCGTACATATGCGTTACTCACGTACCTCGTATCATCGTCACGACTGACGAATCCCATCGTCACAATCGTCACGGTAACTTGAGTCTACTCAACTTGATAAGACTCGACTATGTCCATCGATAGTAGCGTGTGCCACAACCTCGTGCGGACCTAACTACCAGACATCTCGATATCCAGACTCCGCATCCAACGGAATCAACCATTGGTACCAACTACTCTGTATCCCACTCAGGGATTCCATCGACAAGTACCAACCCTGATAACTTGTCCAACCAACTCTAACCAGTCGTAACTCGACTAAGCCAAATGTCGTCTACCAGATCATTCATGACCTTAGTTACACCAACAATCCATCACAACTAAACTAGCACGACAGTCAACTAGGTTTAACCGATAAGTACAACCCCTGACTGCAGAGTGCAGTCCCATCACTCAAGCTGACATGACTCGATCGACGATCTCATCGAAGTCGCGACCACACGCCAACTCACATCTCTGAACCATACAACCCAATGTAGGGTTCCATAATCACACTCTAGGGTCTCCCTGAACCCAACTGCCGAAATCAGTATAATCCACGATCTGACCGACTCCGCGGTCTTGACATCGTAAGGACGTCAATCCAACTAGGATTCCTCGAATCCGACTGCTAACTGCCATAAGTTAACCTAGAGTTCCACAAACCCAGCTGCTAACTGCCAACCGCAGTACACTCCACAATCCGGCTGTAACTTCCAGGAGCAGTAAATCCATTTAACTCAACCAAATCAAATCATCAGATGATCACAATTCCGAACTGCCGTCAAACTGATCTCACAGTATCGTGAAAGACAATCCCAACTAACCGTCTCACGATCCAAAACTCTAACGTACTGTTACGTTCATCCTTTCATAGGGTCCCACACTGTCATCCACGACGAAACCATGACAACCCCGGCATCAAATGCCGAACCAAGACATTTCACGATCCAATCCTACTAACTATCGTATCGGCATCCCACTATCAGGTTGATAACGAATTGTAGCCCATTGAGACATCACATCCTCGACCTGCCTACACCGTAAGAGCAAACCGTGCTCTAATAAGCAATCTTATGCTCTGATATGAGATAGCCGGGCTCTGATAAGCTAGCCTCGCTTTGATACCACGCTGACAGGACCCATCCCAATCCCCCCGGGATTAACGCGGGATGACCCTGCTCCCGTCTGACACGAAGTGTCAGACAAGGGATATTTCCAACCTTTGCCCTCCCGGGCTATCAGAGTACGCCAGGATCCGGAGGAGGTATGTGATATCTCGGTCTCCGCTACAGTCCACATCCACTGTCAATCTGAAGGACAGTCAAAACATTAAAAGCTGTGAGTGGACAAAACAACCAATTTATAAAAACATATTTCATCAAAGACATTTGCACCCTTCACTAAAAAACATGCATGCATTTAAAAACCATTTAACCAAAAGGAACCATATGTGGGAACTAAGCCCATAACCATAAAGAAATCGACCATACGGGCCACTGCCCAAATCATAAGGAAACCAACAAGAGACTCAGCCCATAACCATAACCATACTAAAACCAAATACACGAGCCACCGCTCAAATCCTGTGCACACCTACGCACACCACATATCACATAACATATATATCACATATACATATAAGTCACACAACCAATCCTGTCACGGTTTCCAAAGCTACGCGCGTGCTACCCGGGTCTCAATCCGAGTCTTCTCAAAGTCAAGGTCAATGTCCGCAGACCACTGATCCTATCCGAGGTTATAGTAACCATAGCCTTCCTGAGAGTAAGGAACCCAACTAGGGGGTGACTCCACTCAGTCGGTGCTCCGTGACTACTCCGGGGTCCACCCAGGCCAATGACCCTCCCCGGAGGAGATAATAGAAGTAAAGGAAGGTATATGAATATACATACACAAATATACATAACATAAACACTCATGCCCGGTCCCCCTGAACCGTCATGATACATAATATCCATGTAAGGGTTCATGCCCGGTTCCCATAAACCGTCATGTACCACAATAACCTTTCCAGGGTTCACGCCGGTTCCCATAAACCGTCATGAACTTGGAAATCCATCTAGGGTCCCTAGCCCGAAATCGTAACACTAAAGTAACTGGGTCTCGTGCCCGAACATATGACATCAGCTGGGCATCCTACCCGATATCTAAGGGTCAGTCACGACTCCGATCATATTGATGCGTGCAACCATCCATCCAGGACCGTCCTCAATCTTGGTATATCGCCGTGAACGAATCAACCGACGCAACCACCACAAGATCATAGCGCACTCATCACCGATCGCTATCCTGAACCGTCTGCACTCCGAAGTCGACCCTCCCCAGGCTACCCGACAAAAGATCGTGCACCGTGACCTCTCCGGAAGCAACACATCCCAATTTGGAGGAGA
The DNA here is from genome assembly GCA_032719365.1 of Prinsepia uniflora. NCBI lineage: Eukaryota > Viridiplantae > Streptophyta > Magnoliopsida > Rosales > Rosaceae > Prinsepia > Prinsepia uniflora. The sequence continues at coordinate 65,345,375 of CM064871.1, forward strand.
GCGTCGTATCGTCTATCACCGTGCATATAGCACCCGTCGCGACCACGATTCAGACCCGAAGGTCATCCGTAGCGTCATATGCCCGAGACCAAACCAAATGGGTCTCATACCCGAGTTTATCTTTTTAGAAATCCAAAACCTTTTCATTTAAACCAATAAAGAAATACAGACCCGTATAAGCATCGTATAAGGCCGAAACCTCGAAATACGTGCTTATACGTAACCACAACCAAATGCACCCATGGCATTACCAAACATGTATAAAAACATATAATAAACATTTATGCATGCACCAATTTAGAAAACAAGGTCCACTCACAGACCGTCCGAGCTGCCGCCTCGATTTGCGTGCCATACTGCTCTCCCGAGCTAATCACCGTCACCGGGACTCCCGAACCTGTCCATATCGTAATAGAAGGTTACTAACTACTTAATTAACCTCTCACTAAAGCCCCATAATTTTTCGGTATTTTTAACTATTTTAAACTCGATCCGAAACCTTCCGATGCCCCGAACATTATCAAAACGGTGTACGATCGACACGAAACCAGCCCCAAAATGTTCGTTACATCGAATAAAAGATTTCATATGTTGGAAGCATTCCCAAAAGATTGGACACGCGGCCCCACGCGCCCTAGGAACCCCCTGCGCGTGAAGCACACGCGCGGGCACTATTCATCGTCTCCTTCGTGAGACGAACCGGTTCTCTGCAACTGGACCGGGTCGAACCGGTCTGGACCGGTTTAAGGCCATAACTAGTCCGTTTCTACTCCATTTCATCCCTTTTTAATTCTAATATAATCCAAACATCAAACCATATCTTTCTAACTAATTAAAAACTGAAAACCCATTCAAACCCGTACCTTCCAAGCTCATCAATGGCGGCCGTGATTTTCCTCCGCTGTTCACGGTCGTTCCCGACCGTTCTAACCTTCAAAAGCGATCCCATTCCTCTCCTAGGTTCCCCAGAAGCACAACCCAATCATTAGTTTCGATTAAAACCTAACAAAAACAAAACTTGGATTTTAAATATTTTCACCTCACGGTTCGAGCTCCTCCGCGGTGTCCTCCGTTGTCCTCAGCTGTCGACCTTGTCATTAACCTCATCCTCACACTCTCTCACGCTCACACACGACGCACATAATGATTATGGTGGTGAGAAAACCGGGTGGTGTTTATGGGTTTGTATGGAGGGAAATAAAATGGGGTTTCGGGTTTTAGGAAGAACAAAGAAGGAATGGTGATATCTGATGGGATGAGAGAGATGATTAAATGGATGGCTAGGATTTGAGAGATTATGTTAGATGGAGGGCTAGGATTGATTGTTAGAAAAGATTAATTATAAAATAATAAATATAATATTTTTTAATTAACATAGATCCACTTTTTAGGGGATTGAGCCAATGGGATGAGTGACACTTGTCACTCGTCCATGGGTCCCACTTAAAATATCTGACCCAATCAGAATAAGCCAAGTGTTCTCACCTCGTAATGCGCGCATAGTGAAATCGACATTCCCTGACCTATAACTTTCCCGTTCGTAGTCCGATTTCAGCGTGTCGCCTGTCTATGGATTCGTATCGTCCCGATCTACATAACGGTCCTCGGTCCTTGGCCATCGGACCTCCCGGTCTAAATGTCAACATTTTCCTCCTTCTTAACCAAAATTACCAAAATGCCCCTTATGTTCCGAACGTCATAACTTCGTCCTCGAATGTTATAATTGAACGTGTCACCTGTCTATGAACTCGTGACGTCCTAAACTACGTCATAGTCATTGGCCAAAGTCCATTTGACTGCCAGAATGAAAAGTCAACGTTTTACTCAAGCTAGGGGCAAAACGGTCATTTTGCATCGTTCGTCCGATTTCGCCCTACTAATCACGGATTAACCTCACTAATCGTGATTAGTCACTAATCTAATCCTGAAATTCGGGACGGGTCGTCACAGGAAGGGCTAAGCAAGGGGAACAAAAAGTAGGAGAATTGAAGGTTTGGGCTCTATAGGGGTTTTTTGTTCCTCATATTTTACAAGAGATGATTACTTATAAGTTTGATCATATTAAAGCTCGCCAAAAAGTACTTGGTACTACAATAATTAGAGGAACAATACCTAAACCCGGGGATGCCAAAAAAATTTAAATTGCTTATTCGAGAACTACGATCTTTGGCTCTGGAACTGAACCGTTACCTTGTATTTAAGAAGAACTTCCTGATTAATAGGAAGGAAGCTTAATCAGAATGAAATGAATCAGAATTTTTCTTCTATGATCGATCTGTATAAACATCAACAACTTAGAACTGGATTGGTTTCTCCTCAAAAAATAAGTTCTTGGGCCCAAAAAACCCTATCTTACGGAGAGATAGTTGGAGAGGTGATAAAACACTATAATTTTCATTACAAAACCAATAAACCTGAAAAGGATGGATTATTTTGTGAAAGAATTTTTGGGCCTACAAAAAGTAGGATTTATGCTTGTAGAGATTATTGAGTAATCAAATATTAAAAAAAAAAAGACCCGAGGTTTTGTCAACAATGTGGAGTTGAATTTGTTGATTCTCGATTGCGAAGATATCAAATGGGCTACATCAAATAGGCATGCCCAGTAACCCATGTATGGTATTTGAAACATCTTCTTAGTTACATCGTGAATATTTTAGACAAACCTCTTAAATAATTAGAAGGCCTAGTATATTGCAATGTATGCCAATCTTGGAAATACCCAAAAGCTTCAATACATTTGAAATCGAGAAATTTCTATTGGAGCAGGTGCTATCCGAGATGACATGACCCATCATTAATTCCCCTGGATTAACATAGGATGACCTGCCCCCTTCTGACACAACGTGTCAGACAAGAAATAATACCGTGACCCAAATAGGGTTTCCACAGTACGTAGTTTCATGTGATATCTCGATCTTTACTATAGCCGCGTCTGCGATCAACCTAGAGGGTACCAAAAACCATTTAAAACTGTGAGTGGACAAAAATAAGTATTTCAAATAAATTTCGGAAAAATACATTTATACCCTCCAATTAAAAACATGCATACATCAGAAAACGTGTAATCTCAAATGCTTTCTCAAACAAGTTATATTTCTTTTCAAAACCAGAATATGTGAAAATATCTGGACATAAAGCAATAATCGAAAACATGACCAATCCTCATAACCCACATCTGTCTCATCTCATATCATCATCAGTCACTTCATTTGTGCAACGCGTGCAAATAAGCTCTAGGATAGCTCACGTCCGAGTACGTCGCCGTGAACAAATCAGCGATTGACGTTCATATCGTCGTACACATATCAATAACCGATCTCATACATCATAAGTACTCATGAGTCGAGCCTCCCACGACTGCTCAACAACAGGCAATGCATCGTGACCTCTTCGAAACACAGCACATCCTGAAAGTGAGCAACATATCATAGGGACTACTCCGAGGAAACATATTCACAACCGGAGTCCCTCTCTGGAGAAACACATTTCTACCAAAGTCACATCAATATCACGGAGGATGGTCTAGGTGGAAACAGTTGAAATACATTTTCATAAACTTTCAAATCAAATCAATCGGTTCACATAGGGTCTCAGCCCAAAACATGGTTTCCACCAAATCTCATAAAAACAGTGTCCAACACTCATTTGATAAATCACAACATTTCTTTCAAATTCACAAACACTCACACTCGGAGTCAAACATCTTTCCAACATGGTCATAAGCCCGAAACATCATTTCATAAATACCAAAATCATTTCATTATTCAAACTGCTCAAACTCACATTTGACTATAATATAAATCTAAATCGTTATCCAACGCGGTCTCAAATCCAAAATGCCATTTTCACGCAAATCCGTAAAATCTTTCGAAAATCGACAATCAAATCCATAAATCATCATTCAAATCACTATGCAATCATTAAATTTCAAACCACGATCATAAAACATCTAAAACATTTATGCATGCACCATATTTATAAAACAATGTCCACTCACACACGGTCCACGCCGCGCTCTCAAAACCCACGCCGTAAGCCAATCCGAAGTTTTCGAAATGTCCGGGTCTATCCAAATCACACCCAAAGGTCACTAACAATCCATATATGTCTATATGTAAACACCCCAAATCCCGGTACAGTAAACGTGTCCCGACCACGCTTTCCAAGGAGAAAAACCTCCAAAACATCCATCAAACGATCTCTGATCGACCTGAAACCACCACCATTGGATTCAGATCGTCGAAACTTTTCAAACAAGACCAATTTGACATCAAAATTTGTGCCCATGCGCGGGTCAAAGTTCGGTCAACAAAAGTCAACGTTGGTCAACTACTGACATGGCACCCCTACCACGTGTCATTGATAACCTCTGACACCCTCTACCATGTGGCATCACTTGCCACATGGCGTGCTGACGTGGCACTGCCACATGTCACCATGCTGACATCATCTGATGATGTGGAATGCTGACATCATTGCTAGCTAGAGAAGACGACCGGCACCGTCGTGCGCCGCTGTCTGTTTCGTCGGCCAGCTGCCGGAATCCTCCATTAATGGCCGGAATTTCAAAGCTTCATAACTCTCTCAAAACTCAACCAAATCCTATGTTATTTATATCAAAATTTATCTACTCGAGCCAAGGAATCCAAATTTGAACCTAGAATTGAGAGGAAGTACCTAGTTTTCATGATACAAGCTTCCAAAGTTTCGGCCAAACTTTGAGTCCTTCTCCTGGCCACTATGGGAGTCCAAAAACTTCCATTTTTGCCTATATAGACTCCCCTCATCTCAAAAAATAAGAATAGGGGCTTAGAACAGTGTAAAAATATCCAAAATTGAAGACCTAAAAATCCACCCTAAACGATTCACGGGTTTACCTGGGTTTTTCGGCCACCTCCGCAGCTCCGATGTCCTCTGTCGACTCTCTTGGTCTCTCAACCGCACTCTGCACTTCTCACAGCAGAAGAAAGGAAGAAGAAGATGGAGCAATGAGATGGGGTGTGGGTTTCGGGTTAGATGAAAATCAAGAAAGAAAGAGATATGGATGCATGAAGATGGGAAATGGGCCAATGGGATGAGTGACATTGGTCCAGATGAGATCTTTTGGGCCCATTAAAAAAAAAATCAAAAGTCAACTGTCTCCTAATTCGTGCAACTGTAATAGTTTGAAAAATCGTTCTAGACCCGTACTCGTAATGACAGGACCCATCCCAATCCACCCGAGATTAACGCGGGATGACCCTGCTCCCGTATGACACGAAGTGTCAGACAAGGGATATTTCCTACCCTTGCCCTCCCGGGCTATTAGAGTACGCCAGGATCCGGAGGAGGTATGTGATATCCCGGTCTCTGCTACAGTCCACATTCGATGTCAACCTGAAGGGCAGTCAAAACATTAAAAGCCGTGAGTGGACAAAACAAAAGTTTATAAAACATTTCCATAAAAACATTTGTACCCTTCACTAAAAAGCATGCATGCATTCGAAAACCATTTATCCAAAAAAAAACCATTAGTGGGAACTAAGTCCAAAACCAAGATTGAAAGAACCATAATGAAAATGACCATACGGGCCGCTGCCCAAATCCATAAGGGTCTCAGCCCAAATCACAAGAAACCAACCATAAGGGTCATTGCCCAAAACCTGTGTAACCACACATATCACATAACATATATATATATCATTTATACATATAATTCACACAACCAATCCTGTCACGGTTTCCAAAGCTACGCGCGTGCTATCCAGGTCTCAATCCGAGTCTTCTCAAAGACAAGGTCAATGTCCGTAGACCACCGACCCTACCCGAGGTTATAGTACCAGCCTTCCTGAGAGTAAGGAACCCAACGGGGGCAACTCCCACTTAGTCAGTGCTCCGTGACTACTCCGAGGTCCACCCAGGCCAACGACCCTCCCCGGAGGAGATAATGGAACAAGTAAAGGAAGGTATATGAACATATATATACATAACATAACATTCATGCCCGGTTTCCCTGAACCGTCATGATCCATAACATCCATTATATTCATATACATATAGACACCATCCTCCATGACCGGTTCCCATAAACCGTCATGTACCATAATGACCTGACAAGGGTTCATGCCGGTTCCCATAAACCGTCATGAACCTGGAAATCCATGTAGTGTCCCTGACCCGAAATCATAACCATAAAGTAACTAGGTCTCGTGCCCGAACATATGATATTAGCTGGGCATCGTGCCCGATATCTAAGGGTCAGTCACGACTCCGATCGTAGTGATGTGTGCAACCATCCATCCAGGACCGCCCTCAATCCTGGTATATTGCCGTGAACGAATTAACCGACTAGACCACCACAAGATCATGGTGCACTCATCACCGATCGATATCTTGAACCGTCCGCACTCCGAAGTCGAGCCTCCCCAGGCTGCCCGACCACGAATCGTGCATCGTGACCTCTCCGGAAGGAACACATCCCAATCCGGAGGAGAGCGTCGTATCGTCGATCGCCGTGCACATAACACCCGTCGTGACCACGATTTAAACCCGTAGGTCGTAACTAGAGTCATATGCTCGAGACCAAACCAAATCGGTCTCATACCCGAGTTTATCCTTTTGGAAATCCAAAACTATTTCATTTAGACCAATAAAGACATACAAACCCGTATAGGCACCGTATAGGGCAAAAACCTCGAAATGCGTGTCTATACGTAACCACACATCCAAATGCACTCATGGCATCACAAACAAGTATTTAAAAAATATAATAAACATTTATGAATGCACCAATTTAGAAAATAAGGTCCACTCACAGACCGTCCGAGCTGCCGCCTCGATTTGCATGCCATACGGCTCTCCCTAGCCAATCCGACCTTTCTGGGTCATCCTGACCTGTCCAAATCATATCCAAAGGTTATTACTAACCTATACAAGTCCATATTAAGAACCCTAAACTTTCCCAAAAAAGTCAATGTGTCCCGTACACGTTTCTCGAGGTGAAAAACCTCAATTTGACCAACCTAACGATCTCCGATCGACTCAAAACCACCGACATTGGATCCGGATCGTCGAAACCTTTAAAATGATACCGGACCCACTTAAAATATTGTTCACACGCGCCCCCATGCGCTAGTCAACGCTGACGTCAGCATGACGTCATCACTGACAGCCTCTGACAGTGATACGTGTCACGCTCCCATTGGCCCTCTGTCTGACATGTCAGCTGACATTGTCAGACCTGACAATGCTGACGTCACCCCCTGACATGATGATGTCAGCAGGATGACGTCATCAGTCATCCCTGACCTTGGTCGGGTCCTGCGATCCGGGTCGCCGTGACCCGCCGCTTGACCCGGTCGGTTCTCCTCCGTTCGACCACCAAATCACTCCCCGTTTGTCCCATTCTACTAGTCTCAACCTAACCTAAAGATCTATGGGTTTAAAAACTAGGAAATGGGTCGAGATAATTACCTGTGATGCCAAGAACAGTCGCCTAGCTTCCGGCCGTCCGTCTGGGCTGCACCGTCGTCCCCAGCCACTTCATTCGATCCCCACAGGTCCTCCAGCTCACCAGAAAATCAACCCAAGTATTAGAATCGACTAAGGACTGCTCAAACATAACTTTGAAATTTCAAACACAAACCCTCACCGTCTCGGGTTTTTCCTTCCGCCGTCCACCACCGTGAGCCACCGTCGTGTTTGTCATCGCCCTTATCCTCACACTACTCTCACGGTCACACTAGATGGAGGTTTATTGGTGGTGTCGTGTGTTTTGAAGAAAATGAAGAAAATGGAGTTATGGGGTTTTCGGGTTTGTGAGGAAAAATGAAGAATGAAAATGATAGTTGATGGCTGATGAGAGAAGTGAGATAGGTTAGATGGATGGTGTAGATTTAATGATGAAATTGAAATGGATGGCTAGGATGGAGTGCTTATAAAGTTTAATTATAAAATTAATTAAATAACATTATTTAATTAAGTGAAATCCCCGTTTGGACCAATGGGATGAGTGACACTTGTCACTCATTCATGGGACCCACTCAAAATATCTGGCCCCATCAAGAAAGGCCACCTCATCATCGCCTCGAAGTACGTACATAGTGAAACCGAACTTCCGTGACCTATAAGTTCCCCATTCGAAATCCGATTTCAGCATGCTGCTTGTCTATGGATTCGTATCGTCCCGATCTAAGTAGCGCTCCTCGGCCCTCGGCCATTAGACCTCTCGGTCAAAAAGTCAACATTTGACTCCTTTTAACCATAATTACCAAAATGCCCCTAAACTTCCGAACGTCATAACTTCTTCCTCGAACGTCGGAATTGAACGTGCCACCTGTCTATGAACTCGTGACGTCCTAAACTACGTCACGGTCATCGGTCAAAGCCTATTTGACCGTCCGAATGAAAAGTCAACATTTTACCAAGACTAGGGGTAAAACGGTCACTTTGCATCGTTCGTCCGATTTCGTCTAACTAATCACGGATTAGCTTCACTAATCTAATCCTGAAATTCGGGACGGGTCGTTACACGTAATCCCTCGATCTACGTAATGGACCTCGGTCCACGTGCAATTGACCTTACAGGTCAAAAGTCAATATTTTTCCCTTCTAGGGGCAAAATCGTCATTTCATCTCGACTAATCCCAATTATTCTCGATAATCCTCAATTAATCTTGATAATCACGAAATTTAGGGACGGGTCGTTACACAAGAACAATTAGCTGATATGGATTTGTGAATTATTATACATTATTAGTTGGTAGAATGGAAAGAATTAGGGGAAGAAGGGCACACAAGTAATGAATGGGGAGATCGAAAAGTTGGAAGAAGAAAGGATTTTTTGGTTAGGCGCCTGAAACTGGCTTAGCATTTTATTCAAACAAATATAGATTTAGAATGGATGATTTTATGTCTATTACTAGTGTTTCCTTCCGAGTTGAGACCTATCATTCAGATAGATAGGAGTAAACTAATGAGCTCAGATATTAATGAACTCTATAGAAGAGTTATTTATCAAAACAATACTCTTATCGATCTCTTAACAACAAGTAGATCTATGCCCAGAGAGTTAATAATGTGTCAAGAAAAATTGGTACAAGAAGTTGTGGATACACATCTTGATAATGGAATTTGGACAACCAATTACAAGTCGTTTTTAGATATATTGAAGGCAAAGAGGGAAGATTTCGTGAGACTTTGCTTGGTAAACGGGTTGATTATTTGAGGCGTTCTGTCGTTGTCTTAGGTCCTTCACTTTCATTACATTGATATGGATTACCTCGCGAAATAGCAATAGAGCTTTTCCAAACATTTGTAATTCTTGGTTTAATTAGACAAAAAATTTCTACGAATATGGGGGTTGCGAAAAGTAAAATTCAGGAAAAAAAAGCTGGTTATATGAAAACGATCTCTAATTTTGTTGATTTTTTTTACTGAAATGGTATTAACATGATAATTTAGAAAATAAACAATTTGAATTATGATAATATATATATATATAAAGGAAATTCAAAAAAAAAATTAAAAGTGTATTATGAACAGGTATCATTTGGGATGCAAGTATTGCCCATTTGATAAAGGGGTGCAAAGGCTTTACATTGGCAATAATAAAAAAAAAAAATTATATGCCTCAAATCTTGCTCTATAGAAAACACTCATTGATGATGGGGTGCAAAGGCATTGCATTGGCAATAATCAAGATTTAGGCCTGACATGGATTAATGAGATTAAGCAATAATAATTTTTAAGTATCTACAGATATATATTGGTTCAATTCTTCAAAAATATGGTATGTTTGTCGTAGTAGGTATGAAAAGAAATTTGAAGTTATATTTGTGCTACTTGCTAGGCCCCATTAACACCCTTCCTTCAAATTTCAATTCCGTTTTCATGGGAGCAAGAGAGGAGGCAGGGCTAAAATAGTATATACATGGTTGACTGTTAAATAATGTTGGTGAATAATTGAAGGACTTGTACTGCAGCACTGGGAGGCCTAAAATAGGGCATGCAACTGTTTCAGGCATCACCGAATCTTCATTAATGCATGCATGCCACATTTATTTATCAATCCTCCTTTAATATTAAGCTAATTAATTACCATTCTACCCTATCCCAACAAAGATACGTACGCATTTGTTACCAATTCAGTTCTCAAAACCCAGATCACAAAGCAATTTGAAAGCAACCCAGCTTTCAAATATTTATAAACGATTATAATAACTTGAATACGTAGTATCATCGGCTGATGATAAATAATCTTAAAACGTTAATTTTATCGTGATATTTTATATACAAGACTAGCTACGTACCCTTACGCTATTATGGTGAAGCATCTGGATGCTTCAATGATGATCAATTTTACCGTCCGGTAGATAATTTCGCCAGTACTGTGGCCACTAGATAACTCTTTCCGAAACTTACTAGCTTACACATATATACGGAGCAATGATAATTAATATGGATCCGGGCCGGCCAGCAATATTAATATGGTCTTACCTACCACATTGCCGTATGTATGGCGATTTCAAAGCCCTCTTGCCCTTCACTCATATTTACCGAGGATAGAGTAAATTATTGTTACATTCTTAATAATATTTATTTTTATTTAAAACCTTTAATTTTTGTATATTAAACAAAATAAGACCTTACCTCAAACTTTTTTTTATTCAAAAGTCCCTAAACAGAATTTGTAAGTAATAAATTCCACATTTACTCTTTTATATCTCAATAAAGAGAATGAGTGAGTTATAAAAATAACATTGTCTTTTTTTTTGTCCTCTTTGCCCCATAGTGTTTGATTTGTGGCATCTTGAGCCCTTTATTATATTATGATTATAAATTTATATATTAGTAAGGAGCTATGAATTAATTGCCCTTTAAAGCATAATTGAAGGTATTCATTTGAAGTCTTATTATTATTCCACGTAATATATATAAACATATGCGCATGCCTTTGTATACATTGTACATAAAAAAGTTTATCTTCAATATTGGGGCACATGTAACAAACAATATATAGACTTAACACTGCAACTTGCAGTACTTATATACACGTACATAAAAGCCATGTCCTGATGTCCAAATTAATAATAGTTCAATGCATGACCTATATATCTAGCCAGAGGACGCTTCACTTTCACAGCATCGGTCCCCCACTGTGATAGCTAGCTAGCCTGTTGAGACTTAATTAACAGAAACACTGACTAAACGTACGTTTTTCAAGTTGATTAATTGCCTGCTCCACGTAAAATAGATGAACCACGCTATCGATGAACAACCACAATACGTACCATATATGTATATATATATATATATATTATCATCAACTGCAAGTCTGCAATATATATAATGAATGAGATGGTCCATAGTCCATACCAGATGGACACCAGTGGATAGACTCAAGGCACCTACCAGTGTCATTGATCGTTCTGTGCATAGAGATGAATCATATATGTGGTGGCAAATTAAGCAACCAACGATGATGAAGCTTTAAATATATATACGAACTCATATATATATATATATATATATATATATATATATATACCACGCATGTACGTATAGAAATAAGAGATGGAGACTGGAGATATATTGGAGATTGGAGAAGAGGAAGAGATGAATGCATATTATGCATGTGCAGCACATGCGCATGAGCAGCAGCGAGCGCAGAGCAATGGCTGAAAACGTACAGAGTTGGTTCAGTTTAATTAGGCAACGCTCAGCCTGAGCCTCATCTCTGGTGCTCACTGCTCAGTACCACACCTGACCACTCACTCATCGATCATCACCCTCATCACCAACCTGATTATGCCAAGGGTGGGGTGCGTGTACGGATCACCTAATTAAATCAAAACTACAGCTAGCTAGTAGCCAGTAGCGACGTACTAGGACTAGTACGTGCGCACCAGTATTGTATATATATGTGCGTTGAGTATATATATATATATATATATAGGAGGTGTACCCAATCAGCTGAACGAGACAAATATATGATTTTAATTTATTAATTAACTGCAAACGTACACTGCAAGCTCCACGAATGGAGGGAAGCAAATGTTTTCTGAACCACTTTAACCAAGGAAACTGATATATATCTATATCTATATATATATATATATAATTACTCGATCCATGAGTGAGAGAGAGAGAAGATTAATAGAGATAGAGATATTGTATGTTACCAACTTATATATAAGATGGATGTCTGGATTGAGTAGTTTATGTTAAGTCCATTCGTGTTAATAGAATTAGGCTAATGCAAAAGAAATTAATTATAAGGGATATTAGCGGCATAGAATATAAACAAATAATTAAAAAGCAGAGTGTAAAAATTCATTATCACAAACAAATGAGACTTAATCAAGAAATAAAACATATATATATATATATATATGGAAATTAGAATGCATGTGCATGTAATATATATCTATATAACTAATAATATTAATTATCAGCAGTTAACCATCACAGTTCAAAAAAACCAATGAAGAATATATATATATATATAATATCTTGTAAAAACCTAGCTGCCCAACAAGCGCGCATAAGATAAATGAAAATTGTCCTCGAATCAAACCCTGATTAACATATATAACATGCACTTAATTAGAGAAACCAGTAATTATTAACTTATATACTAGAGGAAAAGAAAGAAAGAAAAAAAACAAATTAATTAAGCCATACTCATTACTGAATTGTAGCTAGCACACAAGGCCATGTATTCTTGTAGTAGCAGCTGACCTAGCTAGGACTAACAATATGGTGGGTGAGGAGTCGGTGACTACCTACCATTGGAATTATGATCATGTCGTCCCTCATCTCCTCCGTTGTTCGCCGGAGACTCTGCTGCTACGCCGCCAAAAATAGGCCTATAAGCGTTGAGAGCAGCAAGTACACCCAAGTGGCTGTCACTCATTGTGGCACCATGATGAGGAGTACTACTAGCAATCGATCCTGAACCAAACTGGTGTGCATGGCTAGGCAATATCGCCGCCATTGGTGGCGGAGCAAAATTCATAAAATGCAGCCCATGCCCACCACCACCACTGGCGCCTCTATACATATTGCTCGAAGGCCCGTTGGCCCAGAGGGGATTCGTCATAGTAGGCTCATGAATATTATTATTGCCGACACCACCGCTAGTCGCATTATTATTTGCCAGCATCCAAAAAGGTGCCGGAATTGTACTTTGAGTAGCCGGAATTGGCCCGGCGCTGGCTGATTGCAGCATGTAATTGGACATGATCCCCATCTGACTACTTTGCGATGATGACGATGACGATGACGGTGATAACAAATCTTGCTCATCCGGCCTAATTCGCTTGTTTCTTCCCGCCTCAGACACGTCAGCAAGAGTGGTGGTCTCGCCCTGATCACGTAGCTCCCGCTTGGCTTGCAACAGCATGGCGGCCGCATTGTTGTTGACGTTATTTGAATTAAAGTTCAAAAACATGGAAGACGGCGATGGGGAGCTTTCCGACGACAAGAGCCCGACGCCACCGGGGAAGTTACTAATGCCGGGGCTGAAATTCATGAAGTAATTACTATTGCTGGCTCTTAAGTAGTGAGACGGCGCCGACATGGTGGAGCCGGAGCTGCGGAGGGAGATGTTAAGGGAGGTGAAGTTGGCGGGAATTGTTCCGGTGCCGGTGGCGGCGATGACTGCTGGCTCGGCCTGCTGGAGAAGCCACTCGATTGTTTCGCCGTCGGACTTGTGCCCTAGCTCCCTAGTGAGCTGAAATACCCTAGCGGCGCATGTAGCCGGCATGCGGATCCGGCGGCCTCGGCCTTCCACTTTGGTGTGCCTATCTTTGGTGGAGGTCCTCTTGGGAGGCGGCTTCTTGGCATTATTGATGAGTTGCTGCTGGTCTTGGTCTGAGGTCGACCCGGTTCGGACCGGGGCTGGGTCAGCCCCAGTAGAGATGGAGGATGCTGGTTCATGAGCAGCATCGTCTTGGTTTTTGGGTAGAAATTGTAGTGGGAAATTGGGCCTGCAGCGGATCCCATTTTCAGCCTCCATGATCATAAGGGGGCCGGGGGCGGACTCTCACTATATTTTTATAAAATATATTTTTAATAATTTTCTTCTGCTCTCTTTCTCTCTCTAAGCTCTCTCTCTCTCTCCTAGTAAACTGTATGAGCTGACCCAGCTGAATTTGTATGACTTAGTGGTGGCCTGGACTGGCCTAGCTAGTGGGTCTCTTTCTCTCTCTATCTTTTATGGACTGTGGAGCATGAAATTCTTTGCAGATGAGGGAAGGTGGCAGCTCAGCAGCTGATGAGTTGTTTTTTCTCACTTTTGTGTGTTGAAAAGAGAGAGAGAGAGAGAGAGAGAGAGAGAGAGAGAGAGAGGATAAGGGAAGAAGAGGTACCAGGCAAGCTTTAAGCAACAAAAATAATAATGAGTGGGAATTATGTGGCCCGGCCCTCTGAATTAATATGATTACGATAATCCATATTTTTAAAAGCCAAAGCAGTTTCCTTTACCCTCTTTTTTTTTTCCCCCGTCTTTCACAAATGCTAATAACGTTCTATTTTAACCTTCTTACTATTGTATTTTTTTTCAAATCTTACAATACTAGTGACGACCGTAGTTTTTTAATATAATGATATCCAAAAAGAATTTACATCATGCACATTAGATAACGACTTCAATTTTTATAAAAATATTCAAAACTAAAAATTCTCATATAACATATATGAAAAGAATACTACTAAAATCATAATTAAAGATTAATTAGAATTTATTCAGTTATCTAAATAGCATCCACCAAATCGACTATATATATCTTCAATCTGAATACGGAGGTTATGATAATTATACATTGAATTATTGTATTTCAAAAGTGAAAATTTCATGGAGGATTTATACTAGCTATTTTTTGTTTTTTCCACTTTCTTCTTTCACTTTCTTATCTTGGAATGATATTTGACAAAACTGCATATATCTTTTTCAGGTCACGTACACTTTGATAATTATTTATACAAATATTTAACTGATTCCCATTCCCATTCCTTTAGTCAACATCTTGCCATTTAATTTTCTCATTCTCATCGATTGGTTTTACATAGTGGGAGACATGTATGTATATATATATATGTATATATAGTTAGATTCATTCATTCTCTAAATTATCATATTAAAATCATCTTCATAAACATTAAATTAAAAAAGATCATTTAGTCATTAATATGAAAAAAAATTAACGATTTTAGTAAAAATTAATATCTTTATGGAAAACCATCCATTTAGTCATTAATAAATTCTTCTTTACTTAAGAAAAAAATTCCAATATATATATATATATGGACAAACCACATATTTCACCTAAATAAGAAATTAACACTAATTAATCAAACAATTTTAGTTATATTGAAAAGAATAATATTTACATATATCCCATTCTTAGTGAGGTAACTCCTTATATCACCCTTTAGAATATTTATCCAATAATTTGTATATATATATTATAATCAGGATCATAATTGATAACTCTGAAATTATCATTTTAATATTATTTATATAAAAAAATAGTCAAATTGGGGACCATTTGGTCATTAATTTATATGTCTAAACGAATTAAATAAACAGTACGAATATCATTGCTTTGTTATATATATATATATATATATATATATATATTAAAGCTAAAGAATCACTAAAGTTATTTTTAAGAAGATAATCTTAAAATGATTATTTAGAAATTAAATAATTCTAATTTATATATATAAATATAAAAATTATTCTATAAAAAGAATAATATTAGAAAGTATCACTGAAATGGAATACAAGTATTGTCCTGTTTAAAAAAATATCTAGCACAATGTTATACACATTATAAAAATAAAAATAAAACATAAAAGGAAAAGGAGAAGCAGGTTGGTATACAGAAGAAGCTTTATTATTAATATACATTTTTTGGTGGAAACTGGAGAGTGGAGGACACAATTGAAAATTGAAATTATTGCTTGCCTTTCATTGATGAGGAGGATGAGGGGTTTGTTCGTAATATTGGAAGTTTCTCAATTTTGTTTTCGGTTGAATATTTTTTAGTGTGCAAAAATAAATAAAATTTTGATGCGTACTGTCGTTTTTATTGTGGTTGGACAGTTTCTTGATTCAGACTCCACGTGCGGTGCTCTTTATCATTCAATCCATAAAGACAGTGGTGGCCGGAGATGGTGGTCCACCCTCTTCCAAGTCAAAAAACCTAAGGGACTCATTGGTCATCAAATTAAATTAAATTAATTAAAACTTGATCATCTCTCGATCAAGTGGCTCCCATCGCATTCACGTAATCATTGCATTTTGCCTTTGCAGCTAGCTAGCTACCTAGCTTTACCTTTGGGATCAACCTTATACCTAGGGTTTCAAAGCAAGGGAACTACAAGAATAATTTTAAGAGCCAAAATTCGTCTTTGAGAGCTTCTCTAATATTGCCACTTAAATTTATTTGGTTTGGGTGTGTCACATGTCCAAATTATTTGATTTAAGATTAAAAAAAAAAAAAAAAACTCTACATAAATTATATTTAGATTACATATATAAAGTAAAAGCCAACCGATAAATAATATTGGAACACCTTCTAATAGATTTTTTGGCTGATAGGATCCTACGGTTTTGGGTTCTCTATCCTAGACATGTGAGCTACATTTTGCAAGATATATGTGGTCCTCATCCCTCGAAAACTTTGATTTTGAAAGTTCAAATTCTAAAATCAGCTTTCTATAAAGATTGTAAAGGATTGTAAGGCTTTAATATCTTCAATTTACACATGATCTGATTACCAATTTATAATTAGGCTTTGTCGCGTACCGCATTGAAAATTCGAACTACTCTCGAAGTTGAAGTTTAATTATTGTCAATAATTTATGAAGTAAATTTTTTTTATTAAAATTTACATATATATATATGCGCGATTAGCCAATTATATATAAGTGAAAATGTTTCAAATTAAAAAGCTGAGAGACTAAAGTTTAGATGACACAAGAACGTTTGATGAGGGTCGAAGAATGGCTAACATGCATAATGTGCAAAACACATGACATGTCACATGTGTACGTTGGCAATATTGTGCCCCAACCCCCAAAGAGCTGATCAACAGTCGACTAGTGTAACTTGAAAGGGAGCAAACTTGAACGAAGACAGAAGTTGCTAGCTACAAATTAACACACAATGCAATAAAACGATGATGATTAATTAGGAATTAGCAGCAGGAACAATTACATTTCAACAACCAACACACTCACCTAACTAATCATACTAAATCAATCTTGATCACTTCTAATTCGAATTCGATAATGACAATTTCATCCAAATTAATATTAATATTGTAAAACTCGATCATTGTCTTCAACGTTGGATTATGTCTGATTCGTACGAAACTTGAATATTAGTACGTAATCCCAAATCATATATATATATATATATATATATGTATATCTACTTTTTGATTTCCTCGATCACAACTTGATTACTAATTTATTAACAATTTTTTGGCTATCTGTAAGTATTTATTAACACAAATGATTATTTTTTTTAGATCGCAAATCTCGTCATATTGATCCTGTGTCAAATTAATTGGAGAGTTACTGACAAGTACACGTATACGTACATACATTTTGCGTACATTTTCATATATACTTGAGTACACGGTTGAGTTCTCCGATCCCTTTTTCTGTAAGTAAACCTATCATGAGTGTGTACACTATTGTGATAAATTGATACGTAATACACATGAATTAATCTCTCTTTCACATGTATGTTCACACAAACACACATATACACATAGATATATATATATATATATATTGTGTATTGTAAATTTGCAAGTAAATAACACTTTAATTACATAGCGCTAGATCGAAATAGAAAGCAGGTGAAAATTAGGCCTAGTATATATATAGGGTTGAATTGATGCAGCTTGGAATTAATATATATATAAGAAAACAAATGCGTACGTATGGCCCTCATGATGCAACATCACAATATATAGATTGAAGCCACGTACAGCGTTGAATTTAACAAGGATGGATGAATGGGATTAATATTAGTACTTGATCATGATGGTTGCTAAGAAATCACGTGCCTTGCTACCTGGCTATCATGGCGGTGATGAAGATGGCTTACCATCCACATTGGCTTTGCCTTTGCCTTGGGGCCGGCCTTTCGCTAGGGGCTACCTAGCTGCCTGGCTCACTAGCTACCTCATCGATAATCAATCATGCAAACAAATTTGTCGGAATGTTGGTGGTTGGCGAGCTGTGACTAAATCATTTTCCTCCTAATTTAGGCCAAGCCACATTCAAGTGGAAACCTCACATTCAAGTTTATATATATATATGGCCTTTCATTTGTGTTTTCCATGTATAAATTGTTAGGTTAATTAGTACGTGCATGCCCATTTTTTCGATTGCATTGCTCTCATGCATGCATGCTTAAGATTGAATATTTATACAAATTCATTTCATTAATTATATACAAAATGTATTTTTTTTCGTTTTCTATAAACGATAGATATACTGCATACTTAAATTTATCAAACCAATTAATCAATTCTCATCCTAGCGTTGCATTAGAGATTGAATTAATGACGGTATTTTTTTAATTACTTTTTTATGCTTAAGATTGAATTGTATAGGTTTAATAAATTCATTATATTCAAAATATGTTAGAAAGACGAACGACGAACATGTTAATTTTATTTTATGCAAAATATATTTTACATACTTATAAATAAAACTGATATAAAATCATCTAATTCTCGTACGTAATATGGCATTTGAGATTAATTAGAATGAAAAATGTTTTCGGTATGCATGTTTAAGTCTTTAATTCATTCATTCTTGTACTTTTAAAACGTACCCCTTAAATTTAACGAGTTATACGGACCATCTAAATATAAACACCAAGCGGCCCATTCCTACGCAAGATGGCCATTGTATATTCACACGTTAGAAGGCTTGCTGATGGCAGCTTTCTAGAAAACTCGTGGATGCATGATGATCGATCTGATGGGTCTCTTCTTTGTACTTACTTCTTCCATAATTTTAACGGTCGAACTTTTTCGAAGACTCCACAAAAGAGGACATCCTGAGACCTCCATTTGCTTGCTGTCTTCACATTTTCGATACCTTTATTATTAGTTGGGCCTCCTTCTTGGAATGAAATATCATTTTGAATTTCCAAATTTTATAATTTCATTTGAATTCAAAAAATATTCCGAGGTTGGAATTTTCAAAACCTAACTAAATTTGAATTTTCCGCTTAATTCACATTAATTTAATGATACATTTTCTTATACATCTCCGTAATTAGTATATATACGTACTTATATATATATATATTCTGTAGGTCGATATTTGAGCATAATAAATAAGAAATCAGATATATTTATTGAAGATTAATATGAATATTATATATTAAGACGTTTTTATTTTGACATCATTTATTTACGATATTACTGAGACATCAGCTCTAATATATACATGGTGGAGCTCGAACTATAAGTGATACAAATAGCTTGGTGTTCTTATTACAAACTATGTTATTTACATAATATGTATAAATTTTGAATACTTTGAATATTTTTTAGAAAATTTCAAAGTGGAGTCGTAATTTTTAAATATATTTCAATTCAAATTGCTTTAGAATTTCGATATTTTCAACTAGTAAGTGAACTTGTTAAGAAAATATGGAATAAAAAACCAAACACGTACAACCGATAGGAAGCATCGGAAATTGCCGACGTACGAAAAAGGGTGTTGATAGATATAATCAAGTACTACTGAAGTCAACGCTATATAAAATTCTTAGCAGAGAAGTTTGAAAATAAAGGCTGTACAAAATTATTGAGGGATCAGTCCAAAACTGTCCCCGTTGTGAAACCGCACCATGAATGCACGGTAGGGATGTTAACGGGCTTTTCGATTTTGACTTTTTCACTGAAATTGAAATTAAACTAGATGAGGTATCGATTTCGGTCTGATTTAGTTCTCTATTATAATTTCAATTTGAACCGAAAATTGATTGAATTGGTTCAATTCGATTCTTGGCCGATTTAATCAATTTTTTTTTATGCTCCAAAACAATAGCACATGAACAAGCAAATAAATTGTAGCACGCAAACTCAAATTCAAATTCAAACTTATATTCTCAGTTTCGTAGCAATGTGTATACAAGGATGGCTAAGTAAGACAGCTGCCACGCGGTGGTGAGGCTTGGGAAGATAAATTATCCTCGTGTAAGTCGGCTCTTACACGCTGGAGTAGGAGAAAATTTGGGAATAACAGGGTGAAGATTGAGTTTTGTTATGTGAATTGGAATGGCTGCAACAAAATTGGGATAGTAATCGTTGTGGTATTGACCGAATTAGTGCTGAAATTGGCAAGTTGTGGAGCTTAGAGGAGAAATACTGGCACCAACGATCTAGAGTTAAATGGTTGACAACGGGGGACTCCAATACTGCTTTTTTCCATCAATCCATTATCCAAGAAAGACGCCAAAATAAAGTTTAAAAACCAAGAGGTTGATATTGAAGTTCGATCGACCATTGATGCTCATTTCCATGACATTTTTCGTAGCTCTAGGCAGCGGGATTGGGGGGATATCCTTGACTTTGTCAATCCTATTGTGCCTGAATCTGTCAATGATGTGCTCTCTGCCCCGATTACTAATTATGAGGATATTTTGGCTGCTTTTCAGATGAGGCCATTAAAAGCTCCAAGACCTAATGGATTCTCAGGGGTCTTCTACCAGAGCTATTGGGACATAATTAAGGATGATGTGCTGCTCCTTGTCAGGAGCCATTTTGAGGGTAATCTTCCTATCCAAAAGCTCAATTGTACTAACATTGCCCTTGTTCCTAAGGTACCAAATCCAGAATACGTCTCACAATTCAGGCACATTGCCCTATGTAACTACTCTTACAAGATCTTGTCAAAAGTGCTTTCAAATAAGCTGAAGCCTTTCCTTGCTAACTTGATCACTTCGCAGCAGAGTGCTTTCAAATAGGCCGAAGCCTTTCCTTGCTAACCTAATCACTCCGCAGCAGAGTGTTTTCATCTCGAGAAGGCAAATTCAATATAACATTTGTATTGCCCATTCTGAACATAGGAATGCCACGATTTGTGTAACGACCCATCCCAAATTATCGGGATTAATTAAGACTAATTATGGATTAGCAGGGCTAATCGGGGATTAGCTGAGGATTATCAAACGTTCAGGGCGAAATTACGATTTTGCCCCTAAGCGAGGGAAAACAGTTGACTTTTGACCCGGAAGGTCCGATGCCTGAGGGCCGATGACCGTGACGTAGATTGAGACGTCACAAGTCCGGATACAGGCGGCACGTAGAAATTGGACGTTTGACGTGAAAGTTACGGTTCACGGAAGTTCCGAGGAACTATTGTACGAATTACGAACAAGTTGACTTTTGTCATTAAATGGGCTCGGATATTTAGGGGCAGGCCCAATAGATGAATGACAAGTGTCATTCATCCATTTCTCACCATGATTGATACATGCATATCCCCATTTTCTCATTTTCCACGGTTCACCCGATCTCATTCGAACCACATACCACAACCCACCCCCTTCCCTTGTTGATTGACTGAGGGCCTTGAGAGACTAAGATTGAGGCTGTGAGAGATGAGGATGGTGGCTGGGTGCTGCCTGAGCCGTCGTGGACGGCGGTGGAACCCCGGGAGGAAGGTAACCCGAGAAACATTTAATTCAAAATTTGAGTTTTAGTTCTGTACGTTTTGGAAGGTTTCTAATGGGTAGATGATGTTCATGGGATCCCTATGAGTCTAGAAGGATAAAAAACGGTGGTTGGGGTGGTCGAAGATGGCAGAAAACAGAGGAAGAAAAACTGGGCATGTTCTTCGATCCAACCAAGTAATTTACAGTCCCTTTTTCATGGTTTTGATCATGTAGGATGATAGGAAATGTTGAAACAAAGAGATAGGAATTGGAAGGGAGGAAAACTGACCAAAAATGAGAGAGATATGGGCTTGGACCAGTCATGCCGGTATGACCGGTCCAATCAGACCAGATTGCAGGCGAACCTGTCAGACTCGGTCTGCCGAAGGTTGAAAGAGACACTGTGCAGGGCGTGTGCGCCACACGCACAGCCCCTTTGGGCGGCGGGTGAGGGAGCGTGGGTCACCTTTTGGGGAAGTGTCCAACATTTTATTTCATCTATTCTATGTAACGAACATTTTGGGACAGGTTTCGAGTCGATCGGACATCATTTCGATATAATTTGGGATGTCCGAAGGTTTAGGATCGAGATTAAAAATAGTTAAAAATCCCAAAAAAATTATGAGGCTTCGATGAGAGGTTATTAAAGTAGTTAGTAACCCTCTAGTATGATTTAGACAGGTTTGGGAGTCCCGGAGGCGGTTATTGGCCCGGGAGAGTCGTGTGACGCGCGTATCGAGGCGTAGAATGGACGGTCTGTGAGTGGACCTTAATTTCTAAATTGATGCATGCATAAATGTTTTATATGATTTAATGAACATGTTTTGTAATGACATGAGTGCATTTGATTGTGGTGTTTTAGTATGTACGTATTTGCACGTATTTTGAGATTTATGGTTTTATACTGTGCTTATATGTGCTGCGTTTTCTATGATGGTTTAATGGAAAGGTTTTGGTTTTAGAAACATGGAACCGGGCATGAGACCCATTTGGTTGGAAACCATCGGACTTAGAGTTCATTTGATTTAATGAGAAATCGAGCTGGAGGCCTATTTGAGTTCTATGATCGGGCCAGGGGCCCTGTTGGTTTACGAATTCGGTTTTGAGGCCCAGTTGGTTATGATATCGGGCATGAGGCCCAGTTATGGTTTATAAACATGATTTCGGGTCGGAGACCCCAAATGGTTTTGGATTTGTGATGGTTTTATAGAAAACCCGGGCGTAGCCCTTTGAATGATTTGAAATGGTTTTTCGTATACCATCCTCACGAACGGTTACCCTCCAGACATCTCGTAGTATCCTAGAGTGATGGGTTGTCTCCTTCAGATTTCTCGTAGTATCCTGGAGTAGTCATGGGGCATTGTCTGCGAGGGGTCATTGCACGGAGCAACAGGTTCGTATAGTGACTCAGGAGCAGGATTGCTAGAGGTTAAAACCTACCCCCATGGAGGGTCATTGATCTGTGGGTCATTGACCTGGGTGGACCCTGGGGAGACTTGGGATTTGAGACCCCGGGTAGCACGCGTAGCTTGGAATCGTGACAGTGGTATTGATTGTGACATCAGGGATGTCAGACATCAGGGATGCCGATGATTGGTTTTGGGCTGAGACCCACATATATTGGTTTTGGACTGATGTAACGACCCGTCCCGGAAGTCGGGATTAGAGTAGATTTTATTGACGGATTAACGAAGATAATCTGTGATTAGTTGGATACTTTTGGACAGTCGACGTAGAATGACGATTTTGCCCCTAGAATGGGCAAAATGTTGACTTTTAGTTCGGAAGGTCAATTGGGCATTGACCGATGACCGTGACGTAGTTCGATACGTCAGGAGTCCGTAGACAGGTGGCACACCCGATTCCAACATCCGAGGAGGAAGTTATAATGTTTAGAAGGTTGAGGGCACTTTCGTAATTTGGTTAAAAGAGAGACATTTGTTGACTTTTTGCATGACAAGGTTTCTTCACGCAAACCGAGGATCATTAGGTAGATCTCGACGTCCTGAGTACAACGACAAGCAACACGCCTTCATCGAACATCGAACGAGTGAGATATGGGTCTAGGAAGTGAAGGTTAAAATCGTAATTTGAACAATTAGCTGTATTTTGGTCTTTTCCACCTTGGGAAGCGTGCCAATCAGATAAGGTCAGTGTGCAGTGTGTATTGGATATTTTGGGGCTGGTCCACCAGGTGTTTGACACCTGGCTTGTGTCTAGTGGGTTCTAGCCTACACGGTTACAATGTTTTAAGTTGGGTTTAAATTGTGCACTGAGAACAGAGACTAACACAGAGAGGAGAGAACGATCGGTTTCAGTGAGTGTGTGCGTCCTTGTGATCAAGTGAGAGTGAGCAGAGAGAAGTTGAGAGGCTGGTGAGTGTTTTGGGACGAATTGAAGTAAGTTTGGGTGTGTGTGAGGTGAGCAAAACCCGAAAAACAGAGAAGGTGTCGAGGATCGTGGTGCAACCACAATCGATCATTTTGATCCAATCGGGTTCGATGGAATGCTAGGAAGGCTGAGGACAGCCTTGTGAACCCAGAGGAACACGACGGCGAGCACGGCGGAGGCCAAAACACGGGT
Source organism: Prinsepia uniflora (assembly GCA_032719365.1). Lineage (NCBI taxonomy): Eukaryota > Viridiplantae > Streptophyta > Magnoliopsida > Rosales > Rosaceae > Prinsepia > Prinsepia uniflora. Next base: position 65,369,643 of record CM064871.1, read on the forward strand.
GAGTTCTCGATGTCCCCTGTTTTTCCGTTTTTATTCAAAATGAAAGTCGTGGGTTTTGGAGCTTAGTCGAGCTGTCCTATTGGTTCTAATAGGTGTAGGAAGTCCCTAGTAGCCTGAGGAGTTGAACCAGTGGCTGAGGAGACGACGAGTGGCCCGAAAATCGTGACTGGAAATTTCAGGTGACAGGACCCATCCCAATTCCCCCGGGAGTAGTGCGGGATGAGCCTGCTCTCGTCTGACACGAAGTTTCAGACAAGGGATATTTCCGACCTTTGCCCTCTCGGGCTATCAGAGTACGCCAGGATCCGGTGGAGGTATGTGATATCTCGGTCTCTGCTACAGTCCACATCCGATGTCAACCTGAAGGGCAGTCAAAACATTAAAAGCTGTGAGTGGACAAAACAAGAGTTTATAAAAACATTTTAACGAGAAGACATTTGTACCCTTCACTAAAAAGCATGCATGCATTCGAAAACCATTTATCCAGAAAAACCATAGGTGGGAACTAAGCCCAAAACCAAGATTGAAAGAACCATAATGAAAACGACCATACGGGCCACTGCCCAAATCCATAAGGGACTCGGCCCAATCATAAGAAACCAACCATACGGGCCACTGCCAAAACCTGTGTAAACACACATCACATATCATATATCATATTTATATCATATACACATATAATTCACACAACCAATCCTGTCACGGTTTCCAAAGCTACGCGCGTGCTACCTAGGTCTCAATCCGAGTCTTCTCAAAGTCAAGATCAATGTCCGCAGACCACTAACCCTACCCGAGGTAATAGTAATCATAGCCTTCCTGAGAGTAAGGAACCCAACTGGGGGGTGACTCCACTCAGTCAGTGCTCCGTGACTACTCCGGGGTCCACCCAGGCCAATGACCCTCCCCGGAGGAGATAATAGAAGTAAAGGAAGGTATATGAATACATATATATATACATAACATAAACATTCATGCCCGGTTCCCTTGAACCGTCATGATCCATAACGTCCATTAACCAGGGTTCATGCCGGTTCCCATAAACCGTCATGAACCACAATAACCTTTCCAGAGTTCATGCCGGTTCCCATAAACCGTCATGAACTTGGAAATCCACCTAGGGTCCCTGACCCGAAATCATAAACCGTAAAGTAACTGGGTCTCGTGCCCGAACATAGGACATCAGCTAGGCACTGTTCCCGATATCTGAGTCATATGCCCGAGACAAAACCAAATGGGTCTCATACCCGAGTTTATCCTTTTTGAAATCCAAATCCAAATCAATTAAACCATTAAAGACATACAAACCCGTATAAGTACCGTATAAGGCCGAAACCTCGAAATACGTGCTTATACGTAATCACATACAAATGCACCAATGGCATCATCAAACATGTAATAAAACATATAATAAACATTTATGCATGCACCAATTTAGAAAACAAGGTCCACTCACAGACCGTCCGAGCTGCCACCTTGATTTGCGTGTCATAGGCTCCCCGAGCCGATCACCGTCACCGGGACTCCCAAACCTGTCCAAATTTTAATAGAAGGTTACTAACTACTTAATTAACCTCCTACCAAAGTCCCGTAATTTTCCCTAACTTTTAACTATTTTTAAAACAGAACCTAAACCTTTCGATGCCCCGAAACATATCAAGACGGTGTCCGATTGACACGAAACCATTCCCAAAATGTTCGTTACATCGAATAGAAGATTCCGTATGTTGAAGACACCCCCAGATCCCCCACCACGTGCTGCCATGCGCCGCCCAAAGGGCCCTGCGCGTGGGCTCACGCGCCGGTGAATAGTTCATCTTCCTCAGCGATCGAACCGGCCGGTTCACTGGTTGGCCGGTCCAGTTGGACCGGCGTGACCGGTTCACGACTCCTCCTCTCTCATTTTGGTCCGATTTCCTTCCTAATCAATCCATAAATTCCTATTTTGATCCTAGGAGCATGTTTGGATGGTCAAAACAAGGAAAAACACCACGAATTCGAGGTTTGATTCTTGAACCTCACGGCCCAAAGTTTCCCGGCCGCCCTCACGGCCTCCTCCGCCATGAACCACCCTCCAAACCGTCCTAAAATCAACCTAGCAACTACCAAATCATCTTCCAATCACCCATAACAACCCATAATGTCTTATTCGAAAATAATGGAAAAATGAGCATTAGTCGGGTAATCGGGTTACCTGGGCCTTCACGACCGTGTGCGGCGGTCCAGACGCTCCCAGCCACCGTCCTTGGCTTCCTCAGCCTCTCTCTCACTTCCTGGTCTCACTCAAGATCAGATGGGAAGGGGCGGATGGGTTTGGGTTCAAACTGAGATCGGGGAAATGTTTGAAATGGAAGAATGAAATGGACGATGCATGTATGTAGGAATGTGGCCTGTGGATGGGTGACACTTGTCACTCATCCATTGGGCCTCCAATAAATATCTGGGCCCCACTAAAGTCCAAAAGTGAACTCGTCTCGTAATTCGTGCAATAGTGCACTCGAACTTCCGTGAACTGTAACTTCGCCGTCGAACGTCCAAATTCGACGTGCCGCCTGTCTATGGATTCGTATCATCCTTATCTACTTAACGGTCTTCAGCCCTTGGCTATTGGACCTCTTGGTCAAAAAGTCAACATTTGCCCCTTTTTAACCAATATTACCAAATTGCCCCTAAGCTTCCGAACGTCATAACTTCCTCCTCGAACGTCGGAATTGAACGTGCCACCTGTTTATGAACTCGTGACGTCACGAACTACGTCACGGTCATCGGTCAAAGTCCATTTGACCGGCTGAATGAAAAGTCAACATTTTGCCCACGCCTAGGGGCAAAACGGTCATTTTGCATCGTTCATCCGATTTCGCTAAACTAATCACGGATTAGCCTCACTAATCGTGATTAGTCACTAATCTAATATAGGAATTTGGGATGGGTCGTTACATCAGGGGTCTGGTTCGAGCTTTGGATGGTGAGTTTTCGTGCCTTATTTCATGTTTTGGTTAGGGGAATCGATTGCTTAGAGTGGGACAAAACTAGTAGTGAAGATAGGATTGAAAATGGACTGGATTTGAGTGAGAACTGGCCACGCCGGCTTGGTTCGACCAGATCGGTCTGAAACGGGTGGACAGAGGTTGAAGATGATGAACAGTGCAAGCGCGTGAAGCCCACGAGCAGCCCCTTTGGGCGGCGCGTGAAGCCCACGCGCAGCCCCTTTGGGCGGCGCGTGAGGGCGCGTGGGGACTGTTCTGGGGAAACTTTCAACACGATTTTCACTCTAATCGATGTAGCGAACATTTTAGGACAAGTTTCGTGTCGATCAGGTTAGTTTTAAGTGTTCGAAGGTTTAGGGGTTCGTTTAAATTATGTTTTAAAATTCGGAAAAAATTGGGGAAACTAGGGTAAGCTTAAATAAAGTGTTTGTGACCCGGATTGGTGACTTTTGATAGGTCGGGATATCCCTGAGGCAACCGAGGAACGTACGAGACGCGAGTGACGTGCCCGGAACTGTGAGTGGACTTTTCTTTCTAACCGAGCATGCATAACTGTTTTTACCTACTTGTTTTATGTTTCTAAATATGATTTCATGCCATTGATTATTCTATATATGTTTTACATAATTCCACGTTTTTCGAGGAGTTTCTTAGATTTATACGTATTACGGCACGTTTTACGAGATATAATTTTATTATGATTTTAATGCTATGGTTTTGGGATTTGAATAGATAACTGGTTTTCAATGACGATAAATGAGTTTTGAAACACGATTCGATAATCAAGATTTTCGGTTTTAGAACCGGATTTCGAAAATCTAGATTTGATTGTAAAGCTTGAAAAGGGATTTCCGGATTTGGGTTTGGAATGACGGTTCTGAACGCTGGCATGGCTTCGAGATAGTGATTTCGAATTCGGGTTTGGATATGGATTTAGAAGTGGTTTTCAAACGGTTTTGATTGGATTTGCTGGATCTGGTTATTGGGTTTAAAGACCCGGATTATGATTATGACGGGGGCGGCCCGGATTGGGTTTAAAGACCCAGATTGAGTTTAAAGACTCGGGAGTTTAAAGACTCGGATATTATGTTATTTCCCCCGTAGGCCTGTGAGTTTAAAGACTCAGATTGTATTGAGGCCTGGATTGAGTTTAAAGACTCGGGAGTTTAAAGACTCGGATAGATCCAGCAGGTTTGATCGGATGATGATATTTGGTATTTTCATGTTTTGATGATAATGTTTCCATATGATTTATATTGTCGTTTTCAGATACTGGGTTATGCATGCATGTTTTTAAAATGGAGGGCAAAATCCCGGTTTGTTTATTAAACTGTTTTCGAAACTATTATTTATTTTTAGTCCACTCACACTTTTCTGGTTTTTAAATACCCTCCAGGTCGTGGTGCTAGCGCTGGGGCTAACGTTGAGGCAGAGGCATAGAGTTTTCCGGAGTTTTCCGTTGCGAGTTTTCCCATTGCACGTGTAGCCTACTTCTTGAAGGATTTCTGTCTTACCTTGTACTGTACTATGCTCTGTATGACTGTTGACTCGTTGGATTTTAAGTTCTCCCTGGTCCGGCAATGTAAATTGTGGGTTTTTGTGAGGTTTTTTTTTGGTACTTTAAGTGTGTTTGTCAGACGGGAGCAAGGTTCATCCCGGTTATCGGGGTGGTAACCGGGGTAGGTCCTGTCAGGTGAGACCCACATGTATCGGATTTGGGCTGAGTCCCTACTGTTTTGATTTTGGGCTGAGTTCCCACTGGTATTGATTTTGGACCGAGTTCCCATATGGTTTGATTCACGGTTTTGGGCTAAGGCCCTAATGGTTTGATAACTGATTTTCGAATGCATGCATGTTTTTTACATGAAGGGTATAAACGTCTTTTTGATGAAATGTGTTTTATTAAATTATTTGATTTTGTCCACTCACAACTTTTAAATGGTTTTAATGTCCTTCAGGTTGATCGCAGATGCGGGTTGTAGCGGAGACCGAGACATCACACTCTTCCTTCGATCCTGGCTCTAGTTGGAATTATCCCTTGTCTGACACTTCGTGTTAGACGGGAGTAGGCACGTCCCGTGTTAATCCCGGGGGAATTTGGGACGAGTCTTGAAAATTTGGGCCCCTCCCCTGAACCAATCAAATGATGCGGTCTCCTGCTCCTCTCCTGTTTGGAAACCCCCCGATCGAAATTTGGTGAAGATAAATACTGATGATGCATGGTCCTCCTCCTTTTCGTGTGCTAGCTTAGGAGCGGTTGTGAGAAACGCTGTTTGGGATTTCCTCCCATGTGGTTGTGTGGTTAGGGATGTCGGCTCTATTATTGAGGCTGAGGCCTGAGCTTTATTGGAGGGAGTATGTCTGGCTGTTTAGAGGGGTTATAAGAATGTGGTTTTCAAATCTGATTCCTTGGACCTTTTTAGGATTGTTGGTGGCTTTATTGGAGAGAGTATGTCTAGCTGTTCAGAGGGGTTAAAACAATGTGGTTTTCGAATCTGATTCCTTGTACCTTATTAGGGCTGTTGGTGGATTTATTGGAAGAGGGAAGTGAGAAATCTACCATATCTTATATCAGGTAAAGTCTTCCTTGGACAAGTTTGGATTTGTGGAGTTTGTTTGGGCTCCTCGATCCACAAATTCGGCAGTTGATGCCTTTACTTCTCATACACAACGATTGATACGCTGGGAGGTCTGGATTGATCGCCCCTCATCTTCCCTAGTACATGTGCTATCTCGGGATGGTCTTCCCTGCCCTCCGCCTACGGATGATTGCTCGTAGGGCCATGCTGGTCTTTGTAGTTCTTTTTTTTTTCCCTCTGTTTGTTGCCTTTTAGTTTGTTTTTCCTTTTGCTTGTTACTATGGTTCCCTTGCTCCATTGAGCACTGATCAAAAATAAAAAATCAATTCCAAATTCCAATTCACTCATCATACAATTGGAGCTAACAAAACCCCAACAATACATACTTATGTTAAGAAAAACCCAACAAAAATCAAATACCCATCATATAATCCGATTGATGGAAGCATCCTCACAATTGGATGCGATCGACTTTGGAGCCATCTTCCCAGAGCTCTTGAGATTGACGGCGGCTTCAATTTTGAGGAATGGGCGAGGGAGGGAGGTAGTGTGAGGTGATGCATGAGTCCGTGAGGTGAGGTGTGATGTTAGTATGCCGTGAAGTGAGGTGTGAGGCCGTGAAGCGTGAAGGTGAGGCGGTGTGCGAGTCTGAGATGAGAAGGAGAGATTGAAAGATTGAGAGAGATAAGTGTCTGAGTGCAGAGGGGGATAATGAAAGATCAAATATGATTTTTGATCATATCGAAGGAGGATAAGAAAGAGATGGTATCGCTTCATTGATAATGCATTATGTGGGCTTTCACAGAATTAGAGTTTCACTTCTAATTTGATCAAGGCTAAAATAGGCAAAAATAAAATAGCTTCTTGCTTTTAGGTTCGGTTATCAGTTTTTCTGGTATTGTAAAACCAAAAATCGAAACTGAACCGATTTTGGTTTAGTTTGATTTTTTTGCTTTGGTTTGTTTTTTCTTTTTTCTTTTCGTGACAATTGGCCCAATTTTTCATTCAATTTTTAAGTACCAATGAACACATTAAGTTATCGAATTCAATGGTAAAATGTTAAACCTCCCAGTTAGCTCAATAATAATAGTTTAATTTAACATGGAATTATATATATCATGGGAATGAAGTGTGGATCGATACGTTTGCAAATTTCATTATATCCGAGAGAAGAATTGACCATACTGGTTAAAGAAGCATATCACGATCCACACCAATGTTTATGTCGGTCAAGCTCTATATTTGCGCATGAAGAAGGTACAGTCCAATCATTATTTATAATATTTTACTACCAAATTATTTTTTCTCCAACTTATCACTCCTCACTTTTTCTATTAACACTGCAACAAGTCGGTCTAACATTGCATGGATATATTGTAGGATTGATTTTGACCTACTGACAAAGGACCAAAGGAACCTGCGGAGTCTCAATGTGAGTCTCATTCCTCGTCTGAGCTGTTGAGGCAGAAACACCTTCTCTGGCTGACTGAACGGATCGACGAACCTTAGCCATGCTGATTTGAACAATGTCGATGAACGACGAACGAAGGGAGATGAACGATGAACAAATTCTTGATGAGTGATGAACAACGTTCAAAATCTTCGAACAATGTCGATGAACGACGAACGAAGAAAGATGAACGATGAACAAATGAGAGAGCTTCTTCTGAGTATAAATCAAGGAAGGGCATTGTACTGAGTATGTCAAGGGGAAGGCTGCAGATCGACCTACTGACAAAGGACCAAAAGAACCTGCAGCCAAGATGATTCGCATCAACACCATCATGGCTGAATCAGAATTGCTAGGAACCACCTCCAAGCAGAAAAAGAGAAAAATACGAGATGCTCTTGCCATCTCTCAAGTCTCCCAAGTCACCACCACCGGGGTGGCCAACGACCTTGTCGTTGGTTTCTCTTTGAAGGACAAGGAGGGACTTGATTGGCCGCATGATGACGCATTGGTCGTATCAATCCAGATCGCTCATGCTCAGGTTGATCGGGTTCACGTGGATGAAGGGAGTGCAGCGAATATCCTCAGCCTGGAGGCAGTTCGCCAGATGGGGTTAGAAAGCCTAGTAGTAAAAGGGGCTGTCCCTCTCCGAGGCTTCAATGGGTCAACTAGTATGACCATTGGTACTCTCCAGCTAGATGTACATTCGAACCCCGTTGTCACGACCCAGACCTTTTACATCATGGACGAGTACTCTCCATACAATGGAATCCTCGGAAGGCCATGGCTTCACAAAATCCTCGCAACCACATCAAGCCTCTACCAAAAGATTAGATTCCCTATTCCCGGTGGTGGAATCGGAGAAATCAAGGGCGATCAGACGATGGCTCGACGGTGCCTCACCGAAGGGCTAAGGGAGGTAAAGGTGGCAGAATTCATTCCCCAAGCAGGATCATCCAATGGGGGCAAGATTTCTTCTTCATCTCCCAAATAGCAACTAATCACAGGACAAGATCCTAACGTTCACGAGGAACCATCGGCTCCGGAAGGGTGGCAGCCGGAGGATGACGTCATCCTCGTTCAGCTTGACCCTCGACATCCTGAGCAAGAGGCCCGTATTGGCGCCCGGTTAAGTGACACAGAAAAGGAAGAACTCATAGCCTTCCTGCGTAGGGAGAAAGAAGTTTTTGCTTGGTCTCCGTCTGACATGCCTGGGATTGACCCTACTATCGTTAGCCACAGGCTACACGTCAATCCCCACCACAAGCCGGTCAAACAGAAAAGATGCAACTTTTCCCCAGAGAAAATTGCTATCATTCAAGAGGAGATCGACAAGTTACTCATTGCTGGATCCATTGAAGAAGTTCCGCACTCTGAATGGCTAGCAAATGTCGTGCTTGTCAAGAAAAAAGAGGCTGGACGGTGGAGAGTTTGTGTTGATTACACCGACCTCAATCTTGCGTGCCCAAAGGATCACTATCCTCTGCCTAGAATCGATCTCTTAGTAGATTCAACTGCAGGGAATAAGCTGCTAAGCTTCCTGGATGCATACTCGGGCTATAATCAGATCTCCATGCACGAAAGCGATAAGGACAAGACGGCCTTCGTCTTCGACCGCGGTGTATACTGCTACAAGGTGATGCCATTTGGCCTCAAGAATGCAGGAGCGACGTACCAGAGGCTCGTCAATCGGATGTTCAAGGATCTCATCGGCAAAACCATGGAAGTCTATGTGGATGATATCACGGTCAAAGGAGAAAAACGAGGGGATCATATCGCCAACTTGCGAGAAACCTTCAACTTGCTGAAGAAGTACAAAATGAAGCTCAACCCTCTTAAGTGTACTTTCGGAGTCTCAGCGGGGAAATTCTTGGGATACCTTGTGACTCAACGTGGGATCGAAGCAAACCCAAAACAGATCAAGGCAATACTCGAGATGAAATCCCCATCAAGTCTGAAGGAGATTCAAAGTCTCACTGGACGGGCAGTAGCGTTGAATAGGTTCCTGTCCAAATCAACTGACCGGTGTCGACCCTTCTTCCAGGCAGTAAAGAAGGCATCCAGGGATAAGTGGGATGAAGGTTGTGAGAAAGCATTTCAAGATCTCAAGGCCTACTTAACATCCCCACCATTGCTATCAAAACCCAAGGATAACGAGGACCTGTTCCTCTATCTGGGGGTTTCGGACGTTGCCGTAAGCTCTGCACTTATCCGAGAAGAAAATGGGATTCAGCTTCCTGTATTTTACACATCCAAAGCCCTCCTTGATGCTGAGACACGATACCCGAAATTTGAAAGGCTGATTCTAGCATTACTAGTTACCACAAAAAAGCTGAGGCCATACTTTCAAGCTCATCGAGTGATCGTCATGACCGAATATCCACTCCGTTCGTTACTCCATGCACCTGATGCATCGACACGGGTAATGAAATGGGCCATCGAGTTGAGTCAGCATGATTTGCTCTATCGTCCACGGACAGCTGTCAAAGGCCAGACCTTAGCAGATTTTGTTGTGGAGTTCACACCGGCGTCACTGGAAGGAGGCAATAAGCTTGGCAAAACCCCCGGGGCCGCCGACACTTCTCTACCACGGGATCAAGAGGCCAGTTCTTCTTCCCTACAGCCCTCAATTTCCAATCTTCTATGGAAACTCTTTGTTGACGGCTCCTCAAACCAAAGGGGGGTAGGAGCAGGGATTATCCTTATCACTCCAGATGGCTCAATGATGGAGCAGGCGGTACAGTTCGGATTCAAAGCCTCTAACAAAGAAGCGGAGTATGAGGCTTTGATTTGCGGGCTCACGCTTGCCAAGGAGTTGGGAATCAAACGCCTCGCTATTCATTCGGACTCGCAATTGATTACTAACCAATCAACCGGAGAATATGCTGCGCGTGATGCAAGAATGCTCAAGTATAATAACAAGGTCCAGGAAATGCTTACCCTTTTCCCAATTTTTACTTTTCATCAACTTCCACGAGCGGAAAATACGCAAGCAGATGCGCTGGCCAATCTAGCATCATCACTTGACTTTCGTTTCAAGCGCTCGATCCCGATCGAATATCTCGAACGGAGAAGTATTGACATGAGGGAGATCGAAGTGAGACAAATTGGTTCATCTCCAAGCTGGCAAGATCCTTTCCTCAACTATCTGGAACATGGAATATTGCCTGATGAACGATTAGAGGCCCGCAAAATCCAGATGAAAGCTGTGCGATACTATGTCGACAGGGGGCAACTCTTTCGAAAAAGCTTTACAGGACCAAACTTGTTATGCTTGAGGCACCCAGAAACATTGAAGGTCTTGGCAGAAGTTCATGAAGGGCATTGTGGAAATCATTCCGGTGGAAGATCGCTCGCTCAAAAGACTCTTAGTGCAGGGTTTTACTGGCCTACTCTACGCCAGGAAGCTCTGCAATATGCCCAGAAATGCGACAAATGCCAAAGGTTCAAGCCTAACCAATTGGCACCACCGGAAGAGTTGCATGCACAGTTAAGCCCTTGGCCATTCATGCAATGGGGACTTGACATCGTTGGACCACTCCCAAGTACCCCAATCCCAAGCAAGAGGTATTTGATTGTCGCCACTGACTACTTCACTAAGTGGGTGGAGGCAAAAGCTTTGGCTACCATAACCCAGGCTGATGTCCAAAAATTCATCTGGAGCCAGATTATCTGCCGATTTGGGCTCCCCAAGGTCATTCTGACTGACAATGGGACTCAGTTCACTGGCGCCATAATCAACGAGTTCTTTGAGCTTTGGAGGATCAAGCATTTCACTTCAACTGCATATTACCCCCAGGGTAATGGCCAAGCTGAAGCTTCCAACAAAACGATCCTTTACTGTATCAAGAAGCGGCTCGACGATAAAAAAGGCTTGTGGGAGGAGGAGTTGGATGGCACGCTCTGGGCATACCGTACCACTCCGCGTCGAGCAACAGGAGAGTCTCCATTCACCCTTGCATACGGTACTGACGCAGTCATTCCTCCACACGTTGTTGTCCCGGCACCCTTCACCGAGCTCGACGATCCAGTAGTCAACTCCATTGCTCTGAGAACTTCACTTGATCTCAGCGAGGAATTAAGAGAGCAAGTAGTGAAGCGTATCTCCAGCTACCAGCAGCAAGTGAGAAGCTCCTATAACAAGAAGGCTCGACTCCGGCACTTTCTCCCAGGAGACCTTGTTCTCAAGAAAAAATTTGCGGCACCCAATCGTCCAGGGTCTCAGAAACTCAAGTCCCCTTGGGAAGGACCTTACCGAATCTACCAAGTAGGCGGAAAAGGAAGCTATACCTTGGAGACCATGGACGGGAAGTTAGTGAGTGGTTCCATGAACGCTCATCACCTCCGAAAATATTATGTGTAATGCAAACTAGAGCTCAATAATAAAGCTAGTCGTTGTTTGATGCCAAATAAAAGACTTTATTCCCCCGGGAAGAACTCAAGCCTTCCTCCGGGAAGCATCCAAAGTCTTCCTTCAGGAAGCACCTCAAGCCTTCCTCCGGGAAGCATCCGAAGCCTTCCTTCAGGAAGCACCTCAAGCCTTCCTCCGGGAAGCATCCAAAGCCTTCCTTCAGGAAGCACCTCAAGCCTTCCTCCTAGGAAGCATCCTAAGCCTTCCTCTTGGAAGCTCCCTAAGTCTTCTTCATCGAAGCACTTCAAGCCTTCTCTTAAAGAAGCACAAGCCCTTCCCTGAAGGCATCATTCCAAAGACTTAATCATCTAAAAGCGTCACAAGTCATTTAGAACCCACTGTTATACACACATGGTTTTGGTTGAGGCATATTAACAAGCTCACACCAATGCATTAACAGGCATTTACAAATATTCACTTCGACACATAACATGTAAGAAAGTTAACACTTGCGTTTCAACAACTTAACTTAAATTCTTCTTATTTATTCATTTGGTAAGTGTTTGGCAAATCACATGACGATTGCTCACACCAGTTGTACAATACATAAAAAAAAATGCACACAAGAACAAGCCGACATGTAACTATGGAGGCAAATCTTCAAATCCCATCGTGTTTCTAAACTCTTCCCACTCTTCTGCTGAAAGTAAGGAAGTGTCATGAAACAATGAATCGGCAGTCTCAGGGACAGCTTCATTCCTGGTCCCGGCCTCGGGCTCTGGGAAAGATACCGGAACAGGCTCCAGCTCTTGCTCCAACTCTGGTTCACGCTCTTTGGTGGTGACCCCGCTACAACTCGCCATATCCAACTTTTGTGCCTCAACAGGTCTTTGGCACAAAGTTGTGGGGGCATGCGGCGATTGTAAATAATCATGTCCCGGGAGCATTGCCGCTTTTAGACTCTGGATCTCCACCTCCAAAAGTCTGCTTGTTTCTTCTGAGTCTTGCAACTTTCTACGCAGCAAAGAGAGCTCGTCTCGAGCAGAGTCTCGCTCCTTTTCTATCCGAATCCTCTCCGCACGGCTCACCTCCAGCTCGCCCACTTTGACTTCCAAAGAGTGGATCCTTCCGACCAAAACTTCGTTATTCCGACTAGAGTGGTCTCGGGCTTCTCGAAGACGTTTACATTCGCTCTTCATTCGCTCATTTTCACCCTCCAAACCAACATTCCCACGAAGCATGTCAACCAACTTATGGGCCCCAGCTTTCGCAATCCTAAGGTCTCGGACTACCTTGTCGAAAGCCCCTCGCGAAACAGTTTTCTGACTGTCCTCTGTTGGGATGGGGGCACCTATCACATCAGCAATCTTGGATGGTGCACGTGTCTCCCCCACTATCCGATCTAGGCATTCATCTCTCGACGCTTGATGAACCGGGTAGTGGGAGGTGGGGATCACCTTCAGCTTCTTAAGTTGCTTGGGTACCCCCTCGCAAGGACCTTCTGAAGCTTTACGCTTGCTAGATGACTCCGCAGGAATAGAACGGTCAGGCTTGAAATGAAGCTGCTCAGCATGCCTTTTCTCCAAGGAAACAATGGATCCTTGCTTGTCATTCCTCTTCTGGATAACGGGTTTCTTCAACCGCAATGGAGCACTCAACCACTCTTTGATTAGGATATCCGAGGGCCTCCCACCATTCAAATCTCTAAGTGGAGAAAGTAGCCAACTCATGTCTCGGAACTCTGGGGGAATCTTCAAAGCCATATCAATCTTCTTAAGATCAGGATGACTTTCAAATCCGCTATACAACTCATCAAACGAACGGAAATGTGAGGCGATCCTCAGGTCTGAGGAGGCGTGTTTGTCCCATGCACCACCGACTTCAATACAGTTGACCCTGTATGCACTGTCATTGAACTCCGCCCTCAAAAATAGCTCCACCTTGGGAACGACTCGAGAAAGCCGACCGCCGGTAACTCCGTTGTGTGACACGGAATAGCAATGCCAGAATTCATCTTCCGAGAGTCCCAGGCTAAAGAACTTGTTCAACTTCTCAAAGCACATGATGTGTCGATAAGCATCGACGTCCAGTTGAGCAGGACTGCATCCCATCCGGCCAATAATCTTAGAAAAGAACTTCGAGAACGGGAACTTGAAACCCCACCCAATGGTCAAAGGATGGAATTTAGTCCACCGACCGCCGACAGGGTTCTTTCCCCTTCCATGCTTAAGAGCCTTCATGGAAGAGCATCTGTCTCCAAGCTCCACAAAGACATCCTCGGGAAAAGCAATTTGATTACGAACTTTCCACTCCTTAAAGTCTTCAGGCTTCTCAAACTCCATATCTTTCCCTCGGAAAGGACAAAGGCTACGAGAACCGCCACGCTCCCACAAAACAGGCTTGCTGGGTCTCTTAGCACCTTGACGCATAGCGAACATATTTGTGGTACTAGGAAACGTCACAACAGATGTGACCCAGCCTACCAATGCTCACTAGTCACGTTTGCAAGTGCACTCAATCACCACCAAATCCCCGTCAACTGCTCAGCCAAACTCCGTTCACCACGTAGCAAGCATATTTGTGGTACTAGCAAGGGTCACAATGAGTGTGAGCCAGCCTACCGATGCAAGCACGCACTATCCAAACTGCTCATTTTCCAAACTGCACGCGATTTCGTAATTTCTGACGCTTTTTAGGAATTTTGAATCCTGCCCAAAAAACATCATAAAGGGTCACCAATGACTCTAAACACATCATATCAATTTTCCACAATTTTTTGGGAATTTAATAAAAATTTAAAGTTATAACCTAAACCATCGGACCCTCGAAACAGTATTGATACAATGTCAGTTTGTCTCGGACCCAACACAAAAAATGTTCATTACATCAAAAATAATAAAACACCTATTGAAAATCCCCCCGGAAACGCCTCCACGCGCCCTCACGCGCCGCCGCAAGCGGCTGCGCGTGGAAGCCACGCGCGTAGCACAGTAACTGCTACAGTGCGTCTCCTCTACCCAAATGACTGGTAAACGGGTTGGAGACCCGCGTTGAGACCCGATCTGTTCTCCTTCAATTGGGCATTGTTTTCTTCCGTTATTTAAACTGATTTCATCCAAACCATTTAAATTTAGGTTCTGTAACGTTTAAAACTTCAATTATAACCAAAATCCGATAAATCCCCGATGAACTCTCAAACGGGTTTCGTGATCGGGTTCATCCAATTCATCCCTGTTTTTCAAATTAAATCACACAGAGAGTATTGTGAGAATGAAACAAAAGTTTTTGCATAATCAATTTCATAAAATTATACCTCCAGCTGCTCGAACTCAAGCTCGATTTCGAGCAAAAATCAGAGCTTCTGTTCTTGCTCAGGGAAGCCCCAATTCTCTCCGTTTTTGTTGTGAATCGATTCGAAATGACCTCAGAAGACTCAATCGAGTCTCAATTTTGATCCTTAGAGCTCGCGAATCCGAATTCGAATTCTCCCCACAATTTCTCAAAATTTTCGAAATCTGCAAAATCAGTGCACCCTCTGTCTCTCGTGTTTAATTTGATCTAATTCAACCTCTCAATTGATAATTCTCGCAGCTAATTTGATCTGTTATTTAAACAATAACACAAATGGACAAATTGAGTGTTTTTTTTCCCTAATTAAGGGTTTAATGTCTCTAAACCCTAGATTTAATCCCTAAAATCAGGTGTAAAAGTGAGAGGGAAAGTGACATGTTTGGCTGGTAGTTTGAGTCAGCATTCACTTTTCGTTTGAAAGACCGTTTCGCCCTTCGCTCGGAAAATTACGAAAATGCCCCTCGCCTTCGTAGATCCATAACTTTTGCGTCCGATCTCCGATTTCGGCATGCCGACTGTCTATGGATTCGTATCGACTGGACCTACGTAATGGTCCTTGGCCCTTGTCCTTCGGACCTCCCGGGTCAAAAGTCAACATTTTGCCCTTACTTTGCAAAAATTACAAAAATGCCCCTCGCCTTCGTAGATCCATAACTGTTGCGTCCGATCTCCGATTTCGGCATGCCGCCTGTCTATGAATTCGTATTAACTCGACCTACGTAACGGTCTCTGACCCACGACCTTTGGACCCCCGGGCTCAAAAGTCGACATTTTTCCATGCTTGGGGGGCAAAATGGTCATTTCTGCACATTATGACCGATTCACACCACTAAACCCGGTAATATAAGATTCCAAGCAAAATACATCCCTCCGGATTCCCTGAATACCGAATCGATGTGGGGGCATTTGTGGAACCCAGAATCATCCGAAAATTATGGAGCCACCACGTGTCCCGTAATTCCCAAAAATAACACTGATCATTCGAAAAATACCCGCACATCAAATAATCTATTTACCAGTTAAATACGTTATTTGGCCGGGTTAAAACCTCCGTAATATTGATATTCTCTCCGAGAGATAATTATCGTTATTCTTAATAACGATAAATTAATATTAATATTAAAATACACTAAATATCATTACTATCATGATAAGCCATCATTATGATTATCAAAATAATATATTATTCATTTAATAATAATATATTATTTATTAATTAAATATTCAAACCGACCAATCAGAACTCTCAAAGGCTCCCAAGATTTTTCTATAAATAGCAAGGCACATTTCACTTCCAAGGAACGTTGATTCTTCGTTTCGAAGTATATCCTTTTCCTCTCTCAAAGCTAACTTAAGCATCGGAGTGTTCTTGGTCGAACAACCCCCCGGGTAAATCGATCGAAGCAACGATAGCTAATTGTTTGCTGTCTGCAGGAATTGTGAGGACTTTTCGCGACGAGTTCAATCTTTGATTCAACATCCGTGAATACTTAATATTGAATTATACTACTCATTTAATTAATATACATACAATCTAAAAAACATTGTCACGTCATGCTCTTAATTCAATTTGGTTCATAGCATCTTTTGCTCTTCAGCCTACAAAATAATAACCGACAAAATCTAGTTTTTGTTTTCATTTGAAAACTAAATTTTTATTCGGTATCTTATAAATATATTAAATATGGATAAGAATAGAGAAGGTAGTAGGCCCACAGTCCAGCTCAGTAAATGGAATTTCCTTCTCTAGTCTTTCTGGCGGAGTTGGTGGGTCGGCTGACACCGCCGCATCGGACTCAAGACAGTTGGAATCTACTTGTCCTCCAAGTTTATAACTTTATTTCCCTTTTATTTTTCATTTTTCATATAAAATCAGCAATAAGAAATTCAATTTTTAATTTCAACTTTATGAATTATTCGTGAGCTTTTTAACCTCGTGATTTACTTTCCTCCCAATATTGAGGAAAGTCATCACTCAACATGTAAAATACTATATTATTTTGGAGTGGCGTCAAAACGAACACTGTTTGTGGACGTAAGATAAGATAAAAAAAGGTGGCGGCAGGTTGGCCACGTACATCATGCTTCATTTTTTTCCCACCACTCAAAGTGATTGCCTATGTTTATAAAACTTAAACCATATGACGATAGCATTTTTTATAGGCTTTGTAAATTAAATGTACTAGCTAGGAACAGAAAAATTGATATTAAAATACATTAGAAATAGAAATTTACATGAGTGTATTGTAAGAACAAATACAACGTTAAAAGCGTTGCACCATCCGTCAGTTAATGTTAGTAATGTCGTTAACCATGATGACGTGACAGTAATATTACAAAATAATAAAGAGGATTAAGATATTTGTTTCATTTTATTATATTTTCTTTTAAAATTAAAATAAATAAAACAAGGCTCCATCTTCCCCAACCCACCTCACTTGATTATGTCGCTCCCTAGGGACCTCTGGCCATCCTAACTCTAACCTCTCTACCTCCGATGACGACACCCCAACTGCCACTGGTATTTTACTTTCCAAGACCCTCAATTTTCTCGAGAAAATTATCCTAGATTTTCTTATGAGTTGTTCATTTCTCTCAATCCGGCAACCTGCCGAAATTGTTGGGTTCAGCCGTGGACCCCAATCACTGCATGCCCAAATGGGGCTTTCCAAATTCTCGTACTGCTTAGTCTCAACACTTTTGGTTGCCATTGACATAGGCACAAACTCATTCAAGTTGTTCATAGTCTGCGGAGACCCAGATGGCAAATTCATCACCATTGATCAATTCAAAGAGCTAGTGACAGGACCCGTCCCAATCCTCCTAGATTATCGTGGGACGTGTCTACTCCAGTTTGACACCGCGTGTCAGACCAGGGATAAACTCGTCATCCGCTCGGGGTCCATCAGAGTATTCCAAGATCGGCGGTGGTATCTGATGTCTCGATCTCTACTACAGCCTGCATCCGCTACCAACCTGAAGGGTATTAAAACCATAAAAACTGTGAGTTGACAAAACAACAGTTTATAAAACTAATTTATATCGAAATGACATTTATACCCTTCATGTAAAAGCATGCATGCATCATAAAATAGTTATTTCAAATATTTTCTCGGAAACAAGACGTATTGCTTCCCAAATCAAAACATAGTGAAAACTGCTTCTCAATTGAAGCTAGTACCTCAGTAGGGTCTCAGCCCCAAACCAGATCATACAGGGTCTCAGCCCAAAATCAAGAAACCCAAATGGAACCTCGACCCAAACCATAGAACACGTGGGAACACATCCCAATGTCAGTCACGATTCTCATCCTAACACATGTGCGTATAACTCAGGATTGCTCACAATCCTAGCATGTTGCCGTGAACACATCACTCGCTGCGACTGTCTCCAGACCATCGCAAACACATCACCAATCAATCATAGAGTATCTCATCAGCACTCCTAAGTCGAGCCTCCCTCAGTCATTACTTCATGCGGCTGCTCGACAACATGCAGTGCACAATGACCTCTCCTGTCAGGACCCACCCCTAATCCCCCGGGTTTAATGGCTAAACCCTGCTCCCGTCTGACTTACGCATGACACGAAGGCTAAACTAACGTCCACCCTCCATGTGACACGTAAGTCGGACAAGGGATTCTCGATCCAGCCAACCTAAACGTATACATACTTCCCTAAGTGCGCCGAACTAGTGTGGATTTCGATTGTGATGTCTCCATCTCTCTCGACGAACAGCCCGCACCGCAACAACCTGGAGGGTATCGAAAACAAAAAAGACTGTGAGTGGACAAAAATAAAGTATAGTTCAAAACAGTTCAATAAAACAATTACATTTTTACCCTCCACGTAAAAATCAATGCATGCATATCAATTTAAGTCATGAAACCATTCATATCAAAAACCATCTTTGAAAATCATTTAAAAACCCGAATCAAATCCGCTATTCAAATCCAGGCCTCAGCCTCAAATCACAAATCAATCTCAAATCCGGGAACTCAGTCCCAAAACTCATCAAATCCAATTCATCCGGGCCATTTGACAGGACCCATCCCAATCCCCCCGGGATTAGTGCGGGATGACCCTGCTCCCGTCTGACACAAAGTGTCAGACAAGGGATATTTCCGCCATTTTGCCCTCTCGGGCTATCAGAGTACGCCAGGATCCAGAGGAGGCATGTGAAATCTCGGTCTCTGCTACAGTCCACATCCGCTGTCAACCTGAAGGGCAGTCAAAACATTAAAAGCTGTGAGTGGACAAAACAAAGAGTTTATAAAAACATTTCATAAGAGATTTGTACCCTCCACTAAAAAGCATGCATGCATTCGAAAACCATTTATCCAAAACAAACCATATGTGGGACTAAGCCCAAAGCAGATATAAACCAAGGTCGGAAGGACCACAATGAAAACGACCATACGGGCCACTGCCCAAATCCATAAGGGACTCGGCCCCAAACCATAAAGAAACCAAGTACAAGAGCCACTGCTCAAATCCTGTGCACACCTGTGCACACCACATATCATATATCATATATACATATAAGTCACACACCAATCCTGTCACGGTATCCAAAGCTACGCGCGTGCTACCCGGGTCTCAATCCGAGTCTTCTCAAAGTCAAGGTCAATGTCCGCAGACCACTGACCCTACCCGAGGTAATAGTAACCATAGCCTTCCTGAGAGTAAGGAACCCAACTGGGGAGTGACTCCACTCAGTCGGTGCTCCGTGACTACTCCGGGTTCCACCCAGGCCAACGACCCTCCCCGAAGGAGATAATAGAAGTAAAGGAAGGTAGATGAACATATATATACATAACATAATATCCATGCCCGGTTCCCCTGAACCGTCATGATCCATAATATCCATAGCCAAGGTAACATGCCGGTTCCCATAAACCGTCATGTACCGTAATAACATAACCAGGTAACATGCCGGTTCCCATAAACCGTCATGTACCGTAATAACCAACAAGGGTTCATGCCGGTTCCCATAAACCGTCATGAACCATGATACCATATTAAGAGTTCATGCCGGTTCCCATAAACCGTCATGAACCGGGAAATCCATTTAAGGTTCCCTGACCTGAAATCAAAACCGTAAAGTAGCTTGGGTCTCGTACCCGAACATAGGACATCAATTGGGCACCGTGCCCGATATTTGAGGTCATATACCCGAGACAAAACCAAATGGGTCTCATACCCGAGTTTATCCTTTTGAAATCCAAATCCAGTTCATTTAAATCAATAAAGAAATACAGACCCGTATAAGCACCGTATAAGGCCGAAACCTCGAAATACGTGCTTATACGTAACCACATAGAAATGCACCCATGGAATCATCAAACATGTATTAAAACATATAACAAACATTTATGCATGCACCAATTTAGAAAACAAGGTCCACTCACAGACCGTCCGAGCTGCCGCCTCGATTTGCGTGCCATTCGGCTCCCCGAGCCGATCACCATTACTGGGACTCCCAAACCTGTCCAAATTTTAATAGAAGGTTAATAACTACTTAATTAACCTCCCATAAAAGCCCCGTAATTTTCCCGAACTTTTAACTATTTTTAAGCCGACCCTAAACCTTCCGACACCCCGAAAACTATCGAAACGATGTCCGATTGACGCGAGACCAGTCCCAAAATCTTTGTTACACCGAATAGAAGATTTCCCGTGTTGGACACTTTCCCAAATTACTCTTCATGCACCCTCACGCGCCCCAAGAAGGTCTAAAATACTGTTCATCGGCACCAACCTCCAGCAGACCGGTTTTACTGTTCATGGCCGGTTCACCTGGTTTGGCCGGTCCAACGGACCGGCGTGACCGGTTCACAGCCCTAGACACCCCATTTGTCATCCTAGTTCTTCCTTTTCGATTCCTTTCTTTCTATTTTGATGTTTTCCATCCATTTCAATCCCTAAAACTACCTAAAAACACCTAAATCCTATGGTTCGATTTTGAACCAAACGGTTCAAAGTTTCAAAACTGCACCCATGGCTTCACAGCCCTCCCAAGCTTCCTAAAACCTTCCTAACACAATCCTAATAACCCATTTAATTCATTGGAAGCAACCAAAATGACCCATAGCAATAAAAATGGAAATTGGATTGAAAATGGGCTTACCGTGAACCTCACAGGTTCCTCCTCCTCTCGCCGCCGTGGGCGGCGGTTCAGGCCTCCAGGACGGTCACCTCAGCTCCCCTAGTCTCCCTGGTCCTCATGGCTGGTCATGGGTTAAGGTGGGATGGGTTTTGGGTGAACGGTTTGGGTGGAAAATGGATGAGATCGGGTTGGTGTGTTTGAATGAAGAAAAGGAAATGGTTTGCACGGTGCATGAAGGAATATGGTGTCCATTGGATGGGTGACGCTTGTCACTCATCCATTGGACATCAAGACAAATATCTGGGCCCACTGGAGTCCAAAAGTGAACCTGTTTCGTAATTCGTGCAATAGTGCACTTGAACTTCCGTGAACCGTAACTTCGCCGTCGAACGTCCGAATTCGACGTGCCGCCTGTCTACGGATTCGTATCGTCCTTATCTACGTAACGGTCTTAGGCCCTCGGCCATCGGACCTCTTGGTCAAAAAGTCAACATTTCACTCCATTTAACCAAAATTACCAAAATACCCCTAAACTTCTGAACGTCATAACTTCCTCCTCGAACGTCGGAATTGAACGTGCCACCTGTCTATGAACTCGTGACGTCACGAACTACGTCACGGTCATCGGTCAAAATCCATTTGACCGCCCGAAAGAAAAGTCAACGTTTAGCCACGCCGAAGGGCAAAACGGTCATTTTGCATCGTTTGTCCGATTTCGCCTAACTAATCATTGATTAGCCTCACTAATCGTGATTAGTCACTAATCTAATCTAGGAATTTGGGACGGGTCGTTACATCATTGCCCAAAACATCTGAAAACCAGTGAAAAACATCAAACATACAATTTTACTGGATCTCAAGTGCGCCCGAGTCTTTAAACTCAAAACCATGCGCAAATAACCAGGCCTTCCCGGGATATCAACGAGTCTTTAAATTCAAAACACAATCACAGGCCTCGGGGGGTATCATAACCAAGTCTTTAAACTCAAAACATATATCGAGTCTTTAAACTCAAAACATATCAATCCAGGGTCCTCCCCCCGTCAATCAATTCGAGTCTTTAAACTCAAAACCAGATCCAGTGGGTTTTTCTTTTTTTTCCGGGTCTTTAAACCCAAAACCATTTTTTTTCCATCCAATCAGTGAAAACCATAGAAAATCCATCTTCGAATTCGCAACAATGATTCCGTAAGCCGGCATCAGGAACCACTGTCCCGAACCCAAATCCAGACTTCCTTTCCAAATATCAAAATCAAACCATTAAAACCATGATCAAATCACGATATAAAACGAAACCTCGTAAAACGTGCAAATCCGTAGAATACCTCAAAAAACGTGCAAAACCGTAAACTCATAAATCAAATCATAGAATCAACTAGAGAAAAAATATAAAAACATATATGCATGCATCATAAGTTTGAAAGCAAAGTCCACTCACAGACCATTCCGACGTTGCCTCGATACGCGCGCACTTAAGCCATTCCCGGCCATTTCGCTATCCTCGGCTTTCCTAAACCTGTCCAAATCCCATACTAGGGTCACTAACTACTTCACAATGGTCATACTAAAGCCCCATAATTTTTCCGTATTTTTAACTATTTTTAACCGAGGTCTGAAACCTTCGGACATTCCGAAACTTATCGAGACGATGTCCGATCGACTCGAAACCAGTGCCAAAATGTTCGTTACATCGAATACTTTAAAAGTCGTGCTGGAAGATTTCCCAAAATACCCCTCACGCGCCCCACGTGCGTCTGGAAGTTTCTACACTTGGAACCCACGCGCGGTTACTGTTCATCATCCCTGTCCTCAAGAAACCCAGCCTGCAATCTGGTCCCGCCGTGAACCGGCGTTCATGGTTCCCGTTCATTTCGATCGTTTTTTAACCCGGTTAATTCCCCTAGCTTCGTCCTCCCATTTCTAAGTGATCTAACTACCTTATTTAAACAATTAGGGCCTGAAAATTACCTTCCCGAAGCAAACTTACAACCAGGCTCTGCAACTATGTCCGTCTTCGATTCTAACCTCCTCCAGCCTTCCTTTTTGTTCCAGTCGACGTGTTTACCTTCCATGATCGTGTTTCAATCATTAGTATGCATCAACAAAGTCTACAAACCCATAATAAATTTTGAAACCCAATCTTATCGTGTCGGGTTCGCCGACCACCGTCCACGGCGAGCCGCCCGTTCAAATCCATTCAATTCCCAGACACCTCAGAATCACGATGTCGTATTCAATTGAGCTCCTTAACCCTTAACTGTAACGTCCAAATTTGAAATTAGAAACAGAGGACTTACGGGTTTCTCTCAATTTCAACGTCGTCCTTTACTGTCGAACCTCGCCTTGACCACCAATCATCTCCGTACAACCTCCCCTGCAACTTGCCTTCACACACCATCTTCATCTGATCAAAGTCGAGGGGGTAAGGTTCTGCAATCGTCACTGTCTCTATTTCTCTCAGTTAAACGTTATCCCAAACAACCAATTTAAACAATGTTGGTTTAACCGTGAAAGAAACGGCTGGAAGCGTCTAAGAACAGGCCAGGTGTCACTCATCCTGTGGTCCACTCTCCAAAATATCCAATTAACTCAGCCCATGTGTCCCTATCCGGTTGCACAATTCTCAAAGTGTTAAAAGACTGATTTGCCCCTAAGTGTCAAAATTACCATGTTACCCTTCACATTCTAGATCCATAACTTATCCGTCTGATATTCGATGAAGGCGTGCCGCCTGTCGTTGTACTCAGGACGTCGAGATCTACCCAACGGTCCTCGATCTACATGAAGTAAACTTGCCATGCAAAAAGTCAACATATTCCCCCTTTTTAACCTAATTACGAAAACGCCCTCAACCTTTCGAAAATTACAACTTCCTCCTCGGATGTCGGATTCGGGTATCCCACCTGTCTACAGATTCGTTGTCAGGACCCACCCCGGTTTCACCCCGAAAATTGGTATCAGAGCCAGGTTTCGATCCTGGGACCTATGGGTTATGGGCCCACCACGCTTCCGCTGCGCCACTCTGATTTCCTCCCTGGTTTCCCATGGCTCGCAACTCACACACACACACACACACCCACTGGACCTCCAGACCTCCTCACTAACTCCCTCTCACTCTCTGGTCACTCTCACACACTCATAAAACTCACCAACCCTCACGATCACCTCTCAATTTCCTCTCAATTCCTCCCTCTGTTTTCTATTCTTCGAACACAAACACACACACACGGGTACACGATTACCCCAAATAATTGGACGGTGTATGCTAGAAACCTCTAGCCCTCCTACACGTGTCACCATCCCACAATTCCTCTCCCATGTGGCTCAATCCCAGCCCTTCATTGTCCCTCTCTGTTGCACAAATCCCCATGTGTAAAAGACCAAACTGCCCTTCTTTTTAAACCAAAATTACGATCTTGCCACTACCTTTCTAGACCTGTAACTCACACATCGTAAGTCCGATGAATACGTACCGCCTGTCATCGAACTCAGGACGACGAGATCTATCTAACGATCCTAGGTCAACAAGTCAAAACTCGATCGTACGAATAGTCAACTTTTCCCCCTAGTTTAACCAAATTATAGTTTAACCAAATTATGGTTATGCCCTCAACCTTTCGAACATCATAACTTCCTCCTCGGATGTCGGAATCGTGCGTGTCACCTGTCTACGGATTCGTGACGTCCTAAACTACGTCCTGGTCATCGGTAACCCAATTGACCGCCCAAACTAAAAGTCAACATTTTTCCCAAACTGGGGGCAAAATCGTCATTCTAGGCTAACGACCTTATCGGAACCAACTAACCCCCGATTAAGCTCACTAATCCTTTACTAAACACCGTCTTAACCTTAATTTCCGGGACGGGTCATTACATTTGTGACGTCCCGAACTACGTCACGGTCATCGATCAAAATCCATTTGACCGCCCGATCGAAAAGTCAACATGTTTGCCCATTCCAGGGGCAAAATCGTCATTTTGCACCGTCCGTCCGAAAGCATCCAACTAAGCACCGATTAAGTTTATTAATCCATTATTCACAACTAATCTAATCCCGACTTCCTGGACAGGTCGTTACAATCTACCCTCATAAAAAAAATTCATCCCCGAAATTCCTCATCTCAAATCTCCGTAACAAGCGGGGAGAAATCCAACTAATCCTACACCTGAGTCTCCTACCCGGTGTTCTTATCCTGCCAATCCAACTTATCCTGACAGTTCCCAACCTGTCACCTCAACTTACTCAACCGAACCAAATCACGTGAGATCAACCCTACGTACGCTACAACACCCCTGTTACCAGTTCAATACTTCTGACTTCTTCTCGAGTCGAGCATACCTCGTACCCATACTTCTGTCAGCGATCTGTGTCGACCCTACCAAAGTTACAACGTACTTTCCTCTACCTTGAATTGACCAAACACCTCGCTAATGGTTCCACTAATCACTAACACATTCACCTTATGGGCACACCAACCTCATCCCATACTGTCCTTTTTCCACCGGACCCTAACATCTTCTTGTTTAACCAAGAACATACCTCTCAAGTCAGGGTCCCACCAGCCACTCAATGCAGAGCATCTAGCTCATACCAACACTGCAGTCTACAATAACCCATCAGTTGCTCGGGATCACCCTGATCTGATCCACATGTTCCATCCAACATGTGGGAACTACACCAATAGTCCGTCTACCCACAACATCCCCTGGCACTAAGCCGATTACCAACACGGCTACCAGAACTGTACGTCCACTTACATCGGCCTGGTTTCGACCATTGTAGAACCAGTACGCATCTTCCACGTTCCTTCACCCAGTACCACCAACTATAACTATATTGCACACGCAAGGACAACCCTATGAACTTTAAAAGAAACAAAGGTATTTTAGAATAGCTCAAACACAGCTCATAGAGTATATCCTCACGTACTTCCACCTACACTTTCTGGGAAAGTTCAACTTAAGTCCTTCTCAATCTCCGGGTCTCCTGGGTCTCCCGATCAATACAAGTCTCAACTACGTACACAGGGCAGACCCAGCACTAACCCCAAAACCAAAACCCAATGTAGGCGAGACGGACCACACACGCCCTGCACGTCTCCAAGACGGTCAAGATATCCAATCTATGTCTCACATAGGATCCTCGTGATCCACAACAACTCGATCATGAGTCAGAACGATCCAATCTTGATCCACTCACTCCTAAGTGGATCCCACCTCCTGGCTTACTAACCAATGATCAGACCACCACGTCAGATCAAATCGATAAAGTACGCAACACGTCTGAAGGCACGTCTAGATTGTGGGTTCTCTTCAATAGCCTCATATCGATCAGTTATAGTCACTCATACCGTTCGTCCTGATACATGACCTACCAATGGTCATAAAATCTCCCGGCTCGATTAACGATCCCAATACATCGATCCCGAACCTCTGCTCCTACCAAGCTGAACCATTAACCTTCGCTCGAGTCGGGGAAACTCACCTCCCTCATAGTCCCATACTCTGAGTACCCAACACTAGACTAGTCCAGAGTCGTCCATCAACCAAGTTCTACCTCGGCTGCGCCTAGCAGCACCATCCCAATCCAGTCGTAAGTTGGCCCAAGCCACAATCACCAACTCAAGTGTCCGACACTAAGCACTTCCTTTGGTTTCCTCTCCAAGGAACTCACAATCCAGCCCAGCAATCCTACGGAGTTTCTCAAACCATCATCGTCGTCCGGGTGATCCAAACCCACAACTGCCACTGGTTCACCACTGCTCACCATCACAAGTCCAGACTGTCAACATCCAAACACCATCTGACCCAACAGGCCACCATCAACCGGCCTCCTCGGCCCACGCATCTCACTAGCTCAACGGGCTACTCTCGGCCCCACAGGCCGACTAATCTACTCATCCGTAGCTCACTAGCTACCGTCCAGGTTAATCCTGCTGGCGTATCTCCGACCCTATGGTCCATCCACCAAGCAACACCAACGCAAACGCACTAACCATTCCAGCCCTAAGCCGACATACGTCCTACCTCGTACCGCGTATCGAGCGACTAACATTCTGACGCGAACAATCACTGCTAACTTACCACAACGAACGTACTATCACTATCGTATCCAGGTTACTATCAGGCTGTTCCGCGTTGAGACATCACTTCATTAGTAGCATCACACCACCCAAGTCGACGAACAAACGACTCTGGGAACCAAATCTCGTACAGAACACACGAAACCTCGCTCTGATACCAATTGTCAGGACTCACCCCTAATCCCCCGGGATTAAGGGCTAAACCCTGCTCCCGTCTGATTTACGCATGACACGAAGGCTAAACTGACGTCCACCCTCCATGTGACACGTAAGTCGGACAAGGGATTCTCGATCCAGCCAACCTAAAAGTATCCAGACTTCCCTGAGTGAGCCGAACTACTGTGGATTTCGATTGTGATGTCTCCGCCTCTCTCGACCAACAGCCCGCACCGCAATAACCTGGAGCGTATCGAAAACACAAAAGACTGTGAGTGGACAAAAATAAAGTATAGTTCAAAACGGTTCAATAAAACAATTACATTTTACCCTCCACGTAAAAATCAATGCAAGCATATCAATTTAAGTCATGAAACCATTCATATCAAAAACCATCTTTGAAAATCATTTAAAAACCCGAATCAAATCCGCTATTCAAATCCAGGCCTCAGCCTCAAATCACAAATCAATCTCAAATCCGGGAACTCAGTCCCAAAACTCATCAAATCCAATTCATCCGGGCCATTGTCCAAAACATCTGAAAACCAGTGAAAAACATCAAACATACAAGTTTACTGGATCTCAAGTGCGCCAGAGTCTTTAAACTCAAAATCATGCGCAAATAACCAGGCCTTTCCGGGATATCAACAAGTCTTTAAACTCAAAACACAATCACAGGCCTCGGGGGGTATCATAACCGAGTCTTTAAACTCAAAACATATACCGAGTCTTTAAACTCAAAACATATCAATCCAGAGCCCTCCCCCCGTCAATCAATCCGAGTCTTTAAACTCAAAACCAAATCCAGTGGGTTTTTCTCTTTTTCCGGGTCTTTAAACCCAAAACCTTTTTTTTCATCCAATCAGTGAAAACCATAGAAAATCCATCTCCGAATTCGCAACAATGATTCCGTAAGCAAGCATCCAGAACCACTGTCCCGAACCCAAATCCAGACTTCCTTTCCAAATCTCAAAATCAAACCATTAAAACCATGATCAAATCACGATATAAAACGGAACCTCGTAAAATGTGCAAATTCGTAGAATACCTCGAAAAACGTGCAAAACCGTAAACTCATAAATCAAATCATAGAATCAAGTATAGAAAACATATAAAAACATATATGCATTGTCAAGACCCGTCCTCAATCCCCTAGGGATTAACGAGGAATGACCGTGATCCCGTCTGATACGGAGTGTCAGACAAGGGAAATTTCCAACCTTTGCCCTCTCGGGCTATAAGAGTACGCCAGGATCCGGATGAGGTATGTGATATCTCGGTCTCTGCTACTATCTGCATCGTATCCAACCTGAAGGGTATTAAAAACAAAAAGACTATGAGTGGACAAAAAATAAAGAGTTTATAAAAACATATTTCATAAAGACCTTTATACCCTTCACTAAAATGCATGCATGCATAGTAAAACCATTTATCCAATCAGATATGTTTAAACAACCATAATTAGGGTCATAGCCCCAAGTTCCGTAAATACAAGTCACACGGGCTCCTTCCCAAAACCATTTACAGAAAACCATAACATCATAAAAATATGTGGGACCTCAGTCCAAATCCATTTATCATCATAAAACACAATTTCCCAAACCACTTGAAATCATGTTTATCCATTATATTTCATATCCAAGAACCTGTCATGGTAAAATAAAGCTACGCGCGTGCTAACCGGGGTTTCAAACCCAAGTCTCTCCAGGGTCCACCCAGGTCAATGTCCGTTGATCAATGACCCTCCCTAGAGTTAACGAACCATGCCCATCCTGAGAGTAAGGAACCCAACTGGGGGACGACTCCACTCAGTCAGTGCTCCGTGACTACTCCGGGGTCTACCCAGGCCAACGACCCTCCCCGAAAGATACAATCATATATAAAGGATGGAATATGAAGAACCTTTTGAAATCAATCTTTAAACCTTTCCAGGATTCATGCCCGGCCCTCACTAGCAGACATGAACCATAAAACCGTCCAAGGGTTCATGCTGGTTCCCAAAAACCGTCATGAACCGTAAAAACCATTTCTAGGGTCCCCGACCCGAAATCACCATCATAACACATAACTGGACCCTAGGTCCGAATACACATACAAACTGGACCTCTGGTCCGAATCGTAAACCAACTGGGCCTCCGGCCCGATGCCTCGTTAAATCAAATGGACCTCAAGTCCGAGAGTTCGTAGATCAAATGGGTTTCGAACCCGAGTTTACCTTTTCAAATCCAAAATCATTTCATTAAACTATTTCCAAAACCATAAGAATTGAAAATCAGAGTAAAACTGGAAAACCTCGATTTACGTGCAAGCACGTAAATCACCTCGTAAAGCGTGAAAGCATATAATTCACAATCATCCAAATCAACATCATAGAATCATATTCATAATCCATATAAAATATTTATGCATGCATCATAGTTTAGAAATCAAGGTCCATTCACAGACCGTCCGAAGCCGCGCCTCGATACGCGTGCCATAATCATCTCCCGGGTCAATCACCATCATCGGGACTCCCAAACCTATCCAAATTCATTTAGAGGGTTACTAATAGCCTCATTAACCTCTCATTGAAGTCCCATACTTTTCCCGATTTTCTAACTATTTTTAAAGTTGATCCTAAACCTTCGGACACCCCGAAACCTATCGAAACGATGTCCGATCGACACGAAACTAGTCCCAAAATGTTATTTACATCGAATAGATGATTTTGTATGTTGAACACTTCCCCAAAAGGTGAGTCACACGCCCCTACGCGCCCTATGAAGTCCTTGCGCGTGAGCCCACGGGCCGGGCACTATTCCTGCACCACTAGCTTCAGCCGACCGGTTCACCTGGTTTGGACGGTCCAATTGGACCGACGTGACTGGTTCACGGTTCTAGACTCCCCATTTTTCATCCTACTTCTTCCTTTTTGATTCCTTTCTTCCTATTTTCATGTTTTCTATCAATTCAAATCCCTAAACTCAACCAAAAACGTCTAAATCCCATGGTTTGATTTTGAACCAAACGGTTCAATTTTCCTAACTTCCTCCCACGGATTCACATCCATCTTAAGCTTCCTAAAAGTATCCTAACACAATCCTAATAACCCATTTAATTCATTAAAACCGTCAAAAACAAACCATAATGCCAAGATCGAATTAAAGGGAGAAAATGGCCTAACCGGGTACCGTCTACGGCGGTTCTGGCCGCCCAGCAGCCATCCTCAGTCTCTCACTCACTCTCTGGGTTTCATAGGTGATCATATGGGGTTGGGTTGGATTGGTTTGGGTTGAACAAAGAAGAGGGAATAAGATCGGGTATTTGGGTTTGTGTTTTGAAATGAAGAAATGGAATGGTAGATGCATGTATGTGAATTAAGGGCCAGTGGATGGGTGACACTTTTCACTCATCCATAGGGCAGGAACTAAATATCTAGGGCCCACTAGAGTCCAAAAGTTAGGTTATTTCGTAATTCGTACAATAGTGCACTTGAACTTCCGTGAACCGTAACTTTGCCGTCGAACGTCCGAATTCGACGTGCCGCCTGTCTACGGATTCGTATCGTCCTGATCTACGTAATGGTCATCGTCCTTTGGCCATTGGACCTCCCGGTCAAAAAGTCAACATTTCCCTCTTTTTAACCATAATTACCAAAATGCCCCTAAACTTCCGAACGTCATAACTTTTTCCTCGAACGTCGGAATTGAACGTGCCACCTGTCTATGAACTCGTGACGTCACGAATTACGTCACGGTCATCGGTAAAAGTCCATTTGACCACCAAAATGAAAAGTCAATATTTTGCCACGACTAGTGGCAAAAAGGTTATTTCGCATCGTTCTTCTGATTTCGCCCAACTAATCACCGATTAACCTCACTAATCGTGAGTAGTCACTAATCTAATCTCGGAATTCGGAACGAGTCGTTACATGCATGCATCATAAGTTTGAAAGCAAAGTCCACTCACAGACCATTCCGACGTCGCCTCGATACGCGCGCACTTACGCCATTCCCGGCCATTCCGCTATCCTCGGCTTTCCTAAACCTGTCCAAATCCCATACTAAGGTCACTAACTACTTCACAATGGTCATACTAAAGTCCCATAATTTTTCCGTATTTTTAACTATTTTTAACCGAGGCCTGAAACCTTCGGACATCCCGAAACTTATCGAGATGATGTCCAATCGACTCGAAACCAGTGCCAAAATGTTCGTTACATCGAATACTTTAAAAGTCATGTTGGAAGATTTCCCAAACTACCCCTCACGCGCCCCCACGCACGTCTGGAAGTTTTTGTGCGTGGAACCCACGCGCGGTTACTGTTCATCATCCCTGTCCTCAAGAAATCCGGTATGAACCGGTTCTGTAATCTGGTCCAGCCGTGAATCGGCATTCACGGTTTTCTTTCATTTCGATCCGTTTTTTTAACCCGGTTAATTCCCCTAGCTTCGTCCTCCCATTTCTAAGTGATCTAACTACCTTATTTAAACAATTAGGGCCTGAAAATTACCTTCCCAAAGCAAACTTACAACCAGGGTCTGCAACTATGTCCGTCTTCGATTCTAACCTCCTCCAGCCTTCCTTTTTGTTCCAGTCGACGTGTTTACCTTCCACGATCGTGTTTCAATCATTAGTATGCATCAACAAAGTCTACAAACCCATAATAAATTTTGAAACCCAATCTTACCGTGTCGGGTTCGCCGACCACCGTCCGCGGCTAGCCACCCGTTCAAGTCCATTCGATTCCCAGACACCTCAGAATCACGATGTCGTATTCAACTGAGCTCCTTAACCCTTAACTGTAACGTCCAAATTTGAAATTAGAAACAGAGGACTTATGGGTTTCTCTCAATTTCACCGTCGTCCTTTACTGTCGAACCTCGCCTTGACCACCAATCATCTCCGTACAACCTCCCCTGCAACTTGCCTTCACACACCATCTTCATCTGATCAAAGTCGAGGGGGTAAGGTTCCACAATCGTCACTGTCTCTGTTTCTCTCAGTTAAACGTTATCCCAAACAACCAATTTAGACAATGTTGGTTTAACCGTGAAAGAAAAGGCTGGAAGCCTCTAAGAATCGGCCAGATGTCACTCACCATGTGGTCCACTCTCCAAAATAACCAATTAACTCTGCCCATGTGTCCCTATCTGGTTGCACAATTCCCAAAGTGTTAAATGACTGATTTGCCCCTAAGTGTCAAAATTACCATTTTACGCTTGTCGTTGTACTCAGGAAGTCGAGATCTACCCAATGGTCCTCGGTTTGCATGAACTAAGCTTTCCGTGCAAAAAGACAACAAATTCCCCTTTTTTTAACCTAATTACGAAAATGCCCTCAACCTTCCGAACATCATAACTTCCTCCTCGGATGTCGGATTCGGGCGTGCCACTTGTCTCCGAATTCGTGACGTCCTGAACTACGTCACGGTCATCGATCAAAGTTCATTTGACAGCCCGATCGAAAAGTCAACATGTTTGCCCATTCTAAGGGCAAAATGGTCATTTTGCACCGTTCATCCGAAAGCATCCAACTAAGCCCCGATTAAGTTTACTAATCCATTATTCACAACTAATCTAATCCCGACTTCCGGGACAGGTCGTTACATCTCCGGAAGGAACACATCGCAGTCCAAAGGCGAGCGGCGTAACACCTGGGATAAACCCGAAAGCCAGTGTTCTACGACACTTCACATTTCTGGATTCCTCGAATCCTTTCAAATCCACAACTGGGTCTCATGCCCGAAATGCCTTTCGTAAAACTCATAACTGGGTCACTGCCCTACTTATCTCACGTTTGACTGTACTCTAAGTCAAACCTCAAATCAATTGGGTTATACGCCTGAAAGATATTTACAAATCTGAAAGCCAGTTCTCATTTCCAAAACACTTTCAAATCATAGTTCAACTGGAACTCGTACCTGAATCTCGATTTCACGCATCTCCATGAAATCCTCAAAAATTATAACTCAGTTCCTCGGTTTCACGCCTCTTCGTGAAACCTTTGAAATCACATAAAACACAAGCACGTAGCATACTCGGCTGAAACCCAAACATCACATAAAGTAGAAATCTCGAACTACGCGCACTAACGCATTTTCCTCCGAAAATGCCCAACAAATCATATTTAAATCTCATGCACTTATGGCATCTCAAAACATGTTCATAAACACATATAAACATTTATGCATGCATCATAATCATAAAACAAAGTCCACTCACAAACCGTCCATACTGCACCTCAATACGCGTGCCATAAACCTTCCCGAGCTAAATCACCATCTTCGGGACTCCCGGACCTGTCCAAATCATACTCAAAGGTCACTAACTACCCCAAATAGTCTAACATTGAATCCCTCAATTTTTTGGGATTTTTAAACGTATTTAAAATAAACCCTAAAACTTTGAACCGTCAAAACTACCCTGAAACGGTGTCCAATCGACTCGAAACCTGTCCCAAAATGTCCGTTACGTCGAAAGGATGAAAACACATGTTGACCATGACCCCCAATTCTGCCCCACGCGCCGTCGTAAGAGACCTTGAGTGAAACCCATGCGCCGTCGCAAGCGACCGTGCGTGAAACCCACGCGCCGGAACAAGGTTATCTTCAACCTCACGTTAAATTCTAAAACCATTTCATTTAAACCATCGTAGAAATACAAACTCGTATATGCACCGTATAAGGCCGAAACCTCGAAATACGTGCTAATACGTAATCACACACACAAATGCACTCAAGGTATCATAAAACAATTAGTAAAACATATAATAAACATTTATGCATGCATCAATTTAGAAAACAAGGTCCACTCATAGGCCATCCGAGCTATCACCTCGATACACGTGCCATACGACTCTCCCGGGCCAATCGTCGTCACTCGGACTCCTAAACCTGTCCAAATCACTTTAGAGGGTTACTAACTACCTTATTAACCTCTCACTAAATCCCCTGCACATTGGAGCCACGCGCCGCACTGTGCAGTTGTCTTCTTCGCGATTCAGCCGGTTCAGACCGGTCCACTAGTCAGCTGGTCCAGGCCATTTTCTCCCTCATTTTTGGTCCTTTTTCTTCCTAATCAATTCCAATCTTCCTATTCAATCCTTAGAAATATAAATGTGTGAAGAAAACCGTGAAAAACTCCTTGAATCACCCCGTTCAATTTCCTCCCTCACGGTCTCTGTTTTCTGGCCACCTCCCTGGGCCGTGCAGCCATCCACCACCACCATAAACCATTCCTAAGCTCTTCTACAACCCCATTAATCATCATCATAAACATCTTAAACCAAAAATTCAATTTAAACAATCAAAATGGGTTGTCGGGTTACCTGGGGTTCTTGGGCCATCGACGTCGTCCACGATAACCCTTCTCATCACCAGCCATCACAACTCATCCTCCCTAATCTCCTCGCCTCTCACAGAAACAAAAGGGAAGGGATATGGATTTGGGTTCAAGGGTGAGATCGAGTTTGTGTGGGTTGGTTTGCATGAACAAAGGGAGAGGGAATGCATGTATGGGAGGCAGTGAGCAATGGATGAGTGACACTTGTCACTTATCCATTGGGCCAATTTAAAATATCTGGGGCCCACCTAATGCCAAAAGGTATTCGTTTCGTAAAACGTGCTATAGTGACCCGAGATTTCTGTGAACCATAACTTTCCCGTTCGAAGTTCGATTTCGGCGTGCCGCTTGTCTATGAACTCATATCGACCCGATATACGCAACGGTACTCGGCCATCGAACCTTCCGGTCAAAAAGTTAACATTTTGCCCACGACCAAGGGCAAAACGGTCATTTTGCATCGTTCGTCCGATTTCGCTCAACTGATCAACGATTAACCTCACTAATCTTGATTAATCAATAATCTAATCCCGGAATTCGAGACGGGTCCTTACAGTTGTTGTGGCAGAGTTGGTGTCAGGGAACTATTGCAGCCAGCTAGTGCCTGTGTTTTAGCAGGTGCCGAATGGCGGGCCTGTAGAGCACGCAGATCAGTTATCCACGATTTTTGGGGGTGCCGAGCGGGGTACCAGTCGGCACCCGGTCTGTCCTGGTGGTTCTTTTGCTCAGAGGGTGGTCGGTCGACATGGTATCAACAGGAACAGATAGGTTTTAGGTGGTTTTCATGGTTTTAAATCGATGGAATGATAGGAAATGAAGAAACATAGAGAATGTAATTGAAAAGGGAAGAAACGAACTGAAAATGAGGGAGGAATGGACTGGACCGGTTCCTCGGGTTCGGTCAGACCGGATTTACATGTGGACTGGTTGGACCCAGTCTACCGAAGGATAAGGATGGGTACTGTGCAGGGCGCGTGAGCCACATGCGTAGCCCCTTTGGGTGGCGCGTGGGAGCGCGTGAAGCTTTTCCTAGGGGTGGTTCCAACATGTGAAATCATCTATTCGATGTAACGAACATTTTGAGACTGGTTTCGAGTCGATTGGACACCGTTTCGATATGGTTCGGGATGCACAAAGGTTTAGGATTGACTTTAAAAATAGTTAAAAATTTGAGAAAATTACGGGGCTTTAATGAGGGGTTATTTAAGTAGTTAGTAACCCTCTATTACGATTTGGACAAGTTCAGAAGCCTCGATAACGGTGATAGGCCCGGGAGAGGCTTATGGGGCGCGTATCGAGGCATGGCTTCGGACAGTCTGTGAGTGGACTTATTTTATGAATTCGATGCATGCATAAATGTTTTATATGAGTTTATCAACATGTTTTCTGATGCCATGAGTGCATTTGTTTGTGGTAGCTAGGATTGACATATTTGCACGCTTTTCGAGGTTTTCGGCTTTACGTCGTACCTATGTGTACCGTGTTTTCAATAATGGTTTGATGAACTGGTTTGCATTTGGAAATATGAAATTGGGTATGAGACCCATTTGATTTACGAACCATCAAACTTAGAGTCCATTTGAATTGATGAGAAATCAGGCGGGAGACCCATTTGAGTTATACGATCGGGCCGAGGGCCCCGTTGGTTTACCAAATTGGGCTTGGGGCCCAGTTGTTGTAATATCGGGCTTGAGGCCCTGTTAATGGTGAAATCAGGCTTGAGGCCCCGTTCATTTATGGTTTCGGGCTTGAGGCCCTGTTAGCTGTAATGATTGTGAAATCGGACTTGAGGCCCCGTTATTAAGGTATTGGGCTTGAGTCCCTGTTGTGGTTTATGAAATGGGAATTCGGGTTTATGACCCCATTGAAATGAGATTTTGGGCTTGAGTCCCGGTGAGATTTGGATTTGAATCGGATTCGAGGAATCCCATTGAGATGTTCGGGTATGAGACCCAGTTGAATTGAGATGTGAAAGAAAGTATTTTGAAAATGTATATACCCTCCGACATGATTTGATTGGTCTCCTCCAGCCGTCGACCTGGAGAGTCACGATCCACTACCCAGAATAAGTAATCCCCATAGAGAGCACATTCCAGGAGTGGGAGTTATGATATGGTCTCGGACTGGGTCCAGAGACAGTCATCCAGACGTCGTAGATCTTGGATGTTAGCTAGAGCCTCCTAGAGGTAGAATTCCCGGGGGTAGACTCAGAGTGAGACCCTGAGTGGTATGCATACTGAGATAGATGAATCGTGACATATATTGGGGATTTGTTCCCTAGGGGCTGTGTGCCCCGAGTTGACATATGAAATGCCGAGGATGGGTTATATGTATGTATATACATATGAGGTTTTATGGAAGTTGGTTTGGGGCTGAGACCCCCTGTTTTATGGTTGGTATTTCACTCAGAATAGTTTTGGGCTGAGTTCCCATGTACTTGATTTACGGTTTTAGGCCAAGGTCCCAAATGTTTTGTGAAAGTTTTGATAAATGGTTTTCGAATGCGTGCATGTTTTTTAGTAAAGGGCATAAACGTCTTTTTATGAAATGTTTTTATAAATTATTTGTTTTGTCCACTCACGACTTTTGATGTTTTAAATGCCCATCAAGTTGATCGCGGATGCGGGCTGTAGTAGAGACCGGGACATCACACTCCTCATCCGGATCCTGGCGCTCTCTAGACGCCCCGGTTGGGCTAAGAAGGGAATTATCCATGTTCTGACACTTCGTGTCAGACGGAATCAAGCACGTCCCATGTTAATCCCGGGAGATTTTTGTAACTACCCCGTCCCGAATATCGGGATTATATATTAATTAATTATGATTTAGAATGACTAATCGGGGATTAGTTGAGAGAAATCGGGTGGAATGTGCAAAATGACCATTTTGCCCCTAGTCTTGGGCAAAATGTTGACTTTTGGATCGGGGAGTAAAACTTACGAGGACCGATGAGCATGACGTAGATCGGGACGTCACGAGTCCATAGACAGACAACATGTCGAAATCGGACGTTGAACAGAGAAGTTATGGTCATGGGAGCGAAATTGGAGATTTACGTCTCGGGATTCGTGTTAAATATTATTTTAATCCAATTGGGCAGATATTTATGTGGGGCCCTTGGATGAGTGACAAGTGTCACTCATCCCATTGGTGGCTTGCCCTTAAATGGTGGATCTTGAATTTGATTGGTGACTTTTAAATTAATTAATTAATTAAATCAAACACTCATTTTCTCTCTCCCTCCCCACGACCATCACCTACATTTTCTTCCAAACACCCGAACACCCCCAGCCATAACCCCTCCAAACCCCACCCATTGGTTATGGACTATGAAGGAATATTAGAGAGGAACTTGAGACGAATCGAGTGGTGGTCACGGCGTCGGTCGCCGTGGACGGTGTCCGGAGAACCCGAACGGTACGTTTTTGGATTCAAAATTCAAAGGTTGGTTTTTGTTGGTTTTTGTTGGCTTTCGATCAAGCTTGATGAGTGGAACTTACTTCTGGAGGTCGTGTGAGTCGCTTGGGACTTGTTGCGTGGTTTGTGGTGGCCGGGATCGAGGACTCGAGGGAGTTGCAGGTGGCCGGTTGTGTTTCCTCCATGGACAGGTATGAAAATGGCCTCCTTTCTTGTTTTTGAGGTTATAGAACGGTAGGGTAAGCTTAGACGAACACGTAGGTGGAAGTCCCGTCGAGAATGGTGGCCAAAATTGAGAGAACCGACCGGGTCGGTCCATCGGTTCGGTTCAACCGGACCGAACTAGTGAACCGGTTCAGATCGTGTTTTCCCAAGGTTGACGACGACACTGTTCCTGCACGTAGGGGCACGTGGGGGGTATTTTGGGAAAGTTTTTAACATGAATTTTAATCTATTCGATGTAACGAACATTTTGATACTGGTTTCGTGTCGATCGGACATCGTTTCGATATGTTTCGGGGTGTCCGAAGGTTTAGGATGGAGTTTAAAAATAATTAAAAATTCGGAAAAATTACGGAGCTTTAATAGGAGGTTAATAAAGAGGTTAGTAACCCTCTAGTGTGGTTTGGACAGGTTTGGAAGTCTCGGTGATAGTGATGGGGCCCGGGAAGGCTTATGGCACTCGTATCGAGGTGGCAGCGTAGGACGGTATGTGAGTGGACTTCGTATTCTAAACTGTGATGCATACATAAATATTTTATATGTTTTACATACGTGATTTCTATGATGATGATTGTGGCACTGGTGGTTTACATGATGGCACGTATTTCGAGGTAATGCCGTATTTATACATATTTCGAGGTTTACTTGTTTATGCTATAGCTATGTGATTGTGAGTTTAATAATGGTTCTATGGCATGGTTTTGGTTTTGGAAAGATGAACTCGGGCATGCAACCCATTTGAATTATGTGATCGGACGAGGGGCCCAGTTGGTTTACGAAATCGAGCTGAAACCCTTTTGAGTCATATGATCGGGTCGGGGGCCCAGTGGTTTACAAAATCGGGCATGAGGCCCAGTTGAGTTTTATAAATTTGATTTCGGGTCCGGGACCCTATGTTTCATAAACGTGATTTCGGGTCGAGGACCCTAAATGGATTTGTGATGTTTTTATGGAGATTTCAGGCAGGGCCCTTTGAAATGTTTTGAAATGACTTTGTAAAACTGTTTTCCATATACCATCTTGATACGAGAATATGTGATGGTCTCCTCCAGGTGTCTAGGACACTGGGGAAGTCACGGTGCATTGCCCGCGAGGAGTCATTATACGGAGCTACCGAACCGTATAGTGACTCAGGGGCAGAAATGCTATGATTGACGTCTGGGACGTCAGACATCTGGGATGTCAGACATATTGACCCGGAGAGACCCGGGTAGCACGCGTTGCTTATTACCATGAGATATGACGTCTGGGACGTCGAGCGTCTGGGACGCTAGGCATCTGGGATGCCGGGGATGGTTATATGGTAAATATGGATTGTTGGGATCATGAAATGGTATTTCTGTCTTTGTGGATTTGTGGTTATGGATTTGGCCAGTGCCCCACTTGGTTTTGGATTTACTGATTTTGGTATTCTACAGTTTTGGGCTGAGTTCCCACACTTGGTTTTGAGTTATACTTTTTGGGCGAAGGCCCTAATGACTCATTGAGTAAATGTTTTGATTACTGATTTTTTATGCATGCATACTTTTTAGTGAAGGGCATAAATATCTTTTTATGAATGTGTTTTTATGAATTTATTGATTTTCGTCCACTCACAGTTCTGAATGGTTTTAATACCCTTCAGGTTGATCACGAATGCGGACTGTAGCAGAGACCGAGACATCGCACTCCTCCACTAATACTGGCGCGCTCTGGGAGCCCCGTATGGGCTGAGGTACGTATTATCCCTTGTCTGACACTTCGTGTTAGACGGGAGCATGACACATCCCACGTTAATCCTGGGGGGATTGGGATGGGTCCTGTCAATTTGGGACGATCCTGACATTTTCCATCCTGTTTCACACCAAAGCCATGCCCGATGACAGGACCCAGCCCGATCCCCCGGGGCCACCCTGGGATGTGCCTTGCTCTTGTTTGAAAATTACACTAGATTGCAGAAAATACCCTTAACGGGCTTAAAAGTAAACAAGTTTAAGTTCTACATTGCCAGACCAGGGATAATTATCTTAAACAAAATGACTACATATGTCAGTTTACAAAACATTACTCAAACCTACCCAAACGGGTTTACAGGTGCGCAACGAAAAGTATATATGCCTCGGCCTCTCGGTCAACTCCTACCTCCGTGTCACGACCTGAAGGGTTAAGAAAACAGTAAAAGGGTTAGTGGACAAAAATAAACACATTTCCAAAAACAATTTACGGAAACAAATAAAGGTTTTCCCCTCCATTTTCAAACATACATGCATTCAAGTCAAATCATAAGAAATGAAAATCGAATCATAAAGCAATATAAATCTGGACATATAAAACAGTAATACACAGTATATCAAATCCTCGACATCTTAGATGTCTGACATCCCTGATGTCTAATCAATAATGTTAAGGTTTCTAAGGCTATACGAGCCACTCGGGGTCTCAAGTCCGAGCACTCCCTAGGATTTACCGACGTCCAGGGGTGATATCATAATGGTGTGCTTTCCCCGGACCCTGTTCGGGGTGATATCAATCTCTCGCACTCCTGATCCCGAGCCTCTTCTCGGAACAGCTCCTCTCAACCAGTGCACAGTGACTACTCTAGGATCCTTGACATCTGAAGAAGACAATAACTCATAAGGATAGTATATACAATGTAGTAGTCAAAACCAGTGAAAATCATGTTTAAGCCATTTCTCAAAATCCACCGAAATCATTGTCCATAAAACATTTCACAAATCCGAGTTACCCAACAAATCACACAGATCATAGTTTAAAATCATTTAAGACCCAATCTTTCTTTCAAATCCCTGTTTTACTCCAAAACTAGTCAACACACTATCCAGAAAAGTCTCAAGCCCAAATCATCGTAAAACGTACAACAATGCGTAAACGACATTTAAAATCCACAAGATCATCAATGAATGTTATCAAAGTATTTCAACGTAAACCATATAATAAAGCAATTAAAACATTTATGCATGCATTTCATTTTATAATACAAATGTCCACTCACACACGGTCCTCGCTAAGCTAATGAACTACGCTGT
The DNA here is from genome assembly GCA_032719365.1 of Prinsepia uniflora. Classification (NCBI taxonomy): domain Eukaryota; kingdom Viridiplantae; phylum Streptophyta; class Magnoliopsida; order Rosales; family Rosaceae; genus Prinsepia; species Prinsepia uniflora. Next base: position 65,410,691 of record CM064871.1, read on the forward strand.
AACTGAACCGAAGCTAAACTACAGTCTCCGGGCCTATCCAAAACACATCCAAAGGTTAGTAACGGATTCTACAAGTTCAAACCCTAAACTCCCAAAACGTTCGATACCGGGAACATGTCCTTACACGCTTCCCTAGGCTAAAAACCTCTAAATGACCTATCAAATGAACTCCGATCGATTGGAAACCACCACCATTAGATTGCGAACACCGAAACCTTTCGGACAAGACTAGTTTGACCTCGAAAAATGTGTCTATGCACCCCCACGTGCTGGTCAAACGTTTTGGTCAATATTGGTCAAAGGTCAACGCTGACGTCAGCAAAAGTCAATGCTGACGTCATGGTCAACGGCTGATAGGTCTGACACTTGCCTCGTGTCACACTCTGATTGGTCCGCGTGTCCTTTGACACCTCTAACACCCTACCACGTGGCACTAGTCGATTGGTCCACATGGTCTGACATGTCAATGTTGACTGGACCTAACAACTGCCATGTGGCAGTACCCCATTAGCCACGTGGCTTGACAACCCTGGCAGATGATGACATCACCCGCTGACTTCATCATCGTATACCTCCAACTGGGTCGACCCAGTTCTCTAAAACGGGTCAACTCAACCCGCGACTCGACCCGATTCTAACTCGTCCAAAACTCAACCAAATTCGACCATTTTTGTTCCCATAGACTCGTACTCAACCCAGAAACAAGTCTAAGACCTCAGAAACACAAAAAATGTTCGAGAAATTACCTCCCAAGCTTTTGCTTTTCGGTTGAAATTCCAGACCTTCCCCAAGTTGATTTTGGCCATCTCAATCCTCGAAATCGATCCCTACGAGTTCGTACAGCACCTAGGAATCACGTTTGAACCTCAAAAACGTCTAACAAACATCAAAAATCGATTTTGAAATTTTGAACCTTAAAACTCACCTTCTCGATTTTCCGGCCACCGTCCACGGTTGTCCACACCGTTGCCACCGTTCAGCTCGGCTCAGTTCACTCTCTCACTTTCTCTCTCACACCAGGAGCAAAGGATGAAGATTGGTGAAGGTAAGTGTGTGTGTTTAGTTTTGGGTTTCTTTGGGTTTTCGGCTAAACACAACAAAGGGGAAATGAATAAACAAATATTAGATCCAAAACCATGGGTAAATGGGCCAATGGGATGAGTGACGCTTGTCACTCATCCATTGGTCCACTCAGATATTTTGGACCAATCCCCAACTGCCATTTGTACAATCCCTCGTAAAACATGAATAGTTTCTGATTCCTTTAGTGAACCATAACATTTCCTTCCGACGTCAGAATTATACGTACCACCTGTCTACAAACTCGTGACGTCCCTATCTACGCAACGGACCTTGTCAAAGTCCAAAAAGTTTCTCATGTCAAATGTCATAATTTCTCCCTTTTTCAAGGGCAAAATAGTAAATTCACAACTAAATTTCTGAAACTACAAATTAATGAAAGTTCGGGTTATTACACCCGATCTCGCGTCGTCGACCATATCTATGAGGACGTCACTGACGACGAGCTCCAGTTGTTTACGCGGCTGCTACACAGGTCCTACCTCAGCTCCAGAGCTTACATGTCATTCGTATTCACCTATTTGTCTTTCGGCCTCGTAGTTCATCACAAGGGGCTTTGGATCGGGAAAAAAAAAAAGAGAACCAATTTTGGATTCCATGTGGGTCCGTTTTTTAAGGCCCGAAAAAAGGAAATTGAAAAGCGTCCCATGCGAGAGAGGAAAGTACAATCCCAGCTGCAATTGAGGTGTCGTCGTCGGAGGTGGTGGAGGGGTTGGAGTTGGGCTGGCCGGAGGTCCTTAAGGAGGGACATAATCAGGTGAGTTGGGTTAGGGAAGATGGAGCCTTGTTTTATTTGTTTTAGTTTTTTAAAAAGAATTATAAAAGAAAATATAATAAAATGAAATAAATGTCTTAATTACCCATACTATTTTGTAATATTACTATCACGTCATTATGATAAACGACATTACTAATATTAGCTGACAGATGGTGCAACGCTTTTGACGTTGTACCTGTTTCTACAACACATTGAGACAAATTTTTTTTTCAGGTACATTTTAAGATCGATTTTTCTGTTCCTAGTATATTTAACCTAAAAAGCCTTCTTTATATTTAAATATTGTGTGCTCACATCTAAGTGTAAAACCATCCGATTTTGTATATAAAATAAATTGTATGATTGAATTGAAATTAATTTTAAGATCATGTTGTTATACATAAGACATGATTAAATAATATTTAATTCGATGATTTGTGAAAAATTAACGATCCTCATATTTGTAAAATTTTATATTAAAAATCATACTTTTGTGTATGATATAATTAGATAATATTGTGATTTGTGAAGATGCTGCCTTAGATAATGTAATGTGAAACCAATAACTCCTATAGTATTATTTTTTCCGATTATTTTGGTGTCATTGTCACACTTATCATATCACAGATTTGGCAGTGGCAATGATTTGATGTGAATTGTGAATTGCGAATTGCCGGCCAATAATTGCGAATTGCCCACCAAGTTCATAATTCAAACTACTTGCCTGCCACGTGATTTACTCTGGTCTAATTTATACAGTACTAATCTTCAAAATTCTATGTTTATGGGCTTATTTTATTCTTTGGATTTCTTGGCCCGTACCCTTTTTTTCCTGATCCAACAAACTTGTATTCATAAGAGCGCAAAAGGGGAAGAGTACAAACATAGGCCCCAAAAAAGAAAAACCGACAATTTGCTATATACCTTCCCCGAAAGTTTTTCTCAAAAAAAAAATGTAGTGAGGTATGAGTTTGAAGGTAACTGTGAAATACATCTCAGGTAGCAGAACCAAAAAGACTCCAGTCATTGACTTTGAAGGTAGTGACCGCGAGTTTGAAGACTTCCGCCACCGGCATATATCCAGATTGTACTGCATGAACAGCCAAACCAGCCCCTACTGTGCTAGCACTTTCACTCAGAGGACTGTAACCAAAATGATATAAGCACATCAATATCATAGAATGCACAAATTACAAATAATCTACATATTCGTCTATCTTCCAAATAGTAACATGCATATACGGCCTTTTATGGTCCAAATGAACTTAACCACATAATCCCGATAGGTCAATCAGCATGCTGTTTTTTATATTTAAATATGATATGATAAGGATGAGATAAAAAGAGAAACCATATTGCATATGCTAACTATATGCATTTAGAAGATTAAAAAAAAATATTGAAGTCGGAGCCAAATTGCTAACGGAATCCAGATATGAAAATTAGCAAATGATGCAGCAGATTAAAGAAAAAGAAGCAAACAGATTAAAGAATATTGCAGGGGCGTACACTACATCCTGCGATGTACGGGGCAATCAGAAAGTTCCACCTTTGATGAAAACAGATAATGAATAGAGATACAGCATAATACTTGTGTGAAAATCTCGAAATGAAAATAAGCTGGTAAACTCTGTGTTATCACAAATAATTCACGGTTATCTTTGTTTCTAAGAGAGAATTTTCTATTGTGTCCGGATGAAACAATCAGAATATTTTTAGTCAAAAACAAAAACTTAAAATTCTTGTGGCAACTCAATACTTGAACTTACTTTATATGAACGGGCTCAAATGCAGTAACTAGCACGTCTGTATTAACTTCCTTAAGTCGCAAATTAGCCACATACACCTGCAGAGCTCCAAACGATGAACACTACTTAACATTCTTGCCAAAATGAACCTAGAAATTGGGAATAGCATCATGCAACATCTTAAAACACTGGAGAACACAAAAAACAAACACGTACCCTCACAATATTTTGTGCTTCCCTTCCTTTCCGTCCCTTCGAAATGGCCTAGATTCAAGAATGAAAAATATGAGAATTATGATAAAAAAAAAAGGATAGCATGAGTCAACGGTAAAAAGCCAGTGAAAAACTTGGCAACAACTTGGTGCTTATAGTGCACATACCATTTGGCCAACATCAGTTGTAACAACAGCAGGTATGTTTCTGTAGCATAATCTAGGAGCCTCAGTGACTCCTGACTGCTCAATCACCTGAATATATTTGGGAGATGAAATGTTAGGCAAAGGCGCTCAATTGATAATTCAGCAGCAAGGGTTAGTAATAGTAGCATCTCCCTACTTCAATAGCCATATGGAATCCAACAACGGACAAATGGAATACAGAAAAAACGGGTGGACATTTTTCAATACTGTGCATTCACAACAAAATACTTTCTTCCAACAGGGGTCTAGCATATTTATACCTAACAATTCCAATATCTGATTAAATCTGCTAGTCACTCATTATATATATATATATATATATATATATATAATTTAAGATATAGGACAACATTTTTTTGGTCATTTAAGATATAGGACAACATTGACGATGGAGGTACCATGCCTCCTTCAGCATCGTTTTCAGTGGCAAGGTCTTGAAGAAACCAGTTGGTGCTTCCATTATCGCCAACTTCATGCTTCAATTCCAAAAGCTCAAAGATCAAGCTTTCATCTCGGGCAGGGTCCACAAATGCCGCCTTCAAAAACCCACAGTAAAGTGAAATGAAAACCAACCAACACCAACACAACTTGACACCATGAAAGAATTAGAAGGCATAATCAATTAACCAACCTGGTGATCAAGAACTTGCCGAATGTCGCTCACGTCCTGAAAATTTCGACACCCTCACAAGTCATTGAAGAGAAAGAGAAAAATTGAAATGCAATTACGGAATTTATTTTTAAAAAAAAAGGCAAACCTGGAATCTGAGTGGGAAGGTGCTAGTAATGGCGCCGTCAAACAAAGGGCGCTCGGAGTAAATATCTTTGTTCATTTTATAATCCGATGAAGAAGTAAAGCAACAGATGTCGTTTGCTATAATAAATCCATCGACAATTAATTTGAGAAAAGCAAATAGAAACAAAGAATGGAACTAAATGCAGGAATGAAAGTAGCGGAATCGAAATTTGCAGTCATCGAATCGTACCTCTAAAAAAAACACGGCAATTGAGAGTTGAGAGAGACGGATAAGTTTCTGTCAAGAACATAATTTGGTTGAATAATTAATGTAAAATATTTACGAGGTTACAATAGAAAGTCTAGCAAAGAGCAGATAGCAAAACTTAACACTAAATCAATTTAGGATTTAATTTCTACGACCTAAGTCGGATAGTGAATGTTTTGAAATCCCAATTTGAAGGAGAATTTGAAGACTGAGAAGGAAAATTTGGTCGCCTAGGAAAATGGATCCAAACCTAAGATCAAATACAACACATTATGAAGTGTCTTATATGCGTGAACACGTATCTATCGAGCACGAGGTCTTTTGGTAACTCACTAGTTTTGAATTTGGTTGGAACCTCAAAATTAAGTGAGTTTCGGCTGAAGTAATCTCAGGTTGGGTGACCTACTAAGAAATTGTGTGTGAGTTCTCAAAAACAAAACCGTGAGGGTTGGTCCCAAAGCGGACAATATCGTACTAAATGGGTCGGGTCGTGACAGAATGGTATCAGAGCTGAACCCCGACCAGAAGTGTGTCAACGAGGACGCATCGCCCCAAGGAGGGTGGATTGTAAGATCCGTGTCTTGGAAAAAATGGTGAGCAATCCCACATCCCTCTGGTGGTTTGACAACGCCCAAACTACGCATCAAATTAAACACGTAATTTGAGTGTTATGCAATTTAAACCCTTTTTGTGTAGATGTAGTATTGGTAAATAGGGATCGTTCTTAATCGGGGAAATTAGGGAACATTATAATGTGTTAGTGGGAAAGAATAATGAATGAATTAATGAATTAAATAATTAAATAATCAAAGAATTAATTAATTAACGAATAAAAGAATAAAAGAATAAAGAATAAAGGATTAAAGAATAAAGAATAAAATAAAAGTATAAAAGAATAAAAAATAAAAAAATAAAAAATAAAAAAATAAAAAAATAAAAAATAAAAGAATAAAGAATTAAAAATGGGGGTTTTGAAAAGAGTTGTAAATATAAAATAAAGAAAACAAGTAAAAATAATTAAATACTTAATTATACTTCTACTTTAACCTTTGTACTAGTGAACTTTCTTCAAACACATATTTTTACCAACACTCTAACATCATGCTCATATTGAACCAATCACAAAATCCTACCTTAATCATCTCAAATACCTGCATACATTTTTCATATTATAAATGCACCGAACAGCGGATTATTACTTACAATATGATTCACCTTAAGTTAATGATTTAATGCGCCGAACAGCGATCAAATATTAAATCTCTTCAACTCTATTCTAAATGCCCCGAACAACGGATCAACATTTAGCTTAAAATTGAAGTTTAAGCACTAAAACATATGAAGTAAAAGAAATTCAAAAAGTAAAACACATGGAGATTGCATTCTTACTTACAAATGTTAGAAAGAAAATACCAACACATATATTGAATTATAAGTAATACCAATAACAATAACAAGAATTTAAGTAGAGAAGTATGGATTTTCACAAGAATCACCGAACAGCGGCAGGAAACTTGTGAAGATGGAAAAATAAATACGAGGAATTCGATCTTAAAACTCTTGAATTGCCTTAGAATTACTTGGCCTAGGTATTTCTTAAGGAAAGCATAAAAATGTGTTTAAGAGATCTCAAAGAAATATCACAAGAACAAAGTTAAGAAAAATAAAAATAACATAAATTAAAAACAAGAATTAAAAGAAAGCTAATTAATAAGAAAATCTACAGGAAGTTAAAATGGTCCCCAAAAATGTCTCTCAAAATAGAGAAACAAAAGAACTAAATCAAGAACTAAAAACTAAGAAAAATGGAAGGAATGGAGAAATGGAACTTGTAATACCCGTGTCCTGGAGAGAACGGTGAACAATCCCACATTCCTGCGAGGGGAGAATGGTCTGGGAGAGGATGGTGGTGTGCCTTAAAGGTGTAGGCACACACCTATCTAGCATGAGGCCTTTTGGGAGCTTAGTGGCTTTGGGGGGGATTGGAACACCAAAGTTAAGCGAGTTGAGGCTGGTGCAATTCCATGATGGGTGACCCCCTGGGAAGTTGCACCGTGAGCTCTCGAAAACAAAACCTTGAGGGCACAGGCTTGCCGTTGAGTATTGTTGTGGCCCAAAGAGGACAATATCGTGCTAGATGAGTCGGGACCTGATAGAGGAGGGTCGGGTCTTGACAGAATGGTATCAGAGCCAGACTCCAACCGGGAAGTGTGCCAGCGAGGACGCTGGGCCCTAAGGGGGGTGGATTGTAAGACCCGTGTCCTGGAGGGAACGGTGAACAATCCCACATTCCTGCGAGGGGAGAATGGTCTGGGAGAGGATGGTGGTGTGCCTTAAAGGTGTAGGCACACACCTATCTAGCATGAGGCCTTTTTGGAGCTTAGTGGCTTTGGGGGGGATTGGAACCCCAAAGTTAAGCGAGTTGAGGCTGGTGCAATTCCATGATGGGTTTCCCCCTTGAGAAGTTGCACCGTGAGCTCCCGAAAACAAAACCTTGAGGGCACAAGCTTGCCGTTGAGTATTGTTGTGGCCCAAAGAGGACAATATCGGGCTAGATGAGTCGGGACCTGACAGAGAAGGGTCGGGTCCTGACAGAACTAATGGGGGACCTCCCAAATACATGAAATGGTCTCCCTATTTATAGAGGGAGTGCCACAATTGTTTAATTAAAAGTACAAAATTAAAATATAAAAATAACAATAAAATAGTACATGAAGAAGTGATGGAAATGATGAGATTGGGTAGATTTTGGGGAAAGATCCAGATTTTTGGCTTGGGCTTCTAAATTTCAGCAGCTTCCCACCGAAATTCCAAGCAAATTTCGGTGGCCTCCCTTCTTTTAGTCATATATTTTTCGTTAAAACTCCGATTGGGATGATTCTTTCTCCGAAATGCTTATAAATCCCACAAAATATATTATTTTCTCCAATTGTTTATTAATTTAATAATAAAAGTCAAGTATAAAGAGTATAAAATAATATAAAATAATGTTTAATTGAAGACCTATCAAATACTTCCACACTTAAACTTTGCTAGTCCCTAGCAAATACTACAATTAAACTAAAAATTCAAAACAAGTAAACATTTAACCAATTTGTCTCAATTAATTCATTATTATAATTATGGCATAAAAAAAATTTCACTTAAAGCTTGAGTGTTATGCAATTTAAACCCTTTTTGTGTAGATGTAGTATTGGTAAATAGAGATCGTTCTTAACCGGAGAAATTAGGGAACATTATAATGTGTTAGTGGGAAAGAATAATGAATAAAAGAATAATGAATAAATTAACGAATTAAATAATCAAAGAATTAATTAATTAACGAATAAAGGAATAAAAGAATAAAAGAATAAAGAATAAAGAATAAAGAATAAAAGATTAAAGAATAAAGAATAAAATAAAAGTATAAAAGAATAAAAGAATAAAGATTAAAAAGAATAAAAGAATAAAAGAATAAAGAATAAAGAATTAAAAAGGGGGATTTTGAAAAGAGTTGTAAATATAAAATAAAGAAAACAAGTAAAAATAATTAAATACTTAATTCTATTTCTACTTTAACCTTTGTACTAGTGAACTTTATTGAAACAATCACGAAATCCTACCTTAATCATCTCAAATACCTACATACATTTTTCATATTATAAATGCACCGAACATCGGATTATTACTTACAATATGATTCACCTTAAGTTAATGATTTAATGCGCCGAACAGCGATCAAACATTAAATCTCTTCAACTCTATTCTAAATGCCCCGAACAGCAGATCAACATTTAGCTTAGAATTGAAGTTTAAGCACTAAAACATATAAAGTAAAAGAAATTCAAAAAGTAAAATACATGGAGATTGCATTCTTACTTACAAATGTTAGAAAAAAAATACCAACACATATATTGAATCATAAGTAATACCAATAACAATAACAAGAATTTAAGTAGAAAAGTATGGATTTTCACAAGAATCACCGAACAGCGGCAGGAAACTTGTGAAGATGGAAAAAGAAATACGAGGAATTCGATTTTAAAACTCTTGAATTGCCTTAGAATTACTTGACCTAGGTATTTCTTAAGGAAAACATAAAAATGTGTTTAAGAGATTTTAAAAAAATATCACGAGAACAAAGTAAAGAAGAAATGAAATTAAGAAAAATAAAAATAACATAAATTAAGAACAAAAATTAAAAGAAAGCTAATTAATAAGAAAATCTATAGGAAGTTAAAATGGTCCCCAAAAAATGTCTCTCAAAAGAGAGAAACAAAAGAACTAAATCAAGAACTAAAAACTAAGAAAAATGGAAGGAATAAAGAAATGGAACTAATGGGGGACCTCCCAAATACATGAAACTGCCTCCCTATTTATAGAGGAAGTGCCATAATTGTTTAATTAAAAGTACCAAATTAAAATATAAAAATAACAATAAAATAGTACATGAATAAGTGATGGAAATGATGAGATTAGGTGGATTTTAGGGAAAATATGCTGATTTTGGGGGAAAATGCTGATTTTTTGCTTGGGCTTCTAAATTTCAGCAGCTTCCCACCGAAATTCTAAGCAAATTTTGGTGGCCTCCCTTCTTTTAGTCATATATTTTTCGTTAAAACTCCGATTGGGATGATTTTTTCGCCGAAATGCTCTGAATTTCATACTTTATTTATTTCTTCATAAATCCCACAAAATATATTATTTTCTCCAATTGTTTATTACTTTAATAATAAAAGTTAAGTATAAAGGGTATAAAATAATGTTTAATTGAAGACCTATTGAATACCCTCACACTTAAACTTTGCTAGTCCCTAGTAAATACTACAATTAAACTAAAAATTCAAAACAAGTAAACCTTTAACCAATTTGTCTCAATTAATTCATTATTATAATTATGGCATAAAAAATTTTCACTTAAAGCTTGAGTGTTATGCAATTTAAACCCTTTTTGTGTAGATATAGTATTGGTAAATAGGGATCGTTCTTAACCGGGGAAATTAGGGAACATTAATAATGTGTTAGTGGGAAAGAATAATAAATATAAGAATAATAAATAAATTAATGAATTAAATAATTAAATAATCAAAGAATTAATTAATTAACGAATAAAGGAATAAAAGAATAAAAGAATAAAGAATAAAAAGAATAAAAGAATAAAAAAATAAAAAAATAAAAAAATAAACAATTAAAAAGGGGGATTTTGAAAAGAGTTGTAAATATAAAATAAAGAAAACAAGTAAAAATAATTAAATACTTAATTCTATTTCTACTTTAACCTTTGTACTAGTGAACTTTCTTCAAACACATATTTTTACCAACACTCTAACATCATGCTCATATTGAACCAATCACGAAATCCTACCTTAATCATCTCAAATACGTGCATACATTTTTCATATTATAAATGCACCGAACATGGGATTATTACTTACAATATGATTCACCTTAAGTTAATGATTTAATGCGCCGAACAGTGATCGAACATTAAATCTCTTCAACTCTATTCTAAATGCCCCGAACAGCAGATCAACATTTAGCTTAGAATTGAAGTTTAAGCACTAAAACATATAAAGTAAAAGAAATTCAAAAAGTAAAACACATGGAGATTGCATTCTTACTTACAAATGTTAGAAAAAAAATACCAACACATATATTGAATCATAAGTAATACCAATAACAATAACAAGAATTAAAGTAGAAAAGTATGGATTTTCACAAGAATCACAGAACAGCGGCAGGAAACTTGTGAAGATGGAAAAAGAAATACGAGAAATTCGATTTTAAAACTCTTGAATTGCCTTTGAATTACTTGACCTAGGTATTTCTTAAGGAAAACATAAAAATGTGTTTAAGAGATCTCAAAAAAATATCACAAGAACAAAGTAAAGAAGAAATGAAATTAAGAAAAATAAAAATAACATAAATTAAGAACAAAAATTAAAAGAAAGCTAATTAATAAGAAAATCTATAGGAAGTTAAAATGGTCCTAAAAAATGTCTCTCAAAAGAGAGAAACAAAAGAACTAAACCAAGAACTAAAAATTAAGAAAAATGGAAGGAATTGAGAAATGGAACTAATGGGGGACCTCCCAAATACATGAAATGGCCTCCCTATTTATAGAGGGAGTGCCACAATTGTTTAATTAAAGGTACAAAATTAAAATATAAAAATAACAATAAAATAGTACATGAAGAAGTGATGAAAATGATGAGATTGGGTGGATTTTAGGGAAAAGATGCTGATTTTGGGGAAAGATGCTGATTTTTTGCTTGGGCTTCTAAATTTCAGCAGCTTCCCACCAAAATTCCAAGCAAATTTTGATGGCCTCCCTTCTTTTAGTCATATATTTTTCGTTAAAACTCCGATTGGGATGATTCTTTCGTCGAAATGTTCTGAATTTCATGCTTTATTTATTTCTGCATAAATCCCTCAAAATATATTATTTTCTCCAATTTTTTATTAATTTAATAATAAAAGTCAAGTATAAAGGATATAAAATAATATAAAATAATGTTTAATTGAAAACCTATCATGGTTCTATTGTGTCCACTAAAATTAAGGTCATCCATCGTGGGCTGCTTCAAATACAATGACTGGGGATCCGAGATGTGTTTGTGGAGATTGATTGTGTGGAGGTTGTTAGCACTATTAGAGCGGCATACCAATATGGACACCCATTAGTTTGGTGACTAGAGAGATTACAGATTTGTTGGAGGCCCTTGGGATCCCCTGTGATTGATTAGTTGCAGTACCCTGAACGGCGCATTCGGTTGCTCATGGTTTATCTCAAGAAGGCAGGAGAACTCAGGAGAGAATGGGTTGGGGAACTACATTCCCACGGTGGTTGACACCCCTGCTTCAGAGGAATATGGAGGATTAATTTTTCATTGTTTTTGTTTCTATGTTTTGGGGTACTTTTTTTTCCTCATTGGATTTCTCCCGGATTAACTGGGTTTTATGATGAAGATTTTAACGAGGCTCCAAGTGCCGCATGTGGTGCACCCAAAGCTTGTAATGTCTCCTTATTTCCATCAAATTTTGGGTTAATTGAATGAGTTTAATGTACTACTGATCGTGATCTTCTAAGCCTTTTTCTTCTTCGTTTCGTTTTCATAATATTTAACCTTCTCATGTGCTTTCCCGTTTAATACTTCAATTGGTGGTCTTTTCTGTGTAAGATAACCAGCATCTACTTTATTAATTCGTTTTTGTTTATGTTTTGAAGATTAATGAGTTCATTCATTGCTGTATTTTTTTGTTTCATTCATTTCTGAAGATTAATGAGTTCATTCATTGTTGTATTTGACTTAATGATTATTCTCATCTCTGATTATTCATTGCAGTCAGTACTGCAACCCTCTGCAAACCTCTCACGGAAGTCTAGCTCCACAAACCTCTCATCTTCTTTCTGCAAATTCGGTAATAGACCTGCTGCTACTGCCCTGCTTATGGGTTTGTGATTTTAGCTCCCATTTTTCTTTATTTATGAGATTTCATCAATTAGTTAAATCAAGTGATCGACATGGAAGATTGTTGGTGAATGGATTCATGATGGGGGTTTTGTTTTTTGGGTTTTTGAATGTTTAGGTAGAAAGTTTTGACCTTCAATGGCAACTCATTCATGTATTTTTCAAGATTTGGTTTAGCTTTGATCTTTCTCTGAAATTATGTTCTTAAACTCATGAGATTTCATCTATTAGTTAAATAAAGTGATCAACATGGAAGATGGTTGGTGAATGGATATTAGGGGATTCATGATGAGGCTTTTGCTTTTGTGGATTCTGAGTGTTTTAATAGAAACTTTTGGCCATCAATGGCAATGCATTCATGTATTTTTCAAGATTTTGTTTAATTTTGGTCTTTCTCTGAAATATGTATTCACCAAACGGTTTTCACCAAAGAGATTTGATTATATGGTTATTAATTTGGGTATTATAATCTAATCTGGATTGGGTATAGCGCTATAAGCAAGTATTTGGAGTTTTCTTGGGGTGCTTATTTCATTGTTTATTTGTATGATTTTCACAAATAATTTGGATTTTGCCAATAATCAGGTATTTGGAGTTTTCTTGGTTGTTTTGTTTGCATGGATTGGTTGACATAGTCGTGCTGTTTGATGCTTCTGTCCGGGTTTTTATAGTAATATTTAAAGTTTTTGATTGGGTGATTTTTGAAAAGGTGTGTGTGAATTTTTTCGTTGTTTTCTATATTGGTGTTTATAGCATGGCGATGACGGAATAAAAAAGCAACTGAGTTGGGTTAGAGAAGAAGAAATATATAGGCTTAACAATTACAATATATAGGCTTAGTGCTAATTTCTATATCGGCATATAGGCTTACGGACGGTGTCAACATAGATGATTGTTGCTGAATGAATATTAGGGGATTAATGATGGGGTTTTGTTTTTTGGGTTCTGAATGTTTTGGTAGAAAGTTTTGACCTTCCATGGCAATGCATCCATGTATTTTTTAAAATTTGGTTTAGTTTTGATCTTTCTCCGAAATGGGTTTTGTGGGTTAATGTGACTTGCAGAGCAGAAGAACCCGAGGTTTTGTGAGATCAAAATTGGATTGAATGATGCTGAGCTTTGGTAATATTGACTAACAACATATTTCACTTCGTTTTGTTTTTTCCTTTTAATTTATGATATTTTACTTGGGTCCATTGAGCATGAATGCATAGTAAGCTGTCTTTTCATTGATGTTAAGTTGAAAATGTATATTAAGAGTCCCTTTCACGTACAGCTAAGAAGACTTTGGTATGAAGAAGCACAGTACTTAGCATCCCCACGGATGATATTCCAGATATGGATTCCTGTCTTTCGTATCAGCGGCTGCAAGTTATGAACTGTTGTGTTACTAGGGAAAGGCGATAAGGGAAGCCAGTCCAAATGCTGAAGAGTCTGTTGTTTCAAAAGACAATCCTGCTGGCCCTATTTTGTATGCTTAGGATAAGCACCGGGGAATTGGCCATATAAGAATTGATTTCATCAAATGAAAAACAAACGTAAAAAAAAAAAAAATGATCCAAACAGAATATTTGCAATAAATAAAACTTCATAAGCAAAAAGGGTGCATATTATTCAAAAAAAATTATGTGAGAAGAGATGTCAGTGAAGTCGCGAATAATGATGCACGTAGTGTGCCGAAATGTCTCGGGGAGCGTACGGTTAGGCTAGTGGAAGGATTGCCCAAACTTGATATTTCCCGGAAACCAAAATAAAAATGAAATGGCATTCCAAACCGCCCCACGCAAGCCATCCCTTTGCTTCTCCTCGGTCCTCACCCTTCAATTCCTGCATAAATTAATAATAAAAATTATTATTATTTTTATATTTTGTTTTATCAACGGACTTCTAATCAAAAGCTTAGAATCACTTCCCCCAATCAATTTTTGATTTCAATTATTTCCAACAACTGTCACGCGGTAAATCAATCTTTCTTCATCACCAGTCTCCCTCTGCCTCCATCAAAGCCAAGCCAAGCCAAGTCAGGGCTCATCATCTTTTTGCGACGCCGACTTTGGTGCTTGGATTCTGACTTTTTCGGATTGAATTTTTATGAGAAGAATCGATGAGTAACCAGAAGAAGAGGAATTTTCAGATAGAGGCGTTCAAGCACAGAGTTGTGGTGGATCCAAAATACGCAGACAAGACCTGGAAGGTGCTGGAGCATGCAATCCGTGAGATTTACAATCACAATGCTAGTGGCCTCAGCTTTGAAGAGCTTTATAGGTTCGCTCCCTCCCTCCCCTTTCCTCTTCACAATTTATTCGTCTGTTCCTTTAATTTCTATGTAAATTTCTTGTTGTTCGTTATATGTTTTCAATTTGACTTGCTTCTGTTGCGCTCTACATATATAGCCTTGCTTATATTGCGATGATTTTGGCCTTTTATCTCAACTTCATAGTTTTTACGGAAATTTCGGATGGTGATGTTCATTTCGCTGCCTGAAATCCGTGAATGAATTTTTAATATGATATTTTGCCTAGAATGAGGACAGGGTGAAGAAAAAACTAGAATATTTTCCAAGTTTGATGCGAAATTTATTTGAATTTTCCTGGAGAATTGATTATAATTTTGGCAAATTTTGCTAAATTACGTTAGGATTTTGTGATTTTGGTTAATTTTGTGGCAGTGGATTCTTATGTTACTATTATTCTGGTTTTTTATGGATTTAGAAATGCCTACAATATGGTGCTTCATAAATTTGGTGAGAAGCTTTACTCTGGACTGGTTACGACTATGACTTCTCATCTCAAAGAAATATCTAAATCGATTGACGCGGCTCAGGGAGGAATGTTTCTTGAAGAAATGAATAGGAAATGGACAGACCACAACAAGGCTTTGCAAATGATTAGGGACATACTGATGTACATGGACAGGACTTACATTCCAAGTACCCAGAAAACTCCCGTTCATGAGCTTGGGCTGAACCTTTGGAGGGACAATATTATCCGCTCTGGAAAGATTCAGGCAAGGCTTCTAGACACACTTCTTGATCTAGTACTTAAAGAACGGACTGGAGAAGTTATCAACCGGGGGTTGATGAGGAATATAATTAAGATGCTAATGGATTTAGGTCCTTCCGTTTACCAGGAGGAATTTGAGAATCCTTTTCTTGAGGTTTCAGCTGAATTTTACAGGGGCGAGTCTCAGAAGTTTATTGAGCGTTGCGATTGTGGAGATTATCTGAAGAAGGCAGAGAGGCGCCTGAATGAGGAATTTGAGAGGGTGACACATTACTTGGATGCCAGAAGTGAAGTGAAGATAACGAGTGTGGTGGAGAAGGAGATGATTGCAAACCACATGCTGAGTCTCGTCCATGCGGAGAATTCAGGTCTGGTGAACATGCTTCTTGATGATAAGTATGAAGACCTTGGAAGAATGTACAACTTGTATCGTCGGGTTGCCAATGGTCTCTCCACAATACGAGATGTGATGACTTCTCACATGAGGGAAGCTGGTAAACAGCTGGTTACTGATCCAGAAAGGTTGAAAGATCCAGTGGACTTTGTCCAGAGGCTGTTGGACGAGAAGGATAAGTATGATAACATCATTAGATTGTCTTTCAACAATGACAAGACCTTCCTAAACGCTTTGAATTCCTCTTTTGAATACTTCATTAATCTGAACAATCGTTCACCTGAGTTCATTTCATTGTTTGTCGATGACAAACTTCGGAAAGGTTTGAAGGGGGTCAGCGAGGAGGATGCAGAAATTATTCTTGACAAGGTGATGATGTTGTTCCGATACTTGCAGGAGAAAGATGTTTTTGAGAAATATTATAAACAGCATTTGGCAAAGCGGCTTTTGTCAGGTAAAACTGTCTCTGATGATGCAGAGAGAAGTTTGATAGTTAAGCTCAAGACAGAATGTGGGTACCAATTCACTTCAAAACTGGAGGGCATGTTTACAGATATGAAAACATCCCAAGATACAATGCAAGGGTTTTATGCAAGCCATCCTGAGCTAGGGGATGGTCCTACATTAACCGTCCAGGTTCTGACAACAGGGTCGTGGCCCACTCAACCTAGCGTGACTTGCAACCTTCCATCAGAAATGTCTGTACTCTGTGAGAAGTTCCGGTCATATTACCTTGGGACGCATACGGGTCGGAGATTGGCCTGGCAGACTAGCATGGGCACAGCAGACATAAAGGCAACCTTTGGGAAGGGTCAGAAGCATGAGTTGAATGTCTCCACCTACCAAATGTGTGTTCTATTGCTATTTAACAACGCTGATCAACTGAACTATAAGGAGATTGAGCAGGCGACAGAGATTCCAGCTCTAGATTTGAAGAGGTGTCTGCAATCCATGGCTTGCGTGAAGGGAAAGAATGTTCTTCGAAAAGAGCCGATGAGTAAAGACATCGGTGAGGATGATGCCTTTTTCGTTAACGACAAGTTCGCAAGCAAGTTATACAAGGTGAAGATAGGAACTGTGGTTGCACAAAAGGAATCAGAACCCGAAAAACAAGAGACGCGTCATAGAGTTGAGGAGGACAGGAAGCCCCAGATAGAAGCTGCCATTGTGAGGATCATGAAATCAAGGAGGACTCTGGATCATAACAATATAATCTCCGAAGTCACAAAGCAGTTGCAATCTAGATTTCTGGCCAACCCGACGGGAATTAAGAAACGGATCGAGTCCCTTATCGAGCGGGACTTTTTGGAACGGGACAGTATAGACAGAAAATTATATCGGTATCTTGCTTAAAGACATTGTCTTCGTGTTTTAGCTGTGAAAGCTAAGATTGTACCTCCACTAGGTAATGTATCATTGTTCTCATCGCTGCAAGTTCCATTGGTTATCGATGATTATCGATTTATTCCACTTTCACCATTCACTGTGTTAGGTGATGTGATACCATTTTTTTTCCTGAGTATATGCATTTAGGGTTCGTTTGGTGAGCAAGATTGAGTTAGATACCTTCAAATTCAATTGATTTTGAATCTAAAAATAGATGCCGATTTTCATTCTATAAGAATTAGATAGAGAATGTAATATACATTTTCTGATCCTACTATTTTAAGAGAATTGGATTAGATAAGTACTTTCTTTTGTCTCTAATCCCAGCAACGAAAATACATCTATTTTTTACTTTCAAAACACCTTAAAATGAAGAGTTATCCAATCCAATAAACGCGACCTTAGGGTTAGGTTCCTTCGTGAAAAATCACATTGGATTCGCTACACAGCCACCTGTGTCGATAGGCCTTGAAAAATCATCATGTCTCAAATTGTAGCAAATTTGTTGATCAAATTGTCCGTGCCATGCCATTTAAAGATGAAATTGTGAAATTGTGAATTGAATTTAGAATAAGGTCTTGTATATATGATTGCCAAAAATTCAAAAAATAAAAATTCAAGAGCTATCAGGAATGTTGGTGAATTTGTATCGTATCTTATTGCCCATGGTTCTTCTTACATGGTAAACTTCTGGGAGCAATCAAACGTTATTTTACTGCTAACTCGTGCCGATATAGATTCAGTGTGTTAGCTCCGACCACGACGAACAAAGGGTGGTATGTGGCAGTAACTGTGTACCAAGTTGTTTGGAAACTAGGACCCTGAAATGAGAATGCGATTTTGAATGTCGGAGAATGTCTTTACATCTAGGCCCCATAACCTGTTTGCTTAAAAATCAATGGCAATTACTATTAATTCTGGAATCAATGGAAAAAATGTGTATTTGTACTTGAACAGCTCTTACCAGCAATCGATTCCAATGGCATTGGCCCCAACCTTATCGGCAACTTCATCGTCGCCAACATGTACTGCTTTCCCAGCTTCCACATGAACTTGATCTGCAGCGGCCAAACAGCTTGACATTGTAGCAAGCAAGAACTTGTTCAACAATATTGGTATCCACTTATATACACGTACCTAAAGCAGCTTTAAATATGTATGCATCTGGTTTTTCGTATCCAACCTCAGAAGATATGATAACAGCATCAAACCTGGGGAAAAAATATAAAATAGAAGATTGATTTCTCCATGCAAAGAAATACGAAAACCCTATTATACTTTTGCAACATTATGAATATTTAAAAACTCACAGATGCAAAACGTTAAGCTCTCGGAGTAGCTTCCTTAATCGGGAGTCGAAATTGGATACAACAGCCAACTTAACTGTATGCCACAGATGGTAAATGTTAAAATGAAACAACTAGTAGCAAGTAGCAAGTAGCAAGTAGCAAGTAGCAAGCAAGATATAGAAGAGGAGTATTGCGTATAAAAAATGGACCTCCAGCATCCTTGAGAAAGGACATTGTTTCATAAGCTCCATCAGGAAGACGCCATGACTCACCTTTAGCATAGTACTGAATAAAACACCAAAACCCATCAACAATAATTAAAACAAAGGTTCGCACATTTTTTCTTCCAAGATTCATACTTTGGAATAAAAGCACCCAAAATCCATCGACAACAATTAAAAAATATTGCTAATTTTTCATCGAAGATTCAAACTTTCGAATAGAGCCACCCAAATTCCATCAATAAGAATTTAAAAAAATTGCACATTTCTCTTCAAAGATTCAAACTTCGGATTATAATAATCAGAATTACCCCATAGACATGTTCGAAATAATCGAGATCAGAACAACCAGTGGCTTCAGACACAACAAGTTTCCAGAATGGCCTCCCATCTCCCTGCCATTGTCGATCAATTCAAGGGCATCATTAATTTAATACCGAAAACAATTAGCATTTAAGTTGCAGAGATGAAATTCAATTTAAGAGACCTGGTAACGAAGCTTTTGAGGCCATGTAGCAGCGAAGGCTCTTCTGAAACCTTGCTTGATTTCAGCTGGGGATGCAGTCACACCTGACGAAAATTAAAAGACCGGGTTTATTTGAATTAAATTTCAAATTTGCATTTTTATTCGGAAATTAAATACTGGGATTTGTTGGAGGCGAACCGTATTGGGTTCCGATGGAGGCGTAAACTTCTTCGACTGGCTTTGCCAACTGCAACAGAGTGCCTCCGGCGTCCAACAACAATGCGTCGTAGGCCTTGCGACTCCGGGCCGATCCTCCTCCACCGCCGGAGTGGATGGACATAGAAGAGCGGTGAATGGAATTTCTGGGCAGATTCAGGTGGAGCGGTTTGAGCGTTTTCAATAGAGCGCTGCCATGAGAGCATCTCATCAAGCAACCCTCCATTTCCTTCAGAAACTGGCAGTCTCTCAGCGACTCAACCCAATCCTTTCATGTCTGGCTTCTTATTGTTGAGAATTAATGTGAACAAAGAAGTCTGGGAATACTTTTTCATTATATTATTGAATACAAACCTTTGGCTATATAGCCTTTACATCATAACTGAATGAAGAAATTGCTACCCACTTACATCGTGGTAACACAACTGAAATTAAAAAATTCAAAGGTAACAACTAAATCCTAATATGTAGGACCATTATTCCACTGACTCTTGGTAACCAATTATTCCACTGACTCTTGGTAACCAAGTTTCCGACTTTTCATGCAACAATCTTTAAACAAATCTTCCAACAATCCCTCCCTTAAGCTAGTGCGTACGGTTCAAGCACTCAACTTAAATTACTGACATCACACACTCCCATTCGTGCCCTGAGCTCCATAAAGGCCTCCAACTTCAAAGCCTTGGTTAAAACATCTGCTAATTGCTGACTTGACTTACAATGAACCAGTTTAACAACACCATCATGAGTTAAATCTCTAAGAAAATGAAACCTGACATGAATATGCTTGCTGCGTCCATGTAGTACTGGATTTTTAGAGAGCTGTATGGTTGAGCTGTTGTCACACCATACTGTAATGCTTCCATCTTGCTTGCTTCCCATTCCTTCAAGAACTCCTTTTAGCCAAATAGCCTGACATGCACAAGCTGTTGCAGCCACATACTCAGCCTCCGTAGTCGAAAGTGTAACTATAGGCTGCTTCTTTGACGCCCAAGATCCTGCTCCTCCACCAAGTAAGAACAAGTAGCCAGAAGTACTCTTTCGATCATCCAAATCCTCGGCATAATCGCTGTCAGTGAAAGCCACAAGTTCCTCACTGTCTTGCTTCCTATAAAATATACCAAAGTCTACAGTGCCTTTGATATATCTCATCACTCTCTTGGCTGCTTGGAAGTGCATCTCCGTAGGCCGAGACATGAATCTGCTAAGAAAACTTACAACAAACATTAAGTCTGGTCTTGATGCCGTTAAATACATCAAGCTCCCTACAATTTGTTTGTAATAAGTTTCATTCACCAAAACTCCTCCTACATCTTTACCCAGCTTACAGCCAGGAACTATTGGATTCTTCACTTCTTTGCTCTCCTCCATTCCAAACCTCCTAAGTACCTCCATCACATATTGTTTTTGACACACAAAAATACCATCATCCCTTTGTAAAACTTCTAACCCGAGAAAATATCTCATTTTCCCCAAATCTGTCATCTCAAATTCCTTCATCATAGAAGCTTTGAATTCTTCTAACAACACATCATCATTGCTTGTATAGATAAGATCATCAACATAAATACTTACTAGCAGAATTTTACCTTCATTGCCAACCTTTGTAAAGAGTGTCTGCTCATTGCTACATTTCTGAAAACCTTCACTTCTGAAATAAGCATCAATCCGACTAAACCAAGTACGAGGTGCTTGTTTTAATCCGTAAAGAGCCTTATGCAACTTATAGACTTTATCCTCCTCTCCTTTCTTTTCATACCCCAATGGTTGCTCAACGTAAACCTCCTCAATCAACTCACCATGCAAGAAAGCTGATTTAACATCTAGTTGATACACAATCCAGCCTCTTTGTGCAGCAAGAGCAAGCATTACTCTAATTGTATCCATTCGAGCCACTGGAGCATAGACCTCAGTAAAATCCACTCCTTGCCTCTGTGAGTATCCCTTCGCTACCAATCGAGCTTTGTGCTTATCAATCTCCCCAGCCTCATTGTACTTGGTCTTGTAAACCCATTTAACTCCAATTCTTTTTGCTCCAACCGGTAACTCGACCAATTTCCATGTTTTATTCTTCTCAATGGCTTGTATTTCTGCATCCATTGCTCTTCTCCATATCACACTTTCCACTGCTTCCTCTGTAACGACCCGTCCCGAATATCGGGATTTAATAATATTTAATTATGATTTACTAATCTGGGATTAGTTGGGTGATTTCGGACGAATTGTGCAAAATGACCGTTTTGCCCCTAGGCGTGGGCAAAACGTTGACTTTTATTTCGGATGGTCAAATGGACTTTGACCGATGACCGTGACGTAGTTCGGGACGTCACGAGTTCATAGACAGGCGGCACGTTCGATTCCGACGTTCGTGGTAAAAGTTATGATGTACGGAAGTGCAAGGGCATTTTCGTAATTTGGCATATTAGGGGCCAAATGTTGACTTTTTGACCGGGAGGTCCGATGGACGAGGGCCAAGGACCGTTACGTAGGTATCGTCGATACGAATCCAACGACAGGTGGCATGCCAAAATCGGAGATTCGACGACGAAGTTATGGTCAAGGAAACGAATTTACGAACCGAGGCTCCGATTAAAATAATAATATTATAATGAACAGTACCCGGTGACTGAACACACTTGGATGAGTGACAAGTGTCACTCATCCCCTAAAATCAGGCATTAAACCAGATCCCATGTTTTTGGGAAGACACAATTATGATGTTTAATTAATTAATTAATCCTAATTATCTTTAATTCCACCATTAATCTCCTTTGTTCTTCAAACCGTGTAAAATTTGGGAAGAAAAATTGGAGAGTGTTAGCTGCCATCTCTAACTGGTTTTGAGGGCAAAATCGAGTGCTTGTTGAGGCTAACTCAACTGGGTAAACACGGGAGTTTGAGAGTGAACTGGGAGCTGGAATTCGAAAATTTGGTTTTTGGGAGGAAAAATCGAATTGGAAGAATTGAGCCGTGAGGAGTGGAATTGAAGCTCGAGTTAGCTTCCTGAGGTTGAGACGAGTGGAACCAGATCAAAAACGAGAGGAATTGGTGCCGTTTTGGCTCTGAACGAGCTTGGTGACAGAGGAAGAAAATCGAGGTTGTGTCGTGATCTTGGAGCGATCAAATGGTGTAATTGATGTGGGGATTATGTTTCTAAGGATCCCACGGTGCTTCTGGGTCCATCAATTGGATGAAACCGTTGGAAATTGGCAGACTTCCATGGTTGCACTGTGACGGCTGTTCTTCGAGGAATGAAGTTTGAGTCGTGGCGTTTGAGCCACGAATTGATCCAATTGAGTTGGGGGAAAGGTTTACCTGTGATCAATGAAGCTTCTTGTTGAATCAATTTGGGGAAATCATGTGGAATTGAGGGAGTTCGAATGATGAACAGTGGCCGGAGGTCCTTCGATTGTTCATCCTTGATCGTGAGGATTTAGGTAATGTTTCAAGTAATTGTTGTTACACAACCCTAATTGAACTTATAACGAAACTAATTGACTGCTCAATTGATGGAATCAGTGTCGAATTGGTAGGATTGGAACCGGATCCTATCGCGGGTTTTTCAACCCGTTTACCAGAGAAACGGGCGAGGATGGTGACTGTAGCAGTCACTGTAGCAGGCGCGTGGCTTTCACGCGCAGCCACTCACGGCGGCGCGTGACGGCGCATGGGCACGAATCTCGAGGTGAGGTCAACATGACTTCTGTCCTATTTAATGTAACGAACATTTTGGAATTGATTTCGTGTCGATCGGACACCGTTTCGTTATTGTTCGGGATGTCCGAAGGTTTTAAATCCAGTTTAAAAATACTTAAAAATTCGGGAAAATTACGGGACTAGAATAAGATGTTAATGATGAGGTTAGTAATCCTCTAATGTGATTTGAACAGGATTGGGAGTCCCGGTGATAGTGGTGTGGCCCGGGAAGGCCTATGGCACGCGTATCGAGGCGCTCGGTTAAACGGTCTGTGAGTGGACATTGGTTTCATAAATTCGATGCATGCATAACTGTTTTATGATTGTTATAATTATGATTAAATGATTTACTTTGGATATCGGTGAATTTAAAATGATTTCACGTATTTCGAGGTGAATTACGTATTTGCACGTAAACCGAGGTTTTCTGGATTTGCACCGATTTCCATAAATATGGTTGGATATGATTTCATGAAACGGTTACGAACTTAAATAATGTAAAATCGGGCCAGGGGCCCAGTTGAACTATGAAATCGGGCCAGGGGCCCAATTAACTTGGGGGATCGGGCCAGGGGCCCAGTTGATTTCTACATGTGATTGCGGGTCAGGGACCCTAAAATGGAATTGAATAAATGTTTTCTGGTTTACATTTTATATATGTTCACATGCTGGAATCAATAAATGGTTTTGATGATATTTCGGTTATGGCACGTTTCACGGTATTTGGGCATGAGACCCGTTTGATGAAACGTAACGATTGGTTCGGATTTTATCTATGTATACCTATATGTTTTGCATGTGGATATCAATAAAATGTATTTAGTACTGCACTGTATAAATCCTTCCATATTATATTGTCTCCTCCGGATGAGGTACCCCGGAGAGGTCACAGACGTCTAGTACGTCCAGCGTCTATGACGCTAAGCATCGGGGATGCTGTACCCGAACGGGGTTCGGGGATTGAACTCGGAAATTGAGACCCGAGTGGCACGCGTAGCCTTGTGATTGTGACCTTATTGACGTCAGGGACGTCAGACATCAGGGATGTCGGATTGGAGTGTATAGTGCAGTGGCTAAAATAATGGTTATGGTTTATATTATATGCCTTATGGTTCATATTACTGGATTTATGAAATAACTCTTGGATTTACTTTTGGAAATTGAAACTATGCTTTGGTTTCCGGGCTAAGGCCCTAATGGTTATTTCTAAATAAATATGGAATTATTGGTTTTGGTGCATGCATATGATTTTACTGAGGGGCATAAATGTCTTATAAATGTTTTAAACAGACTTGTTTATTTTCGTCCACTCACAGCTTTTGTTTTCAATGCCCTTCAGGTTGATTCCGGATACGACTGCAGCAGAGACTTGAGCATCGCACACCTCCTCCATCGATCCTTACGCACTCTGGAAGCCTCTTTGGGCAATGGCAATCGGTTATCCCTTGTCTGACGCCTCTTGTCAGACGGGAGCACGTCACATTCCATGGTAATCCCGGGGGGATTGGGATGGGTCGTGTCATCCTCAAAACAGACTGGATCGTCGGCTGTCGCAACCATCATATTAGCTTTAAGCTCCAAATCGCAGAGCTCTTCACCAGTTGCATAATCACTCATCCACACTGGTGGCCGACGAGTTCTTCCTGCTCTTATTTCAACAACTTCTTCTTCTTCTGCTTGCCCCTCCCTTGGTTCTTCAACTTGTGGAGCTTCTTCATCTGCCTCATCTTCTTCACGCACTTCTAGTTCATCATCATTGTCCTCAAAATACAAGTCTGCCAACACATCCTCCTTATAAGTCGCATCCCAGTTCCAATCTCGGGTCTCTTCAAAGACTACATCTCTACTAATCACTATTTTCTTTGTGATAGGATTATAGAGTCTGTAAGCCTTTGACTCTTCACTTACACCAAGTAAAACACAAGGAACACTTCTATCCTCCAATTTGGTTCTCCTCGTCTCCGGAATGTGAACGTGAGCAATGCAGCCAAAAACTCGAAAGAACTCCACAGAGGGCTTCTTTCCACTCCAAGCTTCTTGTGGTGTCATATCTTTCACTGCACTTGTGGGACATGTAACGACCCGTCCCAAATTTCATGATTAGATTAGTGACTAATCACGATTAGTGAGGCTAATCCGTGATTAGTAAAGCGAAATCGGATGAGCGGTGCGAAATGACCGTTTTGCCCCTGATGGTGGCAAAACGTTGACTTTTTAATCGGGCGGTCAAATGGACTTTGACCGATGACCGTGACGTAGTTCGTGATGTCACGAGTTCATAGACAGGTGGCACGTTCAATTCCGACGTTCGAGGAGGAAGTTATGACGTTCGGAAGTTTAGGGGCATTTTGGTAATTTGGGTGAATAGTAGGTCAAAAGTTGACTTTTTGACCAGGAGGTCCGATGGCCGAGGGCCGAAGACCGTTACGTAGATAAGGACGATACGAATCCGTAGACAGGCGGCACGTCGAATTCGGACGTTCGACGGCGAAGTTACGGTTCACGGAAGTTCCCAGTTACTATTCACGACGGCACGTTTTACGAGACAAAAAGTGCAGTTTGTCTTTAGTGGGTCCAGTTACTTTTCAGCAACCAATGGATGAGTGACACTTGTCACCCATCCACTGGCCAACCTCACCCACTCATGCACCAAAACACTCAACCGTGCATCCAGTTTTCCATTTTCCTCCAACCATTTCCCGATCCCATTCCTCTCATCTGTGCGACCCCAAACATCCAACCCTCACCTTATGATCATGACAGAGGACCAGAGAGTGAGGAGAGGATGTGTGGATGCTGGTGGCCGGCCAAGGGCACGCCGCCGTGGACGGTGGAGCCGTGAAGCCCGAAAGGTATCGGTTTTAACCGATTTCAGTCCATTTTTCATTTCTGTGGTTATGGGTCGATTTGGATGATTAGGATGGATTATTTAGGTTGCTAGGGGGTGATTAGTGAGGTTTTGGTGGTTAGGAACGGCTGAGCAGCCGTGTGGGATGATCGGAAAAACAGGGACCGTGAGGTCCATTTTGAACCGTTAGGATTTTGGGTGTTTTAGCTAGTTTGGTTAATTGGGAATGATAGGAAAGATTAAAAGATGAATTTAGGGATTGAAATGGAGGAAAACGGATGAGAAATGAGGGCGTCGGAGACCTGGACCGGTTACGCCGGTCCAGTTGCAGGGGTTGGACCGGACCGGGCCAGTCGGACCGGTTCGATCGAAGGAAGGGGATGCACTGTAGCGGCGCGTGGCTCCCACGCGCAGCCACTTCAGGCGGCGCGTGTGGGCGCGTGCTAGGGTTTTTGGGGATGTGTTCAACATACGAAATCATCTATTCGATGTAACGAACATTTTGGGACTGGTTTCGTGTCGATCGGACACCGTCTCGATATGTTTCGGGGCATCGGAAGGTTTAGGTTCGGGATTAAAAATAGTTAAAAATATGGAAAAATTACGGGGCTTTGGTAGGAGGTTAATTAAGTAGTTAGTAACCTTCTATTAAAATTTGGACAGGTTTGGGAGTCCCGGTGACGGTGATCGGCTCGGGGAGCCGTATGGCACGCAAATCGAGGCGGCAGCTCGGACGGTCTGTGAGTGGACCTTGTTTTCTAAATTGGTGCATGCATAAATGTTTATTATATGTTTTATTACTTGTTTGATGATGCCATGGGTGCATTTGTATGTGGTTACGTATAAGCACGTATTTCGAGGTTTCGGCCTTATACGGTGCTTATACGGGTCTGTATTTCTTTATTGATTTAAATGAACTGAATTTGGATTTCAAAATGATAAACTCGGGTATGAGACCCATTTGGTTTTGTCTCGGGCATATGACCTCAGATTCCGGGCACGGTGCCCAGTTGGTGTCCTATGTTCGGGTATGAGACCCAGTCACTTTACGGTTTTGATTTCAGGTCAGGGAACCTTAAATGGATTTCCCGGTTCATGACGGTTTATGGGGACCGGCATGAACTCTTAATATGGTATCATGGTTCATGACGGTTTATGGGAACCGGCATGAACCCTTGTTGGTTATTACGGTACATGACGGTTTATGGGAACCGGCATGTTACCTCGGTTATGTTATTACGGTACATGACGGTTTATGGGAACCGGCATGTTACCTGATTATGGATATTATGGATGCATGACGGTTCAGGGGAACCGGTCATGAATGTGTATGTTATGTATATATATGTTCGTCTACCTTCCTTTACATGTTCT
This sequence comes from Prinsepia uniflora, assembly GCA_032719365.1. Lineage (NCBI taxonomy): Eukaryota > Viridiplantae > Streptophyta > Magnoliopsida > Rosales > Rosaceae > Prinsepia > Prinsepia uniflora. Next base: position 65,438,042 of record CM064871.1, read on the forward strand.
ACTATCTCCTCCGGGGAGGGTCGTTGGCCTGGGTGGACCCCGGAGTAGTCACGGAGCACCGACTGAGTGGAGTCACCCCCCAGTTGGGTTCCTTACTCTCAGGAAGGCTATGATTACTATTACCTCGGGTAGGGTCAGTGGTCTGCGGACATTGATCTTGACTTTGAGATGACTCGGATTGAGACCCGGGTAGCGCGCGCGTGGCTTTGGATACCGTGACAGGATTGGTTGTGTGACTTATATATATGTATGTGATGTATATATGATATATGATATGTGGTGTGTACAGGTGTGCACAGGATTTGAGCAGTGGCTCGTGTACTTGGTTTCTTTATGGTTTGGGGCCGAGTCCTTTATGGATTTGGGCAGTGGCCCGTATGGTCGTTTTTATTGTGGTCCTTTCGACCTTAGTCTATATCTGCTTTGGGCTTAGTCCCACATATGGTTTGTTTTGGATACATGGTTTTCGAATGCATGCATGCTTTTTAGTGGAGGGTACAAATGTCTTCTCGTTAAAATGTTTTTATAAACTCTTGTTTTGTCCACTCACAGTTTTTAATGTTTTGACTGCCCTTCAGGTTGACATCGGATGTGGACTGTAGCAGAGACCGAGATATCACATGCCTCCTCCGGATCCTGGCGTACTCTGATAGCCCGGGAGGGCAAAGGTCGGAAATATCCCTTGTCTGACACTTCGTGTCAGACGGGAGCAGGGTCATCCCGCACTAATCCCGGGGGGATTGGGATGGGTCCTGTCAACGTGGTATCAGAGCGGGGTTGTCTCTATTCGAGCAACCGTATAGCTCTTGGAGTATGTACGCAGGTCGAGGATGTGATATCTCAATGGGCTACAGTTCGTGGTCAACCTGATGTTGAGGTACCGGTACGATAGTTAGTAGGATTGGCATGCCTTGGTTCGGCATTCGAGGCCGGGGTTGCCATAGTTCTGTCAAGGTTGACAGTGTGAGACCCTACGGAAGGGATGACGTACCTGTACGTTAACGTTTTGATCGTGAGACGGTTAGTTGGGATCGTCTTTCACGATGTCGTAGGATTGGTTCCGACGACTAGTTGGGAATTGTGATCATCGGATGGTCGAATATTGTTGAGTTGGATGATCGGATTGGTTGAGTTAGATAGATTTACTGCAGTTGGCATTTAGCAACCGGATTCGAGGAATCCGAGTTGGATTGACGGTAGGATTGGATTGACGTCTTTTCGATGTCACGACCGCGGGGTCGGTCAGATCGTGGATTTTGCTGCCTTATGCAGTTGGGTTCCGAGGAACTCTAGGTGTGATTGTGGAACCCTACCTTGGTGGGTATGGTTCGGAAATGGGAGTTGGCGAGTGGTGTGACTTTGACGACTATTCAGATTTGGATTCGTTAGTCGGTCTAGTCATGTCAGCTTGTATTGGGACTGCACTTCGCAGTCAGGGTTGTACGTATCGGTTAGACCGAGTTGGTTGTCGTGCTACTTCAGTTGTGGGTTGGTGCAACTAAGGTCGTGGATGACCTGGTAGACGACAATGGTTTAGTCAAGTTACGACAGGATAGAGATTGTTGGACAAGTTACCAGGGTTGGTACTTGTCGATGGAATCCCTGAGTGGGATACAGAGTAGTTGGTACGGGCGATTGATTCCGTTGGATACGGAGTCTGGATATAGCGATGTCTGGTAGTTAGTTCTGCACGAGTGCGGGGCAGGCGCTACTACCGAGAGTGGTTATAGTTACGATTGTTGGGGATCGGGGACGTTCGGGGAACGTTTTCCTTTTCTCGCATGAGTTGTCAGGGTGACTGTACCCAGAGTTGACAGGTACGAGGGAGACAGAGTTTCTCCTATACGAGCAGAGGTACGCGATCGTCGCTTGGTATGAGCGGAGATCCAGGATGTCAGTGTGGCACACGGTGTGCTAGCGTCAGTACTGATGCTAGTGAGGATGCTTGTGTGCTGATGCTGACAGGTGCTAGTGCTGGTGTCGGTGCGGGTGATTGTGATGACGGTGAGTCACGAGTCGGGATGTGGCTCTGACGAGATGGGCATATGTTCGGTATCTCTGGTTCCAGAGTGGACCTCAGATAAGGTTAAAGTGGTTAAGGGACACGTGGTTGATGTCCGGATATGTTGTTTCCAATCTTGTTGGAACTTCGGAATCGCGAGAGGTTGCGAATGAGGTGACGAGTGGAATGCGGGTTTTCCGCATTGGTAACGGGTATGTTGAAGTCGTTTTGGGTGACTTCTCAGGTTCTACCATAATTGATGGTGGTAGAGGATGTAAATCCCATATGGCTTATTACTCGCTTGCGTAGTTGTCCGATGAGTAGGTGTCTGACGAGGTCGGATTTTGTCTGACCTAGTGTTGTGTTGATGTTGGGATTGACTTCCCTATGAAGTCAATCGATCATATTGTGGTAATCGTTTGAACAGGTATCCGATAGGTTCGGATATGGTGCGTCTTGGTAGACGAGAACGAGATATTTCAGGTTTTGGAATCAGATTTCTGGATGACGATTCAGGATTTGATTTTGGAACTTGAAAAAGGATTTCTAGATTTGGGTTTTGGAATCGGATTCTGGGTGACGATTCAGGATTTGATTCTAGAGCTTGACTGTAGATTTTCTTTTATGGATTTGGGTTCGGAATGGTTATTCCTAATACTAGTTTACGGAATGATGATTTCGGATTTGAATTTGGACATGATTATGGATATGATTTCTGGGTTGGATTCGGGATTTCTTACGAAATTGCGGATTCGGATTCGGATTTGGAAATAGATACTGGGTTGGAGTTTCGATTTGTCTAGATCGGACAAATGGACTCTATAATTGAAACGTGATTGACTACAACCTAGGTGGTTGTAGGCTGATTGATGGGTAGATGTACGTGCCTTGTTCGTTGTTCGAGGTACGACACCGGGCAGACTTGGGATGTCTAGTGACGGTATATAGGTGATACCGGTGGTGCGTTGGAGAGCGTATTGGTAGTCGGATTGGTTCTGATACCATCAGATTAGTTGAGGACGTGAACTGGACATTGGATACCGTGCATTGGGTCATGGTATTTCTGATGGGTCTAGTTACACACAGGTCGGGTGAATTGTTGGTTAGTGTAACCACGAGTGAGTATAGTGACAGATTTCGATTGACGACTGTCAAGTGGTGACAATTTGTCGGAGGTGCCATCGTGGATCGGTTAGTGAGTTTTGGTGACTCCCAGTGGGAGCAGACGTCAGGATAGTTAGTGGTTGAGCAAGGAACCGTCTAGTTGGTTGTGTCAGCGAAACGGTAGATCTGACAAGTGGGATCAGTTCGGACCGTACGACTTCTGTCATTCGACGTGGTCGAATGTAGTCGATATGACGAGAGCGTTAGTGGTACGTCTAGTTACAAACGAGGTTTATGTTGACTAGTGGGTGTAGTAGTGTACACGTGTTTTGCGGTCGTTTCTACTTTCCACGAGGTGGTTGTGGAATCAGGATAGTGGAGTTTCAAGAACGAAACTAATTAAGGAGGGAAGAACGGTTAGATTAGGTCGGTTGGAATTTCGAGGACGAAATTAATTAAGGAGGGAAGGTTGTAACGACCCGTCCCAAATTTCATGATTAGATTAGTGACTAATCACGATTAGTGAGGCTAATCCGTGATTAGTAAAGCGAAATCGGATGAGCGGTGCGAAATGACCGTTTTGCCCCTGATGGTGGCAAAACGTTGACTTTTTAATCGGGCGGTCAAATGGACTTTGACCGATGACCGTGACGTAGTTCGTGATGTCACGAGTTCATAGACAGGTGGCACGTTCAATTCCGACGTTCGAGGAGGAAGTTATGACGTTCGGAAGTTTAGGGGCATTTTGGTAATTTGGGTGAATAGTAGGTCAAAAGTTGACTTTTTGACCAGGAGGTCCGATGGCCGAGGGCCGAAGACCGTTACGTAGATAAGGACGATACGAATCCGTAGACAGGCGGCACGTCGAATTCGGACGTTCGACGGCGAAGTTACGGTTCACGGAAGTTCCCGGTTACTATTCACGACGGCACGTTTTACGAGACAAAAAGTGCAGTTTGTCTTTAGTGGGTCCAGTTACTTTTCAGCAACCAATGGATGAGTGACACTTGTCACCCATCCACTGGCCAACCTCACCCACTCATGCACCAAAACACTCAACCGTGCATCCAGTTTTCCATTTTCCTCCAACCATTTCCCGATCCCATTCCTCTCATCTGTGCGACCCCAAACATCCAACCCTCACCTTATGATCATGACAGAGGACCAGAGAGTGAGGAGAGGATGTGTGGATGCTGGTGGCCGGCCAAGGGCACGCCGCCGTGGACGGTGGAGCCGTGAAGCCCGAAAGGTATCGGTTTTAACCGATTTCAGTCCATTTTTCATTTCTGTGGTTATGGGTCGATTTGGATGATTAGGATGGATTATTTAGGTTGCTAGGGGGTGATTAGTGAGGTTTTGGTGGTTAGGAACGGCTGAGCAGCCGTGTGGGATGATCGGAAAAACAGGGACCGTGAGGTCCATTTTGAACCGTTAGGATTTTGGGTGTTTTAGCTAGTTTGGTTAATTGGGAATGATAGGAAAGATTAAAAGATGAATTTAGGGATTGAAATGGAGGAAAACGGATGAGAAATGAGGGCGTCGGAGACCTGGACCGGTTACGCCGGTCCAGTTGCAGGGGTTGGACCGGACCGGGCCGGTCGGACCGGTTCGATCGAAGGAAGGGGATGCACTGTAGCGGCGCGTGGCTCCCACGCGCAGCCACTTCAGGCGGCGCGTGTGGGCGCGTGCTAGGGTTTTTGGGGATGTGTTCAACATACGAAATCATCTATTCGATGTAACGAACATTTTGGGACTGGTTTCGTGTCGATCGGACACCGTCTCGATATGTTTCGGGGCATCGGAAGGTTTAGGTTCGGGATTAAAAATAGTTAAAAATACGGAAAAATTACGGGGCTTTGGTAGGAGGTTAATTAAGTAGTTAGTAACCTTCTATTAAAATTTGGACAGGTTTGGGAGTCCCGGTGACGGTGATCGGCTCGGGGAGCCGTATGGCACGCAAATCGAGGCGGCAGCTCGGACGGTCTGTGAGTGGACCTTGTTTTCTAAATTGGTGCATGCATAAATGTTTATTATATGTTTTATTACTTGTTTGATGATGCCATGGGTGCATTTGTATGTGGTTACGTATAAGCACGTATTTCGAGGTTTCGGCCTTATACGGTGCTTATACGGGTCTGTATTTCTTTATTGATTTAAATGAACTGAATTTGGATTTCAAAATGATAAACTCGGGTATGAGACCCATTTGGTTTTGTCTCGGGCATATGACCTCAGATTCCGGGCACGGTGCCCAGTTGGTGTCCTATGTTCGGGTATGAGACCCAGTCACTTTACGGTTTTGATTTCAGGTCAGGGAACCTTAAATGGATTTCCCGGTTCATGACGGTTTATGGGGACCGGCATGAACTCTTAATATGGTATCATGGTTCATGACGGTTTATGGGAACCGGCATGAACCCTTGTTGGTTATTACGGTACATGACGGTTTATGGGAACCGGCATGTTACCTCGGTTATGTTATTACGGTACATGACGGTTTATGGGAACCGGCATGTTACCTGATTATGGATATTATGGATGCATGACGGTTCAGGGGAACCGGTCATGAATGTGTATGTTATGTATATATATGTTCGTCTACCTTCCTTTACATGTTCTACTATCTCCTCCGGGGAGGGTCGTTGGCCTGGGTGGACCCCGGAGTAGTCACGGAGCACCGACTGAGTGGAGTCACCCCCCAGTTGGGTTCCTTACTCTCAGGAAGGCTATGATTACTATTACCTCGGGTAGGGTCAGTGGCCTGCGGACATTGATCTTGACTTTGAGATGACTCGGATTGAGACCCGGGTAGCGCGCGCGTGGCTTTGGATACCGTGACAGGATTGGTTGTGTGACTTATATATATGTATGTGATGTATATATGATATATGATATGTGGTGTGTACAGGTGTGCACAGGATTTGAGCAGTGGCTCGTGTACTTGGTTTCTTTATGGTTTGGGGCCGAGTCCTTTATGGATTTGGGCAGTGGCCCGTATGGTCGTTTTTATTGTGGTCCTTTCGACCTTAGTCTATATCTGCTTTGGGCTTAGTCCCACATATGGTTTGTTTTGGATACATGGTTTTCGAATGCATGCATGCTTTTTAGTGGAGGGTACAAATGTCTTCTCGTTAAAATGTTTTTATAAACTCTTGTTTTGTCCACTCACAGTTTTTAATGTTTTGACTGCCCTTCAGGTTGACATCGGATGTGGACTGTAGCAGAGACCGAGATATCACATGCCTCCTCCGGATCCTGGCGTACTCTGATAGCCCGGGAGGGCAAAGGTCGGAAATATCCCTTGTCTGACACTTCGTGTCAGACGGGAGCAGGGTCATCCCGCACTAATCCCGGGGGGATTGGGATGGGTCCTGTCAGGACATCTGTTTAACACAAACGTTGTCCACTTAACGGCTTCGGGCCAAAAAGTCTTTGGCATCTTTTTTTTCTGAAAGCATCGACCTCACCATGTTTAGAACTGTTCTATTCTTTCTCTCTGCAACTCCGTTCTGTTGTGGTGAATATGCTGCCGTCAACTGTCTCTTAATTCCATTCTCCTTGCAGAATTCATTGAACTCATCTGAATTAAATTCTCCACCTCTGTCAGTGCGAAGACACTTGATTGATAGACCTGTTTCCTTTTCAACAATTCTTTTGAAAGCTACAAAAAAGCTAAATGTTTCTGCTTTGTTTGTTAAGTAATAGGTCCATGCTCTTCGACTAAAGTCATCAATGAAGCATAATATGTACCTTTTACTACTGTTGGATTGTGGAGTAATTGGTCCACAAAGATCCGCATGAACCAGCTCCAATTTCTCTGTTGCTCTCCATGTGCTCTTCTGTGGGAAGGAAATTCTGTGTTGTTTTCCAATGAGACAATCTTCACATTCTTTCTTTGCAACATCGAACTTCGGCAACCCATGAACCATGCTCTTATTCTGCAAGAGCTGCAAACCCTTGTAGCTAAGATGACCATACCTACAATGCCAGAGTTGTGACAGGTCCTTTGTTGAGGTGAGAAAACAACTAGTGGAGGTTGCAACTGCTCCGGCCGTAATAACGAACATTCTATTTGCTGTCATCATTGTTTCAATGATCAATCCTCTCCTTGGATGATAAACTTTGCATTTCCCTTCTTGCATTAGAATTGCTAGACCCTTTTCTTGCCATTGACCTACACTCAATAGGTTGTTCTTGAGCTCTGGTACATAATATACCTCTGCAACAATATGCTTCACTCCATTGATACTCAGAATCACACTACCTTTTCCTTCCACATTCATCTTGGTATTGTTCCCGAGCTTTACCGCATGCCTAAAATCACCATCAAAAGTTGAAAACATCTTCTTATCCCCACACATGTGATTGGAACAGCCTGAGTCTATGAACCAAACTTCTGCCATGCTTAATCCTTTTGCCTCTGTTTGTGCCATCAAAGCCATCTCTTCTTCATGACTAAGCTCCACCACTGAGCCTCTTGCATAGCTTTTGGGGGCGTCAACATGAGACATGAGCAGTAAAGCTTCGTCTTCATCTATGGTGGCATAATTTGCTTCTTTTTCAGCCTCTGGACACTCATATTGAAAATGGCCAAGCTTGTGGCATCGAAAACATTCAATTGTTTCACGATTGAATGTTTGTCGACTTCTTCCTCTACCTCTTCCACGAAAAACTCCTCGATTTCCTCGTCCTCTTCCACCTTCATGTGAAACTTTCAGAGCTTGCTCCTCATCAATGCTCCTCCTCTTCTGAAGCTTTGGTTCATGGACCAACAGTTCGCTTCGAAGTTGATTCACCGAAAGACTTTTGATATCTTTCGAAACCTCGATGGAACATACAACAAAATTCCAGCTCTCAGGAAGTGTACGCAAAATCTTCTCTACAATCTTAGCATCCTCCATGCCTTTTCCTAGATTGCTCATATTATTGCATACCAACACCACTCTTGAAAAGTAATCGGTAATTGACTCACTACTTTTCATCTCAAGCACCTCAAAATCTCTGCGAAGAATCTGCAACTGTTCATTGCGCACCTTCTCATCACCTTGAAACCTCGTTTTCATAGAGTCCCAAAGTTGTTTGGCTGTCTCCTTCTCGGTGATGGTCTTCAAAGTTGTCCTGTCAATGGCTGCGTAAAGGTAATTCTTTACCTTTAAATCCTTCAACTTGAGATCTGCCAACGTCGTTCTCTGAGCACCATTGAGAACTTCCCCTCTTGCTGGTTCGGTGTAGCCTGTTTCCACCAAAGGCCACCACTCCTTGGAACGTAGCAAATTCTCCATGAGCATTGCCCAATACTCATAGTCTCCATCGAACTTAGGAATGCTCAACATAGTATCTTTCTCTGTTGCCATCTCTCCACTCTATAGTTTCTCACTTTCCCTCGTGTTTGCACTCACACACACACTCAGATCAGGCTCCTGTTGTAGCTCTGATACCAATTGTTGAGAACTAGCTATAGGCTTACTGTGAACAAAGAACTCTGGGAATACTTTTTCATTATATTATTGAATACAAACCTTTGGCTATATAGCCTTTACATCATAACTGAATGGAGAAATTGCAGCCCACTTACATCGTGGTAACACAACTGGAATTAAAAAATTCAAAGGTAATAACTAAATCCTAATATGTAGGACCATTATTCCACTGACTCTTGGTAACCAATTATTCCACTGACTCTTGGTAACCAAGTTTCCGACTTTTCATGCAACAATCTTTAAACAAATCTTCCAACACTTATGTCCATCTTTCGACTTACCCCAAAATTTTTTTTTTGGAGAAATGGTCACATGATTTGTAATTTTGCAAAGAACAAACAAGGATTATTCTCGGGGAAGAATTTCTACATTAAAATTCCGACTATACAAAAAATAATGTATATTACAACTTGTCAGTTTCCAAGTTACACTGAGCAAAAAAGTTACCCTTCTCTCAGGAAAATTAGATTCGGGTTTGGAACTGAATATTACAATAAAGCCCTCTATGTGTGCTACATGATCAACTACTACAACAACAAAGCATGGACAAGAAGCCAACTAAATCAATCTCATGAGAAAAGTTGTTGACATTAGCTAGGTTTTTGTCCATCCTGAAAACCCCTAAATTATAGAATCTGGAAGGAGGTTTTCGCTTCAGTCGCCATCCCTGCCTGCACAAGCAACATAAGTTTTCAGGAATTTTGATAACAATAATGGAAGTTGAGAAATAAACTAAAACCACAAACACACGGAACATCAGATTAACCATACCAGCATTACATATAGATAGATAATAATGGTTGATCAAGTAACAAGTGGAGGAGATGGCCCTTCTCTATGCCGGAATAGCTTTGTAATTGCTCTACGCTCACAGTCCTGAAAAATATTAAACAAAACAGATGATATGAGTGGCTTCAGAAACTATGCTGGCCACATTTTCCCGACAAGTATTAAGGTTTCATTTGTTTTAAGAGGGATTTGGATTTGACAAGGTGTCTAAATTTGCTACAAAAACTAGAAAACACAATATTGAACGGATTTGAAATAACTAGATCTAGTACTAATTAAAGGGATTTGAAATGACTATATGCACAAAGTCCTTTGAAATCCATTTGCTTTCTTCAGTTTTCTTCATATTCAAATCCTAGTATACGTAACACTATGATCAACAAATTTAGCCTTATTCTGGAATCAAATCCAAATCCAAATTCCTCGTAAATGGAGCAAAAAGATACATCTATCAAAGGTAAAAAATTGCATCCAGCATAGGATACAAATATGATGTAACCATTTACAGAAACAGAAACATGTCTTGTAAGTTTTTTAAGAATTTCCAGTACCTTGAACATATTTAGGTAGAAAGGTCTATCTGGGTTCATTTTCCTCAATTTTAAGTATGTATATGCAAAGCTTAGTTGATCGCGGGAGGTAAACCTGTCGACTTCATTAAACCAAAGACAAGAAAATAAATTTGACATTGGTGTATGTGCCCGGACTATGAATGAATCTTCTGGAACATCTGCAAGGGTAAATGGATGATAAAATCGGCATAGACTATCATAGATTCCAGACGAAAGGAAAAGACAATCTTTACAAATAACAAAATCCCAGTAACACTCACAACTTGGAAGAGGATTATCCGGATTCAAAGGTTCAAACTTGGTAAGGCCATCAAACTGATAAAATGTAAACTGGTAATCAATGATTGTGTGGTTGTACTTATCCAGACGCTTATTTTGGAGTACCTCCTCCCAGACACAGTGGCGGTCGTAATGGTTGGAAATGGCATATTCCGATTTTTTTCTCCATAAAAAGTATTCAATAATCAGCATTGGATCAGCATTAAGTCTCATCTTGCTATCAATCCAAATTGAATACCTGGGAACAGGAGGTGCAAAGAATGGAAGGAAATTGGTTGAAATCTGAATGGAACAAAATTGCACAAAAATGATATGGCAAGCACATGGTATAAGAATTACCATGAATTGGGGAAAAGGCGGTGCGACAAAAGTTTTGGCACCTTTCCAGTTCTGCGCATATCTTCATATGGTAAGTTTTTCACTATAACTATCTTCCACAAGCCAATTCGTCCAGTATCATCAGGAACATTTCCCTCTTTTGATAATTTTACCAATGTTTGCTCATCTATAAACATTACAAAACAAACGTTTTCCTTTGAATATTCACTGATCTGTAGAGAATAAGGATAGGTTGTCACCAAAAAGAAAGAAAGCTTTGGTGTGATTGATATACCATCATAAACTGTTATGCATGTTTGCTACAATAATGTCTACATATATTACTCTTCTTTCCCGACACAAAGGATCTAACAATAACGCAAATACTTAACTGTCAAACAATCTCTACGAAGTTAAGTTCTTTTAGCAGCATCTTGTTTAATACAGAACCAATATTAGAATATATGCTTTATAAGAATAAGAGACAGAAGTTAAACAGCACATTTACCTTTTTGCGTGTAGGCCTCCTTAGAAAGTCAGAGCTTCCGAAAATGCAGGATGACATAACAATCTTACAGTTGTTCATGTATACCTTGTCCTTCACATCGAAATCAAATCCAGAGTTTGAGAATCCCGGGGGGCCCTTGACAAAACCGCAATGTAGTGTTTGTTTTTTTGCAAAGTATGATTGTTCTCTTTCACTAAGTGTCTGATGTCCTGCAAATCTAGGTTCATATATATTGCTACGAAACGGTATGCCCTCTTGGTCAATGTACTCAAGTAAAAAAATTTGAAGTTCATTTCTCTGGGTTCAACAACATACGCAACGGATTCCCGAAACTCAATTTTGCAAGGCAAATCTGAAAGATCATCATGTAGGAAGAAAGCAAAACGGATGACTCATATACAGAAAGTTTGTCTTTTATCATCCATTTAAAACGCAGCCAACAAAAAAGCAAAACAAAATTATGGTATCATATCTTCATAAATATAAGCATTAAATCAAATAAGAACACTCACATTGCTTATGATGCTTGCTTATGGGTGGTTTTCCAGCTTTAGATGGAAAAATTTCCTGCTTTGCTAAATTGCTAATGCTAGTATTGCTACTTTCTAGTTTAGCTGCAATCACTAATAAATACATATGTAAATATACATAATCATACCAAGATGAAGAAAATATATAAACAAACAAATAAAAGTTCTATCTTTTTTTTTTTGGGTCTTTAAAAGTTCAAAGTTTGTGCATTACCAGGAGAATGCATTTTGAGGCCGAAGAGAAATAAGTAAATAAAAAAGATGGCTGCAAACAGAAACACCCAGGCCCAAAATTTGCGCCCGCCAATTCGACCCAACCTTCTTCCTTTGCGAACAAGGGGGCGAGTACCGTGCTCAATGGGTTTCATCTCAATTCAATTCACCACCGTCGTCTACAGAAGCCCACCATACCAATTACAATGCCTCATCTCTGTTCAATGGTGTGAGCTGCTTTCGCGGCAGTTTTACGTGATCGAAGATCTAACGGTAAGAGATTGGCGAAGAGGGAAGGCCTATGTATCATCGCTTCAGAGCCGTTTCCAAGGGGCTCAATTATGAGCACAAAGATTTGCGTCCCCTGAAATTTTCACCCTGTCTGGAACTTTACTCGTTGCGCCACGCACGTTTCCCTTTCTATTTTTTTATTTTTACTATCCGAAAAGAGAAAGTAGGGTAGATGTTAGTCAAAACGGTGCGTACGCTGAAATAAGTTTCGGTAGCTCCAAGGAGAATGAAAGGCCGATTGATTTGTGTCTCTGTCAGCTGCGGAGGACACCAATGGCGACGGAGCTGGAAGAACTAGTGGAATTTCTATCTTCTCCATCTCCAACAGTAAGTCATCTACATAATTCTTTAGACCCAGTTTCTTGCTTGGAATTCGCAGCCAAGTAATTAAGTTAAACTAAAAACTAGATATTGATAATTAAAAATGGCTGCTGTTAACGAGTCATGATTTTTCTTTCACATATTTGTGATTTCCCTGTATCCAAACAGACCATAAACTGGTGATTTTCGTCGTATTTTGAGAATTCATGGGCTACGTATCTTCCAAAGCTGAAATTTTTTACTCAATGTTGTGGGAAGAGTGAGAATGGAGGGTTTGAAATTTTATATTGCTCTGTTTTGGGGATTATGTGGGGGGTTATGGGCATGTTCTGAATCCTAACCCTCATCGTTTGTTGAGCTACCGTGATTGCAGTAAAATTAAAATTCATTAACTTGTCCCTGTGATGGATTGGTTTCTTGGCTGACTGATTTATATTTGTAAGGTGACAAAGGCAGCTGTTGGTATTGTTCGAGGGTTAACTGGGTCTGATGATGGCTTGCAATCTCTTGCAACTTATGAGAAGGTTCTGCTGCCATCATTATCTCGCATCTTAGCTGGAGATAAGGTACTTTACTATGGTTCCTTTCAGCAAAACATTTCGTGTGATCGCTTCTTCAATTGATAACCACAAAATAATGCTGAAAGGACAACATATTTGGGTTTTTAGAGGACCGTGCAAGCTAACTCATTTTTATTGGTTTTGATTAAAAAGAATTGGTTTAACATCTGTCAGGAGGTCTCAGAACCTGCAGCAGAAGCTCTTGTTAATCTATCACAAAATTTGGGTCTAGCAGCAAAGATGGTTGACACGGGAATGATTAATAGGGCCATGGACATTTTATATAAGCCAGAGTCTAGTATTAGCCGGTTGCTGGCTATGCTTTTAGTTAATCTCACACAGTTGGATGCTGGTGTCGCTTCTCTACTGCAGGTGTGTTATCATCAAAACCCATAAAAAGCATGAATCGATTTGTTGGAGAAATTACAAGCATTTTCATCCTCGATTTGTTGGAGAAATTACAAGCATTTTCATCCTTTTTGTTGTTCCAAAAAGAAGGCAGTGTTTTGTTCACATTTGGAATAGTAATATCATGATTGTTTTTGTTGCGCTTCGTCCCTGAAACATCAATCACTAATAGTGTGAACTATGTATATTTGCTAGACTGGAGATGAGAAGATGCAAGGTCTCTATGTTATGAAGCTTGTGAGATCATTTTGTAGATCCTCCGATGAAGCTAGCGGTGTGTTTTCCTTTCTGGTCTGTAGTTGCCAATATTATCATGTTTTAGGTGTATATTACTCTGACATATTTTGTTAAAAATGTATCAGAAGATCCTTTTGAACATGTTGGTTCCATTCTGGTAAACATCTCAAAGAACGAAGCCGGAAGGAAGCTTTTATTGGACCCTAGGCGAGGGCTTTTAAAGCAAATAATTAGGCAGTTCGACTCTTCTAGTCCTCTACGAAGGAAAGGGGTATGTACAAGAGATCACCAGTCAATTTCCCTTTTAATTGTCACCAGTTAGTATTAGTAACAAACGTATTAACTGCTTGGGAAAAAACAAATGAAGCCTGATAATGTTGATAACATAGCTTATGTTGTTAGCCCTATCAGCCAATCAAAATATGAACTAGCCTTCGTACATGGAGAGCATAATAGTTGATGGGGTCATGTTAATTCACTAATTTTAGGTAATCATGCTTATTTTTCCTGGCTTACTTCTTTCAGTGAGATATTTGCTTACTTACAGGTTTCTGGAACTATTCGCAACTGTTGTTTTGAAGCTGAGAGCCAGCTTCAGAATTTGCTTTTGTTTTCAGAGTTTCTCTGGCCAGCTCTGCTCCTGCCAGTTGCTGGTAACAGGGTATCATTTAGCACCTTCTTGACTTTTGATGCTTTCATATGTTTATCTACTATCGTATTTTTTTATGCTCCTTTTGTATTGATATGTTAAATTTTGCCCAGATTTACAGTGAACAGGATAGATCAAAAATGCCACTTGAGCTTGCGAGTGCTCTCTCAATTGAGCGTGAACCCGTTGATGATCCTGAAATTCGTTCTCAAGCACTGGAGGCAATATACTTAATCTCATTACAGGTCAGATAATTAATCTTTTTTCTTGGTTCATTCTCCTTTATCTCTGCATGCAGTAGGCATATTTTATGTTGATCGTTTAGAAGATAAAAAAATGTGACAGAAAAAATAAAGAGACAAACTTATCCTGTGGAACGCAGACATGTTAAAGAACATGATTCAGCAGCAAATTCCAATATGTTGACTAAGGAACTCTGTTTTAGGATAAATGTGGCTTTTGCTTAGTTTTTTTTATGATACTTGTGTGGATTTTTCTTTTTTTTTATGATACTTGTGTGGATTTTTCTTTCTCTTTATTGGTTTTTGGTTTGATGCTTTTATGGCAATAAGTTCAAGCTGGTTGACAACATTTGCTCACATAGTCACATGTATGGTTTTATCTTGATTCAGGAGGCAGGTCTAAGAGCCTTTTGGTCTGTCAATGGACCGAGAATAATACAAGTGGGTTATGAAGATGAGGAAGATCCTAAAGTTATGGGAGCATATGAGCAACTTGGGTCCTTGGTATGTAAAAATCTCTGCCTGCCCACACTCAAAGACTTAGGTTAAATTGCGATTGTATCCTGCGCATTTGCTTACGAAAACTAATATTATTTGCTTCACTGTTTACCAGTTGATTAATAGCAGTGGGGTAGAAGAACCAACAGCTGAGACATCTGATTAGCACCACCAGAGTTCCAACGTTAATTTGATCAGGCGGTTCTTCTTTGATCTCCATGGCTTCCCTCTGTTCATCAGAACTCAAAATCAGGGCTTTAAGGGGATGTGACGTTTAGCCATGCCAGAAAAAGACAGTTTTCAGCTGGTTAGAAATAGAGCATGTGATTTAGGGATTGAAATCTCAATAGTTTTTGTGCTTGGGAGAAATGTCGAAGAGGGGAAGAGAAATATACTTTGTAGTTTTATTCTCATCTATTTTAAAGTTATCCATCTAAATTATGGATTCACCATTAAATCATAAGTTAGTGCATTCTATTGTGGAAGGCTCATAAAAAAAGAGAGGGGGCTTTATATTACGGTTATTACCTCTATTTTGATCTATTGCCGAAGCAAAATGAAAGAAACTCTATTTGAACCTTTTTCTATTAAAAGGAAAAACAGTGGCACTTTTTTTTTTTAATAACATATTTAACATTCATATATTTAATGATTTATAGACACTTGCATATTAAATAATATATTTACCAGTTGAATATATTACTTAAATGGGTTAAAACCTCAATAATGAGCAATCATAAAACTCAGTGGCTCCTAAGGATTTTCTATAAATAGAGACATACATTTCACTTTCAAAGGTAATTCAACGCTACTTTAACTCTTGTAATTTCTCTTCTAAAGTTGACTTAAATATTATAGTGTTCTTGGTCGAACAACCCTCCCGGACCTCGATCAGAGCAAACAATAGTTTACTATTTGCTGTTTGCAGGGATCAATGAAACTTTTGCGAGTACGAATGAATTATGCTTAAACAATTGATGCTTCTATTGAGAGCCGAATTGAGAAATATTCAAGAAGAGCTTTCACGTTCGCTCATCATTCGTCAACGTTGTTGAATGTTCAACAACCGTGTTCATTGTTCATCATACTTCATTTGTCGTTCATCAACGCTGTTCGAAGTTCTTGAACGTTGTTCATCGTTTGTCAACGACTTTTCGTTCAATCCTTGCACTCAACATGGTTAGGACTTGTCAATCCGTTCAATCAACTAAGGATGACATTTCAGCTTCTGCAACTCAAACTGGGAATGAAGAGCACACTATGACTCCAGAGGAGCATCAAAGTCATACTTAACATGTGATTATCGACGCGCCCATGAAGACGCAAGGACCAGTTCCAAATTTTGGATTCGGAACTTTTCTTGTCCTAATAACTCCAACACTAGCACTAGGAGTATGAGTTGGGGCATTTCAACAAATTGATGGGCGGTTGTTGGAAGAAACGTTAAGGTAGAGTCCGCTCTATGCAAATAGGGATCTACACGATTTCTTGTATGGACGCCATGGCATGATAGAGCAAAATCAAGCACAACACGGACTTGATACAAACCAGCAACTCCTAAGGCGTAGGTCTCAACGTGATACGCGCCAGTTGCGAACACGTAGACGTCAACCCCTTTAAGACAACTTGTCTCAACAAATTGAAAGGTTGAGCAACCAAGTTCAAATTCAGTCAGAGTTTTTGCAGCGGCTGTTAGCGGAACGAACAACTCAAGAGCCTGGGAGACACTCCACCCCACGTGGAAGGCAAGAGGGCGTTCCAAGGCGCTAGGGAAAAGAAACAATCTGATGCCGAACGATGTCTTGTGACACTTCGTTGAGTGACTTCGGAGAAGAAAGTCACTTAGCAGAACAAAGAGCCTACAACGCCCAAGGTTATCGGTTCATGAGCGGCTTGGAAAATGCGTAGGGACATCATTGTGAGTTGAATACTTGCATAGGAGCAGAAGGTAGCATATGGCTTCCCAAAATACTCCAAGGCGTGCTAGCCATAAACGAAGAAGGGGACGGGACATACTCAACCATATGTTCTTAGAAATAAAAAACTGGGACTCGAAGACGTCACCAATGGTTAGATTGATTGCATGATGTTTTGGATATGATTGGACAATTTCGTAGAAAATGTCGTTAAATTGCACATATTTTGAGATTTCCGTTTTATATGATATTTGGGCTTAAGCCGAGTTTTATACGTGCATGTGTTTTATGTGCTTTAAAGGTTTCACGGAGAGACGTGAAACCGAGGATTGATTAACGGTTTTGAATAATTTCACGGAGATGCGTGAAATCGATATTCGGGCATGAGTCCTAGTTGATAAGACTTGACTTGGATTTAAGTCAAGGATGATTTTAGAAAAGTGTTTTGAATCGTGAAATGGTTTTCGGATTTGGAAATATCTTTCAGGTGTATGACCCAGTTGATTTACGGTTTAACTTAGATTATAGTCAAACGTGAGATATATCGGGTTGTGACCTAATGTCAGGGCCCACCCCTAATCCCCTAGGATTAGGGAGTGAACCCTGCTCCCTTCTGACAACCCAAAAACGAAAGACCGAAAGAACCTCACGAAAACCACAAATTACATTGTCAGACGCAGGAGAATTAAAACACTCCAGAGTCAACAGTTATACGGAGCATAGTACCAAACTAAGAAAAACAAAAACCAATACACCGAGTACACGCACAACAGAAAATTGGAAACACTCCGGGAAAACTCTTGAGTAATCTATGCCTCTGACGCTGCCTCAACGTCAACCCCCGCGTTAGCTCCACGACCTGGAGGGCAATTAAAAAGAAAGTGTGAGTGGACCATAAAGAATAAAAGTTCAAAAAACCATTTCATAAACAAACCAGGGTTTGGCCATCCGTTTTGAAAACATGCATGCACAGCCCATTTATTTAAACACAGTTATAAACCATATAATAATCATCATAAAAACATTTATAATTCACAAAATAGGCATCATGAAAACAGTATGATAAAACATAAATCCAAGTCATCACTTTCCGATCAAATCTGCTGTACCTATCCGAGTCTTTAAACTCCCGAGTCTTTAAACTCAATCCAGACCTCAATAATCCGAGTCTTTAAACTCCGAGTCTTTAAACTCAATAGGCCTACGGGGGAAATATCAATATATCCGAGTCTTTAAACTCAATCCGGGTCTTTAAACCCAATCCGGGGCCGTCCCCCGCAATCACAATATCCGGGTCTTTAAACCCAATAACCAGATCCAGCAAATCAAATCCAAAACTATTTCTAAATTCATATTCAAACCCGAATCCGAAACCACTGGCCCAAAGCCATTCCGGCATCCAGAACTGTCATTCCGAACCCAAATCCGGAAATCCACTTTTCAACTTTAAAACCAAATTTCGCTTTCCGAAATCTGATTCTAAAACCGAAAACCCTTGATCATCAAAATCATGTTCCAAAATCCCTTTATAATCATTGAAAACCCTTTATCATTTGAAATCCCAAAATCATAGCATCATAATCAGAAATCAAGCATTTCTCGTAAAACGTGCTGAAACCCATATTTCCTCAAAAAACGTACAATAATGTAAAACAGTTATAGCATATTCAATAACCATGGATTCACATATAAAGCCGTAAAACAAGTAATTAAAAACAGTTATGCATGCTCAGTTATAGAGAAGGGGTCCACTCACAGTTACCGGGTACGTCACTCGCGTCCCAAACGTCCTGCACGTTCCTCAACCTCCTCAGGGATTTCCGATCCTGTCAACAGTCACCAAACTACGTCACTAATACATTAACGAAGGTTCTCCTAATTTTCCCCAATTTTCCCGAACTTCAAACCGTAACGAACCGAGACCTTAAACGTTCAACCTTGTAGAACTAACTTGAAACGACGTCCGATTAACCCGAAACCTAGCCCAAAAGATCCGTTACAACGTCTAGACCAAAACCCTAGTTGGAAGATTCCCTAGAAAATGCCCCACGCGCCGCCCAAAGTGGCTGCGCGTGGGCCTCACACGCTGCACTGTTCATCGTCTTCAACCTGCGTCCAGGCGGTCCAGACCGGTTCAGCCAAACCGAACCGATGTGACCAGTTCTCTGTCATCCGTCCACCAATTCAGTCCCTCTTTCCACCATTCTCTTCTTCCTCTACCCAGTAATCCATTCTCCTCAACCAAACACGACAACAAAGCCTTTAAACCATCGTCCCAAACTCGAACCCGTGACCAACACAAACCTCTGTTCCACAATCCGACCACCCGTACACTTCCCCTTCACGGCTTCACAACCAGAAGCTCCCTAGGAACTCATTAAGTCGACTAGCACTCACCAAACCCCTCGACTCGACCCCAAACTTCACGACTCAACGTTTGAACCTAAACTGGAAAACAGAGCATTTTAAGGAAATTATGGAATTACCTGTGCTCAGGCCGCTGTCGTGAGCTCCGTCGTGCCCACTCAACTCCTCTAGTCCTCCTCCGTCCTCTGGACACCACCACCAGCCTCGATTGATCAATTACACGACAGCACCACCGCCAACACCCCTCTCTGTTTTTCTGAAAACTCTCACCTCTCACACACCCGAACTCACTTCAGTGCAACCCACACACTCACTAGTCTCCCTCTCTCTCACTGCTCTCACTCACTGGAGCAACAAAACTCACACTCTCACCCAACAACTGATCGATTTCACTCTCAAACCTCACTCTGTGTTTCTCTCGAATGCACGACTACACAGCCCAAATAATTGGAACCGTGTACACGCCTAGAACCCACTAGACCTATGCCACATGTCACAATCCTGTGGTCCCAATCCAAAATATCCCAATTAGCACTGCACAATTGTCCTCAGCAGATTGCACAATTCCCAATGTGCAAAAGACCAAAATGCCCCTACTTGTAAGTCCAAATTACCATTTTGCCCCTCACCGTTCTAGACCCGTATCTTAACCGTCCAATGTCCGATGAAGGCATGCCGCCTGTTGTTGAACTCAGGACGACGAGATCTACCTAAAGGTCCTCAGTCTACGCGTAAAAACCTTGTCGTTTGAAAAGTCAACTTTTCCCCCTATCTTAACCAAATTACGGTAATGCCCTCAACCTTCCGAACATCATAACTTCCTCCTCGGATGTCGGAATCTGGCGTGCCACCTGTCTACGGACTCGTGACGTCCCGAACTACGTCACGGTCATCAGTCAATATCCAATTGACCACTCGAACTCAAAGTCAACATTTTACCCAAACTAGGGGAAAAATCTTCATTCTGCGCTAAATGTCCAAACGTCAACACCTAAACACCGATTAGACTCACTAATCCGTTACTAATCACGTTACTAATCCCGACTCCCGGGATGGGTCGTTACACCTAATTATGGATTTATGAAAGATATTTCGAGCATGAGACCCAGTTGTGGATTTGATAGGATTCGAGTAATCTTGGGTTTATGAAGTGTTGATAGACACTGTTTTCGGGCTTGTGACCCTATTGATGATATTCGAGCTTATGTCCCTATGATTTTGAGTTTAAAGACTCGGGAGTTTAAAGACTCGAATTTTATTAGAGGGCATCCGTTTTTGAATATGTTTCCCTAGAGAGCACTCTGGAGATAATGCTCGCCTCCGAGGTACGGAGAGGTCACGATGCGCCTACTGTCTAGCAGCCAAGAGAGGCGGCAGTTGAGGGAGGCTCGACTCAGGAGTGCGGTATATGAGATCGATCGATGATATGTTCACGACGAACTAGTGATTGTCGGTCGGTGACGAGACGATTTTTTCGCCAAAATGCTCCAAATTACAAACTTTATTTATTTAAACAAAAATAACACAAAATAAGTTATTTTATCTAATTATTTATTATTTTAATATTAAAATTCAAGTATAAAGGGTATCAAATAATATAAAATAATTCTTAATTAATGACTTATGAGCGACACACTCAGGATCAAAGCAGTCTTTGAGCTTATGGGCACTCGTTGCTGGGATTGAAATCGTGACTGATGACATTGATGATGATGGGTTGAGGTCCCACATGGTATTGGATTTGGGCTGAGGTCCCACGTGTTTTATATTTTGGGCTGAAACCCTGTGTGATTTGGTTTTTGGGCTAAGACCTTACTGAGAAAATGGCTTCGATTGAGAAGCATTTTTCACTGTGTTTTGTTTTGAAAAACAATATGTCTTACTTTTGAGGAAGTATTTTAAATACTTGTTTTCTGATGCATGTATGCTTTTAATTGGAGGGTATAAATGTATTTTCCCGAAATTATTTGAAAATGCTTATTTTTGTTCACTCACAGTTTTTATGTTTTTGATACCCTTCAGGTTGATCGCGGATGCCGGCTGTAGCAGAGGTCGAGACATCACATGCCGCCACAGATCCTTGTATACTTTGAATAACCCCAAACAAGTTACGGCTTAATCCCTTGTTTAGCACGTGGTGTCAGACAAGAGCAGGTATATCCCACGATAATTTAGGGGGATTGGGATGGGTCCTATCACGTCAGCCCTACCTGACATCTGACATATGACAATCTGAAAACTACCACGTGGCATTCCCTGACTGGTACCAGGTGTCACCCTCTGACATGTGCCACATGTCATATGATGACGTCATGCTGACATTACTGATGATGTCATCACTACCACGTGTACTGCCACGTCACTTTGACACCTTTGACATATTGTCACGTGGCACCGCCTGACTGGTCCACGTGGTCTGACAATATTGATGTGGACTTGCCACGTCACCTGACAATCTGACAACTATCTGACACACTGCCACGGGGCACCACCTCACTAGTCCACGTGGTCTGACAGTGCTGACGTGGCACTGCTATGTCAATATTGACTCGACCTGACACCCTGCCATGTGTCACCATCTGGTTGGCCACGTTGCTTGACAAGATGACGTGGACTGTCACGTCATCACCTTCAACCTCCAGCCGAGTCGACCCGATTCACTGTAACGAGTCATTCGACTTGCAAACTCGACTCGATTCGTTCTCCCTCATTTCATCTCTGTTCCCTACCATTCTTTCACCGATATGATCATCTTCCTCTTAGGAAGAGATCCCTGACCTCAAAATCAAGAAGGGCATGAAACTCACCTGTCAAATTCGGATTCTCACGGCCAACCTTCGAACCAGTTCCATAGCCTGCCCAGTGGTATTTTCTCACTCCTTTTCGTCCCTACAATCTCGTACAGACTCAAAGAATATAACCAAGGCATCAAAACAAGACCCAAACGTCCAAAAACCAAAATCTAATTTTCTAAGTTTTTCGGGTTTACCTGGGTTTCACGGCCAGCCATCGTGGCTCCGCCGTCTCTGCCATACCACTTAGTCTCTCAACCTCTCCCTTACTCTCAGTCTCTCTCAAGCAGAACAAAATGATAAGGAAAGTGATAGAAAATGGTGGGGTGGGTTTCAGGTTAGATGAAGAAGAAAGGAAAAAAAGATGCATGAATGTGGGATGAGGATCAATGGATGGGTGACACTTGTCACTCATCTATTAGTCCCTACAAGATATTTTAGGTTTGATTTAAACTACCGAAGTCAACTCTCATTGTAAATCGTGTAACCGTAAAACAATTTGGACAATCGTTCTAGACCCGTAACTTTCTCGTATGACGTTCAAATTTGGCGTGCTGCTTGTCTACGTGATTGTAATCTCTCGATCTACGTAATGGACCTTAGTCCATGTGTAATTTACCATCCGGGTTAAAAGTCAATATTTTTCCCTTCTAGGGAAAAAATCGTCATTTCACCTCGACTAATCCCGATTAGTCTCGATAACCCTCAATTAATCCTTAATTAATCTCGATAATTACATAATTTTGGGACGGGTAATTACAAATCAACTCACGAGTGCTCTACACGCGTCTCACATAGATGTGGTAGATGGCAACTGTCAGGACCCACCCCGGTTTCACCCCGAAACCCAAGGTAAATCCCGCTCCCGTCAGACTCCTCGACACAACACCCAGGGAAAACTCACTCAAACCCAGTCAGACGCAGGAGTAATTAAACACAATATCCCGAAGTTATCTTTTACAGAGCGTAGTACGAAACACAAGGAAGAATAAAAACTGATAAAGTACACGCACACGGAAAACTCTAAACTATTCTGGGATCCCTCACGTCCCTTCTATGCCTCGGACTCTGCCTCGACGTCAAGACCCCGCGCTCGCTCCACAACCTGGAGGGCAATTTAAAACAGAAGGTGTGAGTGGACCAAAAAGAATAAAAGTTTCGAAAACCTTTTGATAACAAAACAAGGTTTGGCCCTCCGTTTTGCAAACCACATGCATAACCAACAGTTATTAACACAGTTAGAAACCAAAGTACCATATACCACATCATAAGAAACAGAAACACTATAAAACATTTATAGAAATCACAGCATATATATATCATAAAACTGTATCAGAATCCAGAAACTGCAATTCATTATTTTCCGATCAAACCTGCTGGATCTATCCGAGTCTTTAAACTCCGGAGTTTTTAAACTCAATCCAGGCCTTAATCATATCCGAGTCTTTAAACTCAAGGCCTATGGGGGAAATCAATATATCCGAGTCTTTAAACTCCCGAGTCTTTAAACTCAATCCGGGCTCGTCCCACGTCCAATATATCCGGGTCTTTAAACCCAATAACCAGATCCAGCAAATCCAATCCCAAAACCATTTTAAAGCCACTGGAAATCCATATCCAAACTCGAATCCGAAATCCCCGGTCTGAAGCCCTTCCGGCTTCCAGAACCGCCATTCCGAACCCAAATCCGGAATCCACGTTTCAACTCTAAAACCAAATTCCGCTTTCCGAAATCCTATTCTAAAACTGAAAACCTTGATCATCGAAATCATGTTCCAAAATCCCTTTATAATCATTGAAAACCATTTACCTTTTGAAATCCCAAAATCATAGCATCACAATCAGAAATTAAGTCTTTCTCGTAAAACGTGTCAAATACCGTATTCCTCGAAAACGTGCAATAATGTAAAACCAACCAAAATATATTCAAGAATGATTAAATCCATAAAACAACGATAGAAAACAGTTATGCATGCTCAAGTTTAGAGAAAGGGTCCACTCACAGTACCAAGCCCTCACGCGTGTCCCGAACGTCCAGCCCGTTCCTCGGCTTCCTCGGGAAATCCCGATCCTGTCGATCACCATCAAATTACGTTACTATTACATCTACAAACACTCACCTACATTTCCTCAAAAAAATCCCCGAATCGAAAACCTAAAACCCGGGACCCTAAACTTTCACCCTCGCGGACCTAACCTCAAACGACGTCCGATTGCCCCGAAACCAACTCCATTGAATTCACCAGAACTCCTGGACCAAAAACCATGTTGACCGTTTTCCCCATCGCCGCCGCACGCGCCCCCACGCGCTGCCCAAAGTGGCTGCGCGTGGCCCTCACGCGCCAGCTACAGTGTCACCCCCAACCTCGAGTGCACTGTGCTGAACCGGCCGCTGCAACTGGACCGGCGAGAACCGTTCTCCGCCGTCCGATCACCATCTCACCTCCTTCCTTTACCATTTTCTTCGTCCAAACCTGCTCTAATCAATCCCCAACTCCATTCACCTCGATTCATCTCCTACATCGTCGACTCAAGCTCGAACCAGACAGCCCCAAACTCCCCTGCTTCACGATCCAGCCACCCAGCTCATCTCCCCTCACGGTGGCTTCACCAAACTATTCCCTGGACCTCACTGAACCTAAACCAACCTTCCTAGACCTTCGACTCAGCCCCTACCTTCACGACTCGCCGTTTGAACCCACGGCCAAAACAGAGTACTGAAGGTCCCTCCGTCGTGCTCTCCACCACCGTGCACCACCCATCACGGCAGCACACTCAAATAATTCCTAGGACTCTCAAGAGTCTCACCCTAACCTCCAGATCCCTCGACTCTAGCCCTAGGTCCACGACTTTCCAAATGAAATCCACGGGAAAAACAGAGCAAAGATCTCACCTGTCGATTGCAACTCCGCCGTGCACACCGCCGCGTACTACGGTGTTCGTTGGCCTCCCTGCAGTCTCCTCAGCCTCCCCTTGCCTTGGTTTGAGCCACTCCACGGCGTAGCCACCACCTCGAACTCACGGTCTCCCTGTTTCCCCAAAACCTTTGCCGCACCACCGCCGTGCCGCCGTGCACGATTGCACCACCAAATCACGACCAGCAGCTTCCTCTTACCTCCCTGTTCCTCTCTCACTCACCAGGACTCGTCAATTACCACGATCAATCCTCACCTTCTCCTCACAAGCTCTCTCTGTTCTCTGTGTTTCGAAGAACACTACACGGGTAAGCACGAGTGCACCCCAAATAATTGGGCTGTAACACACAGGATTCTCCCAGAATCCTCTAGCCCCTTGCCACATGTCACCAATCCTCCTTACTATCTCACCACTCTCACCAAATGGCTCCATCCCAGCCGTCCATTTCCTTCTTTCTGCATAAATCCCAAGGTGCAGAAAGACCAAAATACCCTCCAGTTTTACACATTTTTACGGTTTTACCAAAACTTCCTAGACCCGTAACTCTCGCCTCGTAAGTCCGATGAATACGTGCCGCCTGTCATCGAACTCAAGACGTCGAAAGCTACCTAACCATCCTAGGTCAACCTACCAAAACTCGATTATTCAAAAAGTCAACTATTCCCCCTAATTTACCCAAATCACGGTTATGCCCTCGACCTTCCGAACATCACAATTTCCTCCTCGGATGTCGGAGTCAAGCGTGCCACCTGCCTATAGATTCGTGACGTCCTAAACTACGTCCTGGTCACTGGTCAACCCCCATTTGGCCACCCGAACTAAAAGTTAACTATTTTGCCCAAACCAGGGGCAAAATCGTCATTCTACGCCAATGACCTTATCGGGACCAACTAACCACGGATTAACCTTGCTAATCACACCTTAATTAGTCGACTAATCCCGGCTCTCGGGACGGGTTGTTACAGCAACTCGCTGACGCCAGCATGGCATCAGCACACCAGTGACCCACTCAAGAACGCCCACGCGTAGCCGCTACACCAAGTCAGCTGACAGATGTTTGGCTCGCTAACAGCAGGCCCAATCAGAGCGTGTGTGTTACACGCGCCTGACAAATGCCGCACTACACCCCACATGTGGGTCTTGTTGTTGGTTGATATCATCTCCATCCACCAGGCGTGGGCGCGTGTCTTCAAGTCGTTGCACAACAGCAAAGCTCTGGGCTCACTAATGACAGTTGTACAACACCCAATGACCAATCTTTTCTTTGTCCACCATTTTTCTTTGCTTCCTATTTTAAAAAACAATCCTTTTTTTTGTGTACAAAATTGACAAAGAGAAAGACAAGCAAATAAAAAAAAAAAACACAGAAAAATTAGAGGGAGATTCAAAGCAGAAAAAAGTTACCTGATGAAACCTTTTATTCTTCGCCTTGGTTGAAGCTCTCCTAAGACCAAGGAATATTTTGTTTGGAAAGAAGAAGATACACATTTCTATTTAAAGAAGAAATTAAACCCTAACTCATAAATGAGATTTAATTTCAATGGGTCATCATAAGGTACAAACCATAAGCCCAAATTCCCTCAAGCTATAAGGCCAACTCTTTCCAAGCTACAGCCTAGTTTTGCTAGTTTGAATATCATGACTCTAAATTAATTTTCACTTGATCTATGGCTCTGAGTCCAAGTGAATTTTTCGAAAAAGTACAAGACAAACATTCCATTACCAACAAACATGATTCAACAATTTTCCGAAAAATTGTACATATCTCAGGATTCCCTGAATTCGTAAGCGATGTGAGGGCATTTGTGGAACCCAAAATCACCCAAAAATTGTGGAGTTGCCACGTGGCCCATAAATTCCTAAAATTTCCAAATTACCCTTGGTAATGACATTAATAGCTTACATACACCCGCACATTAAATAATATATTTACTAACTGAATATATTATTTAACCTGGTTAAAGTCTCAATAATATTAATATTGTCTCCGGGAATTAATTGTCATTATTCTTAATAATTGACAATTATTACTATTATTAAAATATTATAATTATCACCATAACGAGCAATTATTATAATTATTAAATAATATATTTAAATTTAAATATTTTATTTATTAATTACAAAATCAACTCACCAATCAGAACTCTTAGTGACTCCCTAGGATTCTTCATAAATAGAGATGTATATTTCATTTTCAAAGGTAATACGATTCAACGCTACTTAAGCTCTTGTATTTTCTCTCTCAAAGTAAACTTAAGTATTTGAGTGTTCTTAGTCGAACAACCCCCCAGGGTCTCGATAAGAGCAAACGATAGTTTACTGTTTGCATAGATCAATGAGACTTTTGTGAGTACGAACGAATTCTGTTTTAACAAGAAGATTATGAGACTTCTCTTTTTGTCAAATCTATAACAATGAGGAGGAAATGGTTGAGCATCTCTTGTTGCTTTGCCCATGGGTGGATAGGCTTTGGTTTGGTAGTGATCTCCACTATGTCATAGATAAACTCACTGTTCAAAACGGCGGCCGCCTAGGCAACGCCTAAGCGCTCGAATGTGGAAAACCGCATCGCCTAATGACTAAGCCCCTCGGTGGATTTGTGTGTACATTCTTATACATATTTAGTGGATTTGTGTGTACATCCTTATAAATATTTAGTGGATTTGCATGTACATTCTTATACATATTTAGTTATATAAGTTCTTATATATATATATATTTAGTTATATAAGTTATTATATATATATATATATATTTAGTTATATAAGTAATTTTATTTATTAAATACTTAGTTAATAATATAAGTATTAATTACAAGAAAGATAATAAATTAAAAAATATAGAATGTTGTATAATGAAATTAATAAAAAAGCTTATATTGTTAACATTTATGATTCCCAACTCAATTTATTTATCTAGATAATTAATTTTTGTTCGGAAATGATTTAATAGTATTCATTATATTATTAATTTGTTAAATTTTGTTTTTTTTTTAAAAACCGCCTAGGCGCCTGCTTAAACTCTGCCTGACTGCCCAAGCACTAGGCCCTTATCAACTGCCCTAGGAGCGCCTAGCATCATTTTCGCTCCTAGCATCATTTTGAACCTTGGATAAACTAGTGATCACTTCCATTAACTCCTGGATGAATGATGTAATCTCCATGGGTCAACTTGAAAGAATCAAGAAGTCGTATTGTCTACTGCATCATGTTTACATTTTGACATATCTGGAAAGCAAGGAACAATGCTATCTTTCGCAACTCTTCGCCCAATCCTATTTTTGAAGTTAGGTCTCTCCAACGTTCGATTGTTGAATTTTTCAGAGTATGCAAGAAATCTTCTCCTATGAACTCGGTGGCTAGTTCAAACTCTCCCCCTCTTTACTAAATGACTCTCTTTCTCTCTTGCATAAAAATCAATGTTGACGCCTCTTAGAACCCTCGATCCTTTGTTTATGAGATTGGAATTATTGCTCGAGACTCCTCTAGCCATTTTGTGGGTGCTAAGTCCATCCCCAAACTCATCAAACATTGCCTTTTTAGGTGAGGTTAATCTTATTTTTTGGGGGATGCTTGTTTGCTAGAAATATGTCTCTAACAAATATTTGCATTGAATCTAACTCTAAACTGGAAATTGATGCTCTACAAGGATTTATCTAGCGTGGACGTTGGAAGATTTATCCATTACTCTCAAAAATTAAGGAGATCTCCCTCCTTCATCTATTACACTTGGTCTTGGATTGGCAGAGATGGAAACTCATCGTCGGATTTCTTAGTGTCACAGGCTGTTGGGAGGATGAGCCCGGAAGTATAGGCAAGGTCGGCCTTGAAGGGGGGGCAACATGGGCCGAAAATAAAATACGGCCCAAATTTTCCAAAATTGTCTATATAAAAAAAAAATCAGAATTTATCGATCATGCAACGGACTTGAAGGAAGTAGAAGGTCAGCTGTAGAAACCAAGGAGGCCATCTTGATTTCTTCAATAATGATGGCAAGGAGTCCAAAGCATCAATTAATTAGTGCTCCAACTTCCCAGGTTTGTATTAACTATTAATACACTCACCCTCCAAATTCCAATTACCATTTCTTCCGAGTTCTCACTTCTTAGCAACCAATCTGTCCAATTCTCAGTTCTCAGTGAACTCAGTGGGTTCGAAGAACCGAAGGGCGACGTGGGCTGGGGTGCTGGGCTCAGTGTCTATGTCGGGCCGTCGGGGGTTTTGAAGGTGGCGTTGGCGGTGGAAAATTCCATAGGTTGCCGGTTGCCGCTTGGACGAGGTGCCGCTTGCAAGAGCCAAGAGCCAAGATCCTGCAGGAATTGGAAATTGGGTGCCGCTTGTAAGCTCTCCGCCTCTCTCATTTATTATTTATGCTTAAGCAGTGAATAGCATTTGTGTGTTCCTTCTGAGCTTATCTAAAAAATTGTTGATTAAATTTAAGGGAGCTGCAGATTCTTTGTGCATAGAGGTAGCAAAACTGATCTTGAAGCAACTATTCTCAGTATGATTTGAGTTAGCTTATAATTATAGATTAATGTTGTATGTTAGGAACCTTGTTCTGAACTATAGTATATTATTATGTCAGTTCTGTGTCTTTTATATGTGAAAAAATGCTGAAATGAAGCACTTTTTTGGCTCACCATTCTAAACCTCCACCATATGGTTTCACCTCATTTCCATTTTTTCAATAAGCTAGTAATAATAAGCTACTAAGTTCTTTTGATAAGCTTCGCAAGGGTAATGATTTCCTTTTGTTTGATGGTTCAGTCCAGTTACGTTGTCTTTTCTCGATCTTGATAACTATAAATAAAATGTTTAATGGAATCATTGAGAAAAAAAAAAGGGAAAAAGAGACGGCTTCTGCTTGGTTTAATAGTGTATCAAGAACTAGAATATGTCAAGGTGAACAAGCATAATGGTATCTGAGGGTAGATGAGTTTGAAAATTATTAGCAATGAATTAATTAATAAACAAACCCTGCTTATGCAATTCAACTCATAATATAAAAATAATATAATCAATTTGTAAACATTTATATTTTTAATAATTAAATGTATAAATTAAGGACTCATTTTTTATTTTTACTCTAGGCCTCCATATATTTGGACCGGCAGTAAGTATGGGATGCCAGACCACCATCCTCATTGGTTTTTATTCTTCACATGGATGACCTCCCTTGCCCCTCTCAATCTTGAGTTCTCTGAATAGGTTGAGAATCTGGACCTACTCGGGCGAGTTGGTCTTCGAAGTTTCTTTTGTTATGGTTTCTTAACTTGTAATTATGCATTTCCTTGTTGTTTTTACTCTTTCTGCTTATTTTTCCATGTTGTTTGGTTCTGTTGTTGGTTTTCTCGGTTTGTGAGTTAGTTTTCCCTGGCTTTTTTTTTTAATGAAGTATTTGAAGTTTCATTTGACCGGAAAAAAAAAAAAAAATTTACTCATCCCACCAGCCAAGTAACCAGCCAATCATGCCACCAAAAATGTTTTCATCACTTTCCAGCTAGAATGAACTCTCACATAAAATAATTGCTCTGTAGCCTAGATATTTTATTTGATTTAAAAAAAAATCACAATACTAAATTTTATTTTATCTGTTACCAACTTTATAAAGATTAGAAAATATCTGTAGCGTAAATGGCATTTACGCACGTGATTGTGATTGGCATCATTTATAGTTTCGCTGCGGCGCCAAAAAACTACCCGGGAACTCAGAAAACCTCTAAGCGCGAAAACCATCGATTTTCGCTTCCCGCGCAATTGCAGTACTCAAAATGGCAATCACAAAGCTAAACCCACATATCTCCCAGTCTCATTCTCCCCAAAACCAAACAAGCAGTGAGAGCCTATTCCAAGAAAGATGGATCTCTCGGACTTAGCTCGGAAGCTCGATCTCTCCGAAACCAAGCACGTTGTCCGAAGAGCCGCCGAGCTCCGTCGCCTATGTGACATCCAGTTTGACTCTTCCGTAATCGGCGTCGTAAGATTCATGCTCATCCCTTTACTTATTTGATCAAACTTTCGATCTTGGTATTTATCATTTTTGCTTATCATTTGCAGGGTGAGGTATGCAAAGCTGTGATTTGCTTAGAAATCTCCGCAACAAGGTAAATGAACTATCTTTTTCTATTTATATTTATTCTTGGAGTAGTCTATTGCTTGCTTTCGAAGTTCAATTGGGTGTTTATCGTTGTGATTGGTTTGAATTGAATGGTTTGAAGGTCGGGGCTTCTATTCGATCGGCAAAAAGCGATTAGGTTGAGTGGGATGTCAGAGAAGGCTTACACCAGATCTTACAATTCTATGCAGAACGGTCTTGGGGTCAAGTGGGTTCTCATTTTCTCATTTACTTGGTCCAGTTTTGATGCCATTTTTGGTTTAGATAGTGACTGCTGGAATTGATTGTCTGCTATGGTGGTTGTACAGAAACAAGCTTGATGTTAGGGAACTGGCAATTCAATTTGGGTGTGTTAGGATCATTCCTTTTGTACAGAAGAGTTTGTCTCTGTAAGATTCAATTTCATTTTCTCCTATGCGATTTCAATTTTATTTGGTTTTTAAATTTTGCTGTGTATGCTTTCTTCATGAAACTGCAAACTGCATTTTTGATGCTCGACAAAATGTATCTGAACATTGAGTTTTGGTAATGGCTTTGACTATTAAGCTATTAGGCATATTGTCTGGTCCTGCTAGATACGACCATTATAACTGGAGATTCTTGGACAAGAAATGTTTCTTTGTCTGCATGGGGTGAGAAATTCAATACTTTTCATTCACTCTCAACGGAAGATTACAATTGTATTTATAGAGAAGTCTAAGACCTATCTGATGGTTTCAAAACAGGATCAACAAAATCCCTATACAATAGGAAACATAATAACAACTAAATACAAAATTCAAAAATTCAAACATAAACCATACCTGATCTTCAGGCTGAGTTGGATCTGGTAAAATGGTTTGGGTCTAATTGTGGATTTTTTGTACTCTTATGTTTCAGTTACAAAGCTCGGTTTCTTGCATCTCTGCCTGCTTCTCGGCGGGCAAGTGCTGATTTCACTCGGCCTGTGTTCATTGCTGTGGCATTCTATTTGTGTGCGAAAAAGCACAAGGTATCCCCATGCCATGATTGATCTTTGTCTCACTTGAATTTGGGTCAAGTGAGAAGGGTTTCACCCGGAGTCTTTACTAATCACAATGTCATATCTACATTTTTGCAGCTAAAGGTAGACAAGATTAGGTTGATTGAGCTTTCTGGAGCATCTGAATCTGAATTCACTTCGGTAAGATAAAATCTTTCCTCCTATAGTCCTATGCAATGGTCTCTTATTGCCAACTTCAATGTTTTTTCGATCTCTTCATTCTGTATACCCCTCATATCTGTGAGCTACTTCCACAGGTTTCTACCTCCATGAAGGACTTGTGCTTTGATATTTGTGGCACTGACAAAGAAAAAAAGGATCCAAAGGATGTGAAGGGTAATCGAGGTAGGTGTCTACTGTCTGTTGCTGATTATATGATTTCAAGTCTTAACCATGCCATGGTGCATAAGATGTTTTGCCATCATTAAAACACTTAAATTTTTAAGACAACTTCCTGAGTTAAATTTTTTCCTTCTTGGTTTGATTGCAGGACTTCTTGATGTTTTGCCAGAGAAAAGAAAACTTGAAGATGGTGGTTATTCATCTGATGAAGGCTCTGAGGTACTAATACTAATGGCTGTTCTTTCCTCTTTGAAGGCTTTGTTACTTTCATTTCTATTTGAAATGTGACCTTTTGATGCACTTGAAATTGCAGCCTTCGAGTTATAAGCGGCACAAAAAGATGGAAAAGCATGTCTACGAGGGTTGGAAAACCTCTGTCCTCACATCCAATAACCAAACCAAGGCAAAAGGTTTAAAGCCATTTTCTTTCAGATCTTTCTCACACTGCACCGGTCATACACATTTAGCTGGAAGCACTTAACTTTTTGTGTTTGCTCTTCTCAGTTCTTTGCAAGCGGACCAGACAAACTAGCCTAAGCGGCTTTCTGAAGAACGCACTCGATACTCAGAACTTGGCGGCTGTATAGGAGAAATGTGAACAAGATATCTCTTGTTCCGTTTCATGCCTCTTTTCAAGTTAGTTATGTCGGAACGTCAAAATTTGGAGAAATTTGAACAAAATATTGAAATACGATTAACTAAACGTCGAAAATTAGAAAACGAACTTATGGATTTCGAATGGAATTGCTTGGGTATTTTGAGTGAAACGTATCTAAACAAATTGACGTTTCGGATGAATGTTATTCGAAATTGCTTGGGTATTTTGAGTGAAACGTATCAAAACAAATTGACGTTTCGGATGAATGTGAGAACAGAATATGTGTTAGGACGTTGATTTTGATATTTTACAAATTATTTGATGCATCTGATTTTGTTATTTTAATATTTTTTTTATAAATTAAATTTCTAAACTCATTATCTTTTAATTTACAAAAATTTAAAATTCACAATAACTTAATAGCTTAATTATAGATCATCCAAATGATTACTATCTATTGTAGTGTTTTTTTTTTTATCCTAAGCTTAGAAAGGAGTTCGGTTACCACTAGTTCTTAAACACACCCATTGCCATTGACTATGGGATTGAAACATTTTTGGTTTTGTGGACTTGTCCATAACTTTATAATGGATTTAATTTTTATGAATACACGGGAAGTTCAGAGGCCTTATTTGGTATTGTGTCCGCAGATAAAAATTAAAGTAAAATTGGAAATTAAATTGGAAAATAACTATTTTGCTTTTGAGTTAGGGGTCCAAAAGTTGACTTGAGTTTGGGAATATTTTTAGAAGTTTTTATTGGATCTCTGTGTAGGTCTTGAATTTATGAGTAGGGTTGGTAATGAGTTGTGTTGTATTGGATTTGTGTCGTGTCATGAACTCTATTTTATTCAAATATATCAAACTCGAATCTTACTTGTGTAACGATTCAACCTTTTGTAAAATTTGTCTTTTCGTAATTTATTTAGAAAATTACCATTTTACCCTTATTAGTGGGGCTTGGTAGTCACTTCTAGTTCGGAGACACTTTTGAGGAAATTTATTGGATTAGAGTGTAGGTATCGGACTCACGAGTTCGTAAGCAGGCGACACGTGCGAATCAAGATTTGTATGAGGTGTTTACAAATTACAGTGCATTGAGGGGCATTTTGGTCATTTTTTAGGTGAGATATTTTGGGAATAGATAAGAACTTCATCCTCACCCTTATCTTTCCCTTTTGGGTTAGCTACACCACACATCATTTTCACCACATTCTCTTTCATCTCTCCCTTATCTGTGGAAGCCAAAATAAAAAACCAAAGACAATTAAGGATGACAATTTTTGACACGATTCGAAACTCGCAAAAGATTTATTCGAGTCAACCCGCACGATTAAAATTTTGAGTCTACCTATTATGACACGTTTAATAAATGGGTTTCGGTCAACCTGTTAACTCGTATAATGACCTGTTAACCTGTTTAATAAATGGGTAGATTTCGGATTAACAGGTTAATCAGTATATTGACTTATATATTGACTCATTTAATAAACATGTCATTACTAACTCATATATCTACCAATTTACCTACCTAAATACCTATTAAATCTTATAGTTTAAATAGGTTCAACATGTTAAACGGGTCAAACAAGTCATATGTTAATTGAGTTTTGATACGAACTGTTTATTAAATGGGTTACACGGGTTATGTGGGTCATTAATAGGTCGGGTTTGAGTTGGACATCCTTAACACGATTATTAAACGTGTCAGGTTCGGGTTGGGCATATTTGAGTATAACAGAGTTCATGACACGATACGAACGCGACATGACACTATACGAACCCGACACGACACGACCCATTACTAGCCCTAAAGACAACCTTCAATTTTTTGGATGTTTAATCATCAAACCAAGGACATATTCAGGTTTCTTGAGTTCCTGTGAGTAAAACCATCCAAGGTTTGAAGGGAAAATTACGCTAAAAGAACCCAAATTCGAGGTGGAAGAATTTCGAAGCTTTCGAGCAAGATTTTAGAAAATCCAAGTACTTTTTCTTAATTATGAGGCTAGACTCATGTTCCTAGAATTAAATAGATAAATTTTCATTATTGGAACGTCCAATTTTGTTGAGAAATGAAAGAGTTAGGGACCTTTGAGCTTTCAGCCAACAATGGAGGTTTTTTAGCAAACTAGACGGCGGCGCCGGTCGTTTTCTCTGGCGAGACCCATAGCGGTGCTAGTCATCGTCTTCAAAAAGTTTTCCAGCGAGAGTCCAGCGGTGGGGAAAATGGCAGACAGTAGAGCCGATCATCTGATCTCCCAACCAAATCAGCCCAATGTTGACATGGCAGATGGCGCGTGCAGCATATGTAGAGCGTGGCTACGCGTTGGAAGGCAACTAGCCTTCCACCAGCTCATGGCGGTGTGTGGGTGACTTTTCTGATGCACGACGATGTGTGCCCTACAATTTTCGACGTTCTGAATCCAACGATGATGGTTTTAGATGAATCAGAGATCGTTTAGAGGTGTTTCTAGGCATCTGAGTGGCGCTTTGTGCATTTAGAACGTGTGAGTTGTCCCAGGAATTAGAGGATTCCAATACAAGGTCATACATAAAGTAAGTAACCCTCGATTGTTACTTATGACAGGAGATACCACTCCAAGGACTTTGGAGGAGCGCATAACTTGAGGTTGAGCTTGATCGGACATACTATGACTGGACAATTGTTTTATAATCCATGATGTGCATCCTTAGCTGTTTTATATGCTCTATGTTATGATATGATTTGAATGGTTTGAATA
Source organism: Prinsepia uniflora (assembly GCA_032719365.1). NCBI lineage: Eukaryota > Viridiplantae > Streptophyta > Magnoliopsida > Rosales > Rosaceae > Prinsepia > Prinsepia uniflora. The sequence continues at coordinate 65,473,855 of CM064871.1, forward strand.
ATTATTCTACATGTTGTTAGCTGTTATTTTCCAATTTACGAGTTTAGACTAATTATTCGGAATACAGTTTACTGGACACATGTTTTACAAATTTTTGTGGAAACAATGTTTTGGGCTTAGGCCTCCGTTTTAATATTTTGACTTGGATTTTGAGTAAAAATATGTATTTAAAAGTGAGGTTTTGGCTTTACTATTTAACCTATTTCCACGGTTGACCATCCTTGGGAGGTTTGACCAACTCTTAGATATCGCGGAAGCTCGGCTCCGTTGTTCTTGAGGGTAAAAATTTTACTTGGACATTTTCTGGATGGTATAGCTAGTTCCTAGGGTGGCCTCCCAGACATTTCCAATTCCAGAGATGTAACTTAGAAGTCGCTGGGGCATGACTTCATTTTTCTTGAGTCTATTCGGACGTTGCTGGAGCTCGGCTCCATTTTTCCTGAGTCAGTCCACACGTAGTACAAGGTTCTCTGTTGGCAGAGGTCAGGGCATTGAGGATTGGTTATTTTGACTATTGATATTTGTGTCCAGATTTTCCATATGGATTTATAAACGAGGATTTTAGGGAAACGTGGTCCACGAGCATTTTTATATGCATTTTATGTTTTTCATATTTGACGAGTCCACAATGTTCATTTGAACTTTATATATAGAATCCTCATGATTTGGCACCTGAATATGGATGTTTTCCTTTTATGCCTGCATGTTTTATAATTGGAAGGTGCTTGATGGTTTTCCACAAAAAAAAAATGTATTTCTAAATATTATTTAATCCACTCACATTTTCATGGTTTTACTTACCCTCCAGACCATGACGTAGGAGCAAGGGCATATTTTGGACGGAGGCTTACTTTCAGTTTTTTGTGCACTCTTGATCCTCAGAGTAGGATCCTTATATTAATTGTCGTTTTCTTTCCCTAGTAGATATGTTTACTATTTTGGACTCGTGTAAGACTGTTTCACTTTGAGTTATCTGTTTAGAATTAAAGTGAAATCATCTCTTGTCTGACACGTGTTAAGGGTATTCTTGGGGTTTCGATTTGCTTGTCAGACCGGAGCAAGAATTTTCATGATTTTTAAGGAATTTTTGAGATGGGTTCTGCCAACCCGTTTAATAATCGTGTTAAGAATGTCTAACCCGAATCCGACCTATTAATGACTCGAGTAACCCATGTAACTCATTTAATAAACAGGTTGTACTTGAAACTCAATTAACCTATGACCCATTTAACCCATTTAATATATTAAACATGTTTAACCTATTTAAAATATAATATTTAATATGTATATAGGTAGGCAAAAAGGTAGATACACGTGTTAGTAATTGACACATTTATTAAATGAGTTAATATATGAGTCATTAAATGGGTTAACACATTTAATCTACCACCTTTATTTACGAGTTTGTAGACAAACAGTACGTGAAAATTGAAGTTTGTACAAGAAAGTTACAGGTCTAAAATGACCAAGGGAGTCTTGGTAATTTTGAGAATGGGATATTTTTATGTGGAACACCCTTTATCCTCCAACAATTAGTTGGGAATATTCTTTTTCTCTTTTCGCTAAACGATGCTATGAGCCACCCACCATCACCACAATTTTTTCTGGAATTTCTAAGGCAAACCACGACCACCATATTCTTCATTTGGACTTCACGAGTCCATTGGTACCCTCCATAGACCTCGAGAACCAACGTAGAAATCAGATTGGTGATCGTAAGTTTAAGTGAAACTTTTTGTTCTTAATTTATAATTGAGATTTGGATACCTTGGATCGAGTAGATAGATTTCCATTATTAGATCGCCAAATTTGGTTGAGAAACGAAGGAGATAAGAAGTTTGGAGGTCGGGTGATTATGGATGTCTGGTAATTGAATATTCCATAAGTGAAGGAATAGATATTAGTGACGGAGGAAATATTATATTTCCGTCGTAAAATATTCCATTTAAGGGAATATTCTGTTTGGGCGACGAAATAATCTGTTGTTTTAAAATTATTTATAGAAAAAATATTTCTTTGATGCTAAAATATTCCGTTAGTATTGAAAACATATTATTTTTGCCTGATGAAATATTCCTGTGCATAGTACCAGGTGAGCAGGAGCGCGTGGGTTGTGCGTGGTAGCCTTCTCAGATATTTTGGTGCACTTTCAGTATAACGACCCGTCCCGAGTATCAGGATTTAATATTAATCAATTATGATTTAGAATGACTAATCTGGGATTAGTTGAGTGAAATCGGACGAATTGTGCAAAATGACCGTTTTGCCCTTAGGCGTGGGCAAAATGTTGACTTTTTGATTGGGCGGTCAAACAGACTTTGACCAATGACCGTGGCGTATTTCGGGACGTCACGAGTTCATAGACAAGTGGCACGTTCGATTCCGACATTCGAGGAAGAAGTTATGACGTTCGGAAGTTCAAGGGCATTTTCGTAATTTGGACGAAAAGGGAGAAAATGTTGACGTTTCGATCGGGAGGCATGATGGCCGAGGACCAAGAACCGTTGGGAAGATCTTGATGTCCTGAGTCCGAAGACAGGCGGCACGCATCAATCGGAGTTCGAATGACCAAGTTACGAGTCTAGATGCGTGAGGGGCATTTTGGTAATTTGCCAAGCGAAGGCAAAATGGTAATTTTGGCTGTTGATTTTGAACAGCCGTGAGTTGGAGCCTTGTTGAACTGAGTGGATGACTTGTGTGATCTGTCCAAGAATTGTTTAGTATTGTTAGTAACATGGGGGAAGGAATTGTTAAATGAATTTGAAGTAGGGGACACCATTGATACTGTTGTGAGTTCCATGTGGGGAACAGAGTGCACTGGACTGATGAATTGTTTATGCAATTGGGAATATTGATCAGATCATGGGTGACTGAATGGTTTGAAATGTGGAAATCGTTGCTGGAAAGGTGGAGTGATGAGAGAAACAAATGGAGAGGAAAACGGGGAGACTGAGGGGAAGTTCACCCAGAAAACCCGAAATTGTGTTAAACAAATTCAATTTTTCAATTCGAGGTTCTGGGCCAGCCCAAGGCAAATTGATGTTTCATTTAGTTCTCTGGGATCAATTCCAGTCGTTCCAGTGCAAGAATGAGGTAAATTGATGCTGTTTTGGCTTCGAACGAACTTGGTTACAGAAAGGAAAAATTGAGCTTGAGTCGTGAATTTGGAAGGGTTTAAGGGAGAAATTGACGTGAGAAGCAAGCTTATACGGACCCTATGAAGCCTCTGAGTGGATCAATTTCAAGAAAACAATCGAAATTGCTCGAGAATGGTGAGTGAACAGTGTTCGTCTGTTCTACGAAGTTTGACTTCGAATTGTCTGGATTAAGGTGAGTTCTTACGTATTTGAGGTCTCAGAACCTTAATTAAACACAAGGCGATCCTTTTGATTGATTGAATTGATGAAATTAAGTTGGAATTGACAGGAATCTAGCTGGGTCAGGTCGTGGGTTGACAGGACCGCCCCCGAAAGGGGCATCGATAACCGTGCTCGGTCCTGCTCCCGTCTGGAAAGTCGACTGAAATACCCAAGTTACCCTCAGTACGTGCCAGACCAGGGATAGTCACATGTGCTTACTCATGCCTCCGCCTCTCAAACAGCCTCGAACAACGTGCCACGACCTGGAGGGTCAATAAAAACCAAAAGGTGTGAGTGGACAAAAAATAAATCAGTTTAACAAAATAGTTACAACAAACGTTTTTACCCTCCGCGTAAAAACGAATGCATGCACACAAGAACCATTTCGAAAACGGTTAAGATTTTCGCCATAAGAAAAACTGTGTATCAAATTTCGACATAAGGAAAAACTCGTATGAACCTTAAAATCATTTTTCCTTCCTCAACCATTGGGTCTTAGCCCGAAATCATAAACACCGGGCCTCAGCCCAAAACCACGAATCAAAACCAAATGCACAACATGATCCAAAACCAACAACCATATACCGGGCCACTGCCCAACTCAACTGAAACATCAGAAATCCTCAATAAATCACAAGTCAATCATTTTGCTGGATATCAAGTGCGCCCGAGTCTTTAAATTCAAAACCATACGCATAAACTAGCCTTCCCGGGATATCAACGAGTCTTTAAACTCAGAACATAATCAATAGGCCTCGGGGGTATCATAGTAACCGAGTCTTTAAACTCACGAGTCTTTAAACTCATTAAGGGCCCTCCCCCGTCATCAATTAACCGAGTCTTTAAACTCAAAACGTGCTCCAGCAATAGCACCGGGTCTTTAACCCAAAATAGTTTTCAACGGGTCTTTAAACCCCAAAACATTTTTCAAACACAACAACGTGGGATCCATCCCAAAATCACATTTTTCACAACAGGACCCATGGTCCGAGTTTCCACGTTCAAATTCCCAAACCTTACTTCACAAAACATGTTCAAATCATCATTAAACACGGGGCATGCACAATCATACCAAATCACTTTATTAAATCCTTTTTCATTCCCGAATTCGAATTCGCAACAATGATTCCGTAAGCCGGCATTCGGAAGCATCATCCCGAACCCAAACCAAGAATCCACTTTAAATTTCCGAAAATCGAAATCTCGTAAGTCAAAGTTACTTTTGTGCCTCGAGCATCAAGCCCGAAATCACCTTTCTCAAATCCATTTTCAACACATCAAAATCACAACCATAATCACCAAAATCACGATCCAAGCAAAACATACTCAAAACCCATTTTTAAAATCCTCAAAATCTCAAGTCTCATTTTAATTCCCCGACTCAAACATCAACAGTGATCAAATCACAATAACTCGAAATCTCGTAAAACGTGCAAATCCAGAACGTTCTCGAAAAACGTGTCAAAATCGTAAATCGCACTCGCAAATCATAAACAACCTTCTTAAATCATTTTACACCCATTTCATATAACTTCTTTCATTAAACCATCATTAAGCACGCGAGTGACCATAGTCTCGAAATACGTGTAATTTCACATGTATAGTAAAAATATGTATAAATACGGGAATCGAATACGTTTAAATACGAAAATCAAAATCAATCACAACTTATAATCATAATCATAAAATCATAGAAATAATTTATGCATGCACTAAATTTTGAAAGCAACGTCCACTCACACACCAATTTTAAGGCTCGATTTCGCGCCGTACGCGTTCCCGTAATTTCCGGCATTTTCCAGAAACTCGAGTCCTGTCCGAAAACATACTTTAGTGTCACTAAGGGCTTACATAAAAACATACTAATTTCCCAAAATTTTCCGGGAATTAATCGTTAATTACAAACGTAACAGAAATCTTCGGACCCTCGGAACCACATTGAAACGGTGTCCGATAAATTCGATACCAACGTTAAAATGTTCGTTACAATGTGTAGGACAAAAGCCATTTTGAACTCACCTTGAAAAACCGTCCCACGCGCCCTCACGCGCCGCTGCAAGCGGCTGCGCGTGAAAGCCACACGCCTGCTACAGTGCGGTGTACAATCGTCGTTCCAACCCGGATTACTGGTAAACAGGCCATTTCACCCGCGACTCGACCCGATCAAATTCCTGCTAGAAACCATCTAATTTCTTCAATTGATCCCACAAATAGACTCGCAATACACTCAATTAGGGGTATGTAACACTCATTCAAATCGACACGATCTAAAACCAACTCAACTGAACTCAAATCGTACTTGAAGTTCATCATCCCAGTTCAACACGATGTCACTGATTTCCTTCAATTGATTAGTGGGGAAGCATCGTAGACTCACCCTCACGATGGTTGTGAACTCAATTTCACAAGAGCTTACCTCCATGACCACGACTCCAAGCTCGATTTTTCTGCAACTCAGTCGTGACTGTCCATGGCTCCCCGGGCTTCGAGCTTCGGTCCCCTTGATCTGGATCGACTAAGTGATGTCCCAGAAGACTGAATTGAGCCTCGAATTGGCTTGGGTTGGCCTACATTTCGAGTTCAGATTTTGAATTGCTCAAACACGGTTTCGGGTTTTTTAAGCATTCCCTCACCAATTTCCTCTCATTTCCTCAGCTCTCAGACACACCAAATGAATCCCTCTCACTCCCAATGCTCCCTGTTATCTGAATTGCGACCCAACACCCGTGGAAACTCACTCAGACTCACTGAGTCTCTGTTTCCCGCAAACAAACCAAGACCAATTTTTAAAATCCTTCCCGTGCTCTGCCTACACACACCCACAATCTCTTGTTTCCCACACGACGCATAGACAATCCCGTAACCATTAAACAACTCATCAGCCCGATACTCCCCCCAATTGGTCGTGTAGGTGGTCGATTAGGCGTGGGGAACATCCCCTGTTTTCTTCCATTTTCAGGTGCACCAGCCACGGTTTGGTTGCCCATTTCCACCGTCCACACGACCATGTCTCCCACTAGCACGATTAACAATCCAATAACCCTTAAACTACAATTTAGCCCATCCAATTTGCCCCAAAAACCAACCACCCGTGCATTGGAATGTCTCCCATTAATAGGTGCTACAGTAACTGTTCAAAAAATCCCTGCGAAATTACCATTCTGCCCTTGTGCAGAAATTACCAAAATGCCCCTCACGCATCCATGCCCATAACTCGGTCACCCGACGTCCGATTCACGCGTGCCGCCTGTCGTTGTACTCAGGGCGTCGAGACGAACATAACGGTCTTCGAGTCATATGGATATCAATTGTCAAACAAAAAGTCAACTTTTTTCCCTATAACGTCTAAATTACGATAATGCCCCCGGGCTTTCGAACGTCACAACTTTCACCCTGTTCGTCCGAATCGGGCGTGCCACCTGTCTATGAACTCGTGACATCCCAAACTACGTCACGGTCATCGGGCAAGGTCCATTTGATCGCCCGAATAAAAAGTCAACGTTTCACCCACGACTAGTGGCAAAACGGTCATTTTGCCACGTTCGTCCGATTCCACCCAACTAACCACCGATTAACCCTCATTAATCATAATTAGTTACTAACCCAATCCCGAATTCCAGGATGGGTCGTTACATGGGTAACCAGACCCGTTTACCAGTCATTCGGGTAAGGAAGATGACTGTAGCAGTCACTGTAGCAGGCGCGTGGATTTCAAGTGCAGCCACTCACGGCGGTGCGTGACGGTGTGTGGACACGAATCTCGAGGTGAGGTCAACATGATTTTTGTCCTATCTAATGTAACAAACATTTTAGGATTGATTTCGTGTTGATCGGACACTGTTTCGATATTGTTCGGGACATCCGAAGGTTTTGAATCAAGTTTAAAAATAGTTAAAAATTCGGGAAAATTACGGGATATTAATAGGAGGTTAATGAAGAGGTTAGTAACCCTCTAATGTGATATGAACAGGTTTGGAAGTCCCGGTGTTAGTGACGGGGCCCGGGAAGGCCGATGGCGCGCGTATCGAGGCCCATGGTTAAACGGTCTGTGAGTGGACTTTGGTTTTATAAATTCTATGCATGCCTAAATGTGTTATATGTTTTATATACATGAATTGTATGATGGTGATTGTGAGTATTGATTTCGGGTATGTTGCACGTATTCCGAGATGTTTTTCGTATTGCACGTATATCGAGACTAACGGTTTTATTGTGGTTTTATGTGCTTGTGGTTTTATGAATAATGTGATAAAATGGTTGTGAAATTGGAAAGATGAACTCGGGCATAAGACCCACTTGTTTTGGGAACCTCGGACTTAGAGTCCAGTTGAATTATAATATCGGGCCAGGGTTCCAGTTGGTTTACAAATTCGCGTCGTGGGCCCAGTGGTTCATAAAATCGGGCGTGAGGCCCAGTTGGGTTATAAATATGATTTCGGGTCTGGGACCCTACGTTTAATAAATGTGATTTTGTGTCTGGGACCCTATGTTTAATAAATGTGATTTCGGGTCAGGGACCCTAAATGGATTTGTGATGTTTTATGGAGATTTCGGGCAGGGCCCATTGAGATGTTGTGAAATGATTTAATAAAACTGTTTTCCATATACCATCTTGATACGAGGCTATGTGATGGTCTCCTCCAGGTGTCTGGGACACTGGGGAAGTCACGGTGCATTGCCTGCGAGGGGTCATTGTACGGAGCTACCAGACCGTATAGTGACTCAGGAGCAGGATTGCTATGATTGTCGTCTGGGACGTCAGACATCTGTGATGTCAAAGATATTGACCCGGAGAGACCCCGGGCAGCACGCTTTGCTTATTATACCGTGAGATATGACGTCTGGGACGTCGAGCGTCTGGGACGCTAGGCATCTAGGATGCCGGGGATGGTAATGTGGTTAATTTGGACTAATGGATCTATGAAATGGTTTTTCGGTTGAATTTATGTTTATGGTTTTTGGGCGGTGGCCCACATGGTTTTGTATGTATGGATATGGTATTCCACGGTTTTTGGCTAAGTTCCCACACTTGGTTTTGAGTTACGGTTTTTGGGCTAAGACCCTAATGGCTTGGTTGAGCAAACGTTTTGGTTACTGGTTTTCGTGGCATGCATATGTTTTTATTGGAGGGCATAAATGTCTTATAAATGTGTTTAATGAACTTGTTCATTTTCGTCCACTCACAGGTTTTGTTTTTAATGCCTTTCAGGTTGATTCCGGATGAGACTGCAGCAGAGACTGGGACATCGCACACCTCCTCCATCGATCCTTGCGCACTCTAGAAGCCCCATTTTGGCAGTGGCATCAGGTTATCCCTTGTCTGACACCTCTTGTCAGACAGGAGCATGACACATTCCACGGTAATCCCGGGGGGATTGGGATGGGTCGTGTCAAGTGGTATCAGAGCAGGTTTGCTCTTGTTATGCGCGTAGGTCGAGGGTGTGATGTCTCTTTGGGCTGCAGTTCGTTATCAACCTGATAGATAGTTTTTGGGTTTGAATAGTGGATAGAGTGTGTTTGGCCCGATACGCCGTGCGTTAACGTGATTCGACCCAAGTGGGGTTGTTTGTGATGAACTGGTAATGTGGGACCGTCGGTTCGGTCATGTGATATTAGATTGTTGTGCTGCTGGGCGCAACGGGGTTCGAGGAACCTCATTTGAGTAATGGTCTAAAAATGTGAACCCTAGCGGTGATTGCTAGTGTGAGGGATGTGGGTACATCAGAGTTAGCCGATGACCTTAGTGGTGGAACCCACATTGAGTTGATGGTAGGGTTGGATTTGACGTCTATACGATGTCAGGACCGCGGGGTCGGTCAGGTTTTGGATGATACTGCAGAGAGCAGTAGGGTTCAGAGGAACCATAGGGTGTGACTGTGAAACCATAATTTATAATTGATGGACTGGAAAAGTGAACTTTAAATCAGAACTTATGCTGCGACGAGCGGCTGAGGTCGTGGATGACCATGTGGATGACTCTAGGGAGTCTAGTCAGGATTATTGGATTCGATCTACGGATACGGTTATGAGATAAAATATGGAATCCCGAGTTAGACTGGGTATTAGTGTGATGCGTGGATACGGATCTCGATGGTGATGACTGTTGGTCGACAGTCGTGTCGAGATGACTGGCTATCGAGGGTATTTAGTGTGGTTACAATACTTGAGGATTGGGGGACGTTCAAGGAACGTTCATTATCCTGATGTATGGATTGTCAGATTGGTGGTACCCATAGTTGTGGGGTACGAGTAGAGGTACGGGATCGTCGTTCGGTATGAGCGGAGATCCAGGGTTGTCAGAATTGCACACGGTGTGCTAGCGTGGATGTTTGTATGTTGGTACTTTTGTGTTGATACTAGTTTGGCTGATAGTGTGTTAGTGCTGGTACTAGCGCTGGTGCTGGTGTCGGTGATTGTGATGACGATGAGCCACGAGTTTGGGCGTGACTCCGTCATGATGAACATATGTTCGGTATTAGAGATTTGGTGGTGGTTGCATGATAGACTGGATGGGATCCAGTTGAGATTGTGATGTGTTGGGATCAGTCCCGACATTGGTGAGATGACAAGTGATGAATGGATAAAAAGGGTATGATTTAGACTTGAGGAATCTTGGGATGACGTCTCTTGTGTCATGAGAATTAGTGGATTTGGGGAGTTGTTGTCAACTCCGAGATTGGTATGATTGTATATTTCTAATATCCCCAGAAAGTACAAAGAAATTATTGAAATTGGAAAAGTCCGGGAAAATCATTGGTGGTGTTGAGGTGGAATTTTGTAATTGTGAATAACTTGGAAAACCGAGTGTTGAACCTGTAAAGGTGAGGATGTAGGGACTAAACTCTTTTCGAAATGAGTCCCATATGGTTTGTTACTCGGGTGAGTAGGTTTCCGAAGTGGTCAGATTTTGTCAACCTTAGACGTGTGGATATTGGGATTGGCTTCCCTATGAAGTCAATCGAGTGTTTTGAGCAGGTAACCGATAGGTTCGGTTTTGGTACGTCTCAGTAGACGTGAACGAGATTTCGAGTTTTGGAATCGAATTTCTGGGTGACGATTCAGGATTCGATTTCGAAGCTCGAAAGTGGATTTCCGGATTTGGGTGCGGAATGATTATTCCAATGCTAGCTTACGGAATAATAATTTCGGATTCGGATTTGGAAATGGATATTGGGTCGGAGTTTTGATCTGTCTGGTACAGAATCTAACAGATGGACTCTAGAGTAATTAGAACGTGTTTGGCCACGACCTAGGTGGTTGTAGGCGGATTGATGGATAGATGTACGTACAAGGTACGTTGTACGAGGATCGATATTGGATAGGCTAGTGGTGCCTAGTGACAGTACATGGGATGTACCAGTGGTGTGTGATTAAACGGGCTGGTAATCGGCTTGGTTCCGATATCATTTGTTTGGTTGTGATTGTGGACTTGACATTGGATACTGTGCGCCGAGCAGAGTGATTTTGTTGGGTTCAGTGATCGTATGAGCATGTGCTCTTAGCCATGGATGGCTAGTGGAACTCTAGTGTTGAGATGTGTAATCACTGCTGGGCTGGTATTCAATGTGTTCCAGTTACACCGTTTGATTGAGTAAGTTGATGGTATACGTATATTCAGGATGAGTGAGTTGGTGGTTAGTGTAACCACAAGTTGCCTTACGTGATATTATCATGCCGTGACCCTACCATCGTCTTGGTTCGCTGAGGGAATTGACAGTTGTGGACTTTGAGATTGATATATGTCGCAGGATTGAGCTTGCCCTGCGCGGTAGGACCCTGTTTTTGATCTTACGCTACATTGAGGGTGATGTAGTACGAGGTGATGTCACTGATTAGTCGAAGGTTGGAGCTTTACTAGGGTGGTAAAGCTTAGTGGTGACAGTTTGGCTGGTAGTGTCAGCGTGGACTGACAAGTGGGATTTGGTGACTCCCAATGGGAGCAGATGTAAGGATGTATTAGGCATGGAAAGGAACCGTCTAGCTGAAGGAGTCAGCTTAATTGTTAAGCAATTTCAACGCGGATCAGGTGATTAAATTCACTCAAGGTGGTCGAGTGTTGTTGTTACGACGTAAGACTGTGATGGGATGTCTGGGTACAGACAAATGTTGTTCCAGTTAGTGGGTGTACAAGTGTACACGTTTTGTGAGACCAAATTGTTTTTCCACGAGGTGGATGTGGAATAAGAAAAGTTGAAATTTTGAGGACGAAATTATTTAAGGGGGGAAGGTTGTAACGAACCGTCCCGAGTATCGGGATTTAATATTATTCAATTATGATTTAGAATGACTAATCTGGGATTAGTTGAGTGAAATCAGACGAATTGTGCAAAATGACCGTTTTGCCCCTAGGCGTGGGCAAAATGTTGATTTTTTGATTGGGCGGTCAAACGGACTTTGAGCAATGACCGTGGCGTAGTTCGGGACGTCACGAGTTCATAGACAAGTGGCACGTTCGATTCCGACATTCGAGGAAGAAGTTATGACGTTCGGAAGTTCAAGGGCATTTTCGTAATTTGGACAAAAGGGGGAAAATGTTGACTTTTTGATCGGGAGGCCCGATGGCCGAGGACCAAGGACCGTTGGGAAGGTCTCGATTCCCTGAGTCCATAGACAGGCGGCACGCGTCAATCAGAGTTCGAATGACCAAGTTACGGGTCTAGATGCGTGAGGGGCATTTTGGTAATTTTTCAAGCGAGGGCAAAATGGTAATTTTGGCTGTTGATTTTGAACAGCCGTGAGTTGGAGCCTTGTTGAACTGAGTGGATGACTTGTGTGATCTGTCCAAGAATTGTTTAGTATTATTAGTAACATGGGGGAAGGAATTGTTAAATGAATTTGAAGTAGTAGACACCATTGATACTGTTGTGAGTTCCATGTGGGGAACAGAGTGCACTGGACTGATGAATTGTTTATGCAATTGGGAATATTGATCAGATCACGGGTGACTGAATGGTTTGAAATGTGGAAATCGTTTCTGGAAAGGTGGAGTGATGAGAGAAACAAATGGAGAGGAAAACGGGGAAACTAAGGGGAAGTTCACCCAGAAAACCCGAAACTGTGTTAAACAAATTCAAATTTTCAATTCGAGGTTCTGGGCTAGCCCAAGGCAAATTGATGTTTCATTTAGTTCTTTGGGATCAATTCCAGTCGTTCCAGTGCAAGAAGGAGGTAAATTGATGCTGTTTTGGCTTCGAACGGACTTGGTTACAGAAAGGAAAAATTGAGCTTGAGTCGTGAATTTGGAAGGGTTTAAGGGAGAAATTGACGTGAGAAGCAAGCTTATACGGACCCTATGAAGCCTCTGAGTGGATCAATTTCAAGAAAACAATCGAAATTGCTTGAGAATGGTGAATGAACAGTGTTCGTCTGTTCTTCGAAGTTCGACTTCAAATTGTCTGGAATAAGGTGAGTTCTTACGTATTTGAGGTCTCAGAACCTTAATTAGACACAAGGCGATCCTTTTGATTGATTGAATTGATGAAATTAAGTTGGAATTGACAGGAATCTAGCCGGGTCAGGTCGCGGGTAACCAGACCCGTTTACCAGTCATTCGGGTAAGGACGATGACTGTAGCAGTCACTGTAGCAGGCCCGTGGCTTTCACGCACAGCCACTCACAGCGGCGCGTGACGGCGCTTGGACACAAATCTCGAGGTGAGGTCAACATAACTTTTGTCCTATCTAATGTAACAAACATTTTAGGATTGGTTTCGTGTCGATCGGACACCGTTTCGATATTGTTCGGGACATCCAAAGGTTTTGAATCAAGTTTAAAAATAGTTAAAAATTCGAAAAAATTACGGGACTTTAATAGGAGGTTAATGAAGAGGTTAGTAACCCTCTAATGTGATCTGAACAGGTTTGGGAGTCCCGGTGTTAGTGACGGGGCCCGGGAAGGCCGATGGCGCGCGTATCGAGGCCCATGGTTAAACGGTCTGTGAGTGGACTTTGGTTTTATAAATTCTATGCATGCCTAAATGTGTTATATGTTTTATATACATGAATTGTATGATGGTGATTATGAGTATTGATTTCGGGTATGCTGCACGTATTCCGAGATGTTTTTCGTATTGCACGTATATCGAGACTAACAGTTTTATTGTGGTTTTATGTGCTTGTGGTTTTATGAATAATGTGATAAAATGGTTTTGAAATTGGAAAGATGAACTCGGGCATAAGACCCACTTGTTTTGGGAACCTCGGACTTAGAGTTCAGTTGAGTTATAATATCGGGCCAGGGGCCAGTTGGTTTGCAAATTCGGCCTGTGGGCCCAGTGGTTCATAAAATCGGGCATGAGGCCCAGTTTGGTTATAAATGTGATTTCGGGTCTGGGACCCTACGTTTAATAAATGTGATTTCGGGTCTGGGACCCTATGTTTAATAAATGTGATTTCGGGTCTGGGACCCTATGTTTAATTAATGTGATTTCGGGTCAGGGACCCTAAATGGATTTATGATGTTTTATGGAGATTTCGGGCAGGGCCCATTGAGATGTTGTGAAATGATTTAATAAAACTATTTTCCATATACCATCTTGATACGAGGCTATGTGATGGTCTCCTCCAGGTGTCTGGGACACTGGGGAAGTCACGGTGCATTGCATGCGAGGGCTCATTGTACGGAGCTACCGGACCGTATAGTGACTCAGGAGCAGGATTGCTATGATTGACGTCTGGGACGTCAGACATCTGTGTTGTCAAAGATATTGACCCGGAGAGACCCCGGGCAGCACCCTTTGCTTATTATACCGTGAGATATGACGTCTGGGACGTCGAGCGTCTGGGACGCTAGGCATCTAGGATGCCGGGGATGGTAATGTGGTAAATTTGGACTAATGGATCTATGAAATGGTTTTTCAGTTGAATTTATGTTTATGGTTTTTGGGCGGTGGCCCACATGGTTTTGTATGTATGGATATGGTATTCCATGGTTTTTGGCTAAGTTCCCACACTTGGTTTTGAGTTACGGTTTTTGGGCTAAGACCCTAATGGCTTGGTTGAGCAAACGTTTTGGTTACTGGTTTTCGTGGCATGCATATGTTTTTATTGGAGGGCATAAATGTCTTATAAATGTGTTTAATGAACTTGTTCATTTTCGTCCACTCACAGCTTTTGTTTTTAATGCCTTTCAGGTTGATTCCTGATGCGACTGTAGCAGAGACTGGGACATTGCACACCTCCTCCATCGATCCTTGCGCACTCTAGAAGCCCCATTCGGGCAGTGGCATCAGGTTATCCCTTGTCTGACACCAGCATGACACATTCCACGGTAATCCCGGGGGATTGAGATGGGTCGTGTCATTCAGGCTAATTGGAGATCGTTTTCGGATGTTTGAGCTATGTATTCTTGAAATCAAATTAGATGATCTTTAGTTGTAGATTATAGATTATAGTTTCATCGATATTTAATAACTAAGGTGCTATTATGGATTTTGTAACACCCCAGATGTTTAAGAAAATTGAACTTTACCATTTTCCCCCTAAAAAGTTAAGAAGCTGGTTTTTTACCAAAAGTCAAAGTGTTGATTTTTTGTTCGGGAGATCTTTTGGACATACTGAAAGAATTGTTACGAAGGTCTCGACGACCTGAGAACATATACAGGTGGCATACCGAAAACAGAGGTTGAATCAAAACGATATGGGTCAAGAAGGTTTAGGAGTATTTTGGTAATTATGTGATAAAGGGTAATTTGGTCATTTTGTAAAATTATCATATGAAACATGTGCAAAATATAGAAAATTGTTGAAGATATTTCCCTCCCTTTCTCATCTAACTACTAATTATATATATATATATGTGTGTGTGTGTGTGTGTGTGTGTGTGTAATTGCTACGGGGAATTCGACAAGGATTGGCTGAAACTCCACAAAGGTGGAGCATGTGAGAGAAATGAAAGGGAAGAGAGGGAAACCAGAGAGGGACGAAGAGAAAAAGAAGGAAGAAGAAGAAAAAGAGAAAGAGAAGAAGAAGAAGGGGAAAATATTGAAGAAATGAGGAAGAAATCCTCCTTAACCCTAGAAAGAAAATATGGGTTGAACACCATGTTGGCATTTCGACGTAGGGGCTTGGAAATTAAGCTCATTGGACACTTTTGCATGACCAACCGACCTTAGTAAGCCAAGTTTTTGAAGGATTGGATGACAGAGACACTGCTGGGTAGCACTGGAACTCATGGCCGAAAGGTAGAACCTTGGACAGAGATCTCTAGGTATGTTTTCCTCTTTCCAAGGCCATATAACCATTTCCGGGCTTAAGAAGAATTGATTTGGTGAAATAAATAATAGAAATTAATGTAAAACGAAGAAAATATTGCCGGGACGAGTCGTCCCGAATAGTAGACCCGCGAGAGGTTGAAGACAACCTTTGTGTAGGCGTTTGAGGCCCACGCGTAGAGGCTATCCTCAGCTTTTGACGGCTTGTGCGGGCTCATTGGCTGGATTTTGGGAAAATGATCAAAATGAAAAATGATTAGGCTAATATCCTGAGTTTAATGGTCCAAGAATTTGATTAATTGGACATCGTATGAGTTAGTTATGATAGTTTAAAGTTTAAGTGTTCTATTTAAACACCCTTAATTAATCCTAAAATTTGATGAAATACAAATAAGTGTAAATTAGGGATTGGAAGGATTACAATGGTGAATTTATAACGTTTAATTGATTGATTAGATTGATGTTTATATTGATAACTAGATAAGCGATTATAATTATGTTGAGAATTATATTTGTGAATCTATAATGTTAATAATTATGAACTTATTGGTAAACATGTGGGGATTATGAAGATATCAATTACATTACTTAAGTAGTACTTATGGAAAGGTTTTGTGTGAATTCGCAGATAGTTGGGATTTTATAATATAATTTAAAGAAGATTAGTTGTGCATTCTGAGGAAATGAACATTATTAGTTGTATGTTTTGAGTAAATGAATAGTTA